>JAODKL010000034.1:19525628-19536386 GCA_026780765.1 Petrocephalus schoutedeni
ATATGCAAAAAGTGCCCTTTTTCCCCCTGTAGCACTTGCCCCCCAAAATGTCTGTGCACGCCACTGTATATATATATATATATATATATATATATATATATATATATTTGGAAATAAGATTTAACAGCAGAAGATTTAACACCTGCAGCAACCAGTAAAGACACAAAAGAAGAGAATAAAGACCACAGAATACAGACCATGGAACCTAGAACACACAATACAGACTGCACAATACATCCACAGAAAGTCTAGCAAAGGGGAGTAATCAGGATTAAAATGATCAACGAAATGAGTTGGCAAATGTTATAAAATTCTAAAAAAAAAAAAAAAAAAAATCAAATGGTTTGCGATAATTAACCTGGATGACCTATAAATGATCTGAACAAAAATATATTAAGTGTCCAAGCTACTATGTCCGTTTGGCATGAGGGCATCTGAGATGCATCCAAAACGTATCACATGGCAGCCAATGAAAGTGTCAGGAAAAAACAGCTTAAAGCAAACACTCATAGACTCAAAAGCTGCACAAGTTTTTTGAGAAGTTAGGTGATCATTAGGCAGAGCAGAAGTGCTAAGAGGCTGACATTGGTGGTGAGACAGTGGGTTTCCAGTCAGATAAAAACGGATCAAGAGGCTATTATCTTACACTGGTCTTTCCGTGAGAATTTTTACTTTAGTATTCTATTAAGAAAAGACTCTTAACAATCAAGTATTATTGCAATAATACTACCTTGGGTTAGATTTGACCTCATGGGCACATTGAAAATGAATTTGATTATTGAGGGTAATTATATCCAGAGCCCACAATTTATCTCCTCATTTAAAATCCTAAATCCACACATACTAATGGTTCTGTCACCTGGGCTTATGGTGACGATGTATTAAAATTTTATGCTATATGAACTGATTTACAGGCAAGAACTGAATTAACATCATTAGTATGTTGAGCAACTTCATCCAATTTTCTCCATGTGTAAAACCAAGAAAAGAGGGTAGCGGCCAACACTCTCACTTTATGTGTTGTTACTGTAATGATTGATACTGAAACGATACTGATGCCTTTCATGTGTGTACTGACATTACGAGACACAGTTCTGCATGAAAATCCAGTTGAAATGTCTTCTATACGTGGGTTAAAATGTACACATCTGCCCAGCGGTAGCTTGCATGTTGGAATAAATGTGTCACGATGTGGGAAACGGTGGGAGAATAGTCAAAGGTGAAGTTCTGTGCGATCCCTTTTGGGGTTTTATGGAGCACAGAGCAGTGCAAGGATAACATGTAATGTCAATAACAGGACTGGGGAAACGTACTCGAACGCAGACTAAAATACACTGGACTAATGACAAGCAACGAGAGACAGCTGGTGAAAACAGGAATTCCACATGAGGTTAACAAGGGGGCGTGTCACACAGGAGGATCGGACGGGTGGGACATGACAAAATGTATGTAAATATAGCAGGAAAAGCAATACTGTAAAGCCCAATATTCTACATTATGCGTATTGACATTACAAATAAATATGAACCATATTTCATTTATGTGCACTTGTTGTTTGCATTGATTAGGATACTTGGAATTCCCAATTAATGATATAAATTAATAAGTACATATTATTATTATATATTATACATTATTGTGACTTTGATATCATATTGAAATTAAAATTGCAGTAACTGTAATTATCTTTCCAATTCCTATCATGAAATTGGTGGCTTCCAGAAACTGAAGGATCATCTCCATGCATATCATATAAATAAATCTCTACTATTTGAAGTACTTTCATTCAATACTTAAGATCGCATCCAAGAAAACACACATCCTACATACAAACACACAACTGCATAACAAGCTGCTCCTGGGTTACCATGGAGACAGGGACCACACTCTCAAGTTTCAACTCTTTCAAACGTCTCACATGAGGCCTGCTCTGCGGCTGTCAAAGACACACACTCATGCAAGGGAAGATCTTTTTGAAACGGCAGACATTTTCTCAGGCAAAATATTCCAGGGTGAGAGCCTTTCTTCTGCAAAACACCCACTCTTTTTGTTTGGAAAGTTGCAGTAGAAGACTGTGCTTATCTGCATGTGTGTAGATGTACAGAGAAATCATTTTCTAAAGAAATATTGCAAATAAAATTATGCTATGTTGAATGAGTGTAGGCTAACAGTGATTCTTACTAGATCAAAGGATTTGGAGAAGCTATTTGTACATGCAATGCAGATTTTCAAAAACAATAATTAATTACCTTAGTATTCCTGAGATATGTGCATTTGGGGAAAATTGTAAATTAAGAAAATTCTAGCAATAGAAGACTCATTAAAAATGTCAAAGCACTGTGAATTTTTAAAAATAAAATTATGTATGTAATCACATTAGATCAGAGCAGTCAGATTTTAGCATGTGTCAGGACTGTAAGTGAAATGTGCATTTTAACTTCACTCACTTTATTATTAATGGAAAATGATGCTCATGTATAAAATATAGGAAAGGTGTTGTTATGTGACATTGGATATTTTAACACATCACATTTTGCAGGAGTATCAGTGGAAGACTTCTCTAAGAGAAATGACACGATTCAATACTTATAAGATGTCTCAAAAGTTACTCATTGCAATTTTTAAGCTAGAATGGTTTTACATAATTACTAATGTAATACAATTTTCCTTAGCCCTCCTCTAGAGGGCATTGTTGTCATGTATGAAAGGTGCACCAAGCTGCTTAGTTAAGTCGATTAGTTAAATTCCTATGTATTAAATGTCTACCAGCAATTAGCACGTATGGTAGAAAGTGTGGTCTTGGATCAGCTTTGGCTTTAAGATGCGTCTGGTACGGATGTGGCTGTGGTGTCAGAATAGGGGGAGCAATTAAGGTTGCCTGTGCTGCCAGTTGCTTCTGCAAGTAATGCAGGAAACGTCTTTGTTTCTAAGTCTCTTCAGCCTGGTGATCAGAAAGATTTTATCTGAGGTGCAGATGGCGAGATTGACGAAGAAAACAACACGTACAAAGAAAAACTTTTATATTCATCCTCCCTGACAGCCATGTTTTAGTAAATACTACCTGTCGAATAATGTGGTTTCAAATGAAGTAATACTAAGTATCTGAAACTGAGAAATTTCAAAATTAATGAGGTACTGAGGCAAAGGTAAAGAAGACATTACATGAAAACAGGTCTTGGGTCATGTATTTTAAATGAATTACAGCTATTCAAAATGTTTCAACATAGCATCATTGGGAATCAAGCTGCAAAAGATTTTCAGTGAAATAACGCCTTTAGTGGCATATACATGGAACACAATCATTATGAAAAACAAAATCTCCACTCATCTTTTTTTAGTTTTAGTTTTTAGTCCTCTTCATTCGGGGGACTCAAAATTTTTCTCTAAATTCCAGAGCTTCCATTGTGCTGTAACTTATGCTTTAAGAATGGGCCCATAAATTCTGGGCCAAGTTTTTAAGCATTACAAGCTAGACTGCTTAGTTTTACAGCCCCAGTGTGATTTGCATGGAATAGCTTTGTGCAGTAATCTCTGCGCTACTCTTATGATGGATAATTCAGGTTGTGGAAATGTCTTTGTAAATCAAACATATTTTATGTAGAAAGTAATTGGGTTTCTCTCAATAGGCAATAGTCAGTTCTATTTTCAGTACAAAGCTGGCCCTCACAAGCTTTGAGTACACACCCTTCACACACATAGTCAACCTCCTTGACTGGCCATGGAATATATTGGGATTTTTTTCTAAAAGGACCTGATCTTCTCACATTATATACACAGAGGTACCACCTGAGGAAAGCTTTCATGGCTTGCATTTAAGGTCACGCAATCCTTTGTGACTCACATCTCAAGTAGAATTCCAATGAATGCTTCAGTTGTTTAGTATTGGAGAGGGAGGTGCTGGAATCCAGGGAAAAAACCTTTATAACCTGGACAGAACCCCTTTCTTCAGAGGGGGGGGGGAGCAGAGGAGGCCTCAGCCTATTCTTTGCCACAATGTTGACCTACTTTTTACTAAAGTACCATCTGAAAGTAATGGTAAATGAAATAAAAATGCTGAACATATAGACATATAGACTAGAAAGAATAACAGTTGTTATCATTAAGATAATTGATTTTCTCTACCCTGACCAGAAGCAGCTGGAAGTTGGATACACAACGGAGTTCGGTGTGATATTTTAAATTTTTTTTTCTTGAAAATTATTTCCGATGTTTACACACAGAACTGGCACGCATTGGGGCCAGAGCGGGGGAGACTGTAAGTAAAAGTTTAAGCAATCACACTCGAAATTCAAGTTCTTGTTCTTTTAATTGGAAGAATGGCCTCTTAACCAGTATGTCATTTATCTGGAAGTACTATCAATAAGCATTTGGAAAGATCTTAGTGAAAAAGCCACTTAAGCCACTGGAATGGTACCCCTTCTGAGTAAACTATTATATAAAAAAATAAAAAATATACTCTGCAGCCAGAAAATTGTGGGAAAGTCAACATCACAGACACAAAGGAGACGGAGAAGCCGCTGCATGAACACCCACACAAAAGGCAGCTTTATTTCACCTCTGGCGAGTCACGTTTCAAGTGGAATTCCTATAATATAGCGCTACCTGACAAGACGGTCAGTCACCGGTTGGTTGAGTGATGACTCAGAAAACCTGAATGCAGCTAGCTTTGAGTTCAGCGGGATGAATATCAGATAATATACTGTATATGGGAGGGTCGTGATAAGGGGTGGGGGGCTGCCCGCGGTGGGAGATTAGCTGCAGGGCGACTCGCATAGCCGGGCCCAGTACTGTTAGCTTTCCACAGTCACCATATCACGTCCTGCACGGGCAGGGTCTGTTCCGGCCAAAAGCCGGGTAGGGTGGAGCGGATGGGTGTGTCTGTCAGCTTCCGAGGGACAAATGCCGTAGGAATCTGGGACATGGTCCAGTTGCTGGTCCGGATGACTTATTTAACGAAAAACTGAAAATGCTTTCCGGGTTTCTAAATAAGAAGCGGGCAGATCCCGACACACAGATTTTCGGCAGCACTTCACACACGTTTGCCTACATTACCCGCATCCTCAGTTACAGAGACCACCGGCATGGAGGACCTTCGCCTCTCCTTCCGGACGCGTGCCGACTGAGTGCAATCCTGAAAATGATTTGGTCTTCAACTCCTTTGCGCTGAAACCTGAAACACAAAACCAACTTAATTGTGCAACAGCCAGATGAAGTACTGGATCTCTGAGCAAATAACAAGCGCTCAGCTTATTTGATCTTCCAGGGTGACTCATGCTATGACAAGATGCGGTCGGCCCTATCCATTGCGGGATCCTGCTGTGGAATTACATTAGCGGTCGAGGTCTTCGCTCAGATTTGCTGGCTTCCAGCTGTGGGGCTAACCAGGGATGCACACTATCACTGCTCGCTGTGTGTCTTTTCGCAGTCTTTTGCATGGAATGGTTCTGTGAATCAGGCCTGAGGTGTTCTTGCAGGGTTCTTATGAGGGCATCCTGAGGGAGACTGGGCCGCATTGTCCCTCTAAAGACAAATTAGCAGCCTGTAGCTCTGCCCCAGGATTGCTCATAACTGTCTTTGGCTAAAATCTTACTTTTGGGTGTACGGTATTGGTGTAGAGGGCATACTGAAGCCACATTGCAATAGAGAGGACAAGTCATGTGTTTTGATGTGAAGGTAATGGCAACCTTAGATTTACTGGCAGAGGTGGGTAATCCAGGTCCAAAGAGTAAAAATCCAGACCAGGATTTTGTTTCAACCAACAAATCGAGCACTCTGTGACAGTCTTAATACTTAACTGGCTGGTTGAAACAAAATTCTGGTCTGGATTTTTGCTCTTTGGACCTGGATTACCTACCTCTGCTTACTGGAGTCAATACCTGTGGATAACATCACGCAGTGGTCACATAGTTTCACTTGATGGTGCCTTGCCTGGACATTACATACTAGATTTGTTACCAGTCTTGACTAGATCACGAGATATAAGTAAGGGGGCATAAGTAACTTAATAAATCATTTACTACTCAAGTACAAATCATGAAGAAATAGAGTAACTGCATAAAACACATGAATCATTATGGTTGATTAATGGTGAAATAACATGGATAAGTACCTAAGTAACTTAGTTTCAGGCCAATTAGTACATTAGGTAAGAACGTACTATTACATTATTGTATATTTGTATATCAAGTAAAATGTTACCTACCACGATAATTATAACATCCAAATAGAGTGAACACTACCTTATCTTACGGCCAAATATTAAACGTTATATTTCTGAATAATCTTTCTCGTTGTTTAAATCCTTTATAACATTTATTTGCACAATGGGAATTAGCAGCCCAGAATCCATGATAAAAATGATGTAGGACATGCAAAAGACAGGCGATGTCTTGGGTTTGCCAGAAGTGCTCACATTGTCTGCCCGGTTTGTCGGATGACATTGCACTGAAGGTGACGGGCACTGTCAGGGAGTGAAATGGTGTGACCTCGTGGTGGGATGGAGTGCGTGGGAGGAAGCCCACCAGCTGTGTTCTGTATGCTGCCGGAGCTCCCCTAAAAGAGGCCTGCATCTAGCAAAGAGGCAGAATGGAGAAGAATCATGGCAGGAAGGGGGAGAGCACAGCAATACTGTGCCGCTTACCGGCACAGATGTACTGATGGTAGCATTAACGTTTTTTTTTTTTTTTTTACTGATAGGTTACTGCTAGCTTCCTTGAGTCAATAAATAAGGAAAAACACAGAGAAAAAAGCCCACAATATTACATAATACCTCTCTCGCCCTCTGAGGGTACCAGGATGGAGAGAATTTTAAAAAGTCGCGGAGACCCTTTAGCGAGTAAATCGTACCCGTAGCCTGGGCTCCACTGCTAGATGTCCTGTTCTGGATGACGAGACAGAGCAGAATTCCTCAATATTTAATATGACGCATCAGGGAATGGCACCTCCGAATGCCAGACTGGTGCTGGAAAAGGTCAGATAGAAAGGAGCAAATGTGGCGAAAAGCAACGCGTTTCTCAGACCCATGGAAGCATAGAAATTAAACGAATTAATTTAATTTAATGCCAATAAAGAAGCATCACTGGAACATTGTTTTATGATTACAAAGTAATTATAATATTTCTGATTACAACTCAGGCTATTATGGTTTACATTACTTTTAATTGTGATAAAGATTTCATATATAGATTAAATGATATTTTATTGGACCAATAAAGCTAATCATCCATGTGACTCTACCATAATTTTGCCCCTCCGTACTTTTATTTAACATTTCCTAAAGATGGGGCGCACATTCCAATTTCACAGATTTAAATAAAGAGTATATTATAGCATGCCGCCTTAATCTACCCAGCGCAGAAAAAGCCTTTTACCCTGGTCCTACCTTTCATCAAAATAGCAACACAAAATGCCATTATATATTCACATAAAGGTACCAAAATCAAAAAAAATAAAATGATCTTGAGGAACCAGCTAATATATACATACTAATGAAGGGAAGAAATGGAATTTGCATATTTAGGGCTCCTGAGGTTGACTGACAAATTGCAGATAGACAATTAGCAATGGTGGCAGCATCATGCAGATGGGGGCTGATGAGGGGAAGCTTGAGAGCCAGGCCGAAGGGGCCTGTGTGAGGAGCCTGGCAGCCTGCTAATCTGTCTCGGTCAGTGGGGTAAAAATCAAGTGCGTTTTTGGGGGGGAAATAAATGGATTTCTTTCAAGACTCCAATTTTGAGTTTTCTCCAGGTAAATTACATTCATTGTAGCATTTTAATCGCCTGACGTAGTGCCTGCTCTTGAGGCTCTTCTGCTTTCTTATTCAAATTTGACCACAGGCTGAGGCAGAACATACGTTAAAATCTAATTACACACCAGCAGAACCTCAGAGAAGTGGTGGGAAATTCACGGACAATTGGCCTCATTCTCCCAAAGTAGGGCGATGTGCAAGTGATGCCTTAGTCAAAGCCCGGCAACAAAGGCGACCAATTAGAGTAAAATATTATTGTTATTTACTCCACTTACACACCATCACTTTTCACTTTAACTAGGGTACAATCCTAACGTTTAAAGCAGTATATTACTCTCAAAGCCCAACTTCTCGGAAAAAAAAAATAAATGCACAACTAAGCATATAAAAACTGTGTGTCATATGACAGGGTGTTTAGTTTATGTGTGTCATAATTTACATATAAATTCAGTTTCTGTAAAAGAAAAATTGAATATATCTGATAAAAGGATACGGGACAGACTGGATGTCCTGGATTATTTTGGCAAGAACAGAACCCATGCTTTAGGAGACACTTGCATTTCTTAGAAAAGTCTGTCTAGCTCGGGGGTGGCTGATGTTATCTGCAAAGGGCCAGTGTGTATGCAGGTTTTCAGGATAACCTTTATGTCAGCTGTTCAAACCCAGGTATGAGGATTCGCCTGCCAATCAGCCATCTAATTAGTAGCCTAATTAGGGAATTGCAGCAAAAACCCGCACACACAGTGGCCCTTTCTGGATAAGATTGCCCACCCCTGGTCTAGCTGGTCTCTTTGGTCAGAAGTGAATTCTTTCTCATTGGTCAGATGAACTGTGGACATCCCATAAAGATTCTGTAACAGCATTACTGAAGGAACCACTTCATGACACTGCCATGAGGGAAGCATATTGAACTCAAAGAACCTTCGTAATGTCTTTTTAAGGTCTGTCTGGATCATTCCCCAGGTCACTGTAGGATGCCTGTCCTTTGTCCACATTTCATAGCACCACATTGCCCATGGAGACTTGCTGGTGGTGGTTAGACCGGCCTTGGCTTGGTAATGTGTTTTAGGCACTCTAGTATACTATACTACTACTATACTAGTATCTACTATACTACTATACCTGAAACAGTGGTTCCAGTGTATGCTCATTACCTCATTTACTATACTGAATTATTACATATTCCCAATGCTACTAAAAAAAATGGATTCAACAGCCACAAGTCATTAGATCTACCAATCCAAAGAAATTATTTGCAATCATTTACGTGCAGATGGGACGTTATGGACTTTGTAGTCAGCGATTTTCTCGTTTTTCTGTGGAGTCTGTGTTCATGACCCCAAAACGCACATATCTAGTGGAGTACGACACTGCGTAAGACTCGTCGCTCGCTGTGCAAATAAGACGATCGCGTTTGAGGATAAATGCTGTACACGCCTGGCAGAATTCGAGCCCGCAGTGCCACCTCCCCGACAGCTCTCAGCAACACGCTACAAACAAATGCTTCAAGCGGAGGAGCCTCCCCTCAGCTGGTGTCCATCAGACGCACTAAACAAACCTAATTGTCGACAGCTGCAGCTAATTAGTCTGATCATGTGACCCCTCAAGTCTCCCCTGAAATATTCTCGCCCTCTGACAATAGTAGGCCTATTGTAGATAAACGGCTCCTCTGTCACCAGGTCATGCAGAAAGACAAAGACTCCGTAATTAACGCTTCAGGTTTTGCTTTTGAATACATTAATGAGCAAACATCTCCCGCAAGCATGGCAGATTTTATTGGTATCGGTTTTAAAAACAGTGTGTAGTGTCAGCATGGTTTGTGTTTACTCCTTGTATATTTCAGAAGGAACATTATCACACTGAGATCCAAGCAGGTCTGATTTAAAAAAAAAAAAAAAAAAAGATGGACAATCCAACTTATGACACGACCTAAAGTAATATTACAATTACTGCTTCTTCCTACACATATTTTACCAGGGGAAAACGTTTATTATTTATTTTTATTTTTTTTATTTTGAAAATATGCAAATGCAAAATCATTTTTTTTATTCACTTAAAAAAATAATAATAATAATTTACTTAATAAAAGGGATTTTCAAGGAAAGTGCACATACTTCTAGTTTCCATGATACAAAGATCTCCTATCGTTTATATAAAATGTCATTCCGTTCATAAGTATGTAGCAGTATGGCTGGATCATTTGCAGAAGCAGCCGGGCCCATCACAGTGTCCATGGATGCTGATCGGAGATGAGAACAATCCCATAACGTGTAGGTAGTTACCTAACGCTGGCTCTGCTGCTCACTTCTGTCACGGAGAGGAAAAAGGATGCCCCCCCCCACTATTCCCAGGCCGCGGTCAGCATGACTGGCAGCTCAGCACAGAGACGCATGAGCGGCGGTGAGGGAGAAACCTCCCTGGGTATCTGTCATAATACAGTGCCGGTCTCCCAGGGCTCCGGACATCCGCGCTCAAATAAAACAGGAACGCAAACAGAGAAATAGACGTGTTGACAGAAAATGTGGGGCAGGGGTCCGGAGATTTGTTGAGAAGATGAGACGTGAGGAATATGCTGATACCACAGGTGTATAATCCAATTGCATTTAACCTCCCAAAGCTGGGACGGTGGGCATTATTATGTACAATGCTGTTTCTATTCTTTTATATATTTTAAAAACACATGCTTAGCCTTCAAAGTATCCTTGTAGGCTGGATCATAACTCGGTTATTCAAATTATCTTAATTAATTAATCCGTCAAGTTAGCTTCTGAAATAAAAACTAAGAAGACAGAATGCTTACAGTTCGAATTCCCTATCCAGGCTTTGGGGTCCTGAAGGCCATCCCAGGCAGCACAGGACACCCGCCTCGGGACACGATGGTACCCCATGGCAGGGATATGACATGCACACACCCCCATATTCCATCCATCCATCTTCCAACCCGCTTATCCTGTTCAGGGTCACGGGGGGTCCGGAGCCTATCCCGGAAGCAACGGGCACGAGGCAGGGAA
>JAODKL010000034.1:19546632-19568031 GCA_026780765.1 Petrocephalus schoutedeni
GTTTCACATTAACGTTAGTGGCATATGCATGATTATTGGAGACTGACCAATCAGCACACAGCAAGAACTCAGTCTTTTTAACTGAAATGGTTAAAATGGTAGTTTACAAACCCTGCCATGGCTCAAATCGTCCCCTGACATGGATTAGGTGGTCACTCTACGCAACAGGCTTGTGTAAACCTGTCCTAGACCTATACTATTCGGAGGCCTTATTAGATTATTGTTTGAACAAGAAACACTGCCAGTAATCTGCTGTTGTAAACTGAATATTTCTGAAAAGTAAGTGGTTAAACTTTTGAAAAATCAGAAACTACAGCTACATCTTCCTCTGTAAACTATTCTCTCAAAAATGGCATCCACCCAAATTTATATATCCCACAAGCATTCTACATACATATTAATTTATGTTTTTTTTCTGAAACGAGGTATGAATTTTAAATACAGAAGTAATTGCTGTAAACTCTGAAGCTGACAGAAAATCAGTAAATGAGCTTCTCCAAGTGAAAAAAACATGACATCGTAACTACACCTCTATTGAATTTGAATCTGTCTGACCAATCCATGTGTGACGTATCCATTTATATATACTGTATACAATTAAATTTTGCAAATATTAAATTTTTCAGGGGGTATGAAAGAGACACCAGAGTTGCCAACATTTAACAGGGTCACTAGGCCACAGCAAACATGTGTTAATAAATGAACGAATGGACCTCCATTCAGCTCCTGTAATTCTGTCTTTGCTACTAATCTTGCTGGAAATCAAGACCAGGAAGCTTCCTGCATTTCTTTTTTTTCCTTTTCTTTTTTGATATCTGTCATCTGCAGTCATTCGTGAAGGAACAACACCTCCTGGATGTGGCGACTGACTCACCATTCCTCGAGGAAGATGAAACAGGAGCGAGCACTGATGGACTAAATCCCCTTCGCATGACACAAAGTACATTTGAATAATGAATGGCCTTCGCTTTAAAACAGCTCGCAAGCCTAGATGCTAGCCGTCCTGCCCACTAGCCGCTGGAATCGCCCCGGGCGCAGCGATTGCTGCTTGTTGCATGTCAAAATTCACCAGAGCAGGACGTCAGTGACGCCGCATGCTGGTCTGAGTCTGCTAGCAGAGTGTCCGGTCTCCGCATTTTTTTTCGGGACCAGTTTTATGGAGAATTTCAATAGCTAAAGGCTAGTGCACACCCACAGAGAAGCACTGCTTCCCAACGGCTTGATTGCTACTTACCCGGGTCGCAAAATATACAGAGTGCAGGTCCAATTTCCCACTTTGAGGCATTATTTAGGACTGAGTCTGCCAGGACAATAACCCATCATCACTGCTGACTTACATTCAGGTTGCTATAAAAGTACACAAATAAATTACAGCTGTCCCTCACAAAGGAAAGCCGTGCCCTTAAAGCAGAACAATCAAAGCTGCCACGACTGTGCAGCCGAACTTGCGAAAGAAGCTGTGAAATCTGCGCAAACTAGCAGAGACCCTGAAATAAAGCTGTTTCGTTGCTGCAGTTATTTGTATATTTCGAGGTGAATGGCGCCGGCTGGTAATGCTGTTGCTAGGAGCAGGAGAGAAATGTCAGTCCGCTCAGCAAGTGATGAAATGTGACATATGGCACCAAAGCGTCATTAAGACGGCACCTGCTGTAGGGGGGAGCCGTCTCTTAGGCGAGGCTATCGGGGAATCGGAGAGGGCAGCATTCATTTTGGAAACACGGCCGCTACCGTCTGGATGTAATATTTCTTGAGGTATTTTGCAGTCCGGTTGGAACAAATTTTATTTTTAAAATTTAAAGACCTTTCATCTCTGGCCTAATCTTTGCAATAAAGCGAGTAGTTTGTACAGCTAAACAAACATAAATGTGAGATATCCTGGAAAGAGGGTGATAACCTTTTTTGTTTGTTAATACTTTTTTCCCCACCATAGTTGACATTTGCCTGATGTTGCTGTCAGTTTCATTCCACCACAAAGACAAACTGCCACAAATCATATTTTTCAGGTTCATTTCATGAAACAGATTTTATTCATTTGCTTAATATAAACCTTACATATATGGTTCTTACATGACTTCATATGTGGCTTGCTATATTTTAAGTATTGTAAGTAATTCATTAAATAGCTTAATATATTTTAATATTTTTGTTAAGGATAAGAGTTTAATACTGGTTAAAATGCATTATGGATCAGTACAATTGCAATAATGTACTTATATTGTAACCTGTGGTTGGGTCTGTCTAATAAAGAAAACTATGCATATGTATACATGTTTCCATCAAAATGCTTCAAAGCATTACTGATTAAAGAAGCAAATGATCGAGTGGAGTGTAATCTGTGATGTGTTGGGTCGTTTTGCGATGTGTTGTGATATCTGCTGGTCATGATTGTCCCATCTCAGTTACACGTGATATAGGACGTCTCTGAAATGAGCTTTGCTGGTGCAGGGGTGCGGTGTAGGGGTGGATGTGACCAGCGAGGAGGAAACTCGCCAGGTCATTGCTAATATCCTGCCTTCACTTCTTCCTGCTGATATGTCTCATAACCCATCCATCCATCCACCCATCCATCCATCCACCCATCAATCCCCTTGAACCAATATTCCAATACAGAGTCACAGTGAACTTACTTTGAATACCCTATAGGCCATGGGACACAGACTTCCTGAATAGAACAATGTCAAATAATCAGCAAAAACATACAATTTAAATTAGGTAGATTAAATTTTTATTATCCAAGAAGGTGAAATAATTTTACCAAGCTCATGGTTTCAGGTGTCCTCAGCACTGATTTGCATCCACTCCTCATATGAAGAGCTTCCCCTTGTTTGCTTGACGAAAATTACAAGTCGTTCGGCGTTCAACTATAAAACTTATTTTGGTGTGATTTGTCCTCTACCAAATAATATGTTACATTTTTAATAATCGCCCCTCAGCAACAAACATGCAGCACAGTGTAATGAGCTTTCAGAAGAGCCTAGCTCTCCGTCCGTATTTCATAATCATTTATCCAGCGCCAGGTGGGGGCCCGCCTGTAGAGAGCTGTGGAATCAGAGCGCAGTGCCAGTCCATCTAAGGGCACAGGCTCACAGACACGCTACTGAGATGATTTGGCAATTTAAATAAGCCAGCTCACTCAGAAGAACACGGGGCTCTTTAGCATTAGGCATTCTGAGGACTAGAAGGGCAGAGCCACTCTGGACACAGCCTTAGATGAATTTACTGCCTGGTAGTGACATCTTGGTGATGCAGGAAGCCCACCCAAGGCAGCCTTACCCCCTTAATAGGCTGGGACAGGTGGTGGCTCTTTGCAATGGAGAAGCTGTAATGTTATTAGTGTGTGTGGGGGAGGTGGTAATGTTATATTCACTACTCATTACAACAATGTGCCTGTGGTGTTGTGGCAAAGTGGAACTTAAGAGATCAGGAGAAGCCAGCATTTAACAAAGTTTTCTTCAGTTCATCATAAAACAAACAGCAGTTAATCACTTCATAATTAGTTCATGAATGAGTAACAGTGGCTCAATAGGTAAGAAGATCCTAATGACCAGCTAGATAATGATAGATAATCTTTTACAAGTGGATAATGAGAAAGCTAATGCGACTCAACACTTCCACCAGACAGTCTGTGACTGAAGTGGAAGGATCCATTTTATTCATTTATAATATATATCTAGATTTTTTTTGTTGTTTTTTTCCCCGGTACATTTGTTTATTTTGCAAGTGCTTTTGTCAATATACCGGCAGACAAAACACCACAAACATTTATTTATTTCTATACTTATTTTTAACATGTTCCTGATTAACATGTGTTTGTAGCATCCTGTGGTTAAATACAAATAAATAATATGATATGTTCCCAAAATCATCAATGTATTTGCCAAATTTTCTCGTTATGTTCCATAAAGTTTCAATACAGGTGGGAACAGGAGGTACTAATCTCTCATTTCGTCCTTGTGTGTGTGTTTTTTTTTTTTTTCTTGCAAACACAAGCCCTTTGTCTCAGAGCAGAATGGTAACAGGTAATGAGGACCAGCTGGCTCTCATCGAGTATGGTCAGCACATACGTTCACCTGGGCAGAGGCGAAGACAGTGGGCTGCTGTGAGGCAGGAGACACCTGTACTGCTGCCTGAAAGGTTCACTTTAGGGTCATGGGCTTGTTTCAGAAAGCAGGATTTCTAGTTAGCTGCATGACCTGTCGGATTAAAGGTACTCTGGGTAAAATGTAACTGAATGAAAATAAAGTGCATTTCAACTGGGGTACCTTAAATCTGATAAGTTATCCAGCTAAGCAAGAAATCCTGCTTTCTGAAATGGGTCCCAGGCTTGTTTGATTTATGATCTATCTAATTAATTCTGCAGCGATGGGCTGGCCCCCCCTCCCGGGTTGTTTCCTGTCTCATGCCCATAGCTTCCGGGATAGGCTCCGGACCCCCTGTGACCCAGAAAAGGATAAGCGGGTTGAAAAATGGATGGATGGATGGGTAATTAATTCTGTTTGCTTATTAATTTATTATTATTATTATTGTTGTTGTTGTTTTGTTTACTGATGTCACCGACATACCCCTCTGTGTTTTCTCTAACAGCTGACCATGACATCACTCATGAAGAATGTGGCTCCTTACCACCCCCTAGGGGACAGGGCAGGAAGAAACTTTTTTCTTCTCCATTTATGTTAAGAAATGCAGACATTAGCATTTTCTTAATAAAATGGAAGTAACAGTGGCATGAGGATTGGCACTGAATGAACGTCACCTCTACAAGTTACACAGCAAGCAGGTTTAAGGCTAGGAGAGCAGGCATCCCAATAGATAAGTGCTATATTGGATATGGGCATCACACTGTAAGCGGTTTCCACCATGTTGCCCCAGTGCAGCTTCAGTCCTCACTGTTGCCATGGTATCCTGAAAGCCTGTCCGCCCCCAGTTCAATATCCAATCAAATGGCAGAAAATGTTTTAAAGGTGCATCCAGTATAAAGTGTAGAATAAAAAGTTAACTCTGCTTCCAATGTATCCCGTAAGACCGTAAGCCAGCACTGCAGACCCTATAATATCATATAATTTGATATGAAACATGACCTTTAAACTTTTCATTTTAAGTAGCATTGTAAAGAAGGAGCTACGCCCTTCAGTCCATATCGCTCTGATTTTTAAACTAAAATTGATTGATTAAATCCTTCAAGAATATTACTATGAAAAAAAAAAAACAGATTTGATATTTAAAGATTTCCAAAAACTGCAATAGCCAGCTTTTGTGATGTCAGCAGAGACGTGCCTCTATAGCAGTTTCCATCGGAGGATCCAGGAAGGCGAAAGCGTACGAGAGAAAGTGGTCTGTTGTTATATGGAAGCAGCAATGTTTTAATTAGACCAATTAATCAAGGCGACGTGAGGATATCCGCCGTCTGTGAAGCCTTTGGCTGAGAGGCGCGTCTAAAGTAGCTGTTTGACTGAACGCCCCCATTATTCACGCCTCGTCTGTGGCGGAAGCGTGCGAGCTTTTCTCTGCTAATGGCACGGCATCGTTCAAACTGGGCACTTTCGAGCGGAGCGGCTTTCAGCTATTCTGTAATCATTTTATCACCAGGCAATCATGTCATAACGAGGACTTACTTAATGGAAGACACCCCCCAGGAGAGTGTGCACGGGCACAATAAGACTTAAAAAAATATATATTTTTCAGAATTTCTCAAAAGGTTAAACTGCATACATCTGATATGATGGATGGATGTTTTGCAGACTGTCGACGTTACAATATGTTCTCGCAGCCCGAGTTTCAATTATGATTTCCTCTTTTGGGCAAGGATTTCATTTTCATTATTTTAATGCATTAATTATGTCTGGGAAGCTTTAATATGTATCGATGTTAGAGTATCAAAATGATTAAATCATCACAAAGCAATAACTGTAAATATAAATATTACAGTCCAGTAGGGCAAAGCGTATTTATTGTTAGCTCCCTGATAAAGCTTTGCTAGCTCATTCTCAGTGGACCACGTAGCATTATTCACGTTATTGCTTACCCTAAGGGTTCTTTAGAACAAATTGCTTGAAATTACGTTAGCTATTCATATTGATATTAACACTTTAGTGAGTGGGAAGCAATTAATCACTTCCTTCCTGGGCCTGGGGAGTCAATACCATGCAGCAAGGCTGGCCCACCCTATAAGTGACACAGGCAATCGCCTAGGGGGCACCAGAGAGCAAGTAAAAATAATCTGACGTGATGCCCCTGGTTGTATTCCAGGACATTACAGTTATTTACTCTAGCTTCAATATTTCACTACTTTTCATATGAAGCACAAGCTAGCTAATTAACAGCCAGATACTCTGTGCTACTGAAATGATTTAATATTAATTAATGGACAAAATTTGTTTTCTGATGGGGATCAGGGCGGCTCAGCAGAGTCTCGCCTAGAGCATCACAACACCTAGGGCTGGCCTGCCTTGGGTAAACTTCCTTGCTGAATTTGGGGAGTCAATGCCATGCAGAAATTTCCTTCCTGGATATGGGGGCGTCAATACTAAGCTGTAACATGCAGTGGTCTGTGTGCCAGTAAAACAGCTGTGACCTGCCACGGCATGGATTCAGCGAGACCTCTGAAAGTGTCCTGTGCTTTCTGGCACCAAGATGTCAGCAGCAGGTCCTTTAAGGCCCTTAAGCTGCTGGGTTGAGCTGCCATGAATCAGGCTTGCTGTCCCCGCACATCCTAGAGATGCCCGAGAGGATTCCAATCCGGGGAATTTGGTGGTCAGGGCAAAACCTTGAAATCGTCGACATGTTCTGTAAACCATTCCTGAAGAGGCCATGCAGTGTGGCAGGGCACATTATCCCACTGACAGATGTCACTGCCGTCCGAGGATACCTTTGCCAGGAGTGGGTGTACGCGGCCTGCGACAATACCGCGAAAGATGTCTAGTGTCAAAGTACCCTCCACATGATTGGCTGGACCCAGGGTTTCTCCCGCAGATAATTGCCCAGAGCATCACATTCCCTCCACTGGCTTGTCTTCTTTCTACAGTGCATCCAGGTGCCATCTGTTCCCCACGGAAATGGTGCACATGTACCCACCCAGGAAACGGGACACACCGGACCTGGTGACCTTCTTCTACAAGTCCCAGGTCCAATCCCAATGGTCCCATGGTCGCCCAGACCGGTCTGTGGCTGCGCAGCCCAGGTCCAATCCCAATGATGACATGGGCACCCTGACCAGTCTGCGGCTGCGCAGCCCAGGTCCAATCCCAATGATGACATGGGCACCCTGACCGGTCTGCGGCTGCGCAGCCCCGCATGCAGCAGGGTGCCATGCACTGTGTGTTGTGATACAGTCACTTCATACGTAGGATCTGCCAGATGTGCCACAGCAGTTTCGGTCGGCACTCACCCTGCTGCCCAGATCTTAGCACAGTTGTTCTGAGATAATAACTGTAATTTGCATCATCTGTGGGTGGTCATAAGGGATCCTTAATATATTGATATGCCATTTAAGTCATTTAAGTATGAGTGCAGGTAATTTGAAATGCTTCTCTTCACACACATAGTGTGTGTGTGTGCGTGTGTGTGTGTGCGTGTGTGCGTGTGTGCGTGTGTGTGTGTGTGTATTACAGTATAAGGCTTGGAAATCAGCACCTACCACATTCCACAAAGTGACTTCTGAAAAAAAAAATCTGTCAGTATTTTTATTGAATGTGTTTCAATAACACATGAAGAATCTTCATAAAAATCAGTTTTTCATTTTCATCTGTTTATTTGGAATGGGTCCGCTTTTTAAAGTCTTTAAAAAATGGTCGGGTGAAATGGATTTGAGCCTGTAAGCCACCCTTATCCGCGATAGCTGGCACGGTGACCTTGGCCTTGACCTTCTCCGGGGATTCGGATATCTCCCCTTCAGACCCGTCTTCAGTGGCCCGGGCTGTCTTTCCGTGTTCAGGTCGGCCCGCTCCGCTCCGCTGCTCTTATCAGAGCCGTTCCAGGCTGATTTCAACAGCGTCTGCATCCACTTGAATCGTAATTGAAAAGGTGCATTTGAGGGCCGGCGGAGGCTCTCCACCATGTTTGCCAATTCGCTCGATAGTTCTCGAATGAAATGGGGAGGATGATGTCGTGTGTCGGGGCGGGGGGGTGTGGGGGGGGTTGGGTCACAGCACATGGCCACTCTCCCTGTGTTTGCATTTCTGAGAGAGCTAAATGACTGCTGGTACGCAGTCAAACCTCAAGGGTTCAAAATGAAGCCGGGAACACTATATTTATGGTAAAACGGAGATTAGGATGCGCGGTACTGTGTGTGACGACGACTTGATAAATATGCACAGGACACTTGCACAGTAGTCATGTGTAGTCATGTGAGAGACAGGACCCAGGGGATTATACTCAGTACAATCCCAAATAAATATCGTGGTTCCACTACATTACTGAGTATAATCTCTTTAGGAAGTCCTATGTCAACATATTAAATAAGTAATTATACATTTAAATGGTTAAATTTACGCAAGCGACTGCTAATTCTGCTTGCGACTGATGCTTGCATAACAAGGAGATTCTCACAGATGTGGAGCAAAATTAGGAAATTTACGTCACCGTCGCTCTCCAAACCCAGCGATGCCTTCACCAAGCCAACCCTTCTGCAGCGGAAAACCCGAGCTGGGCTGTTACAGCTGCAACAAGCCTCTTTGTGGCTCAGCAGGTTCTAATGTTTAAATCCCTGGTCTGGGTCTGAGGCGGTGGGTCAGATCCCTCTGGGATGGAGTGGGATTCCTCCAGGTAAGTTCCCTCCCACAATGCAGAGAAGTATGGTTGAAGCGGATTGTTTCCCTTAGTGTGCGTGACACTGCTCTCCGTGACACAGGATTGTGGTGGTGAATCACAGTGAGTCATTGGGAAGTTTCCGAGGACCTCAGAGGAGAGAGTTGTGGGTGCTCCTGATGATCTTCACACGTCCTCATCGTTAGTTATGAGGCAGGAAAAAAGCTGAAAATGTAAGGATGGTGTTACTCATCGCAGGAGTGGTAGTGCCACTATAAGAATCCAATGAGCAACACAATCACCGATAAAAAAAGCGTTCCTCACTGGAGGAACCAATGAGCGAGACACTCATCCCCAAAAAGCATGCTGTGGTGACCCTCAATATCCCAGAACCATACTGGGAAAATAAGCTCCAAAGCTGAAAATGAAACAACATCACCAGAAGTACGTTATGGACTGAACCTGCCTTGACAGCTTGGGGTCATTGAGGGGACAGTGGCATTAGGATTGTACCAGCAAAAGCTTCAGCAAAGAGTCACGGTATCTTCTGTGACCTGAAACTCTACAAAAAGTGGGTCATGATCCTGGACTTTACAAAAGAATAGCTGATTCAGAAGATGATCAGTGATCTGAAGTATCTGAGCATTTAATGCAAGGGGTGCAGAACCTAGAGGCTCCAAGATGATAAACAGTATTAACCAGCAGGTAGAGGAAGCATTAAGTCTTGCATTTATCATAAGTGCTACTAGTTACTAAATGATAAGTGATTTTTCCTTAAACAAATACATGGGGAATTCTGGACTAGCTGATTATGAATTTTAGTTCACTCTCCAGTATGTTGGGGTCGTATTTTAAGAGGAGATGCTGCTACAGTACAGATAATTACAATAAGGTCACATTGTCCCTTGCATATACACAACCATGTTTCCAAAAAAGCTGGGATGCTGTGCAAAATGTAAATAAAAACAGAATGCAAAAATTTGCTAATCATATAAATCCATATTCATTTGCAAATAGAACAAGAACAACATATCAAATGTTGAGGTTTTATTGTTTTTTGACAATTTGAATTTGATGCCAGTAACATGTTTTGAAGAAATTGGGACAGGGGCAAAAGAATGGAAAAGTTGTCTAATGCTAAAAACAAAACACCTGGTGAATATCTCGTAATTAATTAGGTTAACTGGGAATTGTATCATCTACGGTACATAATATCATTAAAAGATTCAGAGAATCCAAAGAAATCACTGTACGCAAGGGGCAGGGCTGAAAACCAATACTGGATATCCGTAATCTTCGGGTTCACAGGCGGCACTGCGTTAAAAACAGACATAGTGGAAATCATTGCATGGGCTCAGGAACATTTCCGAAAACCAGTGTCTCTGAAGCAGTCTCTGCTTCCACAAATGCAGGATGAAACTGTACCACGCGAAGAAGAAGCCATATCTAAATATGATCCATAAATGCTACTGACTTCTCTGGGCTTGATCGCATTTAAGATGGACAGAGGCAAAATTTAAAACTGTCCAAAATTTGAGATTCTTTTTGGAAATCATGGACGCCGTGCCCTCTGGGCTAAAGAGGAGAGGGACCATCCAGCTTGTTATCAGTGGACAGTTCAAAAGCCAGCATCCGTGATAGTATGGGGGTGCATTAGTGCATTAGTGGGTACCTTGCACATCTGGGAAGGCACCATTAATCCTGAACAATATATATAGGTTTTGGAGCAACATATGTTGCCGTTCACAACATTTCTTTCAGAGAAGGCCTTGTATATTTCAGAAAGATGATGCCGAACTGCATTCTGGGTGTATTACAACAGCATGGGTCTGTAATAGAAGAGTTTGGGCACTAGGCAGGTCTACCTGCAGTCCAGACCTGTCACCCATTGAAAACATTTGGCGCACCATGAAAATACAACAAAGGAGACCCTGAACTGTCGAGCAGGTGAAATCTTATATCAGGAAACATTTCACTTTCAAAACTCCAGCCACTGGTCTCCTCAGTAACCAAGCATTTCCACCGTTTCAGAAGAGGTGACCAAGCACAGGGGTAAACATGCCCCTGTCCCAAGTTTTTTGAAATGCGTGACTGGCATCAAAATCAATTATCATCATACAGTATATTGATCATAAATCAAGCATTGATCATAAATCATATACTTGTCATAAAACAACACAATTACTCAGTTCCAATATTTGATATGTTGTCTTTGTTGTGTTTTCAATTAAATATGGGTTTATATGATTTGTAAATTGTCGCATTCTGGGTCCATGTTACACAGCGTTACAACTTTCTTGGAAACCAGCTTGTCTGTTCTGGCCCGTTCTCTGTGATGGGAGAGTCAGGCGACTGCGTGGTTCACTCCCCTTGTGCCTTGCTTCTCGGTCTGTTCCTTCTCTCCCCCTGGAAACCTGTCCTTATTCCTGTCACATTAAATCATTCCTCTACGCACATGCCCAGATTTATTTGCTTGCAGGTTTTCCTTCTTCATTTTCGGTACTGGACTTTGTTTTGCATTGACCCTGGCCCTGTTGTCACCCAGAATTGAGACAGTAAGTGAAAGACAGCACTATTGTCCAGAATAAACGACCCCAGCGCCTGTCCCGATTCTGTGGCCCAATTCTGTGGTTCCATCTTCCAACCAAAGCAGAGCAATTCGCACGCTGCATATAAACATATCCTTGTCTTTTTTTTATACTTACGGGTTATTTTATTACTGACACTGAGCTGGAGAAGGATACACAAATTAAACAAACACTCGCTAATACTCTCTACTCAAAAGTAGTAGATCAGTGGAGAGATTGAAAATAACATCTACTCCAAGTTTCCTTTGTCATGATCGTAATCTTGTGAGGTTAGTTTAAAGAGCTACTTTGCTTCCTGGCTACAAAGAGTACACCATGAGAACAGGGTCTTTAATTAGCTCTTATCTGAAAGTACATGTGAAACTGTGCTGGTGTTTTTTTTAATATGAGCCAAAGGACTCGCTGTGATGTCCATTGCATCTCCTCTGATATTTTATACACCACATACGAGCAAACAATCCGTTTGATCACTACAAATCCCCTTGGGTGTGTGAGACGAGTTAGCTGACACGGGCCTTACATTTTGACTCTGTTTGTTTTCCACGAAGTACAATACAGATCTCTTTTGGTCTTTTCCAGATAGAGATTTTTACAAGGCAATAAGCGTTACTGTTAGTAAAAAAGCACAACAGTGCACACAGCGCTATCTGTCCCCAGAGGACGCGACGTGCAGATCTGTGGAGCAGGAGCTGGAGCCAAACCTGCCTTGGGGGCACAATAACTCACCAACTCTTCCACATCAGGCCGTGAGATTAGGTCTGAATCACATTTTTCCCTTGTCACTTTTTTAGTGCTTTAGTGATTAGTGTGATGGCAGGTCTTTGAGAGTGGAGCGCGGTTACACACTTATCTTCGGTGCGAGAGTGGGTGCAGCACATTCACTCTGCCAGGGAACGAGGGCATCGAGAAGCAGGCAAATGTTCTGGTGCACGAACAGGTTTCTAATAATAGGGCCACTTTATTTGAGTGATTGAATAAAGACTGATCAGAGAGCCATAATGCAGGCAAATTGAGCCCCATTCTGCCACAATGCCTCCCTGAGTGGACAAAGGACATATTTCATTTGCTCTTTTTTTGTTTTCCAGTTCTGTGCATTGTCAAAGTTTTGTCTGTAAACACGTATTTTACCTTCATAACATTTAGCCTTTAATTAGCTCATTTCTGACACTCCATTTGTTGTTTTTTAATACGAATTTGAAATTAGCAAAGCAATATCTAAGTTAAAACTTGACATGATATCTGATTTGATTTTATCCGTCTTTGCCTATTTGATTGCCTAGTAGAATGTCTGATAGAATAGTGTTCTTTTTTTAGTAACTCTCCATATAAGTACTGCTTTACAAATCACAAGGAAAAAAAGTTTCTGACTCTTTAATACAAAATTAAGCGTATTTAATTCAGATGTGCGATTTGCATTGTTGGGCAGATTTTGTGTATTTTGTGTACCAGGTTTTGAAATTAAATTTGTGCTCAGAAACTTTCCGGTTTCAAGAAAAAGATCAATGTTCAAAATCAATATTCTGGATGCGCAGAAATCCAACGCTGGCCCGTGTTGACAAACGGGTCAACTTTGTGACTGCAGGTGTCATCACCTTCACAGCTTGATTGGGAACATTTAACGCACACAAGTGTCTATCAATTGCCAATTCCCGTAAAAAAATAAAAAACAGTACCTTTTATGAGCCGGTGTCCTTGCTTTACACCTTAAGTGTTTTTCCTTTTGCATGTTTGTTAGGTTGCAGGCGAGAAAGAAAAAAACAGACAAACGTTTGTGGGAAGCCCCCCCCCCCCCCACTCCATCTAATTTAAATAGGTGCTGGATTCCCCTGCTTGGTTGACACTGAACATGATAAATTACTTTTAGGAAACCGTATGTTTATGTGAGTTCTGTCAGTCACCTGTACCTACAGCTCCCATGGAAAGCTGGCTTCCCACTGTGCGCCGTGTAAAGGTACGAAGTGGTAAGGTGAGGCAACGTGAGGTGATTACAGCCAATAGTGGCCGGGTCGGGGCAACGCGGTGCGGTGCCACTTTGGTGAGGAGCTTAATCCTGACAGTGGCTCAGACATGGAGGCAGCACGTCTACTCTTAAACCACTTTGTATGGTCTCAAACTGAGCAGGGAGTCCGCAGAATCTGCCCTATTTTCCCACATCAAGCAGGGGTCTTTTATTGAACTGGGTTTTTAATTTATTCCTGAAAGTGGCTGTGGTTTGCTGCAGGTCACATTTGTAGAAATGGGCAGACATTGAAAGTGTAGGACAAAAAATTCTGTTTTAAAATGAGTTGGTGTGTGTGTGATTAGGTCTCTGCCATTCTGAATGCATCCCCCTCCCAAAGCGTCAAAGAGTACTTAAAATTTATTTTTTCTGGTTCCACATGTGACACTGAGACATTGCCACTATGAAATGCCACTTCTCCGATAATTAAAATGTCCACAAATAATTTCAGATTCTTTTATGTGTGCGGTAGTGTCTAGCCAAAGGTAATCCTTAGCTGTGTTACCGAAAATTCTGTTGTCATTTAATTATTTAGATTTATTGGATTTAATTAAAACACCAAAGACTTTCACCAGACAGTGCGATTTTAGGATCGTTAATGATTTGATTTTAGGATCGTCAGTCTGAGGAATGAGGTCTGTTTTCTTTATGCGTCTGCTGTACAAAATATATAAACCTAAACAAACAGAGGCCAGTTTGAGGAGATTTCTTTGGTGCACTGGCTGTGCCATGTGATTGGCTGGTCCAGCGGATCACAACCGGCTTCCCCATCAGCAGTAGCAGGAGTAGCCGGGCTAATGAGACCATAATCCTCCCAGTCCGCGGCGTGAGCTGGAGAGAGGAAGCAGCACGGACCATCCAGCGTGACATTAATGCAATTAAAATGGATTTTGAGGGGCCCTAATTGCCCTCGTCCTCCCTCGTCATTAATGCTCTTTGATACGCTCCCGCTGACTTCCCGCCGCTTCAGAGAGCGTAAGCGACAGGCCAGCCCCCGCGGGCCGGCCGCACAGCCAGCGTTTAACGCGCCAAATCGGCGGGGTAAACAAGCGGGGGCTGCTCGTTAAACTGCTGGCTCCCTCCAGCCCCAGTCCCTAGGACCCCGGCCGTTTTCCACTGGGTGGGGTGGAAGCACCCTGGGTTTTACCCTATGGGCATGGAGACGGAGCGGGCCCCGGCAGTGTCGGCCAGCGTATCGGAGCCCGGCTTTCGCAGCGCGGATCCCACGCGGCACTGCAGTCTAGAGTGGTTCGTGCTGAAAGTGTCCCAGCCCGTTAACGTTTTCAGCCTGGAAGCGAGGAGCTATTAATTTTCTGATGAAATCTCCTGTAAGGAGCCCGATACGCTGGGGGCGCTGTTTAAATGGTGACAAGAGCACTGCCTCATATAAACACCCTAATAAGGTGATACCCGCTCATGGGGCGGGGAACCTCGGTTTGATCCCCGCTGGCCAGTCGAGCCTACAAATGCATCATCATAGACATTTCACATCCTGACAGCACATAACCTCTAATTCCAGCTGAAAAATAATAATGAATAAATGCCCGTTTTATGGATTAAATACTTGTGTCCGAATTCAAAGAAACTCAACTGATTCCTGTAAATTTTCAGTCAAAACGCCGATGGTTGTAAATTTTACATTAAAGACATGGCAAAATACTAATCCTGGTGTAAATTTATAAAACAGCTGAGACACCAGACATTTTATTCCTCTTCACCCTCATGGACAAGCTGCATTAATGCCAATAATCTTCTTCGTGAAACAGTCTTGACATTAAATTTGAGCATTTTTCTCTAGGTGTATCTAGCTTTATAAACAAATGAACCATAGCTCTAATAGTATCCACTGATTTTAAAATATTGTTTGGCGTATTCGTTTTGTACTGATGTTGTTCTTGTTTAACATTTTTACATGAATGGATACTGTAGCAGTGTGCTGTTACTTCTCTTAACTGTGAACCAATAAATAGTCACATTACATTAATCTGTATTCCAACTGCTTGTCCTGGTCAGGGTTGGGGGGGGGGGGGGGGGGGGTTGGCAGACGGGGGGCACCCTGGAAAGGGTGAATATACAGATACAAGAAAGCACACACTATGGAGGATTTTGAGTCATTCCCTAATTGAGTGTAGGTGGGGTTCCGACCCACAAGCTTGGAGGCGTGACACAACAGCATCACCCGCTGAGCCCCCATCGAGTTCCAATGACAAAAATATAAGCGATTAATTCCTCCTTAAACACATAAACATGAACATACAGCACTTATACAGAGATAAGAGGGATAATACAAAATATTACAGAACCCGCATTTTCTAAGGTGCTTATGTTATGACGTGTTTCAATCAAATCAAATATTCTTCCATACAGACCCTTGTTTAGGCATCTCTCATAAATTCACAGGGAGCCCCTCAGGGAATCAGATAAAAAGCAGGTCGATGCAGGATAAAGAGGAACATTATTTCCTGGATCCTTGCAAGCAAGTGCTCTTAAACATAACACCAAAAGGAAACAATTAAACATGAATTCAAGTGTAATTTCTGTTTTTATATATGACTCTCAAGATGTTTCTGCTATTGAAGGTGACCTCTTACTCAAAAATATAACTACTGCTTTGAAATAAGATTTCAAAGGATGGATGTGAATTAATTTTGGGAAAAGAGCTGTAAGCTTGAATACAGGTAACATATTTCTGTAATTAAAGCAAGAAAATAAAATTAAAACCTGAAAGTTATTAAGGAATAATATCCATATTTTTGTGATAAACGTACTCTTTATCTTGGTACTAAAAACCAAAGATGCTTCCACAGATGTACTCAGATTCTATAAGTATCTAAGTAGTATTGTTCATGAGCTAAGCTGTATTTTCGGGGGTAGGGGGTTGCTGAACAAATGAAAGAAACAGGAATTGGGGAAGCAACACAGCCACTGATTCAGGCAAAAGACTCCAGTCACCCTACTAGACCTCACTGGACTGTTGCCCGGCCAAACCTCACTCGACAAGTGCCCCAACTAAACCTCACTGGATACCCATCCAGCTAGCTATCACTGGGCAGTTGCCCAGCTAGGCCTCACTGGACTGTCGCCCAGCCAAACTTCACTGGACAGCCACTCAGCTCACTAGACAGTAGTCTAGCTAAACCTCACTAGACAGTCACCCAGCTAAACCTCACTTGACAAGTGCCCAACTAAACCTCACTGGACAGTCACCCAGTTAGTCCCCACTGGACAGCCAACCAGCTAGCCCTCACTGGACAGCTACCCAGCTTGCCCTCACTGTACCATGCTTCACCACACTACATGCCCTGTTAGACCTAACTGGAGAGCCCTCACTAGACAATTACCCAGCTAGACCTCACTAGAGAGTCATCCAGCTAGCCCTCACTAGACAGTCACCCAGCAAGACATCACTGGACAGTGACCTAGCAAGACCTCACTGGACAATCACCCAGCTAGACCTCAGGAGACAGTCACTCAGCTAGACCTCGCTGGACAGTCACCCAGGTAGACCTCACAAGACAGTCACCTAGCTAGACCACACTGGACAGTCGCCCAGCTAGATATCACTGGACAGTGACCCAGCTAGACCTCACTGGACTGTCACCCAGCTAGACCTCAGGAGACTGTCATCTAGCTAGTCTTTGCTGGTTTTCCCCATTACAATTATCACACTATTTGTCATTTACTAAGCTACTTTTGATGACCTTTTGGGTCATCGATTGATCTTTATGTTCAGATCAAGTAACTTTACCAAGGGAAATGAACAATAAAGTACAGCTTTGGTTTATATAAGCAGTTCAGCTTAAACCTTCATTAGCCGCTATAGCCCTAGTGCCTCTCAAAGGACAATGATAATTTTTTTTTGTGTAGTTTATGTGTGTTTTCCAGCAAAGCTCTTTCGATGTACAAAGTCCAGGCCAGCGGATTTCTTGTACAGCTAATTACAAACTGAACCTACTCTGTGGCAACAGAGCTTCTGTTAGCTCAGTTCTTGCTGGGTTTTGTTTACTTTTCTCGCCTGACCTGGACAGCAGAGGTATAGATGGCACCCAGGGTGCCAGTCCAGCCCACTTACACAGAAACGCGTTGGCTCATGCGGGCGCTCATTAAGGGCAGCGTGCGGTGCCCCGCTCAGGCGAGAAACAGCCCTGCTGCCTTCATCCCTCTTTTCCCCAAATAGCGCGCTACTTTGGGCTCCCTCATTTACTAAGGTGTCACTTTCTCTTCCGCTTCCCTCTAGCACCCTATTCAGGGCACTGAAAATATCCCATAATGCATTCCAAATGGCAATGCGCAAGCAGCGTACCCCAACCGGAAACAGAGCACTGAGAAGAATGATCTATATAGGAAATACATTAGAAATACAGTATAATACTCACCCCCTTTTAGACTAGAGAAGGAAGCTGAAGACGGAAGCTGCACCTCAGACTCACATCCTGTTCCTGACAGATATAGGTGAGATCAGGAAAAGCTCCTATTGGAGTTTGGGGAGCCTGGGCTGTACTCTCATTGGTTACCAGACCACACCTGTGGATCTGTAGTGTTTAAACAAACAAACGTCTGTCATAGGTGCACATTCCATGGACACTTCAACGAGTGGCTTTTCATGATTGGGTCACACATGGGCTGTTTCATTCTGCTCCACCAATCAAAAATCTGTGAGGGCAAGAAGTGACATGGGGAATTGGACTCAATTCTGGCTGATGACATCCTTGAATAGCATCATCTCTCTGGGAAGTTTAAGGGTTTTCATATAAAGCTCAAAATTAGGCAAATGACCATATATGGTAATTTTACCATTTTGGGACATGCAGCAGCAAATATGTGCTGTTTTTTGTACGAGAAACAATGGTTATTAAAGGACTGCCATGCCTCATGTTGGTATGTTGTCTAGGTGATGCATCTTGAACCTGAAATGGGCAGCCATTTTTGGAGGATAGCTGAATAAATTCAGTCAGAAGATCATCTCCAGCACTGAACTCTCATTCACTGAACATTGTTCCAGTTTAATATACAGCAGATTCAACTAGAGCCCTTTTTTGAGTTATTTTTTTGAACATCCACCAGCCAGTAATTTAACAGTCACTGGGTTTTCACAAACGGCTGTAAAACCAGTGGAGAACATCGAGTTACAGTCCTCAAAAGTGTGATGTCCCATAGCCTGAACATGCAGTGCCAGCATCTCTCCTGACACACACGCATACACCCAATATGGCACCTTTTAACTTCTCATGTGGAGTTTACATTTTGTGGTTCACTCTCCATATGCTGGGCTATATTAAATGCTTCATGCGTGTTAGGGAGCATAGTAGGAAGGGTGCAGATCAGATTTCCGAAAGCTGGTTTATTAGGGCAGTGCAAAATCCAGTCAAAACCAGAGGAATCAAAATGGAATCCAAGTCGGGAGGTGAAGGCAAGAGTCGTTAGGCAGAATGGGGTCGGGCGATGGATGTTGGCGATCAGTGGTCACGGGCAGTACTCACAGTCGAGGGTCAGAGAGAGGGTCAGGTGAGGTGCATTGTCTGTCATTGGGCGAGGAGGAACTTGGGGGCTTCAAATGGCTTGAACTCTAGGAAAACCGAGAAGATATTGCGATAAAAGTTAATTAGGTTAATTAGTTAATTAGATGTCAATCACAGCTGGTAAGGGGCGTGGCCCCAAATGACCACCGCTGGTTCTCAAGGTGCCAGCAGGAAGGGACTTCTTTGACTGGGAAAGTCTTGCAAATCGGGATTCCCTGGGGGGGTGATTGTAGAGACTCAAAGAGTCATCGGAGCTCCTCCGGGTCAGTCTGTGGTACTTTTTCAAACATTATGCTTCTAGAAGTATGGATTTTCCTTTCTGGCAAGGAGGTCAAGCCACAGGAATGTAACAATGTCACTGTCCAAGTGAAATTCAAGAAATACTAAAGTGTTTTTACTAAAAACCCTGCAAAATAATTGTACCTCAAATCAGCTGATATTTGAGGTAATTTCTACCACCTGCTTCTTTGATCAGTGAGCAGGAATCTGAAGCAGTACCTTTCCATCCATTTTTTATGCCACTTCCACAGTGACGGGCTGCTGTGTATGTTATTTATGTGTAGATGTATGTTAAAAATAGGCACTAAAATTGATATGTGGGACAGATTGCAAATTGCACACTTTTGTGTGTCTGTCAGCTGTGACAAACTGAGAAGACAATGTCCCTCAAAGCAGCAGCATGGAGGACTCCTAAAGGGCTTTGTGAAGGGAAGTACAGGCCGAATTAGGGTGGGCCTGGCAAGGCCGAACAGCACTGGCCCGGCCCATTTCAAGTGTCTTTTTTTGGACTTGGCCGTTTTATAAAGGTCTGCCCCCTTTGATGATTCTGACATAGAAACTACAAACTCCTTATCCAGGTGAGAGACAACAGAGCCACGTGGCCATAATCAGACTATTGTAAATTGTGGCAAAAAGCAGAGACATTAGTACAGCAAGCAGATTGAGCAGAATAATTAAGAATAATGAGTAAAATTAGACAGCAAGCTAAACAATAAAATCTAACATAATTTCCAATACCAACTATTAAAATTAATTAGAAAATCTGTATCAGGATGGTCTAAACTGTGAGAAAAATAAATAAATAAGCCATTAAACGTAACTCGTATGCTAAGGTGGCCAAACACAAAATCGATAATGCATCAAGCACTGAATGATCAGTCAATGAATGGAGAGTTAAACACACCGTGGGTTTGGTGCCTTTATTCAAAGCATAATGAACAAAAAGTCAGGTAAACTCAACCAGGTAGGATATATGGTTCATGGATGGATGGATGGATGATATTAACCTAGCCAATGGGCTTCTTCCTAAATTAGACCATATAAATGAAAACTGGACCATCTAGAGAACCTGGTAGCTGGACATGTCTCCATAAACTGCTGCTAGGAATGCGCATTTGTGTCCACAGCTCTGCAGAGAGTGGAGCGTGAATGCTCTGCAGTTGGTCGCATAGGTGTGCGCAGTTTGCTGGAAAATTAGATGTATTCGTGGCAGTCCCCCGCAGAACAGCACCCCACGGCCAGCAATGTCTGATTCAGAGGCGACAGGTGTTGCCGGTTCTACATGCAGCTTTTACTTCAGGTTCCCTCACTCGCTTGCCTGAGAGATCAGTGGTAATCACCTCAGCGTGGGTTTGGTTTGATGACCACAGTATGTTTCAGTCTCTCTTATGGAGCAATACTGACCATTCCCAGCCCACTGTAGGCACTTGATTAGCAAGATGCCCGCTTGTGAACACCAAGTCGTCTTTGGCTGTGGGATTGAAACAGAGCATTTATGGTAATGTTCTAGACCAGTGGGTGGCAACCGACATCTTTATTATGTGTTTTGAAAATATACGAAGATCCCCCCCTCCCCTCCCAATCAGCAAAATATGCCAAGGGGAACAAGTTGGCAAAATGTAGTGTCATGATTTGGTAGCTCGCCAGAGTATTTTCTTTGTAAAAGTGGCTCTCACTGTTACAAAGGCTGGACACCACTGGTTTACAATGACACCCGCATTCCTCACCTGGGTAACTGTGGGGAATCCCTCTGGCCCCCCAGATACCGATAAAAATAACAGCTTCCACACCCATACCATGGAAGTCTCCTGATCACATGCTTTAGCAGGTCTTTTCGTGTCTACTGCTTCTTCAGGCTCTATTAAAGTTAACAGTTTAAAATCAAGTTAGTCACTGTGTTGGTTAAATATACTGAGGTAGACGTATATTCAGGATTCTTCAGACATGTCCTGTATGTTTACAATTTGCCAGTTAATTCATTTTCCCTGGGTATTGTGCAAATAAGTTGTAGTAAAGGGTCGCAAATATAAGGGCAAAATGCCACAACAACAGGAATTACATAATAGACTATAAACCAAAACACACACACACACATACACTCACCGGCCACTTTATTGGGCAAACCTATCCAACTGCTCGTTGACGCAAATTACTCGCTGACTCAATGCATTTAGGCATGTTGACATGGTCAAGAGGAACCGCTGCAGTTCAAACCGAGCTTCAGAATGGGGAAGAAAGGTGATTTAAGTGACTTTGAATGTGGCATGGTTGT
>JAODKL010000034.1:19572407-19615473 GCA_026780765.1 Petrocephalus schoutedeni
AACTCGGGATGACATTAGAGCCACACTAGGGAGAGAAGGAGGGGGGCAGGAAGGCAGGGCATGACACTACACACTTGTGGCTGTACGCACAAGAATATGCCTCTGGCATCAATAAAGTTCATTCTGATTCAAAAGATTAATAGGAAATGAATTATTTACATTTCCTTATTGATGAGGAGAAATTTGAACTGAAACGAGAAATGTGATAAAAAATAAGAGGTTCACCTATGCCTGCCACTGACATTCAACCATTCACACAATAACAGCAAAACAAGTGCATTTGCATTAGTTTCGCTACACTGGTCATTTGAAGACCTTCGGTATGTTTAAGCTAAATGTTTCCCCTACTTCCCACTACATGTGATGGCTCTTAGTTGGACAGGAGCTGGGTGACGAGGACGTGTTTTAAGCTTTATGTTGGTTTTGATGTGAACACCATCTCTGAAATGGAACATATCTCTATCTATCCATCCATCCATCCATCCATCTATCCATCCATCCATCCATCCATCCATCTATCTATCTATCTTTTTTCGTTCTTTCTTTCTTTCTTAAGGTGACAGCAAACACACATGAGGGCTGAGGATCCCCCTGCCAGCACTGAAGCAAACATCTCGTTTCCTCCCAGGCTGCGGCTGCAGACGACTCGGCCTTTGGCCCTTCAGCCTTTAGCTAGTAATTCTGAGTCAAAGGGCATCTCACTGGAAATGAGGAAGCAGGTTGTTTATTACTCATATGTACAGCCCCAAGCAATTACACAGAGCGGGACACCCTGTTTGTGGCAAGCCTGTGATTACAATTTGGCGATAGCTGCCAAAATGATGGAAACCGCTCCATGACCTGAAATGCCGTCCCACTAAACAGTGCCTATTTGGAAGAGTTTTGAGCCTTGCTAATTTAAACATTCTTGCCTCGCTTCAAGATTTTTCTGTTGTAAAATATATCATTCTCCGTATTTCCGAATTCATGTCACTGTCTTCTATATCATAACTATCTTTTCTCAGTTAAAATAAATCTCTTCTAACTCAATATTGAGCCCAACTGAACAGGTCCAAACTGAAGCGGCTCCAGACTGAAGCCGCTCTGAAAGTAAAATGTTCTGAATCGATGGGCTTCAAATTGATTCTGCTCCAAATGTAAACAGGTTGGAATTTAAGTTGAAAAGGAAATATTTGCAAAAAAAGAGAGAAATAGAAGGTACTTGAAAGCACGAAACGGAAAGAAAAGCTCATTATTTTTTCAGCAAGGAGTCAAGAACCACTAACAATCTCTCAAGAGGTTTACACAATTTTTGCCCAATTTGTTAACAATGACCAGTGTTTATTGTTAGTACAATTTCTGTAGTATGATTCCTACTAACAATGTTTACATGGTTGTTTGACAGATGTGAGAAAACAGTAAAGCTAAACTGACACCAGCTGACTCACGCCGCAGAAAGCTGCAGAGACGCGGCAGGCTTCAGAAGCGTCAGCAAGCAGTTATCTGATGGTTGTGATGGTGCTTACAGCTATGGTCATGGTTGTTATGATCTGTAGCTAAAGCACGTTATTCGACACACGTATGAGAATCTAAGGCTAAAAACAGAAGCTTCAGCTGGATGAGACCCAGTAGATGTGCAGTGCGCTCTATAGCCTGGGCTTTTCGTATGGAGGACAGATGCATCCTGATGTAGGGAACAGCCTTATTGATACTCTCGGAATATTATTTATATGCATTAAGCACGATCCACACGAGCGCCCTAGTGAGCAAACTAGAGACCGTGATAATGGACTCAGTGACAGGCAGGAGTGGGCAACAGTAGAAATCGTGATACACCATAGTGACGTTCACTTAAAGGACACCCCAACGCATGCAATCATGCTACAACCAAACAGATCGGTCGCTTCTGCTTTCAAAGAAGCATGCAGGCTGAAGGTATCATAGAGCAAGTCCACTGTGTGATTCTGGGTAGCCACACAATGTAATTCTGTAATACAGTAATGAAGAATAGAAATATGGGTGCTTCACTGAGCAAGAATACATCATACTATGTAACTGATAAGTCCTATACAATAGCACCAGGTTTCTACTGTGTAAGGCATTTCTGCCACATTGTAACTTATCAGCACTGCATTGAATACATAATATATAATCTACTGTTGCACAGATTGCAGTTATGTTACTGTAGGATGCAGCTTGAAGGCAGTATCATCTGGCACATTGTTTATACTGCTGTTGATGAATCTGGATGCAGCCTTTCCACGTGGCAGTCTCCTGGCTGGGGCAGCATCGTCGTAGTGCCAGAGCTGCAGAGATCGGTGCCGCCACGTGATGGCCATGACTTGGGGAACGCGATTGGGGATTTCATGTAACTCTCACTCCAAGCACTGTGTAGGAGCTGAAACAGCAGTTTCCCTCCCGCCACTAATTTCGTAACCATGGCGAGGGATTCAGGACCATCACCAGACCACCCTTGGTGATGTAACGGGGCTTCTGTAATGATGCGGCATCAGAGTAACATCAGAGTAATATCAGAGTAACATCGAGCATGGATCTGCCACTCCAGAAACTTCCTTCAGCCTAAACTCTCTGCCAAAGGAAAATATTCAGCGTGACTGGCAGAGGACAGACTCCATGTTTAGAGGACACATAAATTATTTTTACATGTGAACACATTTTACTTGTGTGTGAGTATTTATAATTATTTTTGGTGTGTTTTTTTTCATAGTGTCCTTTAACTACAGTCTTTTTCTGTTTTCTTTGGAGAAGTAGACCTCACTCTTTATGCAGATTTGATTATTTTTGGGGGGCTTTTGCCCCATCAAAACTGTCTGAAAAGCAATTAAAAATAAAACTTAAATGGGATGAACAGACTGCAGACACTTGAGGAAGAGAAGAGGGTTGCAATGCACACTTGTGCATCCATGAAGGACTGTGAAATCTGACTCGCTAGATGTTATCACACTTGTCAGCTGCTGAAGTCCCCCAGTGAAGTGGGCCCGGATTCTCGAGCTGGTCGTGATCCAGGCCCGTTGAGTCCTGATGATGTATTGTTGATGATGCGAGACACTAGGTGGCCGACCTAATCTCTGCTTGGCCCGTCTGCCAGTTCTCTGCTGCGTCATCTGGCAGTCTGGACCATTACCGATTCGTCATGCTTTTGAAGCGCAATGGGTAACACAGCTTTTAATAATCAGTTCGTATTTATTTATCATTTATTCATCATTTTATCAAGCATGTAATTTATTAGAAATTTAACAGTCAATGATGGTCAAAAAGAAATGGAAATCAATATTATAAATAATAAAGAATACATTTTGATGATTTTTTTTTTTTTAATTTTAAAGAATTTACTTTAACATATGCAAGTAAAGGAAAACCAACACCGGAGGATGACCAAATGGATGACAATTATCCTAAAATAAGATGTTACAATACCAACCAAGATATGTATTTCTCAGTGTAGTGTAAACTGTTTTTTCCCCCCAATTTAAGGAATAGAAACATTTTTTGAGAAGTCAACAGATTTCAGATTCAAGGATTCAGCAATTTGATACTGGTTGGTGTGGACAGTTAGGCCTGGGTTTAGAAATAATTGTAGGAGCCTTATCTTAAAAAAAAATAATAATAAAGCATCATTATGGAAAAAGATAGCACTATTTAAATAATTCCTCACTCATTCAGTCATGACATTTCAAATATTCTCCTCGGTAAAATAATTGGTACAAACGAAGTGGGCTAAAACATTTGCCGTGTGCAAACTCATTACGATACGGGCTTTCCGTGGGTGTGAGTGTGCTTCGTACAAACAGAGGGTCATTCCGAAATGCCGAAAGACCTCAGCTCGCCGACTTCAATGTTAGCAATTCTCGGAAACACCTCAAATACTAAGGACTCGTTGCACATAAGTGTCCCATTAGCGGCACGAGAGACGTGCTTCTACCATACTCGAGAATTTGCCTCAGAGCCAAACACACATGGACAGTCATGGGAATAGTGAACGCCAGTGGTGATTAAACTCCAAAATAAGTTTGTCTGACACCGATGCCCTTTATGTGCTGTTGTTGACTGCATCACTTGAGGAAAAGAGCTGAATGAGTGTAGCTGATTACACAGAAAACAAATGCATGTCTGAGTTTATGCACATGTAACGTGTATGTGTGTTTGTGTATATATACAACTTACAACCTATTTAAGCACTTGTGAAGATGTTTAAAAACTGCAGTTATACACTGGGATGAAAGTGTTCCTCTAATGAATGTCTGTGTATGGTGCTATTTTTTAACAGGGTGTTTTTCCACTGGAGAGTTTGGCACTTAGCACTTTGATTAAACATGAAAACATAACCAATTCCTGCAACAGCATTAAAATACAGCGTCCTTGTCTCATGTGTGTGTGTTTTTCTTTAATTTTCCCTCTATACCGTGCCCTGGCCTCGCAGAACACACAGCGCCGCACTCCACGGCTGTGTCGTGTCCCCGGCGCGCTTTTCACTCATCAGTCAAAGCTCTTCCAGCCGCCCAAAGCAGCACTTGCGGCGAGAGGGCCGATGGAGAGCGCCACTCGTGGACGGCGGAAGCGTGAACTCTGCGGCGTGAGCTGGCGCCCGCCGGAGCTTCGGCCAGCGAGCTGCAGTGCGCTGTAGTGGTGCTTCTGAATTCAATCTGTAACCGTGGTTTGCTCAGAATAAATTGTTTCCATGCGGAGCGCACTTTGTGATTGTTTCAGCGAATGATGATGACATAAACCACCAGAAATATTTCAGATGCAAATTGCAATTATAAAAAAAGAGAATTCTACTTGTAGATTTGGATGTACTGGCTACTCTCTGTTTTTCACTTCACAATTCTTTGTTTTACATGCTTTTGGTACTACTCCATGTACTTGATAATATAAAATTCTGTGGTTCTTCATTAGTGATTACACAGGAAAACAAAGATTTTGCTACTGGAAGTAAAACGTGATTTACGTGAAATTGGCCAGATCTCCACTCAGAATTTTCCTAGCATGTCCAGATTTTAAGTTATAGACATAGTATTGTTTTGCGATTCTCTGTTACGTTGATACACGTATTGTTGCATGGCATCAACACAGCTGTTTTTGTCACGTGTGTGATGACCCAGGCTAAATAACTGTTTGTGGTTTCTCTTCTTCTGCAGGTGTGGGTGTTAACTGAATTTTAATTAACTGAATGATTGCCACAAACTTAAATGGGTTAATGGGGCATTTGTGGAGGAGAATGGGGTGGGGGTTGAGTTTGAGAACAGGTTTGACTGTGACCTGTGCTGCCTTGCTGATTTCTCTCCTTCCTTTTTCCAGGCCATTCCTCATCCTTGGGTATTTAACTTGGGTGCTTTGGAATCTTTGTGTGATGTGCTGCTCTCTTGAGTAGTTAATAAAAATTGGCTGAAGCAATTTGTGTCTGGTTCCCCCCTTCATGCTGCTCTACCAGGAGCCAGCTAGATGTAACATGTCACATCTGTGTCCACTATTGCCTCAATGAAACACGTTTCCTGCTCGCGTTCATGCTTCAGCGTCATCTGTGCACATTCCCACGGAGCACACGATGCAGGGCGAGACTCGGGGCTGCCGTCGCACCATTCGCACGTTGCTCACGCCGAGTGTATGGCTTGGTGTCATGTGCTGTGTGGGTTTAGGCATGTCGGTGAGCTGATTTCAGCTCAATGTAATTCAAGACGGGCCACAGGGCGCTGCAACCCAGACATGATGGGCGACTACTGTTGGTTTCTGCAGTGGGCAACAACGGACACTCACAAGTGCAAAAGCAAGTGCCTGAAGCACTTTTGGACAGTATGTTATGTCTTGGTGAACTTCTGTTTATAGTTTTGTTGCAATTAATACAATTTTCAAATATCACACAGTTATAAGGTAAACTTTTATTATATAGCCTATAGTATTTTTGTAATTTTTTCACTACTGCATGCATAACTTGGAACCGGATGTGACAGAAAAAATATGCCTTCACTTTTGACCTCAGCACACTGGATTTAGTGTAGGACACATGTATTAGACAAAGTAGCAGACAGAAATTATTTTCTTGTGATCCAGTGTTAAGGCTGACTCCATGATGATAAAAAATTCCCTGGTTTTTCATTGGTGATTATGAGTGACTCCATGATAATCTCAAATTCCCTCATTTTTCATTGGTGATTATGGGTGACTCCATGTTCAAATCAAATCAGCCCTGGAAACATTAGACAAAAGCTGTATGTGAGGCATAAAATCTCACATATTGATTATTTCTGGTGCCAAATTCTAATAAGGAATCAGAGAGATCAATCAAGTTAGAAAATAAAAATGTGTGTTTAAAATAAGCATGCAAATGTGATATAGTATATGAATATGATATAGTATATGAATATGAATATGATATAGCATATGAATATGAATGTGATATAGTATATTAATATGATATAGTATGGGCTGTGCAGAATGTGATCGTAAACGGTAATAAGCAGTATTAATGCAGTCATATTAAAGGACAGCATTAATTTTAGTGGCCGCTCTAACCTTAAGCTGCGGTGCCCTTAAACCCCCCCCAAACACACACACACACACACTACAGAAATGATGCTCACTGCTACTGTCTGCCACTGATGCTACAACTTTAAAAAGATTTTACACAAACATGCCTTTTATCCTCATGATCCATTCCCATTTACACCTCCCGGGATGTGGTACGATGCAGTCTATTGATTTTCATTTTATTCCTCCTCACTCCAGTCATATTGCCCTACAGACACGTCCTTTTTAAAGTATTTAAATATTCAGCACAGTCCTGGCTCTAAAGCATGCTATTGTTGTTTGACCATGTTTGAATGGAGTGATATTTTACAGTGGTATTTAACGACAACCCAGAGTTAATGTAGCGCCAGTCAGCCCCTCTGCCTCAAGTGGCCAATTTCCACGGAGCTTCAGTGGGGTTTTTCCTGGGGTTTTAATCCTCTCTTAATCCAGCGCCTCCCCAACGAAAATATCTCTGAGCCTGGGACCCCCACCAGTAATATGTGCCCATGAAAGTACTAATACCTAAGGAGCAGCGGGGCCTTTCACTCGGCTCTCCCGTGGATATTTTCACTGCAGCCTGGTAATGAACCACATGATAATGCTGGCATTTAGTCAATTTAGATACCATCTCTGCAGCCCCCCCAGAAAAACTGCTGTGTGGGCCCCCAGCAGGTCGCGGACCCTAGGGTAAATACCCCTGGTCTAGATCCAGCTGGACCCAGAGTGTGATCTGAGTCACCGTGAGTGTGCAAGCTCACCTTCTTTGTCACAATTATCACATAGCAACACGCTACATCTGATAATCACTATATATCATCAGATCAAGTTTAGGCAAATACGACGTAATAAAGTGACTAATTCTGAAAACAGAACACATTGACCGCATATTTATAATATCAGTTTTGTTCAGTTGGATTGAAAGAAATGATAGATTACTGAAATTATACATTTGTTTAAGTTTTTCATAAATTGTCTTTATTTCCGAGTTCCTGATCGAAAACTCGAATTGCATTTTTCGTTGGTTATTTTAATCTGCTATTTCTGGGATTCGGGAGCAAGAGCAACAGAAATGGATGAAATATTTCTTAGCACCTCCTAAAATAAATAATTCAGCACCCTCAAGTGTTCCATTTGCAGTGTGATTCCTCATTGGACAAGTTAAATATTCTCCCCCATCTAATTAGAAACTTTGCTGATTTGGCACCTGCATCAATTCTCTGTTCCTGTCCATTATATTAAGTAATATGCATTTAAATTAAAATCACGGCTCAGTAGAGTTTTAAGTGTTGAGTGAGAGTCACTGCTGCGATTAGAAGTTAATTCCGACACAGCATCTTGTGTGTTTGTCTTTCACTGTGACTTGTGAATGTGGAAAAACGGGAAACTCCAGGCAGATGGAGATGGCTTATGTCTCCTCCAGATCACGCTGAGAACAGCCCAGGAACCCTGCCAGTATGTTAGATCCACACAACTGAACGCACACCAAAAAAAAAACGCCAGTGACGACCCAGCGCTGGAAGGAGAAACCTCCCCGTTCCCTAAAATTAGCACCACTTTGTAAAACAACGACTCAATATGACGGAAACAGGCCTAAAACTCGAAGCCTTAAAAAATTGAGATTGCCGCCTGTCTCATTTCTTACCCTGAATCATTTGAATAGTTTCATAAATCCAGGGACAACGGCTAAAAAAAATAGTCTAAGTCTATATTCAGAAGGATCTTTTCCACACGGCCCATGCTGGCAGGTGAAGATCAACACCCCTAGAGGTGCTTGGCTATCTGACTCCTGCTCAGAAGTCATCTCCATCACGGTCAACAGCTGCTGAGACGTGGCCTTAAAGTTTCCCGCATCTTTCGCTCTTGGTGCAAATCCAATCTTTTGATCAAAAGAGAAGCATCCCCCATGCCAAGAGCACAGACACCATCCTCACTGCTCTGATCTGACACTGTGTCCCCCCATAATGCAATTTACTCTGGGTTTGGAGCTGAAGCATGTCCTGCGTTGTTTATCATGACAAAGAAAAGGGTGTGTTGTTTAGGGCAACACATCCCAAATATTTCTTTTTTGAAAAATGGTAATATAAATAATATAGCATAATGAGTAACATTTTTGTTTCCCATCATTATCATAATCTCATATCCTAATCAGAGTCATGTTATATAAATTGAATACATTTCTTGTAGTCAATTTATCCATCACAGAAAATCTGTATGATGGCTGGTTCTTCTGTAGCCGCAAACGTCTGGTTTTCCCGTTTTTAGTTGATGAGTTTAATGTGTTTCTGCTTATTTAGCAAGTTGTCCAGTTGTAAGTCCCTCTGGTATTACGTCTTTGAGATGCTGATACAGTCTAGCTGCATATACTAGATGCTTGAAGCTACCAATGCAGGGTTGTGGTGAGCGGACAACAGGAAGTACAGCAGTCGTGCAGCAGAACACTCCGGAAGGGATGTCAGGAGGTCATGAACATTGCTATAGAGTTAGAGGTATAGATTAAAGCATATTTAGAAAAAAACATACAGCTGTCAGGCCATGAAGTGCTTCATCCTTCACAAAAAGAATGAAAACTTATTGTTAAAAAAAAACATAATTTCTACCGCAATGACTATTGCATTACAATAACTGTTATATTCATAGATGGATATTATATTTTATATAATATATGATACATAATTTTATATAGTGATTTGGATTACATTTTTATGACATACATCGTATTTGAAAACCTCATCCATTTCATTTTCTTTGAAGTGAACTTGTTGCTAGAAATAACAGAAACATACACATAGTGAATCTTTTTACAAAGGAAGGGGAAAAAAAAACAATGTACAAAAACTCAATGTGCCGGACTGTAAAAAGACAGAGCCATTAATTCGATGTGTTTCTGCCATGACCTTTCCGGAAGCATCCCAGATTCATTGTTGTTAATGATTATGCGGGGACCAGCGAAAATCCACAGTGCCACCTGGCTCCCCGGGGGGCAATTAGACAATAACTGAAGTCTCTTCAACTCTGAAAGCCTCTGTAATGTGTCCCATCAGAATAAACAAACAAAAAAATAATAAGGCAGAACAAATGAATGAGTGAATGAATGAAAACTGCTAAGCTGCAGTTTGAAGCATTCTGAAGGCACGCTGACATCACATGTGACATCACAGCTTCTTCTGCTTGCACTCTTAGCTTAACATGTAGGGCAGTCCTGTTTTGCATTCCATTTTTTTTCCCCTTAAAGCAATGCAATGCATACAATATGAAACCTCGGGTTTGCATGAGGATTTGCGGTCATTGAGGTCACTAGTGGAAAAAAAAAAGAAAAAAAAATATATATATGTATATATATATATATATATATATATATATATATATATAAAGTACAGGGAAAATATATAATCATGTTACACAAACAGGGTTTTATTGTAATGATGTTAGTTTATAGGTGCAATTTTGCTGTTTATAGGGATGCTCACTTTTATGTCAAATGGGCTCTCTGAAATACCTGATGGGAATCATTTTCATGTAATTATAATACGATATGCAGATGCAATTTGATATCAAACTATTCTGACACCAGTCAAATAGACTGTACATTCACCAGCTACTAATATTTTACTGCTCAATTAGAATACAATACATAATAAATGATCTTGTTTCTTTGAATTATTATTATTATCATTAATTATTGTTGTTATTGTTATTATTATTATTACTGCCCATTTAATTTACATGATTTTCTCAGGATTGAACCTGGAACCCTTTAAACAGAATCGTGTAGGAGTGGCTGGGTTTTGATCCTCCTAATAAATAGCAAAATAAGATTATTTTTCAATATACTTTTCATATGGATGGTTTTGCCTGTAGAGACTGTTTAATCAGTGTATCTTTGCACTTATTAGCTGGTTATAATTGCCTCAAACGGCTGGCATTGACTGATCACCCATGTTAAGCACACATCTGTGAATTACATTTCACTGCATAAAATGGCAAATGTCAGTGCCTCTCTGTTAAGTGCTAATAGAGCTCCATCAACACTTAACTGTGATCACACATATATTGTTACGTAACAAAAAAGTAACACGTGTGTTATATCTCATTTTTCGTAGTTGGAATAAACCAGAAATCAGCAAGGGAACGATTGTAAAGAAAATCCCCTGGGCAGCATTGGCCAGTGGCAACACGAGTGATATACTACATGGATGTTTGTCAACAAATTTAACACAGCACTGACATCATGCACCCGTTTCCGGGTGCCCACTCATTACCATTATTATTCAAATGTGCTGTTATGATTCACTTGTGACTGGTCAGTCAGTGCTTCGTATTTTTCTGTGTTTAATTGTTCACTGGAAATGAAACCTAATTAATTCCAATCGTTTTTCAGTTGTCGTGAAATGGTTTATGGACCTAATATTTGCAAATGGCAGCAATGAAAATCACAGGGTTGAGTGTTTTGTTATTATAGCAAATTTCCCAGATATGAATAAAAATGAAATTTGGGGAAAACAACAGAATAAATCTACACGGCACTGTGTTGATTATACCCGGGTTGCCGAAAGCTGTGTAGCAGAGGCTAGCAGTGGTTAGCTTTGTTTGCAGGGCTTAGCTCTGTTAGTAGGGATTTGCTTTGTTAGCAGGGGTTTGCTTTGTTATCAGGGGTTAGCTCTGTTAGCAGGGGTTAGCTCTGTTAGCAGGGGTTAGCGCTGTTAGCAGCGGTATGCTTTGTTATCAGGGGTTTGCTTTGTTAGCAGGAGTTTGCTTTGTTATCAGGGGTTAACTCTGTTAGCCTGGGTTAGTTCTGTTGGCAGGGGTTAGCTTTGTTGGCAGGGGTTAGCTTTGTTATCAGGGGTTAACTCTGTTAGCCTGGGTTAGTTCTGTTAGCAGCGGTATGCTTTGTTATCAGGGGTTTGCTTTGTTAGCAGGAGTTTGCTTTGTTATCAGGGGTTAACTCTGTTAGCCTGGGTTAGTTCTGTTGGCAGGGGTTAGCTTTGTTGGCAGGGGTTAGCTTTGTTATCAGGGGTTAACTCTGTTAGCCTGGGTTAGTTCTGTTAGCAGCGGTATGCTTTGTTATCAGGGGTTTGCTTTGTTAGCAGGGGTTTGCTTTGTTATCAGGGGTTAACTCTGTTAGCCTGGGTTAGCTTTGTTGGCAGGGGTTAGCTCTGTTAGCAGGAGTTAGCTTTGTTGGCAGGGGTTAGCTTTGTTCGCAGGGGTTAACTCTGTTAGCAGGGGTTAGCTTTGTTGGCAGGGGTTAACGCTGTTAGCAGGGGTTAGCTTTGTTCGCAGGGGTTAACTCTGTTAGCAGGGGTTAGTTCTGTTAGCAGGGGTTTGCTTTGTTATCAGGGGTTAACTCTGTTAGCCTGGGTTAGTTCTGTTAGCAGGGGTTTGCTTTGTTAGCAGGGGTTAGCTCTGTTAGCAGGTATTTGCTTTGTTAGCAGGGGTTTGCTTTGTTAGCAGGGGTTAGCTTTCCTGTGCCTGGCGCAAGAAACTGCAAGAAACTGAGCTAATAGGGGGCCTTGGAGGTCGGGGTGGGGGGCAATACATCCATATGTCCATGGTTAAAAGTCTTGGCAACTTTGTTGTAGCCACAAAAACTTCCCCCAGAACTTGGCAGATTCATTAGTTGGCAAATCCAATAAGGCATTGCAGAGAGCATTTCATTCTTGTGTGGTTTATTCTAAAAGTGCCATATATTCTCACTCTGTCTGCTGTGGGATGTTCAGCAAAGTAAATTTTGCCAGGATGCTAAGGGAAAATGATACAGTACATTATGCACTCGATCTAAATCAAAGTACATTGAGCTACGGATTCTGCACAGAATTTTTTCTTCATTGTTTATCTGAAATTATAGTTACCACTGGCATATATATATACTGTATAAAGCATAAAAATAAACACATATAATGTTGCTTAGGTGGCAATTGTAAATAAACCTGAAATTATAACATAAAACCCAATATTACGAACATGGCCGGTTTGGGAAATGGCTTCAGTGGAAAGTTTAATGGGTGCTATCAATATAGGACAAGTAAACTAAGCGAGACAAAGCAGCCCTTTGAAAAGCCCTGGTGTAGAATACCAAAATGCCTACCAAGATCAAGGCCATTTAACTGTTTTACCCACCAAAGTAAAAGCAGGACATGTCCTGAACTGAGTCGCTAGACTCGGTCAGCTTTGAAAATGAGAGAAAGTGGAGGCCTCTTTGTTGGCTTCCATCAGTGCATACAGAGGCCTAATAATGCAGGGGAAAACTGTCTCTGGGCACTCTGCCTCTGAATATCACACGTGTTTTCTAAGAGCTGCAAGTAGTTTAACTTTATACATTATAAATAACCACCAAAACGGATAACATTTTGAATAAATGTGACCATCTGCAGTATGTAACCTCCCACTGTCTTAACATAACACATTAAGAACAAAGTTCTGAAAGAGGAGGATGCCTCTCCATTTAATGGTCCTCTGTGATTTCCTTTAGCATACATCAATGAAAGCAAATATGAAAGTAACCCTTTAGAAGCTGTGCAGCTGTGTTATTTCTGCGTCTCCTGCTTTTTTTTGGGTTATCCCCATTCTTTGGCTTCTCTATATAGGTGACTCTCCACTTCGGGAAAATTTACTGCTCAAAGCAGCACTTCCTGTTCCTCAGGAGAAACAGTAGCTCTCTCATTTTTAACGTTACCAAGTTTTGTTGTTGCGGAATAATTTCTCCCGAAAGTGCTTTTGGATAAATGCATAATATAAAAAAAAGGATTTTACTATAATCTATTTCCAAGATGTCCACAGATGCTTGCAGACCCCAAGAAGGTCTGAGACCGATATTTTTCAAGGTGGTGATGCTCCTCAGTCGATAGGAGTGATTCAGTTTCCATCCATGATGGAATCATAATGTGTTTTATCCAGAGACATGACAAGTTTTCCCTCCCTTGGTTCACCAGACACACACCTAAACACACACACACCCACCCATAAGATATATTTTATAACTGTTCCTGTTTTACAGCAAATATTAAAAACTTACTGCTGTCAACGTCTATGGGGATTTGCCATAATAGTGAGATATTCATTAATCAAAGGTTCAGCTCCAGAACACAACATTTATGGCACATTAGAGGTACAAATATTTATCAGTCCATCTTCCAGCCACTCACCACACACAGGGGTGGGAGGTGGGAGACGAGGCACTTAACCCGGGTGTGATTGGTAGGGCTATACCCTAGATGGGATGCCAGTCCATCGCAGGACACACATACGCTCACACTGTCACGGGGCACCGGAAAGGAGTAACAATCCATAAAGCCGCTTTCATGCACCAAAGGGGACTTTACTGCCAAACTAAACACACACTACACCAAAAACAAGAGGACCACAAGGGGTCAAATATAAAGGCTGGTAGGACATCAAGAATAAATAAGGGCTAGAACTAACACTCAACAAAACACTGGGCAACAGTAATAAGGAATACTAATGGGGGTCGAGAAGGTAACACATACAATGGCCGAAACAGGGCAAGGGCAGGTACATGCTCAGGTACATGCTCGGATAATGAACACCAGATGAGGGACAGGTGTGAACAATTCACTAATTATCTAAACATTCAGGATCCAAGGGGGGAGAAAAACGGGATGGCCAGCGACATCTGGTGACCAAACAAAGACATGGCATTTACAGCCCTTATGACACAGGGGGAGCAAGCAATCTCAGCATACAGTGCGGTTGGTGCAGTCAGCCAATCGCAGACGCTGCACTAATTAATTACACACTGATGTCATGCTGAGGGCTCCATCACTTAGTCTACTTAATCTCGGAGTTGCAGATTGTCAGCTCATCTAACAAATGGCTGCACCCGTAGTTGCCGAGTAAACCAAGTACACCTCGCTGCAGCCTGCGGGATGGGGCGGGGCGAGATGTGGGCGGAGCAAGATGTCACGCAATTACGATATATGGGTGTGATGACGTTAATGGTGCCGCGGAATGGGGTTAGGGCATGTGTATTTATCCTTATATGGTAATTGCGTGACATTTTGCTCCGCCCACATCTCGCCCCGTCCCATCCCGCAGGAAGCAGCGAGGACCCTCTCGAGTAAATAGAAATAATCCCATAAATGCGGTGACTTACTTGATCGACAGTGTACCCTGCACACTTAAGAAGTCAAAGTGCAGTTACTTTAAAAGTAATTGATTGTATGAAACAGACAGACTCACAATTTGACCGGGCTGATGGCATGGCTTGTATGGTCTGGCAGCCGGGGCAGGCAGTACTGTTGCTCATTTCTGTTTGTTAGGCATTCCTCTCCATTTTATTGCCTTAGTTGTTATTATGTAACGTCCTACTATTTATTCTCTCCATTCCACTTATTTATTTGGCTGGTTCTGTTCTGCGGCTATCTAATTCTCTTTTTTTCCCTTTTCTTGGCATTTTTTACGGATATTCTCTCCGATTTTCCCCGCGTTGCCGGCACTTTCCGGCACTAATGAGACAGGCGCGGCTAAGCGAAATGCCCCGTCTCTGCTGGCTGCTTTACGGAGGCTGCCCCGCTATGGGGGGGATCTCTCCCCCGCACGCCCGCATTTCCGCGGTGCCGCTTCACGCGCGGATGGGAGCGCAGCCTCGGACACCCATCCGAAGCCGCTTCATGCCGCGCTCGGTGCGCCACCTCAGTGCATCCCAGTGACTGCCAGTGTCACAAAAAAGCCGCTATCAAACCGACTCTGCAGACCAGCTTTTGTATTTATTGATGTGCGCGTTTAGCCTGGTAACAGAATCACGTTCACACTTACAGTACCTAGTGTATCACAAATGAATTATAATCTGACGTGTAGCATAATTTAAAAGTTAATAAACTTGATATCATATAGCATATTATTCAACCTAATAACATGCATTATCTACACAGTGTTTGCATTGAATTGTTATATTTAAAAAAAAAGACCCCCGTAATCAATTTATGCCCAAATTGTAGATCTTCAGTAACATTTTATACAGAATCCCTAAAGGGACAATATTATTCTTCTTCTTATTATTATTATTATTATTATTATTTTAAGTTCTGGTGCTTACCTAAAACTAACCAGATAGTTTCAGGTGTGTACAATATAGTTTCAGGTGAGTACCAGTAACTAAAAATGAAAGAATAATAATTTTATGTCCCTTTAGGGACCCCATACTTTTTCAGCTATATGACATTTCTAATGTAAGCATCCATCTTCCAGCCACTTAGCCAATACAGGAGCCTGGAAGCTATCTTATGGGAGCCTTAGGGAGCAGGACAGGAGAACACCCAGGATGATAGCTTATCATAGGGCCACGGTCCAGAGGCAGCAGGTCATGCAAACCCATGTCTTCAGAGTGCAGCAAGAAGCTGGGGTATCTACTGGAGCATAGTGTATGGTGCACAGAGCAGCCTCCCCGAGCACACGAGGGCTGCCCTGGCACTGCTGCTCTGTGGGAGCTCTGTCGCCCCGCCGGAAAGCTCTTCACTGCTGTATTAAATCTTTGTTTGTTTGTTTATCTGTTTATTATATTTACACAAAAGGCCACTTTAATATCAGCAATATGGTATCATGCTATTTAATATAGCTAGTACTACAGTACCACAGACCCTGACCAAGATGGCTTATAAAATGGGTTTGTAGGTAGATGGATGGACGGATGGATGCATCATAGTACAGCAATATTAGACAGGGGAACATATATATGGATATTTAGATATAGATATTTGGACATTAATATCCATCCCATACATTTTCAGTAACCACTTGTACTATTCCGGGCCGGATGGATATTTATTCAGGGAAACCCCTCCTGTGGTGTGTGTGGATCCCAATGCCCCAGTGCAGTGACTGGGGCACTGTGCTGTAAAAATGGTGCCGTCCTTTGGACAAGACATAAAACCGAGGCCCTGACCCTCTGAGGTCATAAAGGATCCTTGGGCATCTTTCCAAACAGCAGGGGTGGTACCCCGATATCCTGGCTAAAATTATCCACTGTGCCTCTACCAAATCTGGCCTCCTAATCACCCCTCCCCATCTAATAGGGGAATTGTCTCCTTGTATATTGTGTAGGTGGGGGCTACACAGAGTTGGTGGTTGAAGTGCTTTGGGTGCCTTGAAAAGCACTAGATAAATGTAGGATACGGATGACCAGTATACATATGTGATATGGTTAGAAGATGGATGGATGGATGGGTGGATGGGGGACCTGCATAGTGTATATACTATGAAACCCACCGCAATGTTAATGCGTCAGAACATATATGAGTGTGTATAGTTGCTCATGTGTGTTAGACCTGCTGTTGCTCTGGGACGTCTGCAGCAGTAGCCCATTATTAATCTCTATCGCACTGTGCATGCTAAATGTGAAGGCGCTCGCTTGCTGATGCCTGGGGTGGGCGGCACTGGTGGGGCACGATCTCCACGCCTCTTCCTCACCCAACCCCCAACCCCCCCCCGATAATTATACGTCTTACTTCCGCGACTAACGGATGATCCATTCTCTTTCCTGCTGCTTCTTATTGTTAATTGTTACGATTCCGGAAAGTCTCTCTTCTGCAGCAGATTGTGCGATGCCAGTTTTTGCAATGTGTTTATGTGGGATTTAATTTAATCCCTTAACTTTGTAGCTGTGCCGCTTGACTGAAAAGTGAAATTTAAGAAGCGGGCCGAGGAATAAAACACGCATCTCTGATCTTTCTTCAGAAATAGAAACGATGTTTTATGGAGCTGCGTTTAGCTAATAGGCATACAGCGATCCTGCTGCGCAAGGTCTGGATCAGGCGCACGGCTAGAAATTCTGGGTCCCCTGGCAAAATGTCACCTTGGGCCTCCCACTAGGGTTGCCACTTTCAATCTGAACAAATACAGGTCCCCCACAGTCGATAGAATTTGCCAACTAGGGAGGGAGGGGGGTGCCCCACAGTACAATTTGCTGAGCGTATTAATAATTAAAAATAATCTTACAATTCAGAGCCCCTGAATATCAAATACCAATCACAAAAAAATAAATAAAAATAAATAACCAACTATCTAATATGCAACAGCATCTTACTCATACAGAGGCAATAGTGTAGGGATATATTAGTTGACCATAATATACTCAGATTATATGGTTGTCAGATTATAATCAAAGGATGTAAAAGAGCAGATAATTCTATCATTATACTCAAATGGTTGTGAACATATTTGCCAATGAATTACTGGTTCAGTTTCCTAATGGTGATGAAATGATCCAGCAATATGCAGGTCAGCCGGTTCAGTGCATCAACTGGCTGTCGATACTGAGTACTGATGCAAACCAGCCTTCTGTGTGTCTCTCACCCTTCACACCAGATGTCTGCACCTTGATACCCCAACTCAGACCAAAGCCTCCTCCAGGTTGTCAAACCCCAAATAAAGTTACCATTCCTCCCCCCAATCCCCATGGCATGTGAGTCTATTTGCTGCCTGAATCATTTAAAGATTAAGAGTAATTTCTCTAATCCCTATTGAAAATTCCAATACTAACTCTGTGACAGGTTACAGGGTGGAGGACAGTCACAGGCTATAGAGTACAGGACAGTTACAGGGTACTGGGTAGAGGACAGTCACAGGCTATAGAATAGAGGACAGTTACAGGGTACAGGACAGTCACAGGGTAGAGGATAGTCACAGGTTATTGCAGGGGTGGGCAATTCCGGTCCTGGACGGCAATTAACTGGTGAGGTGAACCTTAGCAGTCCTGAGCAGGGAAATCACCAAAACGTGCTGGACCACGGCCCCTCCTGGCCCGGAATTGCCCACCCCTAGGTTTAGGGTAGAGAACTGTCTCAGAGCACAAAACATGAGCTTCTAAATGAACAAAAAGGTTTCATGAAACATAGGTATGACACAAAATGGTGACAATGACGTCTAAGAAAGGAAAACAGGAGAACCGTGATCACAAAAGCCATGCCAACAGATCATGAAGATACACAATTAATGTTAGCCCATACTTTCTGAACACGTGGAAGATCTCCTGTTGGCTTCTCTCCAGTAGCACTGTCCAGGCAGCTGACCCTCTGATAGCTTTCATGAGATATTTAAGTTAATGAGAGCTAACAGGCTTTCAACAACTGGATTACCTGTAGGCCCAGGGCAGGTTATCACTCACCATGGCAACAACGGCTGGGTCATTACCAGCAGCTTCGTCTCTCATGGCTGTGGATGAGTTAATGTATAGCAGTTACCCATAGATCCACATTCCTTACTTACAGGTATGGAGACACTTTAGACAGATTACAAACCAGTTTGAAGATAGTATAGAACTTCCAGAACTACATCAAAAGCAGCACAGAAAATTATATAAATATGACTAGAGCCAAAAAATATTCAGAGACACTAATGCGTAGACAGAATCAGCCTGAATGAATCCCTTGACTGTGTTAAAATATGCTTTTTTTCCTGTCATAGTTTGTCAAGATATATCCGAAAACTGTCTTTCCTAACTTGGAAATGTATTAAAAATATTTCCATTTTAAACAGTACTTACAAAAAAAAAAGATCACTTCGGAGTGTAGAATAGTGCAGGTCGTCAAACCCATCCTTGGAGGTCCCCTCCAGTAAAAAACAGGCGCGAGACCTTAGCGGCGTATTTACCCAGAGGCACCTGAGACTACAAAGCTTTCCCCCGCATACTGGTCTCGGGGGTGCAGCAAGACGAGAAGCTTCACCCCAGAGCGGAGATGGAAGCCATCCATGGTTGACATGAACATACGGTGGCATCTTTCATGACAAAAAATATATATATTGTGTGTGTCTGTATGTATATATATATATATATAGACTTTTTATAAAGGCTTACACTTCAGGTGCCAGTTCAAGTTCATTAGGTACACCTGTTCATTAATGCAAACAGCCTGCTCTTCAACGGTTTCAAATGAATGCATACAGCAAGTAGGCGGAGTCAAGAGGTTCACTTACTGTTTAATTGAGCATTAGCCCAGCTAATATTTAGGAACTGAATGACTTTGCACATGGTGTGATCATTTTTTTTTTGCCAGATATGGTGGTTCCAGCATCCCAGAAACAGCTGCCCTCCTGGGATTTTCAAATGTTTTCAGTGACTGGAGTTTGCAAAGGATGGAACGAGGAAAGTGGGGGCATTTCTGTGGCCGGAAACACCTTGCTAACGAGAGAGGTCAGAGGAGAATGGTCAGACTCATCAAAGCTAAGAGGAAGGCCAAAAATAACAGCTCAGTACTACTGTGCTGTACCGATAGGTTACTCCTCAACAATTTAAGTAGTTCTGGAGACCAAAGGGGGTCTCACCTGGTACCAGGCAAGGGTAACACATAAAGCATCCATTGAGTACATAGCAATAAAGTGTCATTTAAATGTGATTTCTGTGTGATCTTACATTAGCTGAAGTGAAATTCACTTCATGTGGCCAAAATGACTCCAGCCCTGATCTTTCCAATGCATGTTATGTGTCTGAGTCCTGCAAAAGCCAGGAGGGTGATTGTGTGGTGTAGGCAGGCCCCAAGGCCTGGTCCCAGGAAGAGTCTTGCACAAGTCCTGCTACCAAGATGTCTTCCTTTTAGCTCTCCTCTCCTTCCTGTATCCTATCCCTTTGTCAGGTGGTTCTGTTCACTCTCCTGCTCAAAGGGGAGTCTCAAAGCCCTACTTAAGAAACCTCAAAAATAGGATTGATATGCATAACCAAGCAGCTCGTGCCCCAGTACCCCACTAAATTGCAGACTGGGCTGTATTTACACTAGACATGCATACATTAGAAGGAGGTAAAATCAAGGACTCTTTGCCGCAGTTGGTGTAGAAGTCCAGGTTAATTCACTGAGCTTCATGAAGTATAATCAGTGACTGAGAAGTGTCCTTTACAATCCCGGCAAACAGCTCCCACCTGTAACTTTATTCAAGATATTGCTTGTCCAGATCTTCGTTCACTTTTAAATACATCATGCATGAACAGGAAGCTGATCGTGCATGAAGCTTAATTTTTGTGAATTCCTCATCACCTATAAGGGTGAGAAAATTATTAAAGCCTGTTATTGTTCCTCGGATGTGTTCAGAAGTGTGATGGAACCTCGATACCCTACGTTTTAGGTTTAATTTCTGCTTAAACTAATTGTCTAGCACAGGCTGCAATACTGATCACGTGATTATTTTCATCCGAAAAGCCGAATCAGCCGGTGCAAATTTTGTGTCATTCATTTAAACAGGCAACAGCTGTGATACTCTTTTCCAGATCCACTCAGTCAGAAAGCCTCCTGTTAGACCACACACTGATTTCTTTTGCAAATATACTATAGATCAGCTTTGCATGATAACTCTCAAAACAAGCCATGACAAGCGCAGAGAATAAGGAAGCCAAAACAGACATGCTTGTTTTATCGTGACGGATCTGCATTTGTTTTTTTTTATTTCAAATTAAAGTAATTTTAATTATTTTGCTCTTCTGATTAATTGACAGCTTATCATCACTAGATTCCCCCTCACCTCAGCTGCCTACGAGAATCCCCCCCCTCCACCACCAAGTGTTAAAGTTGCCAATTGGCTAAAAGCCTCCTGTCACAACCTGAAGGCACGACCCAAAGGCAGGCTGCGGTGCAGATCAAAACCTCAGACTGGGGACTTTATTATAGGCAACAGGAGCGTACAGGCACAGAGAAGTAACAATGGCAGAACAGGGGAGCAGAGGACTAGGAAGTGCTTAAATACAAGACTAACAAAGGGGCAAATGAGAGGCAGCTGGGAATGGTTATCGTGAGGGCAGGAACAAGAGGCAAGACAAACGAGCATCAGGCATGGCTTGTTTTTGAGCCACTCTCAAAGGAAACACAGGGATCACATACGTTGGGTGGGGCTGGACATGACACCTCCCCAGTGACTGCTGGAAGCATAAAAAATCAGGTGATGTGCATTAATGAACAGTTTTTTTAAAGAAATTATTTTTGTGCTTGGAAAAAAAGAACATGAGCCATGTCCATCAGCACATCTCTTCCAAAGAGAAGCACAGCCGACTGAATAATATTGTCACTTAAATGCAAAATCTATGGTTTCATTGAGAGAATGTGTTTGTAACAGTCAGTAAGACAACGGCACTGAGAACAGACTGTGATTGAACTTATTTGATTGCAAACTATGGCCAAAGTTGAGAAAACATTTTCGTTAATTGAAATAAAATTAAATACAAAATAAAATATGAAACTTAAACTGAAAGTAAAATATATGAATAAAAATAGAAATATCTATAAAATATATCTATAAAATTGAAACTAATAATAACACACTGAAAACTGACTAAAACTAATATGGATTACAAGTGAAAAATTATAATATAATATAATATAATAAATAATTATATAATAAACATATAATAATAATAAATGAAAACATCAAAAACTGTAATGACACAAACTGCAAGAGATAAGAGAAATACAACAAAGTAAAGCAATAATAAAAAAAAAAAAAAAAAACATTTAGCACAGATAATTCTCTGAAATTCCTGGCCTTTTTCCTGCCATGGTACACTTTCAATAAGGCAGCGTTTTTTACCAGCAGCAGTTGAGAACGCTGTCCTAAATTATGGTTCCACCCCCAGCATGCTTTTCACCACAAGGAATTTACAGTCCTATACAACAGCATCTCTAAAATGTAAACGGAAGCTTTCAGGAGATCAGTGTTCACAATAATCTTCTGCCTCCCAGCCAGATGTGATTTGGCCTTTGGCGGGTTCTCTTGTTCCCAAAAGCAGCCATAGCATGTATTGTATCTCACGGTGTGATTGTGGACTGTGTCCGTGATGTCAGCCACGCAGAGGGTTTGCCTGTGCTCCTTTTGCTGATGCCGCTGTGTTAAAGCACTTTGCCAGATCGCTTTCAGCCAAGACCAAACCAGCAAGCTGGTTTCCCTCATCACTCCTCTGTGCTTCACTCTCGACAATATCCATTTGGTTATGTAGGTGTACCTAAGGAAGCTTTTTTTTTTGCTTCCTTAGGTACACCTACATAACCAAATGGATATTGTCGAGAGTGAAGCACAGAGGAGTGATGAGGGAACCAACATGGAGGCTTGAGAATGAAGGTCAGGAAACAGCACCGAAACATAAAAGACTGTACCGTCTCCACATGGCAGCCTAACCCTCCAGGCCTGCTGTATCATCTGTGGCTTTTTGTGTGATTCTGCAGAATTGTTTTGTTGTTTCATTCCATTTTCCGAGACTCTCTCGTAGAAACTCTCTATGGAACCTCTTCTTGAAACGTGACATTAACACCATTTAAATTCTGTTAGGAAAATAACGACAGTGTGATCTGGTAAAGGTTGACGTTTAGTAGGGGCGCTTGCCAGGGGTGGCTCTTCCGAAATATCAGCACACTCAGTTTGTTTCAGTTAATCGCATTGGGAGTTTTTTGGGAATGAAGATCAGTGCAGTGCTTGAATTTATGCCGAACTTTGAGAAGCCCTGGATTTGAACCTGCTTTGGCAAACACACTGCTTATAAAAACAGATCAGGGATGAACTGACATTTTCAGAGCTAAAGCATGAAGAAAATACCTGTTTGATTAGAAGAATCCAGATGGTAAAATGTATTTGACTGGGGAGAGTTTAAAATGGATATTCTTTAGCAGCAAGTTAACACAGCTTTAACTAACTATACTGAGGGCTTCTCGCAGCTAAACATGTTTGCAGTGTGTTTCACCACTAAAATACACAACAACACATTTTCTCATGAATTTGGTCAGACCCATGTTAGTTAATGATGTTATGTTAGAGGTTGGCAGACCTATAAACACCTTTCCTGTTTTTTTTTAACGATTATTTATTTATTTATTATTTATTTTTATCATTATTGCTGTATTGAGTTATAAACAATATAACCCAACGTTTGCAGCCATTAATGCCAGTGGGTGAAAACTAGGGAAAAAAAACTATTTTTTCCTGTTCTGGTCATGTTCTAAACAATGGGTTGGGCTGGGTGAGCCTGCCGGAATTTCAGCAAAACTCTCATTACATTCAGCAATACTTGCTTTCACCCAACAGGCATAATTAAGAATCTCTGTCATCATGACTTAAGGAATGGCCTAGTTGGTGTGATTTCATAATAAGCAGCAGTGGCTGGTCTGTGTTTACTGTTTGGAGGGGGTGGGGGTGGGCCTGGTATTTATCTGCCCCCCGGGCCTCTGACAGACTGGTGCCAGCCACGGACATATGGTGGTGACAGCATCGGATCATAAAGACGCTTTTCATCAGCGGGATGCGGGAAGCTTGGCGGGATAAAGGGCAGCGTGTCGGGAGCGAAACACGGCGGCAGATCCGGAGGAGACCAGGGCCGAGGCTCAGGAGGAGGGCAGGAGCAGGCCGGGAGTCGGCTCGCGACGGGACGCGGCCCAAAGCCAGGCGGCGGCGTGTCGGGAGCGAAACACGGCGGCAGATCCGGAGGAGACCAGGGCCGAGGCTCAGGAGGAGGGCAGGAGCGGGCCGGGAGTCGGCTCGCGACGGGACGCGGCCCAAAGCCAGGCGGCGGCGTGTCGGGAGCGAAACACGGCGGCAGATCCGGAGGAGACCAGGGCCGAGGCTCAGGAGGAGGGCAGGAGCGGGCCGGGAGTCGGCTCGCGACGGGACGCGGCCCAAAGCAAGGCGGAGACGTGTTGCGGAAGAGGAGGCAAATAATTGGCTCATACGGCATGCGCTGGATCCACAAAGATGATGGAGCACCTCAGAAGACTCAGTTACAGCTTTTGCCAAGTGATCTCTCAGGAGACTGGATTCTTATCTGATGGGCAACTGCAGATTTTATTAGCAGTTGTATAACTTTGAATAACTCAAGGAAAGAAAATATTAGTACCATAATATTGCAGAACTTCAAGGCTGCACTGGATTAATAATACATTTACATATTGAGATCTATAGAAAGAGATAGACATGAGTCGCGTGGTGTATGCTCAGATAGACATATCAAGATCAAATGTGAAACATCTGTTTGGCTCCAGAGACAGAGTTGAGATGTAACACAATATATTTAAAGCGATGGAATAAGAATGTTAGAAGTGAACAGAGTCCCTGGGGCAAACTGGACAGTGGTCAATTAACGTGAGGAAGTAACTGGGAGAATTCTGCTAACACTGTCCTCCCAGTAAGATTCCTAAGCATTTGCCCAGGCTGCACTGATCACCCTGTTGTTTGTATTTTAGGGTAGGGGTTAGGGCCTTCATTCCTGCTTCCTGTAAGGCTGGAAGGGGCACCGTAATGTTGCATTTTGGGTATGAGGGATTCCCCGCTGCGATCAGATTGCCCAGTACTAATCCACTACTGTGAGGATCAGCCGTTTGGTTGTTCTCCTCCCGGAGTGACAGGTGACAATTTGAGAGGTCAGAAGCTGATTTTGTGGGTGAATCAGTAGCATAGCGGTGCACCAGACCAGAAGATCACTCATGGAAAAGTTAAATAAAAAGTTAAAGTGATATTGAATGAGCCAGTGGCCATAGCATACGTACTGTATTATAGAACACTGAGGTGGTTCATCAGCTATCGAGGTATAAGTCAGCCAGGGTACCCTTCAGACGCGGTCTATACAGTAGGGTAACACTATGGGGACGTTTTCTGGAAGCAGAACTTCAGAAACGAAGTGTGAAACATACAGTAGACAACAGGGCCGCAGGATACCAACCTCACTGTGCAAACAGCATCTCCAGGCCGCTTCTATGGTTGACCCTCACCCCGCCCTGAGGTGGTTCCCCATCAGCATTGATGGTGGGGTCTTGGTGAGACGGGACTTCAGCAGCTTGGTGAGGATGGAAGCTTTCTGGGGTTGAGCCTTGCATGGACTCTCTATGAAAGAGTGCTTCATGATAGCGGTAGAGGGTCCCTTCGTGGCCGCTGGTCGATGCGTGTCAGAGGTGTGTATGTGTGTGTGCTGTCTGAATTCAGAAAACACCATGATCAGCAGATCCTCCAACGAGCTGAAGACCACTAATATCTGCATGCTATTCTGTAGTGCGCTCCATTTTTTTTACATTCAAAAGAATAATGCAAAAAATGCAAATGCAAAAAAGAAACAAGATTAATAAATAAATTATAATCCAAAGTCTTTTATGTTCTATTTAACATTATTAGCATTCATTCTTCATGCCCCTGCAATCATCCAGACATAAACACCAAAGCATTAAAGAATGATGCTTATGGTTTTAAGCCCTCTGCTGTAATACAGGGGCTGGCTGCGTGAGAGTCGGAGTGTCGACTTTTCAGAACCACCGACAGACCATGTCCCTCATTAAGGAGTCGGGAGTCGGGCCTGGGAGTCTGATCTACACTCTGTTGCTGGGGTAACTTCGCCGGGCATCGTCAGACAGGGAGGCCCGTAAAGAATGGGTCCCGGGACTGTGGGGGTTGTCTACTTCCACGCTTCCACGGTATGGACCACATGGTGTGACGGCTGGCCAGAACGGCTGCTGCGGGGCAGTGGGGGGCGTATGGTAGGGCTTCAGTGTAGGACGATTGCTCAGTGAGTGTGGGGACATCACACTAGTATTCATGCACCTTCCGAATGCTCAGCCAGCGCAGGGTATGTAAGATTCTGATTTTCTGTATCAAATATTATGTGATGCTTTACACTAACTGCACTTTCATAATGCATTTATAGAACATTCTTAAGCAGCATTTAAGTACACCTTAGCATGCCTTAGAGCATTGCATTCATCATACTTTCAATGAACAATTGTATTGTATAATCATATAATATTTCTTATTAATGTATATTAAAGCTATTAAGGTATGTGAGGATGTTACAGTATACTTACTGCTGCTTATGAATGTTCTATGCGTTATAATGGCATAAGGACAGTGCAGTTAATGTAAAGCATTACTGGATATTATGACACCTAATAAACCCTACTTGGCGGTTTCTCTGCTCTTTGTGGTGTGTTGGCCCCATTCCTTTACACTCCCCATCAGAGGCTCATGGGAAGCCTCGTACCCCTCTCTTTCCCGATCTGTTCACTGTGACCCGTGGGCATGCTCACAGCTCACAGTCTCCAAACAGGTGTTGGTTTGTTCTACTCTGCCTTTCAGTTTGCCAACTTGTTGCAGAGCAGGCTGTGCTTCAGGTTAGTTTGAGCACGGATAGCCGCACACATTCCTGTGAAATACTCCAGTACAGAGCGTAATTCACAGCCCCCGCTATACACACCATTAGAACCGGATTCTCACTGGGGAATGCGGTGTTTGCTTTTCAACAGGCACGATGAGGCCTTTGTCAGCCAAAAGAAAAATACAGTTTTGATTCCTCTGTCCTCGGAACATTATCATTATCTATAGATAATTCAATTCAGCTGGAGTTGTGGATAGAATTATACAGATATGAGTGGACATTTACAGATGTGTACAGATACTTAGAGATGCTTACAGATGTGTAAAGAGAGTTAGAGATATTTATAGACATAAAAAGACATTTAGAGATGCTTACAGACAGGGAAAGACACTTAGAGATGTACACAACATTTAGAGATGTTTTTTAGCTGTGTACAAACATACAGATGTGTACAGACATATACAGATGATTAAAAATGTGTACGGACATCTATTGATGCTTACAAATGTGTAAAGGCATTTACAGAAATGTACTGACACAGTACATTTAAACATGTAAACACATGTACAGGCATGTACTGATGCTTACAGATGCATAAAGGAATGCATAGATGTACTGATGCTTAGAGACTCATAAAGGCATGTATGGACACATACTGACACATACATGTAAAGGCATGTACAGCTATGTTTTGATGCTTACATGTGTAAGAAAAGGCATGTTCAGACATGTACTGACACTGACAGACACATACAGGCATGTAAGACATGAACTGACACTGACAGACGCACACAGGCATGCACAGACATTTGCAGTGTACAGAAGTGTATGCTGTGGACCCCCTTGCTTTCGTTTTGATGAAGCTGTCTGTCAACGCTTCTTGCCGGGTGGTAAACTTGAGGCGTGATCTGCTCCATGCAAAGTTGTGTCACAGTTTCATGAGGACGTGGATAAATGGGCAGAATTAAATCTCCACAGGTAACCAGGCACACCAAGGTCAAATATAGTCATGGAGAAAGTGCAGGTCCAGTCTGCTACACATTACCCTTACAGGTAGACTGAAGCACGGGGGACCACAGGGAGCAGCTTCAGTTTTATCAATCTAATCATTCCAGTCTTCAGAATATGACTAGTAGGAACTTTAAGGAATTTTATGGTTCAGTTAAATGAGGGTGATTTGGTTTCCATCGTGGAACCGTGAAACAGGAACTCACTGCAGAGGAAAACAGCAAAGCATTAAACCAGAAATGGTCTACACCATTGCTGAGAGCTGCTGAGAATCGTGTTTAAAGCTGCACTGTCTCTGCTGTAAAATCCCTCACAGAGCAGTGCTCATGATAGCAGTTAAAGGCATGGAGGGAGGTTCATTAATGTCCAAGCTGGGTGACGGGTCTTATCAAGGAACCGTGTCTACTCTAGTGTCCATCATTAAAAAGCTCAAGGTCACTGGAACAGTCAGTCTCTACTGGAGTTACCAAAACTCTTGACTGAAGTTACTAAATTGTCTGTAGGTGTGCATGTGTGAGCGTCTGGTGTGTGAATGTGTCCTGCGATGGGCTGGCCCCCCATCCTGGGTTGTTCTCTGCCTTGTTTCTGGAGATGGATGGATGTATGGATATTACTTACCTGGCAGGGGAGATAGCATGATCACCAAGGTAGTTCACTCAGGGTGAGGTGCAGCCATTGCACTCCGGCTGTGCTGACCCCTGCAAATTCCCCAAATGTGGGAATCTCGACTGCATAATTTCTGGTAGTGGGGGACTGCATCCACGCTCTCCCCTGATTTTGGGGTAGCGGTGTCTTAATGGTTAGGGCTGTGACTGTGTAATCGAAAGATCGCAGGTTTGAGTCCCTGACCCACAAGTACCGCTGAGGTACCCTAAGCAAGGTACTGCTCCCTGGGTGCTGAAATAGCTGTCCACTGCTGTGTCACAAAGTCACTTGGGTTAAATGCACAGGACACATCTCATTGTTGTGCGCTGTGGTGTGTCAACAATGACAATTAATTGCCTTTCACCATCTATGTTTGTGTGTGTGTGTGTGTATATATATATATATATATATATATATCTGCAATATCTGTTTTTTTTTTTATTTATGCAATGTGATAGAATTAACTGCATCAGTATTTTTTTAAATATGGTGGGCGATGTGCTGACTGCGCTCCCCCTCTGTCTGGCCGTCCTGAGGCAGTGATGCTGGTGCGTGTGTGCTGTGTTTTTCTTTCCCTCCTTCGTCTGCGTGGGCAGAGTAATTGCCGCCCCAGCCCACCTGTCTTGTTAAGTCCGGGCTGTGCTTCAGCTTACCGTGGCCCCTATCAGGCCTGCGTGGCTGGCTCTTTAACCAGAAGGCTCCGGGCACGGCTCAGCGCTCTGAGCGATGCGCTCATTAGACCCTAGTGCTGCCCTGACCCCTTTTATTACTCTGTGTCCCCCCCTCCCCAAATACCAGCAAAGCCCTTACCCCGCAGGTTTGTCAGTCCCAAAATCACTGGTCCTCATGCACCTTTTTTTTGTGGATTTCAAAACTTTCTCTACCAATGGGAGAGAATATTGGAAAGAGATGTGGAAATAAAGATTCAAATGTGGGGGAACGCTCCATGCACAACTAATCCTTCCGGAATCAACGGATGAAAAATGACACCCCCAACACATGGCACCTGACGCTCTGTTAATAAAAAGCAAATTGCATTTAGATATGGCCGATGTCACTATTTAAACTGTTACCACAGGAGAAAATCCAATAACGGAAAAGATGACAGATGATCGTGTCCCAGAATTATTACAATAAAACAAACCCCTGCTTTGTAGCTAGAAGGCATTGCCCCAATTGCCCCAATAATTTTTAGAATTCTGCTTTTCATCGTATTCATGCTAATGATTCTTCGCAAACGGCGCTGAGGGAATGTAAAACAGGACAAGGTTTGTTTCATGCTGTTGTCTCTTTATAAATTAGTAATTAATCATAACTATAAATAGTCATCCACGACTATAAATGTTTAAAATAAGCATTTCTTTTTAGGATGGGTCGAAGCAGAAATGTATAAATGCATTGCCTCAGTTGTCCTGTAATTAGAAGCTTATCACACTGTACTACAGTACATGGTTATTGATGGTACACATCATAGCTGAAAGAACTGTTTTTACTGTGTTTTTTATGTATAACACACACTGATTTGAACACCACAAAAACAAAATATTAACAGTATTCCAGGGTGAAGGTCAACTGCATTCAAGGTTTCATCTGCGTCTGTTAATGCAGCGTGTTTCTATGCCAGGTGAACTCTGAGCTAGGGGGTCACTAGTGACGGCTTATTGTTTCTGGCGGGCGGGGGGTGTGCATCGCTGTGTCCTCCTTCACCTGTGGGAGGTGTTGACGGGGATTGATTTTTAAGCCCAGAGACAATAGGAAGCCCTTACATCCCTTCTGGGGGGTTTATTACATGGGGCTCACACTCGCCTGCAAGCCAGCTGTCTCCCTGGGGGTGGGCTCGATGGCGGGCCGTCCTGCAGAAGCCTGAGGTTTCTTTATATCACTCTGGAGAGTGAGTGATTGAGCAGCTAGGCCTAATATCCAGAACCCATCTGAAATCGGGGTATCCGATTAAAGTGGAATGGAGCTGGATAGTCAAAGTGAGCACAGCCCACGGGCTGGATTGCTGCACACGCTCACAAGCATCTCCTTAACGAGCCAAGCCGACTCATTAGCACTTTATCGCCGCTGGCAGCAGAATCATGGCACGTTCACACACAAGATTCAAAAGAACCCAGTGCGGCCATCTTTATGTTTTACTAAACAGGCTTCTTCCTATCAGTGAGGTAAAGGCAGCCTTCAGGCTGGACACACAAGCTCCTTAGAAGTTTGCCCTTTACCATGGGCTCTCAGATTGCCTGGCTGGCAGCAATGATTATCCAAATCTTTTTACCTGCTTAGCGTTGTAAGTGTCCAGCGATTTAATACTATTTACTACATCAGCCACTCAACAGTTGTAAATTTCAGATACCTGTTTTGTCTGTTTAGTATGACATACAGTGTGACCAGCTAGGGAAAGAAGCATCAATGTATTGACTTTAACCTCTGCATTCACTGTCAATCAAGCTCTTACTTTGATTTTCAAGGTTGTTTAAGGTTAAACAAAATTATGGATGAAAAGCAAACATTTGGAAATGTACTAGCCAACATGATCAAAAACAAATTACCCAGCTTTATCCAGCACTTAAAACATAATTGAACTATCACTGAAGCAGGCTGTCTTTCATCAAACCGAGATCAATAATTCCTTGGAGAGGGCCCAGTAAATTATCCCGGAGATCAAGTTGTAAACTCCACTGTGATGATTTGGGAGAGAGAAACCACGGGAGGACAAAGGCCTCGCAGATAATGAAAAGCCTTGTCCGGCCCTCACATAATATCATTCCCGGGCATCTAATCATCCACGGGTGCGGGTCGGAAAACGCCGAAATGGGGGAGAGCCTGCTTGTGTCTTTCAGAGATTGTTATAAAGTTCAGCCGTTGATTGAGACGGCTCCCTTGTGGCTAGAGCAGCTAAGAGCCGCTGTTCTCAAATAAACATGGAGCGCAGGCTATATTTAAGACATAATGAAAGAATGTACGGAATTTAAATATATCAGACAAGATGTCGAATGGATTTGGTACCTTAGTATAATATAATGATATCATAGATATGCAACATCTTTAATCCCTCTTCTCTGAATTATTCAATGTAATATATGTAACGTGCACCAGCATCATTTCTGCTTTCTTGGAAAACATCTGTTCTATGACACTGTGAATGTGATGCTGCATCCATCCATCCATTTATTTTTTTACTGTGCATGTATTTACCTCACTTGTGTGTTGCTTTGGACAAAATTTGTAATTTTACTCCTTGTATGTAACTTTATTCTGAAGGTGATTAATTGTCATAGTTGATACGCCACAGCACAATATGTGATCTGCATTTAGCCCATGCGACACAGCAGTGGGCAGCTAATTCAGCACCCAGGGAAAGGTGCTTGGGGGTGGTTCTTTGGTTAGGGCACCTCAAGGTTAGGGAATCAAACCAGCAACCTTTCAATTACAGAGTCGCACGCCTAACCATTATGCCACCACTACTCACAGTACGTGGGTGTGTTCCGGTCACACAATGGCAAATGAGTTATTTCTGAGCCACACATTAGAAAAGGATTTCCTAATGTGGGGGGGAGCGTGACAGAGATGGAGGTCATCACTGAAGGTTTCCGTTTCACTGCCAACACGGGAGTGTCACGCTGCCCCCAGGTTCTCCTGTCACAGCCGCCGGCGTCCCAGTGCTGACGGCCCATCACACTTTCAACACACCATCAAGGGAAAAATACAACAAAAAAACTTTAACATTCCCTCTCATCAGAAATACTTTCCTTGTCACCTCCTCCATTTCAATGCAGTAACAGCTGTTAGAATTTATCCAGGGGACGGCGAGCAATATTTTATTTAACACCCACTGGAACATCAAAGGCTAAACGGCTTTCTGCCTTGCTCATTTAGGCTGTAAAAAAAAAAGACAACTTTCAGCCGTGTTCTGCTAGTTAGCTCAGTGCTAAGCGGTAATTTAGTGTTACCTTGAGAGGAAATCGTGCTAAGTTAGGCGGCGTGGAGAGGAGTGAGGCCGTGTGCTGGAAGTGCTGCTCTTAGTTTAATCTCAGTGGAAATATAGATGGGTGGATTTGAATCGTGCAATAATAGGAGGAAACAAAACGAAACGGCGAGCCCAGAAGTTACAATTCATTAATTCAATTAATTTGTAGCCATCTAAAAAAGATAAACGACGTAAGAAGTTTGCACAAAGCAGCCTATGTCGTGCTGGGGCGGAAGAGTCAGGTGACCTGGGTTATTAATTTCGATTGGTTCCACCTGTCACTCCTTCTCCCACATTTGTATAAATTGCCCACTCCTTCTCCAAGTAACCACACCACCTCCTTCCCTGCTATCATGTCCCCACACCCGGCCCCCCCATCAGCATATCACTCCTGCCTTTGTTCATTTACATTTCGTGTGCCCCCAGCTCCGGCTTTTGGTATTTCAATTTGTGCGGCGTTAGCTCAAAGCCTAGGAAGCCCCCTAGGAAGGCGCCACCGCACGCTGCCTCTGAGTGAAAGACTTACTCGATGAGACACATCCACGGTGGAGTGTAAATGCGATAAATGTGACCCGAGCCCTTTTCCTCACATTTTTTTCTCCGTATAATTACAACTAAATAAAATCAGCGGCAGAACTCATAGCTTCCACGTTACCGCATTCATAAGTCAGCATTGCGGGAGACTGCTCTGTTGTCAGATAATACCATAATAACGGTACATATCTGCCTTTGTGATAAGAATGTTACAGCGGCTTCCTACTTTTGCCATTGGATTCGTCTTCATTTCTCAGTTAATTTGCTACTAATTGTATACATTATTCAGCGGCGTGCGTCGCTACTCAGACGGCTCATATATACAGGCTGGTACCGCCAGGGTTTAATGAAAGCTTTGGAGGTGAATAGATCGATGCAGATTTTTTTGCATAATTTACCTTTCTGGCTCAGAATTACCATTTTTGCACGTTGAGTTATTGGACTTTTCTGGTTGCAGACCGACCTTTCTCCATAATGCCCTTGGGTAATGAATTTAAGTTGTACATGATAGTAATAGAAAATATACATTCTGCTAAACAAATTGAATGCTTTATGGGTTTTATGTTAAATGCAGACAGAGCTGAGTAAATGACTATTTTATAATAAGAGAGTACTTAGTGAAGAGGCAATCCATTGGCAGTGTAATGTTGGGATATATATATGATATATACGCGTATCTCTTCAAACGGGCGTCTCCGTGTGTTACCTGCATATGGCGCTCGCTCGGCTCGAGGCTTCCAGCGGCATCTCCGTCTGTTCGGAGTCATGATCTCTGTGCTGATTGGACGGACCATGTGTCCGTCACAGGTGCCCTGACAAACAGGAGGGTGCTTTCCTCTCTTCTGACTGACAACATCTGTCGCCAGTAGGCTCGCTGGCCTCACGGTGCGGGGCGACCGCGGCGCGCCGGGCACCGCGAAGGGGAATGTAGCCGACTCAAATGCCAGCATTTAGCACCGCGCTCCAGCTAATGGAAACCCTGGGAAAGTGCTTTAACCTTCTCAACAGAGCTGGCTCCGTTTTCCCATCGTTATCGCCTTTTAAGGCAGACTCCAAGGCCAGTTAGCTTTCAAGTAACCTAGTTCTGATGATTATAGCACTACAGTAAGTGTTTTTCTTTTTAAAGTAAACACTTTCCTCAGATTATCTGGAGTAGTGGCGTGGAATCGGGTGACCAGGTTTTATAGCAGGAGTGGCCAATCTTATCTGCAAAGGGCCAGTGAGCATGCAGGGTTCTGGAGTAACCTTTGGGTCAAAGTTAGGTGTGAGGACTCTTCAGCCAATCAGTCCTCTAATTAGGGCCAGGACAGCCCTTGCTGTTTTACAGGGTGCTCAGCAGACTGTTTTATGGTCCCTCCGATCAACAAGAGCACAGCATTACACTGGTGGTCACATTCAGAGGATCGACAATCTCACTTGCCTTTGGTAGTCTTTACGTTGACCCTACAGTGGACTTTACAAAAATGTAAAGTTTTTATATATATATTTTTATTACTATTACACCTAAAGGACTCATTTGGGAAATGTGACAAGCTGCAGATGCAGGTGGGCAGTGTGGTGTTTACTTGTGTGCAGCTCAGGCCTTGGTCTGGATATAACAGCACTATGGACCTGTAACTGTGGATTTCAGATAGACTTCAGATTCCATCCAGCATAATATCATGACATATATACAGCATTGTGCAAAATACTCAGGCAGTCAAAAGAACTGTTTAAAGCCATTTGTCTAGGTAGTATGTGTACATTTAGTTAGAGCAAAAATATAATATAAATATTAGAACATATACAAATCAGGAGTAACACAATACAATAATAATTTCACTGTCAACTCACTTAAATAAGTAACTTAATTAGATTTGAAAATTGAATGAGATATTGATTAGCTATACGAGGTGTGTTAATGGTCAAGCAAAAAAATAAATAAATGGGTGTAGTGGATGGGTGGTACAAGTCCTGTGGTGATTTTAGCAGAGGTTTTGAAATGGCTAAACACCCTTTGACAGGCATAATAGCATAGATTTACACCAACATGATGATCATTTAAACATCATTTTCTTTTGCTGCCTGAGACTTTTGCACAGTACTGTATATAGATGAGATTTAGACTGAATTAAGCATAGCCAGCACGGACAAGGGGGAGGCTTTACTGTAGCCTCGATGGCTAGAGTTACTGAGCAGTTTGTTAGAAACGGAGTTCATGGTGACTCCCTGTGTCAGTAGAGAGCCCGCTTTAGTCTGGGTCAGAACACCCGCAGTACCACTGAACAGAGGAGCAGGATAGACCCATAAGGAAAAGAAGAGAAGCTGTCAAAAGGCGGAAGCCCATTTAAAAAACCATGACTTGTAAAATTCTTCCTATTTTCTATGGTTTTATTTCGGTCCAGCAGTACTATGCCACTTTAAATGCAATAGTCTGTCACTGGGTATTGAAAAATACAAAGAAAGTCTTCAAACAGACTGACAAAATAATTATGATAAATGAATAAATATTCTGCAAATTTAAGAGATAGGTTGAAAAAAGAGTACTAGGATAATCAAGTCTAATTCAATATATTTTAAGTTACTTCTTACCATTACTTAAATGCAAAAAAAAGTTTAATTAATCAGAAAAGTTTAGCAAACTCAGAAATGCCCTTTCTGTACGATTTAATAATGATGAGCATCAGTTTACAACATTTAATCAACATTGATAGAACCACCAAGAAGCTGCACATATAATGGAGTTTATTTCATGTGTTTAGAAGTTTGAGATTATTATACCCTGCAGAGGGTCAGAAAACAGTAACATGAACAAAGAGTAATGGAGAACAGGAGCGTCAGGCGATGGAGAGCACGGGAACAGTAAATGACGCAGGTCTGTGATGGCACAGGACTGCATGCTGCATATTTCATCCCCCAGGAAACAGGCCAGGGCCCAGATTCCTGTAAATACGACACAGCAGACACTCCTCTCGCAGATGGGGTGAGGCCAGATCAAAGACAAGCCCTGTGACTGGGTGAGGAGCATGGGAGGGGGCTGTGCGTGTGGTTGGGGTGGGGGGGGGGGGGGGGGGGTGGGGGGGGGATTTAACTAATTAGCTGCTTTCTTCATATGAGTCTAGCTTGGATGTGATTGGTTACAAGGTACCCATGTGACTACGTGGAGCAAGGGGCAGAAAACAGTTTATTTGGGTACAATAGTTTTTGTATGGATAACTAGGCAAATAGGGAGTAGGACAGAAGTACAGACAATCCAGAGAGCTTACAAAGCCAACAACCAGGTTTTGTGCTCCTAACTGGGTCAGGTTACTTAGTGACCCTTTCTGTGACCTTATAGGTGTCTTGTTGTGTCTCTTTGATCAGACACATCTTACAGTCCACTTCTAATATGATATGCACCCTGCATTGCAGAGTCTAGCAGATATACAAGACTGTCTATTGAGTACAAAATGCAAAAAAAAGAAATAAATAAAATGGAAAAAAAAAGTCTTACCAAGCAGGACTAGGCAGTAATTTCCTGATCTCTCGAAATCCATTATTTTAAATCAACTCTGCAGTGACAAGATTGAATTATACAGTCAATATTGCCCAGCTGCCGCTGGTCGCCGGCACATTTTGTGATATGAAAACCTTTTGTGACCCATTTATTTTGCTTTCAGAAGACAATTGTATCAGTCGGGCCTGAACAGTCATTACTGGGAAATGCGGTGTATGCCCTCTACCCCACATACCACTCTGTCGGCAAAATCACTTCTTTGGCATCTTCTGATGACTCCATTTGTTAAAAAATAATACATATATAATTTACCTGGTGTCTCCAAAAGATGTTGAACAAATTATTTACAGAGGACTGAATTCATAACTTACACTACGTTTGGTTACAGTAAACAGCACTTCATTACAGAGACATCACAGCAATATTGCTACTTTGTAATATTACTGTAGCAGCACATCTGTTTGCAGCTGGAGGTTCATCGTGTCCTGGGTAAATGTCAGCATCATCATCTGGACAGCTTCAAGCCTTATCAAAAACACTGTGCTGGATCTGCTCTGAGGTCAGGGCAGCTTGCTCTATCTGTGCCACTGAGTGCCCTGAAATGACATTGCCTTCGCTAATATCCTGTTCAGCATTGATTGGCATTGCCTTATATTAAATGAAAGTAGTTGCTTACAAGTGTTGTGATGATCAAGAATAAATCACTCCTCAAGATTGCTAGTCTACAGTTTGAACTGTGTGACACAACCCAATGAAATGTAAATATTTAATTCAAATCTGTTATGTAGATTATGTGCAGTGGCCTAGCAGTGACATTATACAGTGCATAAACCATGAGAGCAAACACCTGGTTAAAATATGGGGATTATTTATTTGAATATATATATTTGGATCCATGCTTGAGTCTTTGTAAAATGTAAGGCTTTTGAAAAAGATTATAATTCATTAACTGCTGTGAATTGGCATCACTGCCTTGTGTTCCCTGCCTTGTGCCCTGCGTGTCGGGATCGCTGTGACTCTGAACTACGCTTCTATAATTAATGTAGTAATTTACGTAAGAAAAGCTGGGCCATTAAAAAAGAAGAAAGAAAAAAAACTCCCATTGGATTCTGATGCACGGTTCTCCTTACAGTTAAAAGCCATTACATTACCGTTTAAAAATAAGCTGTGAATGGAAGGCAGAACAATCTACTAGGAATTAAATTTTTTTTATTGGGAAGAGAGGAAGAATATTAATGTTGCAGCAAATGACCTGCAAGCTCACCACCATTGGTTACACGTATCGGTGTGGCATGATTAGCAACCTTGTAGGTAAAGTACCACAAAAAATGGACGACAGATAAGAAAAAAGTGCTGGGAAAAGACTTTAACCTAAATATGAAATCTTAGCATTGGCCTAAATCTTCGCTTCCTTGTAGGAAATGTTGAAGAAGGTTCTATAAAAAAAAAAAAAAACGTAGCCAAGGATCAGGTAAGAAGAATGATACCAGCGAGAGGGTGAGAGAGAGAGAGAGAGAGAGAGAGAGGCAGAGTACCAAAACTGAAGCATAGAACTGAAACTAAAGCAGAGTCCCAGAACTGAGGCAGACTCCCAAAACTGAGGCAGAATACCACACCTGTGGCAGAGCTGAGGACATGTATGGTGTGATGTGTCTGATAAGTAAGGCAGAAACAGGAGGCAGAGAACCATAACAGTGGCAAGGCACCAGAACGGTGGAAAAGCACCAGAAACTGTGGCATAGCCGATCACACAGGCGTCATGTCATGTGACTGCTGAGGATGCGCACAAAGAAGCCAAAGTGGTCAGGTGCACATGCCAAAGGACAAGAAGGCACAGGGGAGTGTGCCATACTGAAAGGCATCCCTGGAATGCAGTGAGCCCACACTGATGTGAATCAGCACACTGCACAGCAGCAGACCTACTGAGTTGCGGTTAATTTTAGGCAGTAGTGGGCAGGGTTCTGCTAATCCGCTAATTAGCTAAGCTACTTTCTTTGTTAGTGGATTAGTGTTTCAGCTAACTTTGAAAACAGTTAGCGGACCTATTCGTTTCTTGCATGTAAAGTGAATAATGCTTAACAGTGAGAAACATTTGTAAACCCTAAAATCATACACATTTGTTCCTGTCTGTTGTGACCATGTCAGCAACAGTTAATCTGGCACGCTGTTGGCTGACTACATGTAAACACAAGACGTGATTAATTGATAACTTGTCAGATTTGAGGTAGTGATGAGCTAAACGTAAACGGCTAAAGATAAAGTCCATTTAAACTGGGGTACCTTGAACTAAGCAGAGACTATCAGGTCAGGTCAGGTGGGGGAGAAGTCACTGGTGCAGTGCGTTGCTGCACCCACTACACAATGAAACATCTGCGGAAATGGCCATCCACCTGCTGCAGCCAGGTGTTACGTGGGCATCCCCTCGGCCTGGGCCAGCCACTCAGATCCTTAGGGAGTCATGCCACATAGCCATAGTGCCTCAACTGGCGGTCCCTCACAATGCAGGGAATGTGCCTCATTCAGGACTCCCTGAGCAACCAATCATTCAACACAAAGTCAGACCAACGGCACCCAAGGATTCTTCGAAGAGACACAGTACTGAAGGAGTCCAGTCTTTGTCTCGGGTCATTGAATAGTCCATGTCTCACAGCCATAGAGCAAAACAGGGAGCACCAGGACTCTAAAGACTTGGACCTTCGTCCAACTGCAAAGTTATAGGGAGTGCCACACATCACTTTCCAGCGACTTCATGACTCTCCAAGCTCTCCAAATTTGTCTACTGACTTCATAGGAAGAGTCACCAGAAATATGAATGCTGCAAAGGTAAGTGAGCCTCTCCCGTATACAGTCACGCTGCTGATGGCTGAGCTTAAGAGGTTATTAAAGGCCTGGATCTTATGTTATAACCAGGACACTAGCAAGCCCAGACACTCAGACTCCTTGCTCAGTGTCTCAAGAGCCCCAATCAGAGCCTCCATTCACTCAGCGAAGATCACAGCATCGTCAGGGAAGTCAAGATCAGTAAACCTTTCCTCATCAACTGAAGCCCCACAGCTGCTGGACTCCACAACCCTGCCCAACACCCAGTCCATGCAAGCATTGAACAGAGTAGGAGCAAGAACACATCCCTGATGGGTCCCAGAATCAACTGGGAAGAATGCAGAGGTTCAGCACTCACACTACAGATCCCCGGGGCCTTCCCCGCCCCCAGCTGATTTACCACCCGCACAATCTCAATGAGAATGGGAGGTTCACAGTTGATCGGTGGGTCAGCCTCAAGAACTGCAGATCCAGAGATGTCCAACATCTTAGCTGGAGGATCATCTTTAAACATCTGCTCAAAGTAGCCGGCCCAGCGGTTTACAACTGCAGTGTCATCCATAAGGACCATCCCACCCTGACTGCGACTATCTTAGGAACAGACTTGGATGTGCGTAACGCTTTGATTCCTCTCTAAGCAGGATGTGGGTCGCTAGACTACAGATGGTGTGTCACCTGCTCACAGATTCCTCTGACAAATGCTTCCTAGTCTGCCCTCAGAGCCTTCACAGCTATCCCTCTCAGCTCACAATACAGACCGGATTTGCCACCAAGCAGTGCACTGTAACTCCACTTCATAATATCCAGTGTGCCCTGCGAAATGAAACATCTCCTTCTGGGAACACTGGCAACACCAACACCACCCTCGGCAACCTTAAAGGTCTTATCACGGAAGGTCTCCCACATCACATTTGAGTCAGCAGTTGCACCCAAGTCTGCTAGTTCTTCACCCAAGCTGCATGATCTTGGAGTCTGGCCAAGTACTCAATTCTGGACAAGACTCTTTCTCATAGTAGGTGGCATCCTACTGGGCCTAAGCTGAATCTTCAGAGTAGCAACAACAAGTCTGTGGTCTGAATTCACAAACTGCAATTCTACAGGAGCCTCCAGCATTTGGCCACGAGGATATAGTCTCCTTCACCGCACCACCAGTATTGGAGCCCCAAGTCCGACGGTGCGGCTCAGGACACTCAAACCAGCATCCAGCGACTCGCAACCCTCGACCTTTTGCAAAGTCAAAGAACATGAAGCCACTTTTACCCCGGTCATCAAACTCATGGGGACCGACACAATCCTCATAGCCAGCCCTGTCTGTGCCAGTGGTCACATTGAAGTCACTCATGACTAGAGGAGTGTCACCTTGTTTGCACCCATCAACCACCGAGTTGTGAGTAAAATGTTTACCTTTTCAAGACATCACACGCCATAGTCAGAGCATACGCTGAGACACCAGACAAGACTCCTAAGGAGTGCCTTAGCCTGAGTCTCATAATACACTTGTTTAAAGGAGTGACGTCAGACACCATCGGGAGGAGCCAATCCACCAAGGCAACAGCTACTCCCTGAAAATGGCAGCCATCAGAGCGACCAGACCAGTAATAGGTACAACCACCTACAGAAATCAGAGCTATCTGCAAACCTCAGACAGTGGCGCCACTGAAATGCAGAGTTTATGAAGCTCCCCCGACAGCAGGGGAAGATCTTGCCGTAAGGAAAAGACATTCCACGCACCCACCTGGATGGGCCGCTTCAAGTTGGGACCCAAGTTCCACTGTACAGCGGGCAATGCCTCAGCACTACATCAGCTCTGATTCACAGCAGGCCTGAACCTATTTGTTCTCCAGCAGTTTCGACTCTTCCGGGGATGAGGCTCCCAAGGGCTTTTCCTCCTTCCCCATCACAATGCGTTCAGCCTTGAGAGCTGGGACTTCAGTGTTAAACAGTTATCATTTTTTTAAGGGTGTTTTAAGAGTTTTAGAGCTAAATTCATATAATAAAAGTTAGTGGTTATTGCTAGCTTCTGCTTTTTTTGTGGCTTGTCTAATTATTATTACTGAATTCAACTTTGGAGTTAGCAGATTAGTGGTTATCAAAGCTAACTTTTCAGATAGCTATGCCCACCATTGGTTTTAGGTTCAACTAAAGTCCCTGTTGGTATTTAGTAGGGTATGGTAGGGTGCATAGGTGACTTAGGAAATTGCTGTCAAGCGGCCCATTTTGACCTGCAGGGGGCAGGTCACTTTGGTACGTCTTGTCACCCCATGACAAGTTCATGCATGGTAGGGTGTCTGTTCTGTCTTTATACTCAGGATTACTGTTATTGCTTTCAAATGTGTGCTATGTTCGGTGTTTTCAAAAATATACCAGTTACAGTCCTGTATAGGGTTCCTGTGCTCAGGCAGGAGACACCCTGGTTGGGATACCAATCCAACTACTTTGCAGATAAATGATGTCACCTTCAAGTATCAAACAGTGTCATTATCTAAGCAAGTTTAACTATTTAAACCATAATCCATAACTGGCAGATGTGTTTAGTTCTGGATCCCATATTCCCAGCGATTGCTTTGCTGTTTCTTTAACATGGTATGTACATAGTGGCATCACTCAGGCCAAACAGCACTTGGCTCTGACTGTGCCTCCATATTTCCATGCACCACATGTGAGGAATATATTTGAATATGCAGAACATTATTCATTTAGATATAAAGTGTCACTAAATAAAAGCAGACCATGAATAATCTCGTGGTGTGACATTCACCTGGTGGTCACGCGTTTGATGTTGTCAGTGATGGAACGGGCCTGTATATAGGCAGGCCCTCATCAGCTGTGTGGAGCGCTCATTCATTAGTACACTGGCCTTTGCCTAGGGCTGGAATGGACAAGTAGTGTTTATGGCCTTGTTCAGTCCTGAAATGACACTGAGACCCTGCACTGCCCCTGTTGACCTTGCAGATTGCTGTGGCTGTTGCGTTTCTCTGTACTAGATTAAGGAAATCGAGCTCTTGTGTTCAGCGTGTGAGCAATGGAGGCTGGTGGTAGCCATTGTGGCTTAGGACAGTGATGGGAATTTGTGGTTTGATTCCAGGAGAGAATTGGCCAAATTGGCACCTATTGTAGCTCACTGTTCTGAAGAGAGCCTTTCTCCATTTGCCTGTCAAACAGGGGATGATCCAGGAATAAGGCAGAGCGCAAGCGGGCATGGTGATGGCATGCATCGGCCCACTTGCTGTTCTTGGTGGTGCAGAACTGAAGGATGAGCGCCCGGTGCTGTACTCATCTCCATTTTTGTTTGCTGTGATGGCAGCAGACATCGGGCTAGTTGCAGAGTTAGAAGAGGAGATTCCCTCACCAGGAAGTAGGAGGAAAGAAGTTGGTAATAAATAAATGAAAAAGTGGCGGAACAAAGGGAAATAGAGTCTACAGCCTCCACTGACAGGCAGAGAGATCCCAGGATATGAGGAACAGGTGGAACAAATCAGAGAACACAATGACGGTCATGTGACTCATGTGCCCCCTTACAATTCTCACGACAGTTTCCATTCAAACCATGAACAGCTGACTGACCGGGAGCTCTCTTACACAGAGCACGATGGGGACACGTACTGTAATGGCACAAAGCAGCCCAGCAACAGAACAGCGTTTGTTTACGCTCCGGTAAGAAGATGACAGGTTAGCGGGTTGTATTTAGCACATTAGATAAAAACAAATGTGTGTTATTATCCCAGACATTTATGTAGTAATCACCAAAGGCCCAAGGTCAAAAAATGGCACCCTAAGACTAAGTCACCAACACCAGCAATAAAAATCAACACTTTTAGGGGGCAAATCTGGAGGAATAATCTGAGAAACATCTGAGAATCCGCTTAAATTATTATTTGGAAATGTTTACTCTGGTCAAGAAAAAATAATCCAATCAGCATATTTTAAAAACGCGAACGTCCAAGCAGTAAATGATGGTAGCTTATAAAACCCAGTGAAAAGTGAATAGATATACACTCACCTAAAGGATTATTAGGAACACCATACTAATACGGTGTTTGACCCCCTTTCGCCTTCAGAACTGCCT
>JAODKL010000034.1:19674833-19686791 GCA_026780765.1 Petrocephalus schoutedeni
CGGGATAGGCTCCGGACCCCCCGCGACCCTGAACAGGATAAGCGGGTTGGAAAATGGATGGATGGATGGATGATCCCAGGGGGAAATTCTTGCCCGTACAGCAGCAAGGTACGTCAAGTTCAGACAAATATATAGGGCAAAAGAAACAAAAGACAAAAGCATAGAAAGTGTGACTTATATAATATAAGGACATATATATAACCATGACTGACTGATAAGCTGCACTTCATGAAAAACTAAGCGGCTGCTTGTTAACTAGCGCATCAAGTGCCTACCTGGGTGATTATGTGCAAGAAATTTGATTAATAGATTAGAATCTGGTCATCGAGTTCTCAGAGACAGATAACTTGATATTGGAATGCTAATGTAACTGCAGCCAGAACCGGCTCAAAGACACAAAGTATTAATGAATGGCCTGTTTGCAAAAAGGGGAAACCAAATGCGGAAACCTCCCAAACATGCATGCAGCATATGCATGATGCCTTTCGGCCATTTTGGAATACTCTGCTCCCATCGGATTGGCTAAAAAACAAATGATGCACACAAATAGATTGGGCAAGAACAGAAGACTCAATTTTATGCCATCGTGCTGTAATTCTTTTATTAAGGTGTAAAGAAAGGAACAGTTACAGTGGTGGGTGAGTAAATGCAAGTATTATTTTCTAATAGTAGTGATATTCTATTGGTATGTGCATGGATAATATGTAAAAAAGTGCATAGCAAAAATGCATAGTGTTATAATGATTTACAGTACTGTGCAAGTACTGTTGGTGTAAAACTATTATGTCCATCGAAAAGTGTCAGCTTAGCCATTTCAAGTCCTCTCCCAGTATTTCAAACCAGTATTTGTGGTAACCGTCCGATACACCCAGGTATTTTTTGACCCAGCTACTAACATGTTTGATTAATCAATACCTCATCAAGCTATCTAATTAGTAAAATTCATTTATTGAGCTCGTCGTCGTATTTGATGAGTACATAGAAATGCTGACGTACCGCTGAGGAGAGGTTTGGAAACCAAAGCGGTGTTCATTTAGACTTCCAAAAAGGTATCAGTAACTTTGTGGAAAACAGAACAAATTCTTGTTAGTATTTATTGTGTTACTGTTAATTTCCATATGTTAAATTGTGTGTGTTTTGTTTCCTGGGCAAATATATATTTACTATCCAGATAAATAGCTTCATTTTCTTTGACTGCCAAAGACTGTTTGCACTGTACTATATATGATATATAGGTTCCATATTTATATAATTTTCATCTATTTTTTTTCACATCATGGAGGGAGAAGGCAGTACAGGTGTAACAGGTGGAGAACTCTGCTGGCAATAACAGACAAAGCAACAGGTTATAGGATGGCATCACGTCTAGGGTGCACCCCAGCCAGGGATGAGATCCAGTATTCCCCACTGACTGTGACCAGAACAAGCGGTTGGATGGATGGATGAATGGATGGATGGATGGATGGATGGATGGATGAATGGATGGATGGATGGATGAATGGATGGATGGATGGACAGATGGATGGACGGAACAGGTCAAGATGTTATCAAGCTAACATACTGCTTTGGACTGAATGTTCAGTTTTGCTTTGTGAGGCTTGGTTACATTTGCAATGATTCTGCTTTTGATGCACAGTTCCAAGAGCCTCTCAATCCCATGTCCAGGGCATTTAATCGACATGTATTACTGGGTAAAATGCATAAGTCACTTTGAGTAAACGTGTCAGTCTGGGAGGGTGTCGTAATGGGCCGGCCAGAAATAAAGTTCCCACAGTACTGAAGTGCTTTTTATGCACACCTTTACTGATGTTACGGCTTTTATGAGCATTTTTACAGCGCCCGCTACCCAACAACACTGACATCTGTTTATCAATAAAAATGTCTTTGTTAACTGAAATTTATTGCACATTTGGGGAAATATACTTTTAATGGAGTTTTTCAGTGTAACTTTCTGAAAGTTGTTGCGTATTTGCCTGCATGGAGTTCATAGCAGTGACTAGTGACCGACTAATCACAAATAAAAATAATAATTAAAGAAGAAATAAGATCATGCATAATAATAAATAAAAAATAATTTTTAAACAACATTCATAATCTTACATAGAAACACTTATACTTCTGTGTGTGATTATGGATGTAGTAACCAAATGTCCCCACAATGTTATAAAAACCTGTTATATTGACGTTTTGAGGGGAAACTCAAAGTGAAAAATGAAAAATGCCAAAAGTCTTGTATTTTGTTTGGTTACTTGTGATTAAGGTTATGGCTGGGTAGGGGTTAAGCGAAAACTTTGAATTTGATTCAGAAATGTATTTTGAATTTTTATTTGCACCACTATAATTCCTGATTGATCTCCAGGCAAGTCATTCGTTAGTGCTCAGCTGTTGCTGTTGCTGTTGCTGTAAATACAGCATCTGTCACTATGTCCGGCCTATTGATTTGTAACTGACCAGAAATAATTGTTTTTAGTATATGATTATTATTGAATACAACAGAATGTTTGATTGTTTCAAACTCTGAGTTGTTCTCTGGAAAACAGGTGCACCAGGGCATCTTACTGGCCCTGTGAAGAATTTCTACACGGGAACACTGTGACGGCTACAAAAGTTTTAATTAACCTTGCTGGGTACTGTTTTTTTAAGATGTTTCATGTAATTTTTTACTATGATGTTTTTATTTTGTAGCACTTTGAGCTTTGCTTCAAATGGAAAGTGTGTTACAGGAAAGGGTAGTATTATTAATATAATAATAATAATAATAATAATAATAATAATAATAATAATACGTTATTGATTGGGGGGATTAGCAGGAAGACAAGAAGTGTGGTGCTGAGCTCTTATGTGTTGCCATTCTGGTGTTGAGCTCTTGTGGGATGTGTGTTCTCCTTCTGGTGTTAAGCTCTTGTGGGATGTGTGTTCTCCTCTGGTGTTGAGCTCTTGTGGGATGTGTGTTCTCCTTCTGGTGTTGAGCTCTTGTGGGATGTGTGTTCTCCTTCTGGTGTTGAGCTCTTTTGTGTTGTGCCACTGGCTCATGTGTCTTGCCCTTCTGATGTCCAGCTGTTGTGTGTTTCACTTCCGGTGTTGTACTCTTATGTGTTATGTTTCTGGTGTTGAGCTGATTTGTGTTGTGCTTCTGGCGTGGTACTGTACTTATGCTGTCACTTTCCTTTTATGAGCATTCTAAAGGATTTTCCTGGACTGTTTTATTCTGGGAATGTTATGTTTCAGCTTTGCAAGGAATGATATTTTCTATTGGATAATCAAAAAACCATCAAATGTGCATCAGGGCCTGCTTGTGTTGAAAGCTTTATTGACTGAGAATTGATTGGCTGTAGGTGCTGTGCTTTTTGTGCGATAATGTCCATGTTTGAGGTCACGACATCTTCATGCATCTTCACTGATGGCCCCTACCTCGAAGCATTTTCCACCAAGATTAGGGCAATGTGTCCTCTCAACATTCTTTTCCCGTTATCAAAGCTTAAGATGTAGTACAGCATATAGTACATTTATTATTATATAGACAATAGACATGACTTACAAAACTCCTTATTGGTGCATCAAATTATCCAGAGTATTTAAAAAGAATTGCCGAATGCTATCCAGCAAATGCTGTTCATTCTGCTTGAATCCGAGCCGGTAGTGATAAAGTGAAGCTTTATTACAGTGGCGTCATTGAAACCACTCGCTAACATGGTTTGGCGTAAGATGTTAAGAGACAGAACATCGGTGTTCATCAGCAATAAGCTGTATGGAAGGACATCCCATTATTTTAGGTACTTGAATAACGTTGGATCACCCATGTCCTTTAAAAGTGTTCTTGATTTGTCTCCCCATTTCCCTTTTGCTTCTAGCAGGGAAAGTCATGCAGATGTTAGGCTCTTTGCGATACAGTCTTATGAATACGTCACAGTTCTTAACAGGACAGTCAGATGTTCCTGGTAGCTGTTTTCTCATCAATATGTTTCCATCAGCCAGTTTTTCTCCACGGTCCATTTTCTCCATGACAGCTGAGAAGTGGGTTTCATGCAAGTGGTAACTGAATGTTTCTCGTACATGTGCTATCAAACCTCAGCAATAGTTTGAGCTACGAAATGTTGGCTGTTACTCATCGAAGATGACCTGTATTAATTTATAATAATAAGTAATAATAATATTTTACATAATTAGCTATATGCAAAAAGATATGTGCATTATACATTTGGGAAATTGTGTTAATTTAACATTAGATTGCTTGGTGCTATTCTTTACGCTACATGTGTGACAGCAATGATCTTGGCTAAATCTTGCATTTTCGTGAAGCCACGACTCACAGCATATTCATGTGTACGCGTGGAGGGTCAAATTCTTTAAGACTTGAGCTCTATGTTTGAAAAACGTCCTGCTTCATTAACAGAATCAGAACCTTTAATTGACAAATACAGCAGTTTGTCAACAAATGAATATGGTCAATATGAACACATCAAATGATGACGACCTTAATTTTTTTCCAAAAAGGAAAGAACTAACTACACACACATACAAAGACATAACTGTCTGTGGCAGTATACACTTCCATCAAAAATAAAGGCAGAACTGCCAAAATGCAGTTTCTTGTTTGTTTGTTTGTTTGTTTACAGTAGAATCCTTTGGTGGAATGTTTGGAGAAAACCTGGAGAATTTCTGAACATTATTCAAAACCTTGCGATTCCTTTAGAACCATAGACGTGCATGTTATAGTTCTACAAAATTGGGATCATCCTTAAATCTGCTCATCTGCTGCTCAAACCAACTGCGAGCAATCCTGGGTTAACATGGTGAAGTTTTCAATTTCAACAAAATCTTAAACAAGTGGCTTATATTTTTGCTTGTTTGCCTAGTTAGTCTCCAGTCTACGCTTGTCCAGAGACGTTTTACACTTTGCGTTTTTCCCATTTTGTACCATATTCTTGAAGCTGTCACTGAGGCCTGGAGAATTCGGTCTGCGATTGCCAGCTATGTCTGAATCACCTTCCTGTCTGATTAATCAACCTCCACATCCCCCACTGTCCTTTTTGCTAGTCGCACCACTTCGCACCACACCTGGGCTGCACTTCACCTTTTTCACAAACACATTTCTGTGTGGAACTTCTCGAAAGCTCTCGTGTTTTCCTTTTTCTTTGCGGCTGTGGATCATCAGCATTCCGAAACTGTACCGATCGCCGTTCCAGAAGAGTCCTCCCTCCTGCATTATTAGGCGATGGGAGACGAGCAAAGGCAACCGTGCCCACGCTGCAGTTCCGCAGCAGGGGGACCCCGGCACACAAAGGTGACGTGTTACACGGTGACACAGTGACATCCGCCAACCTCACAAACAACAGCAGGGGATACAGGAAGCAGCAGAGGGCCCCCGTCTCAGAGCAGAGCTCCACTCACGCCGAGGCTAAGCCGTCTCTAACGTGCTGCCCCGTGCACAGTGGTGAAGGCCTTCGAGATGCGTGCAAGCACATTAATTTTGCACAAGCCCTGCGTCCTTCTCAAGGCTTATCTGCTTGTACACCGGATTCATAAATTTTAAATTTCATGCGACGTCATTCAATCAAACAATTTCATTCCGGATTTCCCCCATGTGTATAATACACACATATCCTCTTTTAGTTTAAATATGACATATACAGGACTGATTCTGTTGATAGGCTTTTGCCATGATGTTAATCTGTGGATGCATGTCTGGCCAATGTGAGGCCCCACCAGGCTAGGCGTCCATGTCTCATATTTAACATTTAACTGTATTTTGTCCTTGCCAAATTTGTTTAAGCATGTTTCACGGGAAACCCACCAGGACTCTACTTGCTAAGTGATATGTTTTTAAGGTGGTTTTTAATATAAAGGCTGTTAAATGCGACTTGACACTTCTCAAATGGCAAAACATAGCTGAAAGTCGTAAATGTCTAAATATCTAAGGTGGTCTGGCAGAGGAGCCTTGCATGTAACCTTCAGCGCTACGGAAACCGCGCTCCTGCCGAGATGTTGCAGCGACTGCTGCGCTTCATAATACGTATAATAATTGGCACATGCAGTTAGTCATTTGCATAATAGAGATGTTTTGATATTTCGAAAATACTGGGTGAAAAAAATTAAAGAACTGATATGCCCCCGTCTTTGTATTGATTCGCAAAGGCTGGGAATAATAAACGTAACTAATTAAATAAGCATAACAATACAATATTTTATTATTTTGGCGGATTATTATATCGGGATTTCTTAGAAGTTCTTTCACAACATACAACTGTGAATAACGTCACTGAACAAATAAATCAGTCAAAGCTACGCAGATCCGAAATGTAGAATGGACTAAAATGTGAATTTGTGTTTTATAAATTAGGTTACAGACGTTTAGCAAAATAGTTCGTCAATGTCTTCGCTGATCGAAATAAGACGGTTATTTTTATTATTATTATCCTTTAAAACAATAGGCGACTAATAACGGACATTTCTTCAACGTGTTCAGCATCCAGAAACACCAGGAATAGTACAAAACTAAAGATCTTCCATTCGTGCAAAAACAAAAAAAAAAAGAGGAGAAAAGATGCTTTTGGCAGTAAAGCATTTCTTGATACAGGAGCGTCCTGAAATCCACACACATTACTTGACTGAAGCCATTTTTAAGGCTATACAAACACAAAATAAAGAATCGTCGCGTAGTTCAGCGCTGCGTCTCTCCGGCTTGGACAGCTCTTCTCGTTTGTACAGTTGTCCAAATACACCGACATAGTTCTTTGCCGACAAAGAAGTCAATGGTCTCCCCAAAGATGAAATCCAAGGAATGAATACTGAACTTCACTTGTGTAAATTGCACAAGCCGATTAATTCGTTTATCCTATAGGTAACTGCAAATCGATGGACTGGTACTGTGAACTCCAAGGAAAAGTCCAATATATTTTTTTTTACTGAGTGGTTATCTGTCTGCTTCGCGGACAGTTTAAGTTCAAACGAATGGCGTATATATATAATATGTATATATATAGAATTTGTTTCATAATCTTCAACCGCGGAAGAGTCTCTGCGAATAAAAAAAATGATTATAAAGGGAATACTAAGAAGCCAGAAAAGGTAGAGTATTTCCATCCGCCCATGAGGTTGCCTCTCTCCAGCTTGAGGTATACTCTGTCCTCCCGCTCCACATGCAGCAGTACGCCGTTACTGGCCGCCTCCCGGGTCACGTCCTGATCGCCGGCGAAGGCTGAGATCACCGGGTACTCATTCTGCATCAGGTTCACCTGCACAAAACAACGTCCCATGTCATGCACCTCAATCAGCCTCCTTCCCCATGCACCACAGACGTGAATCTAAGCAGGGCTGCGTCGTGGATTACGTTGTGCATCGCATTCATTTTGCATCACTGCGCTGCCGAGCCCTTGCAACATCACACCACACCTTTGTTGCACGCGCCAGCATTTGAGCCTCACCTGTATAGTCTGCCTGTTGTAGACCTTTACCACGTGAAAGCTGAAACTGTAAATGCCTCTCCTCGGAGCCTGGAATACACTGGCTTTTAGATCGAAATGGTTTCCGATATTAACTAATACCTGAAACACACACACGCACAAGCAGCATAAATAAACATTTCACAATATTTGATTTTCAAATAATTAAAAAAAGGACACCATTTGTCAAGCTGTTAAGCTTTAATTGGGGTCGATTAGGTAGATTAGAAATGACAAAAATACGGATAATTACATGGTGATGGTAGGTCATACCAGAAAACAATTGCGGTTAAATATGTGGTGCACAGTAAATGAGTTTCAATTTGGAGTTCAAAGCCCCGAACGCCCAGCGTTTTAATGCGCCCATTTGGCGGAGAGCGGGCTTTTCGGCTTCGGTTCAGTGCGATTCATTTTCTTTAACTCCCAATAAAATTGCACGGCTGTGATTTTCGTGTGAATTCAGGACGATACGCCTATTTAAGCAAACAAATAATTACCATTTGACATAAAAAAATAAAACTTTGTTCGTCTGCACCCAGTCGTGCGATCAATACAAAGCACCGGCATAGTAGTGGCTAGTAGAGTAGTGAAGACGCTCGCCGGGCGTTTATATAAATGCGGAGATAAATGGCAATTAATGAGGATCCAGCAGTCAAGTGACGCTCCTCCGTCAATATGCGTCCGCTGGTAACAAAGAAAGGGGCGGATTTCCGTTCGCTTAAAAATACCAATAAGCCAGTGAATGCAACAGCAATCAGTGTGGTTATCAGCTCATTGGAAACGCATAACTTTAGCGGCTTTAAAATGAATATATTCAAACACATTCGCATATTACGCCGTTTGTCGAGGGGCGATGCCAATTGATACAGCAAGAAAAAATAAATAAAACCCATACAAAATAATCAATAACAGAAAACTGGGAAAAGGTGGAGCAAATTAAAGAACGCAACAATCTATTTTTACACGCTATTAAGTTATTAGTACAGCACCCGCCTGAATGTTTGACAGTATGGAAATATTCAAGATAATGAACGGGACACCTGACCTGGTCAAAGTAGATGGTCATGGAAGTATTGCTCATTTCCGACGGTTCGTGATTCGTCCCTCGCACCGCCGAGAAAGCGACCTTTGCGCTCCCAGACCGGACGGATATCCCAAGCGAGGAGGTGACCCCTCCGTCCGAAGAGGGATTCGAGTCACAAACCACCAGGCACTTCCCCTCTAGGACGATAGGCTCCGTGTCATTCTGGCCCAGGGAAAAAGTCACGCCACATCCCAGGAGGAAGGCCAGCGCCAGGGTGGCACAGGGTCCGAGGCTGCTTGCTGGCACCATGATCGGGACAGGAATCCTGTGCGCACTGTTCAGCTCCTTGGAGGTTTGTTGTGTCTCGATCACCTGCTCCAACCTAACCCCCCTCTTCTTTTGCCTCTCTCTCCTTCTCACTCCCTCTCACACTCACTCTCTCTTTCTCGCTCTTTTACACTCTCCTCCTCATGCGTGATGCTCTTCAGATGGCTCGCTCGGCATGTCCTGGTATTTAAACAAAACACCGCAATTACTTTACGCTTCGCCACAAGCGCCTTTACGCATGAGTACGAGTAGCAATAAGCTCAGCGCTTTTAATAGCGCTAAAAGGTATGGCGCTATTCAAACATCATAATCCGGCCATATACTGATAAACGTAAGGATCATGGCGAAATAACTTTGAGATTTAAAAAAAAGGTAAATGACCATTTGTCAAACCCAATAAATACTGTGCGCACCTTTGCCAAACCACAGCCGTAAGAGATATATAAGTTATCTGTATATGAATACAAATGTAGTGTGTGTGTGTGTGTGTTTCCATGTAATCCGACAAGTATAAACAGAGCATACAGTAAAGTAAATGATAACAATATGATAATATACTCCAAAACTCGCTGTCTCAGCTGCACAGCTATAAATATTTGTTTTCATTATAGACAGCACATCTCAAAATGAATGGATGAAGAAGTCTGCAACTAAAGCAAGAATATATGAAAATGTGTTTTTCATCGAGAAAGTCAGAGGAAAGAGCCGCGCTTTACCTGGCAAATCCATATCGCCGCAGTGATCTTGCTCGTGTTGAGCTGTAGGACGCGGAGAGAAAGTGACACTTGGCCACACTGGCTGGAGAGAAAATGAGTCGCCTCCTCCGCCCATCCTTTATATTAAAGTACAGTTGTGATCGGAAAGGGAAAACAGCCTCTCCAGGCTACTGCAGGAAATCGCCCGCCTAAATTAATGAGTCTGCCTACATTAGCAGGTGGAAAGAAGTGTACGTATCAAAAGTAACAAAGGGCTCAGAAGCTTTGAATGCTGGGAAGCAATATACAGCGTTTCAGGAAAGCTACTCACAGATTGATCTATTTAAGTACTCTAAATTTGCATATAATTAAATTGCCATATTGGCATATTTAAAGGAGCTGCTATACATACTGTGGCATAAAGGCAGTTAGGAATTGAAAATTGTGTTTTTTTTTCTGAGCACGACAACTATCTTAATTCTTAATTTATATTGTATGGAAATATAAATTCAGAATATGAGAAAATAATTTTTAATTACGCGTGGTTCTCTAGTAATGGTTGTTTTTCCAGTTCACATTTTTAATAGGTAATATTCATGCTTAAGGAAATACTTTTGCGCCATCCAGTGGACATAAACTGCACTACCAAGAGACTTTTTTTATTATTATTATTATCAATATATATATATATACTGTACATATCCCCGCCCATCCTTTATCTGATTCTCAGCCATCTGATCATTTACTCTGTTGACAATTTATTCCTTTTGAATTAGATGACATTGATTCTTTATTTTATCATTTCATTTCCCTCGCGGTCTGCTATTTTACTGCCTCTTTATTCCCAGAATCCTTTACTTCCTTTACTTCAGTCCTTTAGAACAATTGTACCAGAAAGTCTGCCTTTAAATAAAGCTTGGATTTTAAATGTTAAAAATTTCAACTTTAACAGGAACCACAACAATGTCCTGGGGATGAAAGGCATTCATTGTTCCAGTCAGCTGAGACAGTTTCACCATGTTAGTTTGTGCCTGAGTTATTACATTTCTGACCATAATGTGGGGCGGAAAGGATAAGGGCCTCCAGCACTGCTACCTGCTTCTCTCAATAGCCTACTGTCCATTTTTATCTTTTGCATTATTGCACTGGTAAGGCATAAATGAAGTGCCATCATGTATAAGGAACCACTGAATTCCAGTTCTGTCATCGTTGTGTGTGTGTGGGTGTGTGTTCACCCATGTGGATCAGCCAAATCTCACTGCCACATATGGTAATTAGCGTCCTCCACTGTTGATGTAAAATCTTAGTGGTGGGCTGTGCCTCTAAAACAAAATTGATGTAGGCAAGGGCAATTTAGGGCTAATCCAAGCAGGCAGGCACATAGATATGTAGTAAAATTTTGGGTTAGATTACCCCCCCCCCCCGACACACATACACACCCTGAGATCAGACACGCAGTCGGTTGCAAAAATTACTCCCCGAAATGCTCCCCAAGCGGCAATATCTGCAGAGGGGATATCCGAAATGTATTTCTGCCTACGGGCCTGGATCCAAGACTGTATTAGTCATATTTTGCCAGAGTGCTTATAATGCCCCCTGCTGGGCATAGCTGACATATTTTTTGTTAAGTTTTGCCCAACGGAGTTTGAATATAAGCATAAAACACCTTCAAGTATTTAACTACTTTTAAACTGGTTTTTCTAATTAGAACAATAACATTTATAAAATGGCATAAAACAATTGTGAAACTTGCACATACTTAAAACACCATAATTCACCGTTTTATGTATATCACAGTATCCAGCTTCATTCCCATTATTACACAACACAATACATTTTGAAAGCAAATATGTATATTAAAGAAATATGGAGAGACTAAAGAATCATACGATTCAGCTCTGAAGTAATTAGGTTTCTAATGGATCCATGGAATAACTAACACTGACTGCTTAATCATGACAAGTTCAGCGCCATGTTCCACTACCTCTGATAAACAGGACAGCTGGCTTAGCCTGGGGGATGAAGCTCCGGCCGGCTTGAGGTTGCCTGAAGCAACTTGACTTGGGGGTGATGCGGCGGCCATATTGAGGTTGCCTGAAGCGGAGCTTGACTTGGGGGTGATGCACCGACCATATTGAGGTTGCCTGAAGCAACTTGACTTGGGGGTGATGCGGCGGCCATATTGAGGTTGCCTGAAGCAGAGCTTGACTTGGGGGTGATGCGGCGGCCATATTGAGGTTGCCTGAAGCAGAGCTTGACTGAATTGATTTTGATGTTCCCTAAAGTGTTGCTTCACTTAGGGCCCACAAAAGAGCACTGCACAACAGACAACATCAAACTGAAATTAAAACTTAAGTGGGGCAAGATGCCAGGAGCACCAGCACCTCCTAGAGCAGGGGTCTCAAACTCGCGGCCCGCGGGCCATTTGCGGCCCTCGGTACAATATTTTGTGGCCCGCACCAACAGCCGG
>JAODKL010000034.1:19694956-19706475 GCA_026780765.1 Petrocephalus schoutedeni
CACAGTAGCTTAATGGGGGAGCTGCTCTCTGCTCCAGCACCAACTAACACTCTGCATCTTCAGGTGTGGGTGCGGCGTGTCACACAGACGCACTCACCTATTGGCATGACTGTGTGGCAGTCCTGTACTGACCTTTGCGTTTCACTAACTCCCTGCCCCAGGCCAGATCCATAATGGCTTCATAAAGCTGACAGCTATCAGCAGGGAAAATCTATACCAGCAAACCGCCTTCTCTGGGAAATTCATTCTGCCATGGAAGTCTGATTTCCTGAGTGGTACTATCCAGGTAATCCTGTTTTATTTTGAAATTTGATATCCCCAAATGCAAGACACAGTGACGCATCATCTTTTCACCAGTTTACAACACATCTAACACAGAAAAATGCATGCTTTTGTAGTTTGATTTTTAACTGTTTTTTTTTTTTGTTGCATTTTAATTTGTAGAATTGCTGCATGATGAATTTGACGGTCCTCGATGAAGCCCAGCATCCCTTCTGGTGCATCGGCGTGCCTGTGATCATGACCCTGTCTGACAAGCTCTCTGTGTCCTTTGACTTGGATGGAGAGAACTTCTACATCAAACACCAGGACGCGGACGGCAAGGTCAGGCTGGACCTGGTGTGGATGCAGGAGCACGAGCAGTATTTTCTTGTGAACCTTGTGGTTTATATCTCCACCTCCAAAGTGAACGAGCATTTTGGACGAGAGTACTGAGGCCAGTCACGTCTGAAGGGGTTTTCTGCTTTCTGTTCTTTGCTGAGGAGCCGAATAGTCTGACAGTGTTTGCATACATATGACTGCAGACCATGTCTGTTTTTTTTTTTTTATTAAAATGTTATATTCCTAAGCTTCCAGTGTTTTTAATGGAGCAGTTAACTTAAAATAGGCAGTGCAGTTTGAGATGTTGCTGTTACAGTGACTGCTTTGTTTCAACTAACAGTAAAACTAATATCCTTAAAAAAAAGGGGTCTTGCTTAAGGGTCGTAATGTCATTAGGGTCATAAGTATGTGACCCCCACTCCACAACCACCACCACTGTCAACGCCAGGCACAGTATTTTGTCAGTGTACTGTTATAAATCAATATAATCTGTGCTATTTTACATTAGAATAAAACATTTAGCCAAAAGGAATATAGTGCAATAATTTTAAATGTGATTTTAAGGTAGGAAAAATGTGTTAATTTAAAATAGTATAAAATATTTCACCAGTAAGTTTGGGAAAAAAAAAACCTTTAACAGCATTTGTTAATGTAATATTTTAAAATTTGCAGAGTCCCTCGTGGCCACCGTCTCAGTGATAAAATACAGAGTTAAGACTTGAATTTGATCTGTTCTCAGAGTTGTCTCACTTCTAAGATCTACATAAACTTCAAGTTCTCGTTGATTTGAGGAAAATACATTTCAATTGCCTTCTCAAGGAAAAAGTGGCTGTAGAGCAGATGCCCTGCTAGGTCTGCTGGTGGAAGGATGGGGGTCATCGGGGGGGGGGGGGCCGCAGAATTGCACAGAACTCTCACGCTAACACAAATGTTGTCACAATTTCATGGGCATCCAGCAAATATATTTAGAAATATCCTGCACTGAACTTAGCTGCTCACATACTGACGGATCTTTCACTTTAGAGCACCCCCCCCCCCCCAAAACACATGAAGCTGAAAGCCGCAATAATAAACATCCATCTGATTCTAATTGCCTAAATTTTAATAATACTTTTAAATAGTCTAAATGGTTAGTCTAAAAACTGCCCCATACATTAACACCCATTTGTCTGCTTTGGTATTTTGACAGTTTCAGATGTATTATCATGGGAGGAGGAACATTGGGGCACCACTGGGATTAAAGTCACCGCTTTAGCTGCACAGATGTGAAATTAGTTTTTGACCATGAGTCATTGGTGCCATGTATTACTCCCTGCTCCTTCCATCTCTCATGCGTAGTAGGGGAACATTCAACACAGACGTGACCAGGCATTGAGGACACACTGAGCAAAATAACTTTGCCCAGCAAACACTGCAGAGACATGGCAACCATCCTGGCAGGTGTTTCTGGAAGGGGTGTAACATGAAAGCCACTCCCAAATTCAGTAACAAGTGCAAAGGACATTTTTGAGTGATCGCAGAAGAAGTAAAACTCCACCTGATCATATCTAATGTATGTCTCCTCCTTACAGACAACAGTGAAGTTTTTTTTTTCCTAGTCTTTGGTGTAATGTCTGCTTGTAAGCTGAACTCTATTCGCCTGAGCCCTTTTAAAACTTCACTTTATGGTTTTGAATAGGGTGACCCAGACAGCTTTCCAGGACAGTCAGATTATCCCCCTCAAGTTGAAATGCACTTGCTGTTATTGCTTTTGACTTTACAAAGCAGCTGAAAACCTGTAGACAGACATTCTGGGGTAGAAATCTGCAATGGTTTTTTTTTTTAATTTACAGTCTGTGCAATGCTGGGAAGAGACTGTACAACATAAATGGCCTTTACTAACTGCAGATGTCTTCTGGGTACACGAATGAGTCATAGAAAATACCCATTTTTATCCTTAAAATGGAAACAATGAGTCCATAAAGGTCCTAGGGCACAGACACTGTCTGCTAAGCGAACAAGTAGATACATATTTGCAGTTTGATATCATAAATATCACATCTGGGGGCAGAAATTCTACAGGAGTTTTTAAGCATGGTCAATTTGTTGAGAAGAAATAGAGTCCATTAAGAAAAAAAAGACCGATATTCAGATCCATTGCAAAACATTCTCTGTGATGGTCTAACTGCGCGTGGACGCTGAGTGAGAATAGATCGTGGCTGGATGTCTTTCACTTGGTCAGTCTCAGTAGCATCTTTGGCCATGCTAAAAGGCTGTTGGGAGAATTTAGGAGAGAAACGCACAACCAGGAGACCCCACATTACCACGAGGAGGACACTGCATGTAGTCAATGCATTTCCATGCATAAGGTCAAAATTCCCGAGCTTGCTCTGCCAAGTTGGTCCTTTCACACCACACACACTGCTTTCACTCATAAGCTGCCTTGGCATCACTGACTAACATGCCGTGTGTGCAGTGGACCTTTTGGGTGCTCCTGCTGATATGGGAATGCATGAGCATGTCCTCTTAGTCCAGTTTTCGCTGTAACCCCAGGCTGTTCACATTTGAGACACCCCAATCGATCACTGAATTGCAATGTACACCGACCCTTTTGCAGGTAAGTCACACCGGGTCGCCAACTCTCATGCATCTGGTGTGACACACACACTTTCTGACTATCACACTCATACTGTAAAAGAAATCTTATGAGAACTCTATTATTCGCATTATAAACCTAAAATTAGCTGCATCAAAATTGTTAGAGTATTTTGCAATCCCTGCAGACTATTTCCGAGGCAATAAAACTCTTATATGTAAATGAGTGTGCAGACTTGTCTTAAATTGAAAATATCATGCCAGCCAGCTGACCAAGTTAACAGCACTGGTCACATATGCCAGCTACTGTATGATCAAAACTTTGCACAGAAAAGGCTCACGGGTCCCAGCAAATCTTACAAGCAGGCCCTGCTCTTGTAGTCTCTGCAGGGTTTGGCTTAATGGCTGAAGAAATGTCATCATGAGAGGTTCAAAGGCCCCAAACCACAGTCCAGCAAAAGCCATATTTTCACGCTTGGTGCGTTCAACAAAATTCAACTCATTAGAAGCACAAAATGGCCATACTGAGAATTTGGGAGATTTTAAAACTGGCACCCCATTTGTGTTCCACATGAAAGATATATTTCTGGGGTCATTTAACAGGAGAGGTGGGTAATCCAGGTCCAAAGCGTAAAAATCCAGACACTGCACCAAATTCATGGCACTCTGGATTGACAGACTTTGCAGTGATATTTGCACTTCTGCTGTATTTTATAGGTGAACAATGTGTAACAATAATCATGACATGCCAAATGCCGTCAAACTTTTAATACCAAAATAATGGATGTAGAGGAATATTGTTTTGTCACAGGGCACGGGGCTTGTCTGAAATTTCTTTAAAAGGTCCTTCTTGTCACGATGACCCTGCCATGCCAAATCTCTTCTGAATTCCTTCCCCCTGTGGGGTATTGTTTAGCTGTTAGGCCAATGATGCAATCATGACTATGCAGTTTCAAGTTACCCTGCAAACTTCAACTTCACCCTTCCCACTGCAGCAAGAGTTGACATCAATAAAGTATGTTTACGCATGTTTTTTTACAAAGTGTTTTTATTAATTATTAAGAAATTGTTTATAGCAAAGCTGACGTTTTATCACATTATTAATGTATATTTAGCCCGAGAGTGAAATGTTTTATTAGACATGCGCTCCTGTGGTCCAGAAGTACAATGACCCCTGAAAACATAATACTAGTTGTGAGCTAAACAAATAATACAAAATTAATAAAGCAAACTGATTTAACTCACTATTATTCTTTAATAAGTCGTTTTCTTACCGATAGAAAGATGCTTGAAACTATGTACCCTGAGTTCATCCCAAATTGTATCCAGTGCACACTGGCCCAGTCACATCACCAACTTTTATTCTGGGGAATCAATGCGAATCAGTGAATCTCACCATCCCCACTGAATATCACGCATTTGGCGAACTCACCATTAGATGGCAGCATTTTTATGAATACCGCAACCCACTGTGTCGCTGTATGATTACCCATTAAAACCTAGCTTGTACCGATTGATTGAATTTATATGCTAACTGAAATTATTTACTGGCTTCCCTTGCCACCAGAATTGAGCAATCAGGCCCACACTGCCAGCCTACAGCAGTGCGCCTGGCCTACACCCATGTACTGGCACGAGCTGCTATGTGGACCCTGGTGTCTGCATCAAGCCTTGGATCACGATCAGGTCCTCCATCTTCAGGACATTTTAATATAACTCACACAATAGCATTAGTTATTCATGCCTCAATAAAAAAACATTTTCTGTGGGCTGACACTCAAGTTCCCTATAAATCCTATAAATATATAATTTTCAGTTTTCCCCCAATATTAGTGTTTTGTGGGTTTGTATTATTTGTTTCCATCTGGAGAAAATTTTCATAAATCACTGTTAAATTCTTTGTTACAAACTTGGATGCAAAAATGTGGTACACTAAATAAAATCGTATTGTTTGACTGAACTGAAAATCATTTGAAAAAGGTCGGCAAAATGTTTTTGGAAGATGAGCAGGAAGGATCCAGGGCACAGTATTGTAAATCATTTTGGGTTACTCTATATTAAATTATTTCCATAAGTATTAACGCATGACTGAAATGAACAAATCCACTCTTTCAATTCTGAGATCCTGTGTGCTATTCACACCTACTAATTGAATCTCCATTATCTTAAGGAGTACGACAATAGTTTTAAGATAGCCTGCCATTCTGTTGGATGAGGTGTTAATTCCCATGAAATTAACAATAAGGACTATGAGAATTTTAAGGGCAAATCCAGGTCTTTTCTCGCGTACGTTCTTGGTTTAGTTTATTCTTTTTGGCTACAGTAACCAGTGACATCTGTTGATACAGTGTCAAGCAGCCCTGTGATTCGGGACACGTCATCCTGACCTAAAATCTGGCGATTTATGTCTCACATGAGACCCTGACGTAGTTCCCTGCAGCAAGGTACAGAAGCAGTAAAGTATCTAACTGTATGAAGGAGTAAAAAAAAAAAAAGTTAAACTACCGAATTTAATTGTGCCTGCTGATGTAGGGGTCTTACTGATTGTTTTATTGTCTGAAAGCTCAATGCACATTGATGCTTCTGTGAAGATTAGAATCTTGAGTGCATCTAAAGTAGTGTCACTCTTACTGTTAAATTCCATACCCAGGTCAGCTGTGTGAAGCAAAGGGGGTAGCTTTTGTTTCTTATTCACTGTCTATTGCTCGAGTGAGAGCAGAATCCATATTCAAATTGCCTTTGACCCTAGGCTCATGATATGTCAGTACTGTCCACAGCAGTTTTCCTTGGTCAATTTACAGTGATCTGCAGCAGTGCATCGAAACGTACTGCTTACCTAGATCATTGCTTGCAAGACTTCGAGCCCAGGGGTGTAGTTTGGAACAGACTTATGCTATGTCCCGAGTCTAGTAAAGCAGCACAGAGCCATCGCATCAGCGGGTGTTTGGGCGTCCAGTGTGTGCTTAACAGCAACGTCTGTTTCAGCAGGCTCGGGATCAGACTCCATGTACTGATGCTTTCTGCCCTGTACCGGGCTTCAGTCTCAGTGCAGTTTTGTCGGTACCGCACAGCATACCGCTCTGGTGATATTTGCGGTCCTTGTATGATGTACGATGACATTATCATGGTAATACAGTACAGCTGGAAGAGCCAGTCCATGAGGGACCCCCAAGCGGCTGTCCAACCCCCTCTTGAAGAGTTCTCTGACAACTCAGTGACGCCAATCATGACGTTCCCTCGACAGACTGTACGCCAAACTGCTGCCATATAATGGTCTGTAAACTCACCAGCATGTTACGTGCTTAGGTCCTCAGACCATGCATTCCTAAGCAGTGGATTAGCAAAGTCTGTTGTCATTAACTGGAGTAGGGGTTCAGTAATACTCCGTGGCCAGTATTCCACATGCAAAGCTGGGGGTTTCTGCGGAGGGGCTGGTTAATTTACAACAATGAACCAGGCCTATATATTTTCTGTTTTTACAACCCCTCTTGTTCACGCGTTCTGTGGATATCTAAAAAAAAATTGAGACTGTTGACCTTAAAAAACACCCGTTGATCCCCCCCCCCCCCCCCCCCCCTCTTGGCCACTTAAGCAGCCAATGAAATTTCTGTACGACGTAAACCAGTCCACGGAAATCAAACCCCAGTTCTAGACCGCTCGTCCCCACATATAGCCAACCGGCAAATTTTGTTACCGGCCTGGGCATTCTGGGAATAGGGTAAGTAGATACCTGCCTTCCCACTGCTTTGTTTTATTATGTGTGCGTTCCTTCTATTAAAATGAGATTGGTAATGGAGCTTGAATATATTCCATGGATGGACTTCCAGCAACCGGGCGAGTTAAGTGACCCATATATCCACCCACTGACCTTCTTGCCCTCTTTTTCAGTCTTGGCCCTAAAAACTACAGTCAGATGTACAGGCCACATCGTAGCCTATTCTCTTGCCCAGTGGCCGTGTTTGCCTTGTGCTGATGCCATGACGGCTGTCCTCTGTTTATATTCCTCCCCGCTGCTTTTATGAAAACCCCTTTCCACTCGTAAAGTCCCCCGTTCCTTCCTGCCATCTCTCTGTCACATGGTTTCGTTCATGGCGAGCCGCGTGAAGCAAGTCTCACGGTAGTTAACAGGAGCTGGCAGGGGGATCGCAGGCGTACTCCCGGCGGAGCGCGACACCTCCCAGCTGCAGGTCCCCTTCTTAATATTCTCCTGCTTGACAAACTGAAGCCACTTCGGCCAAAAATGACATTCCGTATTCTGTTTTCAAGCTCGGCAGCAGATGAAATTTCTGACACCTTCCAACAATAATCTCTCCACCACATTTCACACCGGGATACTACAACCCAGGTGAGTAATACTACAGACACGGACTCACACCAGCCTGTATGCTCTGCGTTATTCATGACTGGCAGCATCCCTGCAGGGCCATCAACAGCAACGAAGATAATGATACTGATAATGATAATAATCTTTATTTATATATCATGTTTCGTGCGTGAAATGCCACTCAAATTGCTTCACACATGGGATTAAAATAGGAACAAAAGATGGAGAAGCTGAATAAAATATGCAATTAACGTACACGACAAAGAAAGTATGGAGCCAACAAATGAATCGTAAGATAGAAATACAATAAATAAATGGGGATACAATACATGAGATACAAAGGAATGAAAAGGTCAAAAGATATAAATGTATAAGCTAGTAAAAAGTGGGGATAATATCGTATATTATGGATATAACCACTGGGCATCGAGGTAAAAAAGACATAACGTGAGTAGTAAAGGAGCAGAAGGGAAGGATATAACAGTGATATAAGAGAACATTTAAGACATGGACAGGAAATGATGCGAGAGGCGAACATACGGCAAAGCATGGGATGGGGAAGCATCCAGACACTGCACTCTGCTTTTATACTGTATATACAATACTGTCTTTAGGTTTCTTATCAAACAAAAAATAATATATTGCTGAATATGTGAACACTTAAAACTGAATTAGAAATATGTTACCGTGAAAGTGCATCTAATTACATAATTTGTTTATGTTATTGTATATAATTTATAGTATAACTGATATTTGTCTGTCAGCGTGACCCTGCGCTTAAGACGGCTCAATGGATGATTTTTGTTTCCATGTTTGTATTCAGTTTGATAGATTAAAACAGCTTTTATTGTTCAGAGAAGTCCCAGCTAATTCACGTTTAACTCAATACAGTACACCACTTAGAAGCATTGTCTTTTTACTGAAGAGCCGATGCCCTTAGAGGATCCTGCGAGCTCCCGGCTGAAGGCTCCTTCCTACAAAGCAAGGAGAGCCAGAGACAGATCGGTGGGCCTTGTAACCTGTCTGAGGTAATTTGGTCCCTCACCGCAGATGGCTTGATATGGGACTGTGGGTGTCAGATTCGCAGTGGTGCCTTGCTCGGGGAGGCCAACATCCCCACCGATTCACGGTCGGGGAGTCTTGAGCTGGACGTGCTAAAGGCGAAGCTGTGCGTATCTCCCAGCCTTTGTGCGGTGAGCTGTTTTGACAGCCTGAATCCAGTTCCTACACCCACCGTTCAGGCATGTTGTGTTTGGCTCTGCGGTTTGAGTTCCACCCCTGAATGTTGCCTGAAAGTAGACAGACATCAATCATTACCAGAAGGCCATTAACACTTTACCTCTCAACTCGTATTTTTCGGGAACACAGCCACGATCATCTGACCAAAAGCACAAGGAGTCTGGCAGGGGTGCGGGAGGTGGTGTGCTGCGCGAGAACTTAAAGTCAACTACTTCAATGCCAGGAGGGCTTCTGCTCTTGGACCCTTGAGAAAAGTGCTTAACCTCAGTTGCCCTGTTAAAAAGCTACACAAGTGGGTAGAAAGAAGAATCGTTGGAATAAAGTATCTGTTGAGTTGCTAAATGTAAATGGCCTTCTTGCCACATGCCCAGTGTGGGGAGTCTGGCTTTCTGTAATACATGTCTACGTGCTGTATGAGGACAGAACTCCTTATTAAAGGAACAGATTTTTTACTCCATCTGTTATTTTGAGACAATCTATTCTCTATTTAACCGCAGCAAGATGTGGAAATTTAGTAAATTTCAAAGTAAAAGCTCATATCTTAGTTAGTTTTTCAGTGCTTTCCCTACCCACCCGCCTAGAAAAAACATTCATTACAAAATCACCACGGAGCTCTGTGGGATTGTTTGGCTTTCGCATGACCAGATTGGGCTGTTTACATTCCTTATAATGTCTCTCATTAAATATTATATGGAAATTACTATGGCTTGCCCTTTGTCATGTCATGCATGGAAAATTCATTCTTCTGATAAATTGCTAGATAAACATTCTTTTTGTTGTTTTTGTCTGGGTTTCACGTACCTATGTCAACATATTTTTGCATACAGTGCATTTTATATAGTCCTTAGAAAAGGACACATGGGTACCACTTTACAAAGGCCCCTCTTTGCCACTTATAAATGGCAATAAAAAAAAAACGGTTTTAACTTGTGTATAATTGTCAATTAATAATTTACAAAAATCATACATACAAAAAATGTGCAAAAAATGATTTACATCTTAATTAATAACTTGACTACAAAGCATTTATAAACCCTTTAAAAAGGTAGTTGTAAAGTGGTACTGATTTCTGTTATATTCGGTAAAGATGCAGCTCACAGGTTGAGTCGATACCCCTCTGCTTCAGGTGTGTACTTCCGTGGGCTGCGTTTACTGTTATTCCCTGGACTCTTCACCAGTCCCTTCAGTTGGAATGTGAGCTCTAAATACTCAGTGCCTTGGTCTGTAACAACATCACCCAGTTGACATGTCTCATCTCATTCTGTTGAGATCATTAGTGCACCTATAACTCACCTCTAGGGGGCAGTGCACCTCCTGATGTGGGCTGTAGGGGTCTGTCAGTGTTGGGCCCGGAGGGGCTGCCCCCTTGCCCATCTGGGCCAGACCACCACGCTCATGCACACACGGCACAGGACCTCTTCACCGCTGCCCTTGCTGGACCGAATATCTGCTCAGGCGTTCTGCTTTTGAACCCGCCCCACTGCTGTTGTGTTTTTGCTGGAGAAGTTTAGTTGTGCCGTCAGGGTTACTAAGCACATGTGACTTGCTTTGCCCTGAACCATACTGACGATATTTAGCTCATGCATCTGCACAAATCTTCACTTGCTCCTTTCATTTGGGCATGTTCCGCGTACCGTCGGTGTTCTGTGATCGTTGCCGAGTCTGGGACGAGGCTGCCGCCCCTGTGCTTTCCTCCAGCTCTGAGAGAACGTGACCTGTAGCGACCACAGCCCCAAAGAGCCCTCCTGCCGTGCCCTGGAGGCTATCAGCTCACACAGCAGAGAACTTAATACCCCGGCGTCTCCCGCCCAGCTTGCAGTTAGGATAGCTGTACACTAATGAGATTCAGGTGCGGGCTTCACTCAGTGCTGTACGGTAAGAGCGGAGGCTGCAAATACGTTCTGACAGCAAGGAACCCCTGGCACGAGTGACACAAACCGACTGCAGCGCGCAGGGTCAAAGGTGCTGGAGTAGTTCAGCGGCTGGCCTGCTTGTAACCTTCAGGGCTGCCATCTTAAGTAGAGTAAGTGGTTGTGTTATCCTGGTGCATGACCTGAATTACCGCAGTAAAAAGATCCCAGCGTTGAAGTGTAAATTGCTTTTGATAGCAGCCATGTCATGTAATGTATTAAAGGCAGAACGAGACCGGCGCTCAGGCATCGGGGGCAGATCAGAGGGCAGGCCGCTAATATCTGATCCTGATGGGCTGCCCCAGTCCACTTCTTTAATGACATCAAGCTTGTCCCGTTCGCTCTCAGCCCGACTGAAGATCCAGGTCGCCGCGTCATACGGTTAGGTGCCAGTGCTTATAAAATATACACGTACTCCCACTAGCATTGCTAATGATCCAATATATTTTTGAATTCTTATTTTGCCACTGTCATATTATTTTTGGAACCTGACTGCAAGCAGCCAAAAAGCAGCTTTATGCAGCTTTTACATTCCGAGCGGTTAAGAGACAGAAAAAAAACGCATTCGTGAAGTTAACTTGAAACCATTAATAAACCTTTAAATTCATTCATTGTAGCCGCACAATTATATCCACATTTTTAGCAGTAAGGCATCTCGGCAAACTTATTTTTGTTAAAATTATTGAGCTTGGGTCTAATGCAAACTATTTGGCAGTCATCTGTACCCACAACTGAATTTCACCACATGAGGGGGCCAGTTCTCTTAAATTAAGGAGAGGTGGTTATTAAATGAAATCTTTGGCAATGATGCACGCGGCTGTGTGTTTTTGGGGGCCCGCTTTCTGCAACAATGCATCATTTTAAAGCTCCCG
>JAODKL010000034.1:19758576-19784444 GCA_026780765.1 Petrocephalus schoutedeni
TTGTCTTCAAAAATGTCACAATAAAATTACATGCAAAATTAATTAACTAGGTCATGCAAATTACTTAACCGTTTCCAAGTTAAAGATTATAAATGGTCATTAAGTCAGAGTCCAATGAAGGAAGAGAGTGGAACCAGTGAGAACGTGAATGGTGTTGATCCAGAGCCTCACCTTGCACTGGGAGGTGTTGGAAATGAAGTCATCCTCGTGTAAACACGGCAAACGCACTCCGTGGCCAGCGGACAGTAAGAGCATGCCCGGGGCCGCTTGGTGTGGATCCCAATGAGCACACCACCAAAGGCCTCCACTCACCTGGGAGGTGGAGGACCAGCTCTCCGTGTCTGCTCACGGATCCAGGTGCCGGGTCCGTCAGCCCCAGAAACAGCCCTCTGTGTCTCTCATGGGCAGCTCCTGTCCCAAAGCTGCCAGTCACAGTAATGGACTCGCCTGACCTGCCCGGCCTTTAAGCAAGAGGCACGTCAGCCTGAGGTCACTCCTTTGGAATAGGCTTTTCAGTTTAACGTTTTATGTGTGTGAGACACCAGTGCACCCCACAGGCGCTGGCCAACCCTCTACCACCTTTCAGAACAGTCACACGCTCCACTCCTGCCATACCGCCGTCATGTGAAGCCTGCGGACCCCATCCTGCTCGATCGCGCTCAGCCGCTATAATGACTTAAGAAGGAGTCCCACCTGCCAAGTAAAACACTGGTCTCCTTTGGCAGGGCCTTCACTTGTTTCCACCAGGATCATAAACGATCTGTAACATTTGAAGTGCCGTGTGGGTGTGAGGGTGTGGACTCCGCCGCATTAGCTAGGGCACAGATGTTGGGCCGGCCAGTCCACACCCTAAACTTTGCGTGGCAGACAAGTGTTACATTTATTGAGCCGTGACCGGCTAATTGTAGGCCTGGGAATGTGGCAGTCATGGCGGCTTGCACCTGTTTGGGCCGAAAACACAGTGCCATCAGCGCCCCTACCCCCTCCCCTATCCGCCAGTGGGGGCGTGTCAGCTTCCAGCCAATCAGAACTGGCACCTGAAGGGATGGTGGCAAGTCACACGGGAGCATCGCAGAGTAGGCATCATGTGATCCTCACAGACAGCGGGGAGCCCCTTCCTTGTGGGAATGTGCTTTTCCCTAATGACTCAGAGGAAGCACATTTTTAAAGGGTTTAAAGGATTAGACATGGTTAGGATGCTGGCCTTGTAACCAAGACACTGTCAGTTCAGCTCAGAGAAGGGGCCTTGTTTCACCTTTGAACCAGGATTTGACTGCTGAAAGATTCAGTTGTTTTCCATAAAATTCTACCACCAGTACTATTATATACAACTGGCCAGTAAACAAAGTGGACATAATATCACAGAGTATTTGCAGGGGACCGACACAGGCTGTCTATAACTCACAAGGAGAGCATGCACAGTCCACGAGCGCAGGGTGGGACTGGGATGCCAGCGTGTGACATCACGTTGCTGCGTCCTGAGTCACCGTGCTGAATGAGTCATTATGTACGACAGCTACAGTACTTTCTAGTGAATTCCACCCATTCATCTTCAAGCCAGTATTATGGTTTAATATAACAGTTTATAAAGTGGACAGTTATAAAGTATAACATTCCACCTTACACTGAGTTCAGGAATGTTTCATTACAATTTTGAGTGTCAAGTTTCATTTGTCAAACACACAATCAATCATACCCTGTGCTACTATGTAGTGAAATGGCGCTGAAGGAAATAATTAAAACTGAAAAGAATAGAATAAAAGAATAAAACAACAAAGAAATAAAATAAGAATATAATAACAATAACAATCAAGAAAAAATAACTGCATAATAAAAATTGAGTGAAGTATGCAAACAGTAGTCAAATATGCAGCTACAGTACAGAAAGGATAAATTGACATAGTGACATGTTATTGAAATACTTGCTATTATAATATGTGTGGTGATGCTCAGATGGATCTGTAGCTGATTTAAATCAGCTGATTTTCAGTCTTAATTACTTAGCTGGCAGCCTTTAATTTGAAGGGTCTCAAATACTGATTTTGCGGATGACGTACAATATGTGCCTTGATGACTTAAAATGCATAATTTTCAATACAGCAGCGGCACTATCTTGACTCTGGTCTGGCAGTTTTACCAGATATTTATCAAAGATAAAAGATCGGCAATTTGCTGCATATGTGCAAAAGAAATTGCGTGTGGAGGATCATACGATAGAGCATTCAACACCGTCATCAGACATTCGCATCTTCACCAAGAGGAGCTCAGCAAATTTTGGATGAGAAATGGACTCTCTCTAAAAAAGAGATGCAGAGATGCCTATATTTCTTTGTGATAGGTCAGCAGTACTGATTCTAGTCATCTGCAATGGGTGAGCGACCACAAAAACTCTGATTGGAGCATCCCTAAATGTGTGTGTAGGTAACAGTGAGAAATCAGGCCTCGCTGATGGTCCCACTACTGCCCACCTCGCTCTAAATCTATTTCACCGCTTTGAGCATTTATTTCTCACTCCAGAGATCACAGGTGGCCCCCAGTGAAATTGATGACTTGTGTAAACAAAATAACACAAATCATGTCGATTATGTAGCCTGAATAGGTTAGCGGGAATGCTAACAGTTGTAAGCTTGAGTCGATCCTATCTGGGGAACTCAGAGTTAACATTTCTGATTGGATCAGCTGTATTACATCATGACTGATTCATGTGTTTTGCAAAGGGACGTAGTGTGTTCCCAGGGCAGAACACTGCCAGTCACCTGCATTACCTTACAGCACATTAATAATCACCCTGCAGGTGGTATTCCTGGCCAGAATAAGGTTAGTCCTGGCCAGTGGAGGCTTTCCAGCCTCAGTGTTGTCAGGCGGTCACCCCGTTTATAGGCTGGCTGGAGGGGGTGTTGCTGGCGGGCTTGTTTGCTCGTCCACGTCGGGATGAGACTGGACCAAGCTGGAGTGCTGTAAAGCTCACTAGCAGCATGTGTACCCATCCCTGCCCCCAGGTGAATGGGCCCCCACACCCCCTCCAGCCAGGTCCTGGCCCGGTCCACTTGGTAGCCTTTCTTCACCCTGAGCTCCCTGGGTGAAGCACTTTAAAATCCCCAGACTGCAGATGAAGGCCAAAAAGCAGGCCAGAAAAACATCCAGCAGCAGCGATTCCTCAAGGCTCTGAGAGCTGATTTAACCACACGTGAAATGTTTATGAGCCAAGTGGTCCATGAACTGCAGCTCTGCCCTGCTCTGCATTGGGACCTGCTCTGGAACCCGTGCAGTAAATTAACCATGTCTAAGGGTTGGTTCCTTCTTTACAATGACGACTTTGAGCAAAGAGACGGCACCCCTCCTCCCTGTCCAGATGAAGCACAGCCCTTCATTTTCTGCTTCTCTCTTCTATCTCGAGGAACCTCTTCCTGATGCAAGTCCCCGTGGATCACCAGACCTCTGCAGGACTGCATGAAATCCGTGAGTGCCATGCTCACTTGTGTTTGACTTTGTGTCCTCAATTCAAAAGACCTAAGGGCAAAGACAAAGTGCCAGTAACGCTGAACTTGCCTGAGCAGCCATGCGTGTCAATGAATGCCCTGCGTACATCACTTTCTGGGTGATCCTACGTCTCAGAAGACCAACTCCACCGTTCAAACTTGAGTGGACTGGGATTCATCAAAGGAAAACTGTCTCGGAACACACTGAAGACACATTCCTCTACATCACAGACCTCCTGCTTCTTTGACTGGTGCAGAAAGGCCAGTGGCAGCATTTCAGCGGGGTGGGGGGGGACATGATTAGCTACCAGATTTCAGTGATGATCTGCAAGGTTCTGCAGCTGTTAGCAGTGGCCATTGGGAAGCCCCCATGTCAACTGTAGGGGGGGGGCACTTGGAGCTGTCAGCCCCCGCTATGGTAAATAAGGCCCTTTTGTCCTGCTCACTGTCTGTCACTGGGGGGCCTCTTGCAGGAATTTGTGCCTGACAGAGGTGAGCCAAGACGGGGAGATTAACCCAGGAGGCTCAGCTCTGGACCTTTACATTGCTGGAATGTTCTGAACATCTCCAGCTGCTCCTGGTGCAGCTTCCATACACATACCTGGCATTAGCGGCTCATTGCTGCTAACCTGATAAGTTACAGCCAATGCCAAGGAAGAGGGCGTGGCCTTTCCGAGCTGCGGGCTCAATGTACTGTAAGGATAGATGCGGCGCCCTCTTTGGGGTCTGAGGCGTAAAGATACCTGAAGTCTAAGTCTAAGAGTCCACAGAAATGTCCTCGTGGACTGTGCATGCTCACATTCTGTGATATTATTCCTCATCCATCCCGTCCCAAGAGCCCCAGATGTAGGGATGCAGCACAGTAGCTAGTTACAGTTTCTATCTCTATATTTTTATTCCACAGAATAAAGTCATTCCTATGTAAAAATCTCCCCCAGTTTTCTAGCACATCACCTTCAGCACTAGAGAGCATGAAGAGGGCTGCCATATCAGGCTGGCCCTTTGTCGATGTGTAAGAGTCTGACAGTCTTATATAGACACTCATTACATCCAGTGTATCTGCTGTTCTGCTCCCTGAACATCAAGTGCACAAACTTTTTATAGAGCGTCACAGCATTCTGCAACAGGTGCTAATTTGAGCATACGATTAGACAAAACAAGAGGCCAAATTTTTGAAGAAGTTTCGTTCCTCAACAACCTCCTGGCCAGATGTTCATTCTTTCTCTTATTTTCTTAGAACATAGTTTCTCACCAGTTAGTGTACGTAGAAATTCTGTCCAATAGCGTGCGTGCATTCTCTAAATCATTACTGCTTTAGCTTACTCCGCAGGGTCAGGTTTGTACCTTGACCCAGTCACCTTGCAAAAACAGCTTGTTCATACAATTCATCATGTGCTTACTGTAACTTGTCTCCAGAAATTATACTAACATAGATTCATTTTCCTACCAGCTCTTCTCCACCGGACATTGGCAGGAGCCAGTGCAGGGAGGGGGCGGGTGGGGGGGGGGGGGTTGACAGCTGGACTTTGAGCAAAGCAGGTGCTGATCCAAACCCGGCAGCGACTTGATGGTCCCAGTGTCACGTTTCATCCTACGGTCTGTGAGGTTCCCACTCACCCCCCCTTCCGCCTGGGGGGGCAGCAGCTGTGCTGTTCGGTGTGGGTGGGGCTGCGGCATGACAGGGAGGGTCTGCGGGGGTCTGAATGGCACTCAGGCTGCTGATGGTGACCATGTGTTTAGGGTGCTCTGTAGCACTTGTCCAGTTCCATGTGTGTGGAGTTTGCATGTTCTCCCTGTGCCGTTGTGGGGTTTCCCCCCACAGTCCGAAAAAAACATGCTTAGGTTAATTGGAGTTCCTAAATTGCCGGTAGGTGTGTATGTGTGAGTGAATGGTGTGTGAGTGTGCCCTGCGATGGGCTGGCCCCCCATCCTGGGTTCTTCCCCACCTCGTGCCCATAGCTTCTGGGATCGGCTCCGGACCCCCTGCGACCCTGATGGGGAAAAAGTGGGTTGGAAAATGGATGGGTGGTAGTGTGATCTTCGCATGCACAACATGTAGGGACCCGTGTGTCCGGCGGGCTGTACGCGTTTCAGCAGCGAAAGGGCTGAAGTGGAGCCTGGGCTAGCCCCACCTGCGATGTGCGCTTACCCTCACCTCTGACACACAGTGACGCAGATATCCCTCGCCATGGCGAATGTGCGAGGTAGGGGACCTTCGGAGCAGCACCATCCTGGCCGAGGAGAGGCCTGTGCTGGCAAAGTCCACGGGGTGCTCGACTCATTACACGCTGTGTTTGTGCGCGGAAACACGGCAGATTGCCGACAGTCGCGCTGCTCACGCTGACAGGCATGACCTTTCGGCTGTGTGGGAAAAATGTGATTTTCCCGGCTTGCTTTGGGAGTCTGGGGAAATATGGCAGGAATCAGCGACCTTAAGCTATGGCCGGATGGCAGTTTTCCGTGCTGGATCGTGAGACAGACAGATGTGCGCCTCTGGATATACCTGCCTACGCTGCCCACCCAGACTCTGCCGTGAGATTGCACAACACTCACATCCAGCTGCATCCGTGAAAAAGGGTCGAATTCCAGAAAGCACCCGTTTCTCTTTCAGTACGACTCATCGCTTCAGTTTATATTTGTGTATAATTGTCAGTGTAATTAATGACCATTAAATACGCATCAGCGGTGATCAGGAGTACTGACAGATGCTAGACGTCACATGTGTAATTATCCAGCACACTGATTACTGCACAATAACATTATTCTGGCCAGCGAGCCAAAGACAAGCCCTGCAATGAGTAGTAATGATAAAGTGGTAGGAAAACCAGCACTTTGGGGAAAACGTAGTTAAACAGCAGATTTGGGATGTTGTTCAGGTGTTCCTGCAACATCTTCCCTCTTCCTGATATTTAGCGAAATTTTTCAGGGCTGTTTGCTGTGACGTGGCCAGACAAAGTGAGTGGGGGTTTCTCACCCATTCTTATCAGGGAATTCCTGGTCTGGACCAAAGCATCCATCCATCATTGTCTTCTTCAGGGTCATGGGAGGGTCTGGAGCCTATCCTGGAGGCTACAGGCGCAAGACAAGGAGCAACCCAGGATGGGGTGCCAGCCCATCGCAGGGCACACTCACACACCAGTCACTCACACATGCACACCTACAGACAATTTGCTAACTTCAATTCACCTTAGCAAGTTTTTTGGACTGTGGTGGGGAAGCCAGAGTGGATCAAAGCATCTCATAGATTGTTGTCTCTCAAACCAGTCCTCAGGCACCCCCAGAAGGTCCCTGTTTTCGCTCTCTCCCTACTCCCAGGGCGCTAACAGTCCATGTCACTGCTGGGAAATGTACACGGGTGTCGCGGGGACACAGATGCATTAGATCATAGCAAAGACATCTGGGAATTGAAGCTCCAGGGGAATGGGACGATTGTGAGCCTCCACGCGTGCATTTACACGTATGCACACCAAGCTCAACAGGGAGGCATTTCCATGTTTCCCGTGGCCGTGAGCATTAATGCACAATCTCTGCAGACTCTCATGTTCTCCTTCATACAGGAATGGCCGGTTGTGTTAATGTGGGGTGTCTTTAACAGCTTTGTGGGTAGCAGCAAAAATGAGAATCTATCCAAAGGGATTAAACGGTCATTTTCTTTGACCGATCATGCAAAACAATTCATTAAGAGTTTCCATACGAATCTCAAAAGGAACCCCCCCCCCCCCCCAGAAAATGTATCTCGTTTATTAGGAGAAAGTGTCCGTGAATATTAAGTGTGAAGAAAGTGTTTGTGTCCTGTTGGTAAATGTGTAAAAGGGAGAGTGAAAAACACACCATTGAATGAACTTTGTTTAAGTCCATAAAGGGGAGGACAGGATGCCTCAAGCTACCATGACAACAGCGTATAAAAGGACTTGTTCAGTCAGCACTGATGTTTCAATAAAAAAGCAGAATCCGCATGTGAAAAGCAGGAAAAAACAGATGGATAAATATGAAAACAGGCACACTAGCTGGAATTTAAAAGGAAACGCCGGTATTAAAAACTCTGCGGTCACACGGCTGGTTACAGAGCAAAACCCACCTCATCATGGTCAAGCCACTTCCCCTCATTAAACCAGAGTTTACTACTTTTGAGCCGTACGTAATGATCCTTGACACATAAGCGGCCCTTTTCAGTCTGTTAATGCTAGAATGTGTAGAGATTTGGTACAGAAGAAAAAACAGAAAAATGGCAAAAAGGATTTCTTAAATGCCATCTTGTAAAACCCCGGTAAGGATGCAACCGAAATGCTTATTTACATCGTCGGAATTCACCATACATTCCTTTCTGATCACCTGACTGTGTTGGCACGACTTCCTCTGCATGAGTCCTTTGGTCCTTTTTAGAAAATGCATTATAATTTTAATACTACAATTATGTTAAAATACCTACACCCCCCAAAAAAATGCCTGCTCCAGAAATCACAGCACTGGTTTTAACAAACAGGATACTGGTGTGCTTCTGGTGCGTCTGATGGAAGGCGTTTAGCTGTTGCATCGCTGTAGGGGGTCATGGTGCATATCTAGCGAGCAGCTCTGTTCACGGGATGAAAACATCTGCCTTCTCGAGGCTGCTGGATGCTTATCTTCTCACCAGAACTGTGAAAGTGAGGAGACAAGAGACAATCCCCCTCCATTTTTACAATGAGGACCTTTCTGAGCACGGATATACATATGAATGGGCGCCGGCTCTCTCTCCGCTGGTCTATTGAGGCTTTTTGTGCTTGACTCAGGCTGCGTGGAGGAGGGTTCCTGAGTCTGCTAATCTGCCATTTAGCGGCGGACGACGTGAGGTGCCTGCAGTGTAGGTCACTGAATTCATTTGCACTCACCAGGAAAGAGAGCGAGACAGAATGCCAATAGAGAAGTCCAGCCACTCAGCACATTCCAGGGCAGTGGAAGCCTGGGATCATTCCCCTCTAAAGACAGCCATACAGACCCTCGACACAGGGACCAGCCCAGAAACACCAGGATCTCTCCCAAGAAGCCTGTTTCTCCGAGAAACCACAGAAACCTGTGTGACTCACATCAGTCCAAAGTATACCAGGGTTCTGGAAGATCACAGCAGGGTAAAGATGGCTCATACTTTGCAGTCCAAGGTGCACTGGGATTCTGGAAGATCACAGCAGATCCAGTACAGATTTACTGTTATTCACTGAAGTGCCATGGACAGTATAGTTCTGGATTTACACTTGTCCCCATCACCTGGCCCTTTTATGATTTAGCACATTTATAAGAGCCTTTGATAAATGGGGTCATGGTTTTATTACTCCATAACTGACACCACGTAGTGTCCAATCAGCACGCCCAGTGAAGACGCCCCACCCCACCACACCCTGCCTCACCCCAGAGGCACCTGTAACATATCTTATAATTACTCCCAGGGAATTTCCCTGAGCTGGAACCTCTGTGTGCCGCTGAGATTGGCCCTTGCTGACCTGTATTCAGTCTCGCACTTCCTGCTGATAACAGCTGGCTATCCAGATTGTTCCTGCTTTTTATAGTGTTTGTATTTCAGTATGCTTACGACCAGAGATGGTAAGTTCAGGTCCAGAAGGTACAAATCTAGACCAAGGTTTTGTTTCAACCAAACAGCTGAGCATAAAGAGTCACAGACACAGAGAACTCGACTGTTTGGTTGAAACAAAACCTTGGTCTGGATTTGTACTTTCTGGACCGGAACTTTCCATCTCTGATCCTGACTCATTAAACCACAGCTCTGCACTCGGATCTCTCCAACTACTGCGTGGTGAGCGTACTGGTGCTACACAGTGCTGATGATTGAAACGACTCCGCATTGCTTCTGTAAAGTGCTTTGGGCACCTTGAAAGGTGCTACATAAAAGCACTATATAAATGCAAGATTGATTCATCGATGCATTGACATTCATTCAACCTTCATCACGCTGTCTTTGTACAGGGACAGCCAATAGATCACGCAAGAATTAATTACCAAAAATTAAAAACAGTATTCAGGCTGTGGTGTGTTTTTTCCTGAAATGAATCGTAGGCATGTCTGAAATCTCAGGATCAACAGGAAGAACTTGCTTCCTTGGATGACTGAACACAAGCATAGACTGCAAAGCAGTGCTGGGATCTTTCCCGGTCCGTTTGAGATCTGCTCTTCCCGGTATGATGCGTGAGAAGCTGTTCAGAGAGCGAGGGTGACGTGTGGGAGACACCCGACAGATGTCAGGGAGCTGGCCTGAGAAGGCACCCCTGGAGTCGCACGCACTTCCCTCCTCTCCTATTGACTGGCAGCCAAGCTGCCATGTATGCGTAACATTTACGCTCACTGGAGCTTTCAGTCTGGTTTTCATTTGTACAGGGATGTGGCCTCATCACGGTGCTTGTGGCGATGGCGGAGTGCTTTTCGTCAATGGGGCAGCCCTTGAAGACAGCCTAGCAGGGCCACAAGCGAGGGATAGTATTGCTCGCAAACTGAAGCAACAAGCCACAAACATTTATTAGCCAGGGGAAAAGTAAAAAAGAGAAAAGAAAACTGTATACCTTTTCGGTCTTCTCTGATCAGACTGAAAACAAATATGGCCAGCGGATTCAAATACGAGGAAAGGTTTTCTGAGAACGTCAGGAAACAGGACTCCTCGCTGATTCCTCGTTAAAGAATTATAAAAACTCCCAGATGATTACTAACTAAAGTAAAATGTTTGTGACTGCAATATAAAATATACAATGCTATATACCTATTTATGTCCTTACATCAGTGTTATTATAGTTTTGATTTTTTAATTTGGTTTTTATATTATTTGCAGTTTTCATTTGAAATCCAGTTTAGTTCTATCTAGCTCTCGGTGCGGTTTAATTAAGTTGCATTTTAAAGATGTATATCTTTAGTTAGTGCTCTCTGGACCATCAGCACATGCTGCATCTTTAGCACGCAGTGGAGCACTCACTGGGGCATTAGGGCACACTGGAACATTAGTATTTGCTGGGGCATTAGGGCACACTGGAGCTTTAGTGTTTGCTGGGGCATTAGGGCACACTGGAGCTTTAGCGTTTGCTGGGGCATTAGGGCACACTGGAGCTTTAGCATTTGCTGGAGAATCTGTACTTGCTGGCTACAGCCACATGCTACACCCTGGCTGAGCCCCAGCTGAGGAGCAGGCAGTCAGGGCATGTGAAAAGCAGTCCCAGGTACCCAGGTACATGGCAGGACAGCTATATCTAGCGTTACTCTCCCCTCGCAGACGCTGGCTACGGCACTGTCGCTATGCCCAGGAGCGCTAGCCTTTCCTGCTAGTTACATACCTGCACACTGGGCCCATTTATCTGCTGGACGTGAAGATGGCGCTGCAATAATACACACACGCACCTTCTGTTTATAGTCCAAGTAGTGAAGCAGAATGCTGGTTCACGCCCAGACAAGTCCATTCTCAAAACCTTTTCAGAGCATAGTCAGACCTGAACAGAAGGTGTTTTCAATCACATATTTATTTCACATGACTTTAGGCCTTATTCACCACTTAACCTGATTCATCAAAAAAATAAGCTCCATAAATTCCAAATAATTAGGTAAATGGACATATATTATATTATAAGTATTCAAAGCTCCTCCATTTCCTTCTCCTTGATTCCTTTTAACACAGCTTATATACACAGGAAATAATAAATATATATGTTAAAAGACGGCGATTCTTTGGATCGGCATTCTATAAGTCTTTCATAAAAATAATTGGCATAAATTTAGTTGAATCCTTCAACTCATGTTCAAACTCAGCTTGTTCCATTTTCAGATGCCCCAGGCAGTGGAACAAACTGGCCTTGTTCCACCAGGGGTCCAGATTCAGCTGCTCTGCCCATAGGTTCATTGGGCACCTGGCCCCTGGCCAGTTACTGGCTGTCTGCCATGATGAGCGGGTCGCTCCTCCAGTTGGCACTGAGATCTATTTTGGGGCATCGGCTGGTTGTTAGACTGATAAGGTACGCGGTCAGTTATTGCCTCTCTGCCATAGACACATCACTCCTCCAATCAAAACTGAGCTCTGTCATGTGGCACTGGCTGGTCGTTAGACTGATTAGGTAGCTGTTTTGCAGGACTGGGGGGGCTGGAGGAAGCCATAGAGGCTGCCATCATGTGACAAAGAGCCCAGCCTGAGCATCAGTGACTATTTGTAAGGCCTGCATTCAGTCGAACCAGAATGACCCTCTGGATCTGAATTCTGCTATGGCTGACTGGACATGCTGAGTGTGTTTCCACTACGGCTGAACGCCAGAACATGTGGCAGAATGTGGCAGTGGATGAGGATCCTCAGAGGACAGACGGCTCTCAGTTTCTGTCTCTTATCTGCATCAGCTACCTGCTGACCCCTGGCCCCGGGGTTCAGGGAGTGCAGTCACTTCAGGTGATCTTGCTTTTCTCTCTTCTCCTCACTTCCTAACAAAGGAGTAATCATAAAGAAGCCCTGCGTATGACTGCCTTCGAAAGTGACTCTGACTGCATGCTTATGGTCCAGAGTCCTGTCCATGATGTGTCCAAAAACCCCTGTCCATGCTGTCCCCTGTGCACTGAGTCCCATCGAGACTCGACAGCACTATCAGCAGATGGGCATCAAAACCTCGAAAAAGAAATCAATAGTCTTCGCCGTTTCTTGTAAACTTGACCTTTTGTCTGCACACTTCATAAGTGCCAATTTTTGAAACAAAAAATTGAATTTTGCTTGAGGAAAGCTCTACCAAAAAGTCATCTTATGGGGAAAAATAGAAAGTGAAATATTGAATTTTGTTCAGTTCCCCAAATCAAATATCTCACACAGCTAGTTTAGTGTCTCAGCTTCCAAGAGCCTTGGCAGAAAAACAAATGCAGCTGTTTCATATGCTCTTAGCTGCGCTACAACAGGAAATGGCGAGGAGCCTGGTAGCTTAAGAATCAGCATGGCAGCCCTGCGAAAGTTTGCTGAAAAATATTTAAAGGATACTAAAAAACAAAAGATGAGGTTAAGTGCTTTTTCCGGCAATGTTTGTATAAATAGGGTAGCGTTGTCTTTTGGATTGACTTCCTGCTCTCCTGTTGCAGCAAGAATGGCCGTCTCTGAACTCTGGGAAAGTTCACAAGCGGAAAATGTGCTTTGTTTCAGCTTTAGTGGGATGGTAACGGGCATGAAATTGGCCGTGAGGTGCCAGGCCTCTGAGTGGGAGGGAGATCACTGCGTGCAGCACAAAGGTCGCTCTTCCCAGCAGTGAACTGGCGTGAAATGTGATGCCCAGTGGTCAACTGGCATGAGATGTGATGCCCAGTGGTGAGCTGGTGCGAGACGCTCTACCCAGTGGTCAACTGGCATGAGATGTTTGGCCCAGTGGTGAACTGGTGTGAAACACTCGGCCCAGTGGTGAACTGGTGCCAGAGGCTCTACCCAGTGGTCAACTGGTGTGAGACGCTCTACCTAGTGGTGAACTGGCATGAGACGCTCACCCCAGAGGTGAAGTTGCACAAGTCACTCTGCCCAGTGGTGGTGAACTGGCGTGAGATGCTCTGCCCAGAGCTGAAGTTGCAGAAGTCGCTCTGCCTAGTGGTGAACTGGTAAGAGATGCGATGTCCAGTGGGGAGCTATTGTGATACACTTTGCCCAGTGGTGAAGTGATGTGAGACATTATGCTAGTATTGAACTGGCGTGAGGTGTGATGCCCAGTGGTAAAGTGGCATGAGATGTCATGCATAGTGGTGAAGTGGCGTAGGACGTGATTCTCAGTGGTGAACTTTTGTGGCGCACTTTGGCCAGTGGTGAACCTACTTAAGACGCTCAGCCCAGTGGTGAACTAGCGTGAGACGCTCTCCAAAGCCGGGAGAGACGAGGACCCCACAGGGGCTATGACAGTGCCTGACCATGTCATTAGCACTTTCTGCCCCCTCTCTGCCCCAGGCAAACAGACCCTCCCCGGGCTTATTTACGGCCCGCCGGACAGCCCAGTGACCCGGAAGCTGGGGGGGTTGGGGAGGGGACGGCAGGCCGTGTCTAAGCCACATAAACCTCCAGTGAAAAACCTGGTGAATCCATATAGTGACAGTATTGAGTTTGTGGCCACGCTGTGAAATTTTAGGTATGGACAAGATGCAGACGCATGGAAGAAGCAAAGCATTCTGGGGATTTCGCCTACCGCATCTGGAGCGTGACCTTTCAGTGTACTACAGGAAACTCTGCTTGTTAACAGGAAATTTTACAAATTGTTTTTAATACATCATGTCTCCTTCCATCAGTGATATCAAGGAAATCTGCCATTTTAAGGCAACATGCACTAGTTTCAATTTCTGATAAATGTAACTTCATAGTGTCTGATTTTTGGTAGTAGCCATTAAATGAATAAAATGATGGGACACACTCTTAGAAAAGCTACATGGTAAATACAAGTATGTTTGACAAATTTCCGTATACGGAGGCTCAATTAGGCTCAATTAATACTGATTCTCAGGCCAAATTTAGAGACCAATCAAACATAACATATTAAAACCAGAGATCATGTTCTTAAAAGTAACATACGATGAATAAAATGGGCATAATAATGGTGTAGTTCATTTTTATTCAGGGGGGGACCTAGACATCTCGGCCCCCTGAGAAAATGTCATCTTGATCCCCTTGCTTGGGTTGGCACTTTCAATTGCTCAGTGAATTTTGCCATGCAGGGGGGGGTTTGGGGCCCCCTGAATCTGTGTGGGGCCCCCTGAATCAGTCTTAGTATCCATGCCCCACCGGTTGATCGAGCTGCATCTGAGTAATAGTCTGCAAACCTCCTCGTTGTCAGTCGATGTCGACGCCTGGCATTAATTAGCACAGGTCTGCAGGAGAAAGATGGGAGATCACCACACATGGCCAAGGCTCACTGGCAATAGTCCCGGTTTTCCATAGTGTCCAGCTGTTTGTTTTTTTATTTGAACAATAAGTTATACAACATAAGCTCCAAAAACAGGCCTTGACAGCCCCGGGCAGGCCGCACCAGTCACCATGAACACAGCACAGAAATAAACCCCTTAATTTTGAAATGTAGACAATTCCTCTATAAAAAAATGCAGGTAATGAGACTGGAAATACTTCCTCTGTCATTGCGCACATCTCAGCACATGGCCGTGAGAGTCTAGTGGTCATTAAGGTTCTTCATGTGCACATGCCGGCCCCAAGAACCCAGTGGCTTCCCCCACGCCAGCCACCCTATGGGAAGGATTTCCACACATCGTCCTTCTGAACGTCACGCTGATTTTTAGCTTCACAAAAGGCGACGGGACGGCCCTGCATCTCACAGCTCTGCACAAAATGTCAGCCTCAGAAACGAAAAAAAATACTGCTTTTCAATTTCCATATGAACAATATGCTTTTCTTTACAAATAGGCCAGCAGACATTGAATTGAATTGAATTGTACCTTTCAATGCCCCAACCCCCACCAGAAACATCACGACGAAGTTGTCAAGCTGAGACCAAAACTAATTCTCATACAATGGAGCAGGCAAGCTCTCAATAAGGCAGCCTTCTGGTGTTTTTATGACCATTCTCTAAGAACCGGCCGGAACATTGCGCATCTTTCCTGGTCAGGATGTATTCGTTCATTAGCTGCGTGTGAAACCCAGCAGCGCCGGAAGGTCCACAGCGCATCTGCAGCGGGCAGCTGCTTGCGCTGGGTGCCAGCGGAGAGAGATCGCGTTTTACGCGGGAAGGACTTTCCCGTGTTTGCGCCCGGTCCGCATCAGAAACAGACTCGCAGACGTGAAGGCCAAGGAATATTCCATATCCGTGCTGAGGTGATGGGAGATTTTAAATAAATGAAATCATTAAATTAAATAAAAATGATAGCGAACATGAGACTGCGTCGGTGCCCCATGAGACAGGACTGCCGCCAATATGCAGCCTATCACCTGTGGTCCGCATCTGCATTCAAACACCAAACATTATTAAGCACCGTGACCCTAACGTCAGTCACGTGTCAGTAGACCTCACCAGTGCATCCTTCACTTCTATGCAGAATTGCTTTTCACAAAGAACATTCCAGAAAAAATGCCTTTCTAAGTGCTTTTCCTCCAGCACAGTGCAGTGCTGACAGAAGTGAATAGGCTGTCTTCCACACTTATTTCCCACATCTGCAAAAGCTACACATAATGCTGTATATAGTAATATCGTTCCATATTAACAAAACATCCAAAGAGATGTTAATTTAAATGTTCTTATTTAAAGTTTAAATTTGCGGGAGAAAAATTATAATATATATATAAAATTATAAAGAATAATTTTGTATTTCGACATTTGAAGGATCTTTGGATGGATATTTTTTTTTGGATCTATAAAAACTTTTATGTGATGGGAAAATGCAAGCAAATGAATCCCGTGAAGGTAATGCCAACATATTTTTTTCAAAAACAATCCATCCATTACTATGAAAAGAATATTTTGATGTTCTGCGCTATGACAAAATATTGCAATAGTTAAATTCCTGCAGCATATCAGTCTAATAGATACACAGTACACAGTTCATTGCACAGATCAGTAAGGTGTCAGACATTAACATTGCAGCTGTAAGGTATTTTACTGCCAGGGTGCATTTCACAGGTACGTTTTATGTTTAGCAATATAACAAATGTCAACGGGGAAAAAATGCAACATAACTATCACAGAAGTATCAGTAAAGCAGGCATTTGCACTCGTGAAGGTGCTAAAGTGAACCATTTCAAGGAGGTGAAAAGACAAAAATTTCTAAAATTATTGTAATTTGACTTCAAGTTTATATAAATTATTATTATTATTATTATTGTTATTAACTTAAATACTTCTCCATCCACCCATCCATCCTCTAACCCACTTGTCCTACTCAGAGTCATGGGAATTAGCATTTAAAAGTAGGTAAATATAATTTTTTTATTAAGCATTTTATAAACAGCTTTTGTTGGCCAAGATGCTGTAAATAAATAAATATCAAATAATAAAATACACTTATAAGCAGACTATCCACTACCTTTCATTTTTGTTTTAAAATCTGAAACTGAAGAGGCAGTCCTGATATGGGTGGGAAGATGGATGGATGGATGGATGGATGGATGGATGTATGGAGGAATTAAGTGCATTTACACAGTGTGGTGATTTGTAGAAGAGCAAGTGTGATGTGACAGTGCACAGAGACGCCTGTGTGTGGCTGCAGAGAGAGAGATTATTACAGGTTGCACAGAGGTGGCTGCCTCTACCCAAATGGGTGGCTCATCGCCTCCTGCTCTCGGTGAAAAGTGAATGTCTGCCTTGCTCGTTTTACATTTTCTTGGAGGGTGATTGAAATGCATAACATTTACCTAAAGGAATCACGGAAAGGAGCCCCAAGCTGCCTGAAAAGACACTCTGATGTCTGGGTGGCGTCCTCCCCTGACAGTGCTCTGCTTGTAGCTGAAACCTCGCAGTGTATTATGTATTATGGCAGGAACAGTAACGCACATTAAATCACTTTCAGGCCCTGTCCAGCCATGCCAGTCAAGCGCTCGCACACACTATGGGCCCAATACCTCTGCTGACAGTGCCGAGGAAAATGGGACATTTCATCCAGAAGTGGAATATCACAATACCCCCAGCTGATTGTGTCAGACGGAGAAAGTGCCATTTTCAGGCTTCGAGGACATTAATCCATTCATTTTAGGGGCCTTGGTGAGTGGTGAATGGTGCGTGTGTGTTTAAATATATATATATATATATATATATATATATATATATATACACACACAGACACAAATGTATGTGTATGTATATATATACTTATATATACACACATATATCTGTGTGTTTATTTTGACATTGTGACTGATCCAGTATGTCTGATAAAGGATGGTCTAATAAGACATTTTGGTACTTCACTTCAATGTCAATTAGCTCAGCAACTAAATATTTGTCAATAAAAACAGTAGTATGTAGAAAGAGGCATATTGTTAAAACTTAAATTACAGTTGTCATTATCAAAATGCAGTTCTCGGTGTAATTTGTAGTTGGGTGCACAGGAAAAAGTAATTATTCATCCTGAGAAACTGGTTTTCCTCTTACAAAACAGGGGTTAAGCTCAAAACAAAGGCCTTGTTATGGATAAATCTGCAGGCAAACTCGTCGTACGAGCCACAATTGGGCCAAACGCCTACAAATCTATCTGTCATATAGTTATTCCTGGGTGCAAGGTTTTCTGGCACCATTTTATGCAAAGCATGAAGGTGTAATAATAAGCTCCTTGTTTTCAATTCCAACACCCAGAAAAGTCTCAAGGCAGTTTGGTTTGTTTCAAACCTGATTTTCCTCCTGATGATGCCCTATTGCTTGTTAATTTGCCTGCTTGGCCAATGGAAAGTAAGACAGAGAAAGAGAGTAAACAGCCACATCACATGTGAAAGACTGCAGGAGGGAGCACACGGACATGACAAGGCTTTTTGTGATGAGGTTTTTATTTAAAGGCATATGTATTATAACTAAGTACATTTAGCAGGGAAAAATGCTAATAATTTCTTTTGTACAAAACCAGACAATACAAAAATACTAAAATATATCTTTTCATCTGTAGTTGTAATGAGATTTATGCTCCTTACAAATCCAGAATATTTTAGTTCACTAAATACAAAATATAGTCAATTGATGCACTTGTTTAAGCAGCATTTTGTAGGTAACACAGGTCATGACACAAACTTTTTAATTCATAGTGGATATATCTAAAAAAGTCAGGCATAATATTTTACATAGTTCATTTTTAGTGATATATACATTATTTATACAGTTATTAAAAAAAACAGCTTACTGTGTTTGAAATGATAGGACGGACTAAATAATATGAAAGGCGAAATGTACGACTTTGTTCTGTTGTCAGGGTTTTCGCATAAAAAAATGAAATACCAAGACAAACTGTACATTACCGTGGTTAATAAGGCATAAGGCACGGTATTAAAGGTGTTAGATGCAGTTATAGCACACAATAAAAATCCACAGTTTTTCTTCCTTTTTGAAACATAATAAGAGCCTCTGCCCCCCCCCCCCCCCCCCAATCCCAGACGGACGGCATGTTTGTGTAGCAGACTGATGTTCAGGCCCCAGCTTGTCTGAGACTGATCTGCGCACCGGGGGTGGTGGTGGTGGTGGTGGGGGTTCATGGTGTCGATTCCCAACATGTTAAGTCAACGGGGCCCCTCCCAACCAGCAGAAAGAGCCCCCAGCTGAAATGTGCCTATCAGCCCCAGGTGTGAATCCCAAGCCCACCCCCCCCCCAGGCAAACAGCCCCGGCCCATGACACTGACCCCACCATGGCACATGGACACAGCCTGGGGGCGGATCGTAACAGGACCCCAGGTCTCTCCATCCGTTAGCTCCCCCGGACAAAGCCCCCTCGCTGAGTGTCCACGCCAAAACTAAACTTACATTCCAACTCTGTTTGTACACATCCTAACGGGACAAACAAGTGGCTCATTTATGCCAGAAATCCTCATTTTCCCCGGAAAGGGACAAACACCCCCTTGGCTCATTAAGGTATTTTTAAAATCATCCCATTCGGAGCAGAATACGGTAACAGTTAGCTGGGATATAGTGCTGTGAGTTACTTAATATTGTTAACATTCTGTGCAGAAAAGTATCATTCCTTTTACTTAGGAATTTGTTGTCCTATATGCATACAGGCCCGGAGACGGAGGGAAATGCAGGACCACTTCTGTCCCGGGGAAGAACTGGAGCCAGCAGTGAATCCTCAGCCCCGTTTCGCGTCTCTTTTCTTCATTCTGGTGATTCTGTTTTTTGCCTTTTCGTCTGGTTATTCCTCTCGGAAGGAGATCTGAGCCAGGAGCCAGCAGCTGCTCGTCAAATTTGCTCACATTTAGGATTCCGGCTCCCTGCTAATGGGGCTCTAATGAATGTCATGATGAAGAGTCTTAGTAGTGGGAATTAGTACCCCTGCCTACATTCTAGTGTCAGACGAGGAGGGTGAGCAGCTGGGGGCTCTGGTTGTCAGTCAGGTGTCTGTTTCCCACGTGGTTCCCATTGTCCCGGGGTGCGAGCCCCCCACACTCACACGATGTTATGGTGGTTGTTCCTGTCAATTACATCTGTTGGAGGAAGAAGCTCCTTCTTGACTGGAGTTGGTGGTGAGACGGTCTTGGCCTTGGGCTTGAAGAGGTCAGACACATAGAAAACCTGGGAGATGGGAAAGGACAGGATTAAAGGGTGAAGCAGGCCGCACGGTTCAGTTCTGGAACGTCCTCCGCTCTCCAGACAGGTACAGCGATTACAATGGCGACTTCCTGTGCCTGAGGTATGCCAAGCCAAGTCTGGAAGCTAGACTCTAGCTGTGTGAAGTAGAAGTGTGGCAAGAAAATGCTTGTCCTATTGCAATATTACAAATCGTGTGGGTCACACCGGCAGCTATAATTACTCATAGCACACTTTGCACCAGGATTTTGTCAAAGGCCGTGCTTGAGCATGAAATTTGGTGACTTACTAATGATTTATTTATAGAGTGACATCACACCAGGGGGTAGGATTTTGCAAGGAAACTTTTACTGTTACAAGAAGCAAAATGTGGAGGCTGGTATCTCAGGGTCCCAGATTACAGGCCTAATGAAAAGTCCTAATGAAAGCACGCTGACATGTGTGATGTGTGACAGCTTCCAATCAGCAGTCACTGATGTCATTTCCTGCTTACACAGTCAGTGTTTCTCAATATCAGACCTGGTCTTTTTATGATTTTATACAAATGGCACAGAAATAGATGGGATCGTATGTGTCAGTGGAGTTCGGGTGAATTTCCAGGCTTAGCAGAATACTGTCGAGTCAGTTTTACGTCGAAACTTAGATGACCACTGCGGCATTTTGGGTGAAATTCTGAACCTAATGACTAGCCAGTGCTGAGGGAAACCTGTCATTTCCTCAAACACAAGATCACAAGGAGCTGTATGTGGCCCTCACTGCTACACAGATCGATTGTTATGAATGGAGCTTATTGGGAATCACAGTCCGCAGGCATCACCAGAACAGCGTTACACCATGAGAGCGCCAGTCAGCCGAGTTCAGCGGCTGAGATGTATTTCGATAATGAATAATGACGTGCCTGAGCTGCCCGCCTGAACAACGCTCTGGGTGCAGGGACACAACTGCATGAACTATTTTTGCTAGCAGGCAAAATGCTGTCACGTTTCCTCTGTCGCTGTCCCATCAGATCTGGCAGCCCGACTGGTGCCAGTCAGAGAAGCCAGGGGCTAAAAACGGAATTTGCTTCCTGTTTTGTGTATAGAGTCCGGAATCCCAGACGGAGGCATGCTCTGCTTTGCAGTGGCTGTTACATGGAGTGCGATGCCCATCGGGAGGAGGCTGAACACCGGAGAAGAGGGTGTAGCATGAGACGGGGTGTGCGTGCCGAAAACAACGTGCAGGAGGGAGCAGTTTTAGTGAGGAGTAGCTGAGTGGCCAGGATGTACACCGCTCGTGTGGGATATCTCCATTCAGGAAGTGTCATTTGGTGTGGCATTATCTGGCCTATGTTCTGCAGTATGACAAGCAGAATTTCGAGCATAAATTTAAAGCTTAATCGTTCTTATTCTATAACAGAGGATAGTTAATTCTTCTCTGTCATGAACTGCTCATTTGTGGGCAAGTGGTCACACAAGACTGCAGTACCAGAATATCTTAAAGAGGCCCTAGATTCAGCTCTTCCATGAGAGGTTGACCGGATGAGCAATGTCCTGCCTCCTTATCAGAGCTGGGAGACTTCCTGTGTCATAACCTACAGAATGCAAGCGGCCCTCGCCTCGCTCAAGGGCCCATTGTACTGCAAATGCACAATCAGCAACAGGAAAAAGCTATGAGCCTACTTGCCCTGCTCTGGTCTAGCTGGAGAGCCAGTAGCTAGTGGAGGAGCAGACCTGGCAGTCAAGAGTCTAGAGTGAGAAAGAGGGCCAGGAATGAGCTCAAGCGGATGCTCTTGGGGCAGCAGCCAGAGAGACGAGACCGCGACAGAGGCAGCCTGAGGCTTTTCTGCTTCTTCCTCTGAGTCTTGCCTCATTTCCACCAACACGAACCCGGAGCTGGTGCCGATGATGGAGATAATGCTGGGCTGGTTCTCATTTGGTGCCTCTTGAGAACCAGCCCACGTTTCCACCAACAAGGACCCGGAGCTGGTGCCGATGATGGTGACACTGCTGGGCTGGTTCTCATTTGGTGCCTTTTGAGAACCTGCCCGCGTTTCCACCAACAAGGACCCGGAGCTGGTGCCGATGATGGTGACACTGCTGGCCTGGTTCTCATTTGGTGCCTTTTGAGAACCTGCCCGCGTTTCCACCAGTTTCAAAAGAGAATGGAACCGAAGTGTTACGTAGGTAGAAGTGAGAGTAAGATAAAGGATCATATGTATTCCGTCATTTAGATTTATTTTTATTGGATTCAGATTTCAAGTTTTTATAAGCTGCCAAACCAAAAATGAAAGATTTCAGAGTATGACTTGATGCGCTCTGTCTCTATTGCCTGTATCCACTTTTGTCTCCTTAAAGGTTCCCCATCTGCATTTGCAAGCGAGTTTATTCTCGCTCGCTGTCCTTTTAAGGATTGCGCAATAAAAGAGTCAGCTGAAAACTAAACTTTGCTGTCCGCTTCATGATCTCTTCACCACTTGTCCGCCAAAATATTTTATGTGACCTGCGACATGTTTATAATTCATCATTAAATCTGGCCAGGAAATCAGGAAATCGATCTTTCATTTTCCACAGAATAATAAAAAAAAAAACGGCATAACATTATTCTGCTAATAAGTTGGCAAGTTGTTTTATTGCTGGCACCGGCGATATAGAATAAAACTATGTCGGTTATGGATTGAATTTTTCCAGCTATGCGGAAGGTTTGGACGCGACAGCCCCTCCCACTTTTGCTGACGTTATGGTTCCAAATTCTGAGAGTGAGTTCATGCTCAATGGATTCCACGAGGGGAGATTAATCATGAGTCACTATCTCTGATTACACTCCTCCTGCAGCGGAGAATACCGTACTGAGGAGAGGTAGAGGCGCTGGGCTGGCTCAAAGAATGATGGGATGGATAATGTCAGGAAATAAGTGCAGACGGCAAGGCCTTGATAAGTGGAGCGCGGAGTGGGGGAGGAGGGCCTTAGTGTAATTTCACAGCTGTTTCCTCGCGCCCCGACCTTGTGCTTGGCGTTTCAGGAACACGCAGTCTGCCCCCCCCCCCCCCCCCCCTTTCCCGCTGGCGTACGTTACCGTGGACCATTTCCACGAAGGTCACGGCACCGTGGACAGGAAGTGCCACGGGATGCGATGTACCGAACTTCCTGCTGAACTACTCTTAGCTATTTCTGCCTGTCTGCAACTGGAAAGTGCCTAAGAGTTCGCTTAGTGGCCGTGATTCAAAACAGTTGAAATATATGGCCTGAGCACTTGGGTTGATAAATGTGGCCACTGCGGTGTGTGATCGAGTGTCCCGTCACGTCAAGGCCCAGTCATTTAGATCGCCCTGTCCAAGTGCTCGCAGGGTCACTAACACAATGAAACTACAGTGGCGAGTGTCCATCTGGCAAGCCAGTGCCGAGGGCCACCATTCATTGGGGGAGGGGAGTCCAGCTGGCTCCTTCCAGGGGAACAGAAACGCGAATAAGAGCCGAAAATATGGAAAACAGGCACACGGCTCTTCCTGGAATCAAAACTGTTTTTGAACAAAAATACACGTTATTTTCCATTTTTCGGGAGAACAGAAATCGAAAGTCTTTACGGAGTGTCATAGTGCTCAGGCTGCCATATGGGGAAAGAGGGTCCGGAAAGTCCGTCCTGAATGGCAAACAGGGCTGAGGTCACATGGACCTCGAGTTAAAGGACCTACAGGTTCCTTGTTTGGAACCGAGCCAGAAGAACATCCATCCATCCATTTTCAGTGCCCATTATTCAAGATCACGGAGGTCTGGAGCCTGTCCCAGAAGCTAGCAGCACAAGGCAAGGAATAATCCACGATAAGGTAGCAACCCATTACAGGGAGCAGGCACACACACACACACACACACACACTTATGTTTGTATTCACATCTTTGTGGGGACCGTCCATTCATTTCTTTGGGAAAAACCTAATTTCAATCACAACACCCTTAACCCCTGCCCAGCCCTAACCTTAACCATAAGTAACGAAACAAAATACAAGACTTTTGACGTGTTCAGTTTTTTGATTGCAGTCACAGATTTTTATAAAATGATGTTTCCTCTTGTGGGGGTCAGAAAAGCTGATCCCCACAGTGTCAAAATAACAGGTTTTTATCATATTATGGGGACATTTGATGCCCACAATGTAATATATGCATGACCCACACACACCTACAGCCAACCCGGGTTTTGGACTGTGGGGGGAAACCGGAGCACCTGGAGGAAACCCCACAACAGCACAGGGAGAACGTGCAAACTCCACACACACAGAGCCAGGGCAGAGACTCAAAGCCCCGGTCCAGGGGTGTCAGGTAACAGTGCAGACCCCTGCACCACTGCGTCACACAGCCAGGAGAAGTAAAAGGAAGGATCACACAAGCCAAGCAGAGGAAGACTCTTCCTTAGTTCCTTAGTTATGGAAAATGTCCCAATATGTGAGATTTTTTTGTGGCATCCAGAAACAGCCCATCATGCTTTAAGACGCTATACTCCATTGCTCCAGTAAAGAGCCTGCCGGTGTCAATTCCTGCGATTAAAAGCATGTCTGGTCTTGAGAATGTCTACGGTGTCAGATTGTAAATGACTGCCAAGTTTTACCTGGAAATTGACCTGCAGCACAGTCACTGTACTCAAGCTGAGACCTTGCAGCTGGCTGGTCTCTATGAAAGCCAGTTTATTTCAAGAAAATCTCTGTGCCTGCGTTCGAGGGACCAAGGAAGCCCTGTAAAGTCTGGCATTTCCGAGCATGAATCTGACAGTAATGCAGCGAAGATGCTGGCCTCTCCAAGCATGGGCTACAGCGGCAGACAGGGCCGCTTTTTTCTTACATTCTCGTTTGTAAAGCAGATTTCTATACTGCGCTAAAGGTCAAACAAACACGTACACCCAGAGGTGAGGGCCTGGACAGGAGGACGCGCAGGGCCAGTCGCAGCGACCAGGAGGCAGCACTCACCACGCAGTAGGCCACGAGCGCTCCCTGAGCGAAGCCCGCCAGCACGTCCGTGGGGTGGTGCTTGTGGTCCGACACGCGGGACAGCCCGGTGTAGAAAGCCATCATGAGGAGGGTGAACTGCAGCAGGGGCCTGAGAAGACGGGCGCCGCGCCACGTGAAGCGCGACTGCAGGTAGAACTGCAGGGGGCGACATGGAGCAGATGTTAGCGTCCCCAATCAGACAATACAGATAATAATATCCCACCCATCCATTCATTCATTTTCTATACCCGCTTGTCCCATGCAGGGTCATGGGGGTCCAGAGGTATGGAAGGCACAGATAATACAAATAAACAAACAAACAAATAAATACATAAATAACTAAAAAGCCCATGACATAGTCTGAAAGGTAAACTTGTCCTCACTCCGTAACCCAGAAAATTGTTCTTTACGGGAAGTGAAGTATCAACAGTAGGTACACTGTAACAATTACACTCACACACCCATATAAACATTTTAAATCTGGAAGTGCGGCCACTATTATTGCGGTTTTACCCCAAATTGTTTTACGATTTTAAGAGTTTTAGTGGCCAATCAAAATCAACTATCTGCACTTCCAGCACTCAGATGAATGAGTTGCATTAATATATTTACTTTAGTGAGTTAAGCATTAACTGAATCTTAGACGTACATTTTACTGGAAGACCAAAGTCTACACACATTGAGCTCATAGCCATAGACTTCCTGCTTTAGTCTCCCCTGCTGAAATTCATCATTGAGGTTTCCTCAATTTCCTGTAAGAGTGGCCAGGAAATGTGGGCTGTGGGTGGAGCAGCAAGCAAAGGATATATCTCCTTGACCCCTTAAGACAACAGAGCACGCAAGAGACCCAACAATGCTGAAGACCTACAGGGTTGCTTTTAAAGCCATGCTTCCACTAATGGAGCGGACAAGGAACAGTCTGGCTTCCGAAGCTGCCTGCTAGCTGACTTTCGGATGCTTAAAGCTTTGTACATATATAAGCTGCATGAATTATGACTTGTAGGAGGTACAATCAGGTTCAAAATAAGGATGCACAGGATGATCATTGTTAAAGCAGAAATGGGACAAAATATAAATATTACATATTCCACCAAGAATCATATTTCTCCAGCAACCGTTACCTCATATTGTCTCATAAAGTACATTTGCAGCAACAGGTTTCTAGGTCTGGGCAAACGAGCGGAAGAACCAAGAGGCTATTTCAGCTCACATGGCAGTAAATGTGACATCTGCAAGCATCACACCAGAGCAGAGGGACT
>JAODKL010000034.1:19790584-19812604 GCA_026780765.1 Petrocephalus schoutedeni
CTGGCAGCCACTCTTCATGTTAGACAAATGATTTATGGGATGGTGTTGGGATGAAGGGGAAAATTTAGTGCTAAGTTAGCTAGTAGCGGTCGGTGGTCTACAGACACGCTGCTTAGTAAAGTTTAAAACAAAGTGCACTGGCATTGAAGGTAAAGCACATAAATAGCTGCTGTGTGAGTACCCTCCAGCATTAATAATATTATATATCCAGGAGTGAGTAATCTAATAAAAGTGAGTGGGATGGCCCCAGCCTGGCAGGGCTATGACAGAAATACTGAAGTGCACTGTTCCAGCAGGGAACTGGAGACCAAGCGCAGATCAGGCTGGGACGTGCCAATCGCACACATCAGTCAGCAACCATGCCATGACCTGACAGGCACCCAAAAACTCATTGCTGTCCTCCACAGCTTCTCAGACAACTTACAAATAACTAACCGATCTTTCTGCTGCATCTTATTTGTCTTTAACGTCTCCAGCAACAGCTCCAGCACTAAAATACTCAGTAATAATAATGGGTGGCAGAAAGCTGAATAAATAAATATGGACACTCGTTATCGTTGGCCTGCTGTCTGGGAGGATTCATGCAAATATATCTACAGATTAGATTTATCAGAGGGGACACTGGGTGCAAGAGATGCCATTCTTGTCCTGTATCTAACCTGTATCTAAGCCTCCAATGCTGCATACAAGTGTAGGCCAGATGTAATCTGAGCTACGTGGACTATGTTTAAATCTGCTACATGTGACAGACATTACTCCCAAAATGAACACCCCACGCCTTCCCCATGATAACATATGCCTAGGATCTCTCTTCCCAAGTGTTTCTAATTCCAGAAATCGCTCACAATACAATTTGCGCTATTCAACACCCCCAAAAGGCGCCAACAGACGCCTGCAGCTATGAGATTCCACAGCCTGAGGGCCAGCAACGTTGGGAAGTCTGGCCCTTCAACGTTCCATGGATTTATCAGGAAACGATGCGCCATCCAAGAATGTTTCATTCCCATACATACTGGGCGACCCGCATAATGGCCCCGCTGAGGGGGATTCCTCCTCCCTGCTGGCTCAGCCACTGGTTTTCTCTCAATGCCACTTTCACTGAAACCTTGTCCAGAATCTGACGAGTGGGTCTCACAGACCCCATCAGCGAGGAGCTGGAGGCTTTCTGGAGGCAGCAAGGCGCCTTTGGCTCTCTGGCATGGGATTATTTAGCGTTGCTATGTGAAGGGGATGAGCCGAGCAGCGACACGCACAGCGCCGACACCACAGGGAGGTGACGGAGGAAAGCAGAGGGACAGAGGAAGCCCACAGGGAAACCAAAAAGAGAGGGATCACTAAGGAAGGAGGCTAAGGAGGGAGGCTAATGAGGGACCCTAAGGAGGGAGGCTAAGGAAGGAGGCTAAGGAGGGAGTCTAAGGAGGGAGTCTAAGGAGGGAGGCTAAGGAAGGAGGCTAAGGAAGGAGGCTAAGGAGGGAGTCTAAGGAGGGAGGCTAAGGAGGGACCCTAAGGAAGGAGGCTAAGGAGGGAGTCTAAGGAGGGAGGCTAATGAGGGACCCTACGGAGGGAGGCTAATGAGGGACCCTAAGGAGGGAGGCTAATGAGGGAGGCTAATGAGGGACCATAAGGAGGGAAGCTCAAGAGGAACCGTAAAGAGGGATCGCTAAGGAGGAACTCTAAAAGCTCATACTCTCCAACACTACATACAGGACACCAGTGACACACTGAAGACAGTGTCCTCTTGTACCTGTCACTGCTTTTAGATTCCACAGAGAGTGAAGGAAGGTGGTGGTGCCAACATTGATTTTGTTGAAAAGAAAAACAGACTTACAGAAAAGACGGTAATAAGAATGCCAGCAGCAGTAAGCACAGCATCGCTTATGGTGTCTCCGTCTTTGAGCGGGAGCTTGATGGACTCGTCGGTGCAGTAAAAGCCGCGCCGGTAGGGCTCAACAGCGCTCGTTTCGATAACCAGGAAAGGCAGGCCGGCTACAGCGAGGTCGACAGGAAGTAGAGAGACAAGACAAAAAGAGAAGGGTTCAAAGTCAGTGAGAGGGACACTCAGACGCAGGTGCAGCGTGGGGCTGCCTGGGGGCGCAGCAAGGGGTGTGCCGAGCTCTGGGTGGGCGTGGTCTTTGCTTCTGTCTTTCCTCAGCATGGCAAAGTGGGCAAAGCTAAGTAGCCTAACTAGCACCACCCCCACGCCACCCCCCCCATGCGAGCCCCCAGACAGCGCCGTGCTGTAACCGACTTACGGAGGTGATGGGCAGAATGAGGCCAACGGCCAGCAGCACCGACGAGGAGATGGTGCTTTTCTTAAAGGAGAACTTAATGCTGGCATCGTCGCAGTAGAAGCCCCTCTGATAGGGCTGGACGCTCGACTTGTGGAGCGTGAAGAAGGGAAAGGTTACTGTGCAAACAGACAACAGGAAGAACATCAGGCCTCTGGGGGGGTGCCACCCACCTACCTGCCAGTCTGGCCCGGGCCGGGGTGGGATTTCAGCATAACTGTCATTCTCACACCAAGAATCACTGATTACTGTGCTTAGCCTTTTTCTCTTGGTTCAACTGAGCATCGAATGGACCTCTGGAGGTAACGTCTCCATCACGATCTCACTCAGCAGTATGCAATGAAAACAGGAGTAACCAGATTTCTGTCAGGATATTTAGAAAAAAAACAGAAAGCTATTTTCCTTCTTCACCATTCAGATCATCTTTTCGGCCACATTAATATTGTGTTTTGAAATCTTATTTTAATGATTGAATTGAATCCTTTTGCCACACACGAAAAGTAATTGTTTTCTGCAGTTTCACAGCTTATGGAAAGGCATTTAGCCAATCTACCTGTCAGACATGCTGGTAAACGTGCTGCGTCAGCTTCCCAGGTCACATAAAACAGAGAAAGCTTTGATTAAGCTTATATCTACAATAATAATAATAATAATAATAAAAAAATATATATATACACTTTTCCCGGCCACCCAAAATTTTGAAAACTCCCTGGGGGGGGGGGTGCTGGGCCTGTCTCAGGACCTTTAACCTTTAACCTTAGATTAAAAAAAAAAGCAAACATGGCCTTTGAAGACCGCCCGCTATAGTCTTATATAGAGTTACAGGGCGACAGGAACGCGCGCACACACCCAGAAAGCACATCGCTTCGCCAAATTCTGAAGGTGTTCATGAGGTGATCTTTCCATGGAAATCCATTGTCTTCTCCCCCAATTCTCAAGCCCTGCTTCCATTGGTTCAAAGGTCAGACCCGACGCAAAATAATTAAGCAGCTACTTTGAAACCCAATGGAATATTTCCTTCAAGAATCATGGCCACAATTACAAACAAGTCCAGCCCTTCTCCAGAAACAATGAGGAGGAAATGGCAAACGGGGAATTCTCAATGAAAATCACTTAATCAAATACGCGGGTTCTTAAGCGGTGCCGCGCTGTGCATTTGGGATCAGGCACTAATTAATGTTCCATTTTCTCTCTGTGCCATTTGAACAGCTGGACTGCCCTTTATTCTGTTACTGCTAGAATGGATGCCATTAATAGACTAACAGCTGCACAAATAGAGGAGGGGATTTCGAAGGGATCGGAGGGACAGAGGAAATGATACTGGATACATGAGAAACTGGAAAATATGGGGCAGTGTCATACTTTGCATAAAGTTCTGTGGTGCAGGGGTGAATGGAGCAGTGCGAGAACTGCCCAGCTCCTCCAGAATGACCTTCGGGGTCCTTTTAATGCCATTAATTTCGCATGCAGAAAAGTCAGCTCAAACACATCCGGGTAACGTTAACATGTACTGCACATCACTAGGAGAGCCATGCAAGGGATTCTGTAGAGTAAAGAACCTGTTGAGTGGAATCACCTATTGGACCAGCGGATCAGAACGTCCACCAAGGCGCCCTGAAAGATGAAGCTGGGACAGGCTTGACTTTGGGACATGGGAGACCTCAGTTGGGGATTTTAACAAGCTGAGGAGGCGCTGAGGCAGACAGACCCCAGGGAGGGAAGGCAGTCAGCATGAAGGGGCAGGGCGGAGCTTCCACTGAGAAACCAAGCATCTGAACAAAGCTTGAGTGGCCTTCTAAAAAACACTCTGACCAGCGGGGGGGGGGGGGGGGGGGGGGCATCCAGCCCCCATCTTTCCACGCTGAATCCATCTGTTTACAAAAACCCTTCTGTCCCCATTGCCCCCCCCCAGCCTACGGGGGGCACTGTAGCAGAGTACCTTTGTATCCCTCCATACCATTGCCATGAGAGCAGCCTGGTATGTTGAAACCACTCAATGCACACCCCACCCCTACCCTCCAAACAAAGCAAAAAACTAAAGGAAAATAGAAAGCCACTTTACCGAGGTAGGCGATGAATGTATAGAAAGGGCGGCCAGAGACGAGAGAGTCCTTGGGCAAAAAGAAGATTCAGGGTGAGATGTACATATGAGCGGGCGAATCTGGTCATTTTTTGGTGAAAGGAACAGGGAGGATGCACAGTAGAGGAACCGAAAAAGGCAGGAGAGACAGAGGAACAGGGTCCACTGAGTCTGAATAAAATAAAGACCAGAAAAAGAAGAGGCAGTGGCAAGGGGAACAGAGCAGGGGGGGGGGGCAGACAGACAGGAAACAAGATGGACAGAGAGACAGGATGGGCAGAGAGACAGGAAGGACAGAGAGACAGGATGGGCAGAGAGACAGGAAGGGCAGAGAGACAGGAAGGGCAGAGAGACAGGAAGGACAGAGACAGAAAGGACAGAGAGACAGGAAGGACAGAGAGACAGAAAGGACAGAGAGACAGGAAGGACAGAGAGACAGGAAGGGCAGAAAGACAGGAAGGACAGAGAGACAGGAAGGGCAGAGAGACAGGAAGGACAGAGAGACAGGAAGGGCAGAGAGACAGGAAGGACAGAGAGACAGGAAGGACAGAGAGAGGGAAAGTGAGGAGCTATTCAGCATCTTCTTTTGTGAAACGTGAGAGACATACTCTATAAAGGTGGTTGGATCTTGGGGGGGCTGAACAGTGTGTGTGGTGGTGGGGGGGGTACTGTTGACAGTCCCATGGGCACAGGGCCACATCTCTCATTAACAGCTGAGGATGTCAATTTGGCTACTTAATTAGAAAACACTGGAAAATATTTCCATAAGGAAATGTGCCACGGATATGCCAGCGATAACAAACAGCTGTGGGTAGCAGGAGGTGGTCTGCTGTTTCACCCATGTTCAGAGTCACTTATCAGATCTGGATACACCGCACGCCATTTTGTGGGAAAATCACTGCGCAGATCTCAGGGGGCAACGGGGCTGAGCGACCCATCAGAAAACACACTGGGGAGGGAAACTTTCCTGTCAGGCCTTTGGATCAGATCTGCTTAAAGGACCACACCGGTCCAGCCAAGCTCCCGAGCCACTTTCTCAGTGGAAGAAAAATGCCACAGAATTGACAGATCCTCTGTCTGAAACATCTACCCTACATTTCCCATGCTGTCTTCACACGGCCAAAATACAAAGTGAAGCCAGCATTACAAAAGGCATAATTAGAGACAAGTGGCTCTTCTACCCCAAGCTCATCCTATCACTGTATTGAACACTAGCACTGGGATAAAGTACTTAGATCAGGGGTCTCCAACTCTGGGCCTGGAGAGCTACTACCCAGGAGGTTTTCTGTCCTACCTGGCCTCTGATGAGCCACAGCTGTTCTCAGGTAAATCTGAGTCTGTCAGACCCCGACACGAAGCCCCGCCCCAGCTTTCAACTCTGCACTCTGCAGTTTGCTCGTTTCATATACTGATGTAATCACAGCGATTTTAGTAAAGCTTATTCACTTCCGGGTGGATATTATCCAGATCCGGGTGGATATTTTATTTTGTTCTTTATTTTATTTTACTGTCAGCAATACCCCCCCCCCCCCACCACACACACAAACTCAGCTCAGTGACCCTAAGAGTGACACCAGCAGAAGCTCAGCCTTCAGGTGGGACACCCAAGTTGGACAGGTTGTAGAGTAGAGGCCTGACAAAGTGCAATCCAATTACATGACAAAAACAGTCACCCAGAGCACCCGCCCCACCACCCCACCCCCTTCCTGCCTCAGTCGCCACCATGTGCCCCCTTCACATTTCTGTCTGTCCCCCCATATACGCCTGTCTAGAACCGGCCCTGATCATGGTGCGAGTGATTTTTGGACAATACAAACCATTCAGCTATATAAGCAGGCTTTTGTATCTGGTGTTATGCAACCTTTCGAATATCACCTGAAGAAATTAATTTTCTAACGGTGAGATTAAATCCCCTTCAAAATGGTCTTTAGAGGTAACTTTAATCTTTTTTTTTTACATTCTTTAAGCTTGCAATGTGAATAGAAAGGGGCTAATTGGGACTATAGTTACTGTACTCCTTTAACCCAGGGGTGGGCAGAGAGGGTCGTTGTATATGTGGGTTTTCACTGCAACTCCCTAATTAGGTCACAGGACTGATTGGCTCACACCTGGGTTAGAACAGCTGAGCTAAAGGTTATCCCGAAAACTTGCATACACACCGGCCCTTTGCGGGTAAGACTACCCACCCCTGCTCTAACCTACCTTAACCTAAGCGAGCCCCATGGTCAGAGAGCGTGGTCAGACTCTGTGCTCAGCTGATCACTCTGTCTCTTCCAGGCAGTGCAGAGACAGATCAGTTCCCGCTTTGGGAAAAAAATTACCACTGGGAAGGAATAATGTGTACCAGGGCACACACCAGAGCCCATCAAGGCATCCTGCATTACAACAGTAGTTCTCAATCCCCCCCTCCCCACTAGAATGTTTTCATTCCAACCTGCACTACTTTGAACTGCCACATTCATTATTAGCCTATTCAGGACCATATAAGCCTGACTGAGGTAGGGTTGGAATGAAAACATTCTGGTGGGGGTGGGGGTGATAAGAATAGGATTGAGAATCATTGCATTACAGGACCAGCTAGGAAATGCTATTCTACTCTGTCAACAACAGAGCTGAAACAAACATACGGTGGTTTGTTAGGAAGCCTTGGTGATGTGCTAGTGTGGAATACTCAGTGCCTCAGTGCCTGTAGGCCAGATAAAGCATGTTGGTGATTGGTGGGGGGGGGGGGTACTGTAATTAGTAGATGTTTCAAGAGACAACATGGAGAAAAGGGAAGAAGGCAGGGCCCCAGTGTCCGCAAGATCTCTATGCAGAATTTGGTATCAGAAATGCACTGGCGTTCTAATAGTTGAACAGTTACAGAGGGGCACGTCCAGCGGTGAGGAAAATAAACACACATATACTGAGGCCAGCATGGGACACAATGAATATTCACTTCTGGAGACGGCCAATGAGTGACATTCAGCGCCGCGGTGGGTCATGCGGAGAGAAAAGGCCACTCACGCCACGCACCCGCCAGCAGAGCGCCCGCTGTGTGTATTTAGGTGAACTCCAGCACGGTTATATTTAGAAGTGAATTTTGTGGGTGGAAATCCTCTTTAGCTGCCATGTGATTGCTGCAAGGAGATTCTTGGCAGACCAGGGCTGCATTTGGGGATGGGCTTTTCACGCCTGGGCACATGCTGTAAACACGATGGTTCTGACTGCATTCTTCAACCCAATGGAGAGAAATGGCGACACTCGACGTGAGGGAGACCCGGCCTATAAATTCTGGCACAGCCGCAAACTTGAACCCTGTCCAGTCTTGAAGTGTGGGACCCTAGGAATAGGGACGGCACCTTTATAGGGGACACACAGACATTTATGACATATGCTGAAAAGTGGCCGCTGTCATATTTAGTTCTGCTTAATGTTTTGCCGTGAACAAATATAATATTGTTACAATGAAGAAGGGGAGGAAATGGTTCTTTATGATAACCAGGCTCTAGGAAATGCATTTTATTGGCTGTCTGATCCCATATCATCACTAAAGAGAGAACAGAAAATAATTACTTTAAAAAGTAAATATTAGGGTCAGGGTATCGTGGTCAGGGTAAAGCCGGCCGTGGTCCGTCGCGGTCAGGGCAAAGCCAATCACACTCGGTCATGGTTAGAGTAATGCTGACCGCTGGGTAAGTCACCCACACTCCATCATGGACAGGGTAATGCGCTCTGCTGCGGTTGGGGTAAAGCTGCCCGCTCTCATTCGTTTGGATTCTTGCTGTTAGCAGCTGATTTGCTCCCCGAATGCCCACTCAGGTGACTGAAAGTGGGAGTGCAGTGCCCCCCGTGGCTCACATGGAGTCCAGAGCCCCGACCCACACGTCTCCTGCATTAGGGTCGTGACTTCACCCCTGTGGTATCCTCAGCCGGAGGCGCGTCGAAGTGGCTGCTGTTCATGCCCATTCTGGGGGCCATTTTGGCCCCTTCCTGAACAGGCTGGCCTCTGGCTTGGACCCTGCAGCCTGTTCCCCGCTTCGGGGAGCTTTGTCTGCACGAGCTGCTGAGGTCAGCCAATCCCATCCTTTCTTGCTCTCTCAACACATTAAGCAGGGTATGGTACCACAGAGCGGCAGCAAACATGCCTGCTCAGAATTTTATTTAAATGAAAGGGAACCCGCACTTTTTCCCTTTTGCCGGGCCGACACCCTCTCTCTGCAGGACGTCCTGTGGTAAAATTCATCTGCAGGCTCCCAGCTGTCGAAACAGCTGCCGCAAGTGGTCACAAATCAGTATAAACGTCCTCACTGCTCCCACAAAACTCTTAGGCTTCTAGACATGTCAGGGACTGAATTTGGGACCTTGTATTTCAATTACTTCTGACGCCGTGTAACCAAAGACAACTTTAATACAGCCACAGATGGTTAGTATCCAGAAAAACCACTGGTGGGAAATGAAAAAGTGCAGCAAAGGTGCACTATTTCACAAAGTCAGGTGAGCGGTGGAAAGGGAGTGGAGATAGGGCTCTCATTGTTAAGATCTCATTTTCATTTTCATGTCAACTAGGGTTGAGGATATGAATGTTTTTTTGTCTCAACAATGAAGTTGATCATTTAATGATTTCCCTGAACCTGCCAGACCTGTATAGGTCTGAGATGTAGGCATTTACACTTTCCCATCCATCATCAATCACCTTCTCTATCGGGAAATAGGAGGAGGCAGAGTGCTGTAAACCAGACAAACAGGAGGACTTGGGATATTGTATTCAAATGTTGGCACTAGAATGGCAGGGAAACCTTTAGACGCCACCTTTGCCTCAATCTTATGTTTCCACAGTGATTGAAAAAGACTCTCTAACAAGTCTCCACGTGTAAATGAAAGAGAAAGCACCTGTAAGGATCACCAAAGTAGATCGTTGCCCCAGCCTGGTATTTAGCTACAGGCACAGGTGAAGATGAGGGCATGTTCTCTAAACAAGGGCTTTTCAGGTACATCACTGTAGTAATAAAAAGGGTTAACAAAGCATTGAAAATTAAGCTTCACAGACCTTTTTTAAACAGAATCAAATTTGTTTTTTTTTTAATTTACTTTTTATTTACTTTTTTTATTGTACTAGGAATTGTGAAAGAATAATTAAATAATGACAACAATAAAAAACATGGTTTACAGACCCCAACTGGATCCAACTGGACCTACAATAATCATTTCTAAACTCTGATAGCGGGCTTTGTGAAAGTAAGACCTTGAGTAAAATTACAGTGATAGCATGGCAGTTCGGAGTATGCCTGCCCCATTTAGCCTGAAAGCGGAACCTCGATTAAGACGACAGTAACAGCACAGCAGACTGGAGTACGCCTGCTCCGTTTGGCCTGATAGGGGCTCCTCGAGTAAGACAACAGCGACAGCATGGCAGTTTGGAGTATGCCTGCTCCGTCTGGCCTGATAGGGGCTCCTCGAGTAAGACGACAGCGACAGCATGGCAGTTTGGAGTACGCCTGCTCCGTTTGGCTTGAAAGCAGATCCTTGATTAGGATTACAGTAACATCACGGTAAATCAGAGTACGCCTGCTCTGCTCCGTTTGGCCAGAAAGCAGATCCTTGATTAAGACAACAGTGACGGCATGGCAGTTTGGAGTATGCCTGCTCCGTCTGGCCTGATAGGGGCTCCTCGAGTAAGACGACAGTGAGAGCATGGCAGTTTGGAGTACGCCTGCTCCGTTTGGCCTGATAGGGGCTCCTCGAGTAAGACGACAGTACCAGCATGGCAGTTTGGAGTACGCCTGCTCCGTTTGGCCTGATAGGGGCTCCTCGAGTAAGACGACAGTGACAGCATGGCAGTTTGGAGTACGCCTGCTCCGTTTGGCCTGATAGGGGCTCCTTGAGTAAGATAACAGTGACAGCATGGCAGTTTGGAGTACGCCTGCTCCGTTTGGCTTGAAAGCAGATCCTTGATTAGGATTACAGTAACATCACGGTAAATCAGAGTACGCCTGCTCTGCTCCGTTTGGCCAGAAAGCAGATCCTTGATTAAGACGACAGTGACGGCATGGCAGATTGGAGTACGCCTGCTCCAGTTAGCCTGATACGGGCTCCTCGAGTAAGATGATAGTGACAGCAGAGCAGTTCATAGTACGGCTGCTCTGTTTAGCCTGATAGAGGCTCCTCAAGTAAGATGACAATGACAGAACGGGAGTTAGAGGTACGCCTGCTCCGTTTGGCCTGATGGGGGCTCCTGACAAAGAGGCACCAGTGCAGCACCCTCAAACCCCCCTCCCCCCCGGGTAGCTCTGACACATTCGTGCCCGTCGGCCTGTGGTGCATCCAAAGGAGGCTTTGTTCACATACAGGCAGAGCTTTCCTCTCGCGCTCTCTGGGGGTGTCTATTGTTGATAGGAGGGGAGTTGCAGCAACGGGGGCCGGGAGAGATATCCAGTTGGGTGCTGAGTCAAGTGAAGGGGGAAGAAAGTGATGACCCCGGGGGGCGCTTGAGTGCCCAATGTGGCCCGGAGAGCAGGTTGAGAACAGGTTACTGCAGAGGTGTTAATTTACCACACACAGCATTAACTACACTGCAAGTCAATTTCTGTCTTTCCCACGGCCCGAATTTATGCAGATTCCCGTCTCCTTTCATCAAGGACTTTTGTGGGAAATGAGAGTTTTCTCATCAATAAAATGAAAACTTTCATGGAGCAATTTACATTTTGTATGTTGAATCCTTTACGTGATTAACGCTGTATTTCAGGTGCCATCCTGTGAAGGCTTTCCAAAGGCAAAAGACAAAAACGCAGCTCAATTTACCATAATGATGCACTACAGCATCCGGCATCCTGTAGCACTAGCACCATGGAGCATGGGGTATAACATGGTATTAAATCACATCCAAAAGTCAAAGCTCAACAATAAACTATATGTTATGTATAGAAAAAGATAATAATATATAGCTCATTTTATTTGTAGAGCCATAAACATAAGACTTTATGGTGGTAACGCTGACCACAGTTTTTATCCATCAAAAGCTTCTGGTCTGGCTTTAAAGAGAATGGCAACCCAGATGCTACACAGTAAAGTGTTTTATTTACTTACTGTTTTCCTCTACTGTACTTTTTTGCTACTTAATTACATAAAGAGTAGTGGGGCGGGTGGACAGCCGATGAGCGTAAACAGAGCCAGTCCCAGTCAATGACGCAAATCCCCGAAAAGGCACCCCCACTCCGTTGAGGCGACTCCCCCCAGGAACGCCCCCTGGTCCTAACACCTCCTAATCGTGATTCCCATCACACAGACACTGGTCCAGTCGCCCCATGCAGGGGACGAGCGACGTTCACAGCCTTCCCATCAGGAGCCACGAGACGCTGCCGTAATCACCGGCTTGCACAAGTTTCCTGCCCTTTAAATCGCACTGGTGTATAATTTGGTGATATTGCGAGCAGCCTCAGAAACCACGCGACGTTGTAAAGGGAATGCGGTGCTTACGCGAGGCAGACAGGGCCGGCCGCCGCACTGGGGTGGTTAGGCATCGAGGGCAGCTAGTCACCACACGCAGACACTGCCTCATTTCCCACGGAAGTCTGCTCCCCTCCATCCATCCATTTGTCTATCACACTGCTCACTGCAGGCAGTCCCAACACCCTCCCTCACCCACAGGGGCAGGCCTGGGAGAGCCTTCTTCATCACACATTAAGGCACGTGTGTTTGCTAACCCTAAACATAATAATGATGCTGTTTTTCCAGTGATTAGCAAGCCTTCCCTATCGTGACACTGAGAATTAAAATAAAACACTACTTATAATGAGTCACAACCACCCACTTACTAAGAGATCGTAATCTTGTTAATCTTTAGCGAAGGCTAATTAATTCTGCTATGGAAGAAGGAAAGCTAAACGTGAGCGTCTACATGGGGCATTTTGGCCTAGGCTGACAAGAAAAAGTTATAATTGGACAAAAAAATAAATAAAATTTTGCAATCCCCAGACAGAGTGTTAAACATTCTATAAGTGGCTTCCATTGAAACCCTGATAAATGTTGTCTGTGGGGTTTAAATGTCAACCAACAGGTTGCTCAGTTGCGAAGCACTTTGTAAGAGTTTGTAAGGTGCTGGGCCAGGGTGTCCCTCCCGACGGAGGTCGACGGCATCGGCTGGGGGGGGGGGGAAGGGTTTCATTTCAGAGGTAAGTGGGCCACGCCTAACTCAGCTGAGCGCTGTGCCTTTGCCCACCCTTTCATGGGTTTAGGCAAACATACGCACCTCCAAAATAATACCAGATGTCACTTCAAGGGAGATCTCTGCCTGGTCGCCAGTGAAGAATGCGGGAAATTCTTAAAAATATTTTTAGAACGGGCCAAGTGAAAAGAGTTCAAAAGGTAAATAGTGGAGTAAAAAATACAGAAGGGGTCCAGGGAAAGAGGAGGGCGTCTTTAAGGCAGGTGTGCCGTATCAGCGCATTGCAGAAGAACATAAAGCAGTTGAAATGTGATACGGATTATAAGATGCTTTCCGCAGAAAGGACAATCCATTTGTTTATTACATATTTTTCTACCAAGTTTAAAAATGTATCTTAATGGCTGACAGTAGGTTTTCACACATTACATAAAGAAGGTTTTATTAGGTCTCTGGCGGTTATACTGAAACCAGTGCATTATTGGGTGCTTTCACACCACAGAGACATTTTTTCTGTAACCACAGATTTTTTTCTGGAACCAGGAACTTTTATCATGTTTCCACCGCAGAAACTCAGCCTGATTGTAGTTCCGCACTTGAGAAATCTTTCGAAACGGGACAGCCTTGTCGCGCTACACATTTGGTCTTCAAATGCAGCCTTAGAAAGCTCCCTGAATTGGGACGCAACTAACCCCTAAGGTTTTATGAAAAGCGAGACACTATGGGAGCTGGAAGTTTGTATCTCCACCGTTAACATGTGGTCCAGTGGATGTTCCAGCGGTACGGATCAAGCCAAACCCCATACAGTTTCCAGATTGTGCCCAATTATGCATTAACATCAACTCTGTGACAGTCCTTCTTAGGCAAGATTTTGTTTAGATAGCGCAACTTATTTTGGCTTCAGAGTATTGCCACAGAAAGCGGTCAAGAAAGCAGAATATTAAACTACTGACTACTATTACTTTCCAAACGTCTAAACTCTGTCATCATACAAGATAGCAGTTAAAAACCACCATTAGCACTTTTATATTAGAGAAATCACCTTAAGAAAGTGACAGAAAATAACTGTCTGTATTTCAATGGATTTCTGTCCATTGGGTATACTTGCCATTTTTCTGTTTTAAATTAATTCTGGTGTTTGTGATGTTGTCTATTTCTGAGACATCTCTTTTGATAAAGAGGGGTAACACAGACACCCAGTCCAGCAATACCAGGTCAGTGGATCTCAAAAACAGACATCTGGCAGGGAAAGGTGATCTGGAAGTGATTTGCTTTTATCCGCTGACCAAACTACCACGGATTGCATTAACCCGGTTAGGCTCGGCTCTGGTCGGATTTGGATAGCATTAACCCGGTTAGGCTCGGCTCTGGCTGGATAGAGATCACATAAACCCGGTTAGGCTCGGCTCTGGCCAGATAGAGATCGCATAAACCCGGTTAGGCTCGGCTCTAACCAGATGGGGATCGCATAAACCCGGTTAGGCTAGGCTCTGGTCAGATGGTCAGAGTTTTAGCTGGGACCCCGAAACTCCGTTCATTTAATATATGTAAAGTAAGCAAGGTTTCTTTTTAAATTGAAATAATGTATTTCTGTTACACTGCTGCCTTGTAAAGATTACCAGTTGTCCACTTAATATAAAGTCAGCATTTCAATCAAATGTATAAATGTATATTCCTATTGCATTCAAAAATTATTTTTTCTATATTCATTTTCTGATTTAAAGATTACATAGGCCTAAGTGTTAAAACGCATTTAGTAATCGCCCCATCCACATTAATTAAAAACACAAGGGGAAAATAAGGTAATCCGATAGCCTTCTGGGGGTGGGGGTTGCAGGAAGGTCTTATATAGAGAGTTTGTAAGGTTGGCTCAAGTTTCTTAATGCTCTGCATCTTAAATCTGAAACGCTCGCAAGGAGCTGGAGTGGGTTTGAAGGCGCCATGAAGTTTGCGTGGCGCCCGTTCAATTCACCGCGTTTACTATGAGAAACGTGCATGCAAGGATTCGGAAACGGCGAGCCCAGATTTCCCAACGCTTTGTGTATCCAGACACAACCCGTTGAATTTTAAAACGTTTCAGCAACATTATACATTGCAATTGACTTATTGCATTACAAACAGCAAACTTGGCATTAAGCTGGATCTGCTTAGTCCTCGCATCTGAATGAGATTGCATGACATCTAATTAAATGTTCCCTGTATTGTTGACTGTTAGGCTTCGGCACGTTCACGCGTACCCTACATAATACAAAATAGTTGCGGAGCGGACATAGCCTAAACATTTAATAAATTAATTTTAAAATGGTCACAGATGTGTTACAATTAATTAAATATACTCTATCTTGGCCAACCTTTGATCCGATCTTATTTAACTGTGTGACTGATTTCCCAATGATCGACTGTAGATGCCTGACATTTAATCATATCGCAACATTCCTTGCATAATCTCATTAAATTGTCATAGGACATCGGTTTTCTTTAACTAAAAGCGATCATTAACACTTCGTATTACATGTCAATAGTCCCAGTTACACCCTTCACTGCGGTAGATTCCCTGTTTATAATTGGCAATGGCAGAGTCGTGTAAATTACAACAGCTGAGAATCAAGTCATAAAAGCACTCACCTAAAAGCAAACAGAAGACATCTAAGATAATCAGCATTTTCCTTTTGCACTTGTCCATGCCGGTGCTGTCATTTAATGTCGCGGTTCCTCCGTTCCTGCCCTCTGGTGCCATTGCTTTCTCATAAATATAGTTTTGCATTGAAAACTGTCTTCTGCTTTTTAGTTAAAATCCAAAGCTAACGAGATAAATCACTTAAAGAAAAAGTTCCGAGGAAAGTTTTGCGTTCGGTGGAAGGCGATCATGCAATACTGATGAAAGCAAAACTTCCACGAAGTTGGCAGCAGCCGATGGGATCGCTTTGCTTTTGCACTACAGCAGTGTATTTATCTGCAGGGCAGAAACACACTGACCGTAACCGCGATCTGTAACCGCGATCTTCGCCTCTCCAAATTCGCGTGAAAACTTTGAAACAAACAAACAAAAATACATATGTCTGTGTTTTATTGAAATAAATGGGAATTCCGCGCAGTCCCGCTGTGTTCAAGATCCGGACCTAATGCATAGCCCTCCGTGCTTGGCGATCAGCTCCCGTTTAAGGAAACCCTCCTCCTCCTCCTCCGCCTCCGCCTCCTCCTCCCCAGAGCGGTGTAAGAAGCTCGTCCCCCTTCCCCTTTCTATCCCCAAACCTTCACTGGTGCGGCACGAAAGCGCCGGTCTTTGGTGCTCCATGTGGATGCGTTGGGGAAAAAAACCAGTATGGCAACAGTTGGTTGAGGGAAAAAAAATGTACACATGCCTCCACATGGCCGAAATTATAGCTGAGCTCGGTTGAAAACAATCACACAAATAAATAAAGTAAATTATGTAAGTAAATAAGTAAACAAGCAAGCAAGGAAATAAACAAACAGATACTTATTATCACGATTAGTAACGATACACTCATGCAAATATAGGCTATAGTACGCAAGAGTTCAATATTATTTATACATGGTCTTTATATCGTAGCTTACATTTTTAGAGATTTCACTGCTATCGTTATAATTAAACAGGTTAAATACCATTCGATTTAATTATAGGTGCCTTTGGTACCAATTGTTGAATAATATGAAGGCTCATAATAATTAATTTTCAAGGTGTGGAGAAATGTTTGTCTGTATCAATCCATCCATCCTTCCAAACGTTTAAGACTTAAAAATTATATTTCTGACTTTTATTTAGTAACTACGTGTTGAAGAATGGCGTATATGCACTGGAAAAAAAAGATTTGTCCTGAATTTGTAGTATTACGCACTTCGTGCCATCTAGTGTTCAAAAATATAAATTACAAGCGTCTAACGCGGCTAAATGAAGATGTCATTGACTGCACGTATGTTAGTTATTTGATGTTCATCTACCTTCCAGCCTTACTATCTTATTATCAAATGCAACACAATCGAATGGCCTATATATGAACACAGTAAAGACAAGAAGTCAATATAATATTATACGTAGGCCTATAATATCTGCTCGCAATATTTATTAAAAAGGCAGTAACAATAAGGGGTACCTTCACAGATTGCCCGGGTAAATAATCATTGCACATGAACACCACACAGCGCTGGAAAATCGCGACACTACACGGAAACGAAATAGGCGTGAAACACCTGAGTGACCCGCCCGATGCTTCGTGCATTAATGATGCGGGGAGCGCATCGGTATCAGGTACCACGGTGCACCAAACAGATGGACCCACGTGTCCTGTCATACTCTGAGAAGTGCGATTCATTTCTTGGCAAGGAATTCCTGGGTCGCTCTCTCCGTGGAGGTTACGCAGTTTAGAAAATATTCAGAGAAAGAAAAATGAATAAAAAGGAGACAGACGCAAGGTTGTGCGCGTAGGGCGGTATTAATCCTACAGCCGTATTATATTTTATTAAAGCACTTCTGTTCAGCCCAGTTCATGCATATTAACAGGCGTAAAAAAGTCAGTGGGGTAGGCTACTAAATGATGCACTAATTGATCATCAGTTAAAGTAGAAGAATCCAGTGTCTTTTTATATAGCGCCTTTCATGGCAGATTCGCACCAAGGCGCTTTACTAGAGTGTGTGGCAATGCGAAATGCAGCATGACACGGAGAAAGGGGACGAAACAAAGTAAAGATGCCAGAATCGGGAGCAGCCTAGGGACAGGAGCGCTTGCGGGTGTGAGAGCAGCGCTGCGCCGCACTCGGACCCGCCTCCTCGGGCACTCTGGGTAAAGCCGCGCCGGGCTGTCCCAAACGCTAAAATGGCTGAGAAGCAGAAATACGAAGGCAGGGTCAAAATAGGGCACTACATCCTGGGAGACACGCTCGGCGTCGGCACCTTCGGAAAAGTGAAGAGTTAAGTCATATCCTTATTTAAATGCTCACGCTAATCAAGTGTTGTAGCGGTTCGCAGGGGCAAAAAAACCCTGCGTGTGTGTGTGTGTGTTTTTAAAACCCGATAGCGTAAAAGTTGCCGGTAGGAAGCGTACGCCGTTTGCGCAGTGTGATGCGCTCCGGCCGCGGCTAGCGCGGAAAACTGCGTAAAGCGTGTCTGAGAATGGGGAGGGTAATAAATGTAAATTCACATCGCACCAAAGATTGGAGCTATTCTGTTGCACTTTTATACCTGATCTGATACATTGACGCATTGTCTGCCGATGGCACGTTTGCTCGAAATAAATTATTTATTGTGGTGTATTCCTTAAATATCCGACAGTATTGTCATCGCGTCCATTAGTATAAACCGGAGCCGTTCAGGTGCAAATCAGAATATACCAGGGACTTGTTACTGTTACGGGGTAATCGTATTATTTTACCTTTAAAAGCGACATCCGACCCCGAAAGACATCCCGTGTCGCTTCGTTTACGGGCGCGGCCGATTAAATCGTTTTGCTTTAGTTTGACCTTGTAGCGTCAGTGAGAGATTTTTTGCTGTTTTCGATGTTGTTCGTTTAGGAAACCGGAGATATAACCTATTAAGCATGTGTGTTTGTTTTCGGCATGTGGATACATTGATGCACTGTAGCCGCCACCCCCTATACTGGAGTATTACTGATGTATCCTCATCATCCTCCTCGTTTAAGTTTCCCATCACGTCACGAATGTTATTGTGCACACCTAGATGAACATTATTATATATTCATAAATCTGCTTTCCCCTTATATGACAGTTTAGCGGTCCAAATGGTGAGGCATGACCTTGAGGCGAGCTTCTTCAAACATAATTTGTGCGGGATTTAATGCATTGTAAGTTTTAGATATTGTTTTAATATGCAGTTTATATTATATGAACACAAGGATCACAGTAGTTATGCTAATTATCTTTCTTATTACATTAGCCAGTGTCCCTTAAGTATTTACTCTCACGCATTCTCCACTATAGTGTTTAAAACGGCTGGTGGACTGTAGGACCTTAATGATTAGTAAATAGTGACATTCCTGTGCCATTTTTATCTTGGGAAACATTCCTTCCCAGATTGACAGAAGATCCCAGGTTTTTCCAGAAAACTGATGGGAAGGAGGAATTTTGCCTGCTCCTCCGCCTGATATAAGACATTGTGCACTTTAGTGTACTAAAGATACAGGCTTCATTGCTTTTATTTCCTTCGACGTTAATATTATGTGATATGTGATGCTGCGTAAATTGTATTCGGAGAGGTGGATGTGATTGGGGATGTGTCTGGCACGCCACTCCCCTCTAAGCCGAGTTATAGTTAGCCTGGAAGCTATCTTAGGAAGCACAGGGTAGGGTGTACACTCAGCAAGGGCATCTGCCCAGCCTCCTGCAGCGCTGAGCACTGGCCCACCGTGGTGGGGTAGGAGAAGGCGGCTCATGTTGACATTGGGGCTGTCAGGATAAGCCACATTAATTGAGTCATCATTTCAAGGCACACAAACATTCCTCCTTCCATTAATAGCATGACGTCTATATGGATATTGCTAGAATTTTACTCGCACGATCTGAAATTCGAAAGTTAATCTCAGAGGGTGCAGATAAAATGTTTTGTGGACCTTCAGTTATGATTGTGACATTGGAATTTAGTTGGCTTCAGGATGTAGTGCATTTTTGATGCTGAGAGATTGCAAGAATTTTGTGTGAATTGTAAATTCCCCTTCAAATGATACATATTTATTTGCATGGTTTTTCCAGCTGCTACCTTCCTCTTTAGCACTGAGGCGATGCTGAGATTTCAGCTTGAGAAGCAGCACCCCCACATAGCCCCAGTGACACACGTCTTTCCTATTGGTCTGTGTAAAGCCATTGCTAAATGACTAGACCTATTAAAACTACAGTATGTTGATGTAAAAATGAAAATGCATGGAATTTCAAATACTATGCACTGAAAATGCTACAAAGTGAAAAACTATAATGAACATGTGAGTGACATTGCCATGTAAAACTGCTAGAAATTGTGTTTTTTTTTTTATTGACTCTGCATTCCAGGTCATTCTTGGTAGAAACCTTACCATTATGCTACCCTGCTGCCCCAGAGGCCAGTTAAGGAGGTCTTAATGGTCTATGCTTTATGCAATCAGTTGGCCGACTTGTGCCTCCCCCCAGCCTTATCCAATAGGCAGATTGTGTAATCAATTCATCAGCATACAGAGAATTCCCCCCACCCCCCGAGAAGGACCTATCAGTAGGGTTGCTGGACACCCCATGAAATTTATTTCTGGCTACACGGCTGGGGCAGTGGGCTATGACCTTGTCCCGCTGATGGGATTTGGAACAAGGGGAAAAATAGTTGAGTACCACTGGTTGGTGGAGAACAGCAGTTTCCACCGATACCTTAAACACTTAGGTCACCTAGACCTTCACTGACAAAATAAGAATGACTTATTTCGCGTGCGTTAAGAAATTCTGTCGGCGAGAATAATACGCGTGATATAAAAGGAAAGCATAAAAATGGGCGCTTGCGAAAATGGTGCTTGCTTTTATCATAATTACGAAGAAATATGGCACGCTTGTTTGCAGTAGCTATAAGGAAACACTTGTGCTTTCACTGTCAGGACTGTTTAAGGTGCGTAAATGCACCAGTGGGGTCCGGTGCCGAAATCGTCTAGCCAGCACAGGTAAATAAGGCAATGAGGACGCAGCGTCTCCGGCTGTAGAGACCAGCTAGCGGGAATGAGCGCGGCCAGCAGGCTTCTGTTGGGCGCGCGCGGTAATGAGATGGAGCGTTAAAGGACACTGGAGCGAGATGAACCTGCCGCTGTCCGTCTCCCCTGGGTTATGGTGTGAAGGAACAGGGGCCGCTTCGTTAATGGGCTCGTCAGGAGGGGAGCAGGTGGAAGCTGGTGTTCGGGGTGAATCCCAGAGCCCGGGGTGTACAGCCGAGTACTGCCTTTGGAGTACGACGGAAGACATTTTCACCTTTTTCACACTTAAGTCTAAAGAGAAGCTCAGTGTTGTGAGCTGTAACTAAATTCTATGTAATTAAGTGCCCCCCCCCCCCCCCATGTAATGCCAATTACATTCTCTCTCTCGTTTTCATAAAAGAGTATCTCTTAGTAAGTTAGCTGTTATTTCTTCATATTGCTTGCAGACTGACATGAAGGTAATTATTACTTAGTCCGTCAATTTAAATAGTATGGCTAAAATTTATTACTATGCTATTAGTATTAATAGGCAACCAAGACTAGTTAATAAACGCTGTTCTGCATATAAGAGGAAGTGATTGCTAGCTGGCTGACGCCGTGTTCCCATTTCCTGCAGCATGCCTAACGGTCTGTCTGTCCCATCAGTCGGCGAGCACCAGCTCACGGGACACAAAGTCGCCGTCAAGATCCTCAACCGGCAGAAGATCCGCAGCCTCGATGTGGTCGGAAAGATCAAGCGTGAGATTCAGAACCTCAAGCTGTTCCGGCACCCACATATCATCAAGCTGTGAGTGCGCCGTGGTGCCGTCACTTTACCGTGAGCCCGATGAAAACGTCTGCCCCGACCATGGAGCAAGAAGGATGTCATACCAGTCACTCAGACACAAGTATACAGCCAGATGTGCTCCTGCACTGAGGGGATTGGGGATGCTCGCCCCACAGCTGGATCAGAAGGACCAGGCTTCTCCAGCCCACCCTGGATCTTATTGCTAACTACATTAATAATGACTTTGCCAGTGTTACTGACTGCTGTCTGTTTCTGTATGGGATTCCAGTCAGTAGGCAAGAATTGTGCATTAAAATAGGTGAAATTTAAGGCAAGACTTTAAGATTTGATAGCATAGAAAAGTGTGGTCCCGTAGGTCCATTGATACAAGTGCCTACAAGTCAATTAAAATTAGAGAAGTGAATAATTAGACTACCAAGAAGTATATTTCATGCCCTAACAGGAGGCAACCAAAAACACTGGTAGCATCTTACAGTTCTCACAAGTCTATTAGTGTCAGCAAGAAGGCTCCAGTGAAAGTCGATATGGGTGCTCTTTCGGCTGTTGTGAAAACTATTTTATGTTGGAAGGTCTGCCTGTACCCTGTGTAAGAGCCTAAAAATCAGTTCAGGTAAAGCCCCAGTGATTTTCCTCTCCCTTAGGAGTTAATGCGGCCTTATTGTTATTTTTAGGACTAGAGTTACACAGGTCAGCATGAAGCACCAGAGACATCAGCACCCTACTGTCGCTGTCAAGGCAGACTCTGAATTAATCTATTTATCTCTTGCAGTAAAAGCCGTGACATCTTCTATTCAATTTAGCAAAATATTCGCTTCTAGACTGCAAGCTTTGCGTTCCTCCACCGCACTTTTGGCCAGCTGTTCCTCCGGATATCTAATTTGTCACCGTGACTGAAGAAGATTAAGGAAAATGGGGTGTAATGTTTTGGAGACCGCGTGAAAGCTGCGGCTAAACTATTCCTCCGCCTTTGTAAACACGCGTGATCCGAAGGTCCTCTGTCACGTATCTTTAATACCGTCTGCCTCGATTTATAGTCAAAACATCATGTCTCTCGT
>JAODKL010000034.1:19827495-19838612 GCA_026780765.1 Petrocephalus schoutedeni
CCAATGTAAATGGTCATGAAAATAAAGAAAACACATTGAATGAGAAGGTGTGTCCAAACTTTTGGCCTGTACTGTATCTCCTCAGATGGTACTTGTTTTATAAAACAAATGTTTATTGTTAATAAATCACAGAGAGCCATGGTCCTAGCATTCATTTAATGTATGTTTCATCCCACATAATACTTCTGTAAAATGTTGTTAATACTTATTTTAAGCTTCCCTCCATGTCTCGATTAGAATAAAAAATATTTATATAGGCAGAATGAATAAAACGATCATCTTAGGGAATCACAATATACACAGATATCAGAAGGTCTTTAAGTTGATGTGTCCTGTTGCCACAGTGGGAAAATATTTTGCTTTCACATTGTTTCTAGTAAAATCTCTGGCTTTCTCCTGCTTTCAGGGGCTGAATGCAATTCTGACTCCAATCAGCGTACATTGGTTATTCCCCTTCAGAAGCAAAAATTCAGAAAAGGCTCAAAATCAAAGCAGTACTCGTATACATCATCGGTAACTTGGGCCCCTTGATGAGATGGGAGTATTTCCCTATAAGAGACAACGCCTGTGACTTCTGTACCAGTGCCCCCTGGTGGAAACCATCTGTCAAGTCTTCAACTCACATCAGTCTGTCAACGTTTAACTGTAAGAGGAAAAAAGTATGCAAGCACTCCAATGAATTAAGGCATCTCGGGAATGTTGAAAAAGGAATTTTGCCCTAAAGCAAAATGTGACTGAAATGTGAGCCATGTTTATGTAGGCTTACCCCACCTCTACTATCTGATGCCATGCGCATACATCTTGCCTCACGCTTAAGTTATGTATGTATATATGTATATATATATCAATATATAATACAGACATACAGGTACAGTATATGTAAATGCGCATGTATGTGTGTACGTGTGCATGTTTCCCGGCAAAATGGCCCGGCACTGCTTGGGGGCAGAAGGGGCAGGTTTCTCAGGTCCCAGATCTGCCTTCCGGGATCATTTCCGGCTCCACCCTCCTACGGGGTTGAGTGGTTCAGAGGAAATGCGGAATGCTCCAAGCGTCAGGCTGCCTGGGTGTAAACAGCCCCCTATGTGACAGAACAAAAGATTTCGAAAAGGCAGCTGACCTGCAGGAGCGCTGAGCAGATCAGTCCAAGGCGTCGGCATAGAGCGCAGGAGGGGGGATGATGTCCATCATCGGCATCTGCGAATCCTCTTCCTGCTCATGACTTTTAGGGAAAACGAAAGGAAAAGACCCGCATGATGAAAAAGCCCATGCTGACATGGTGGGCAAGTTTAGTGACAAGGACGTGAGACTGTAGGATAATGTTCACACATTCAGGCGTGAAATACTCACGCGTATGACGGTTCTTCAGCATTTGTGATGCCTACGGGTAAAAAACAGTATAAGAAAATGATTGTTTCTGAAAGTATTCTTACATTATTTACCAGGGCTGGACAGGCCTTCTGCCATATCGGACATATCTTTTCCCCAGAGGGCCAGCGAAATTCAATGAGAATTTTTGTTTATTTGTTTATAAGTATATATGTATGAATGACAGTAAGTCCAGCGCCAATTTTTAATCCAAGCCCAGCCCATGTATTCACTAAATCACCCATTTAATTAAACAAGATATATCTTTAGAAATTGTCTGCTGTTGTTTGCTTATTATACACTGCATGGAATGAACTGCTCATTCCTGAAGTTGTGCCTATTTGATTAATGTACCTAATCTCCTTTGCCGTCTGGGTTAATGCCGACTCACCCCCAGGTCACACAGTAGGCGCAGATGGACCTAAAACCTACCATAATGGCACAGCAGTATGCTGTCGGGTCACGCACCCACCCAAACCCATCCAGCCAGACTGGCCCGGGTGAAACACAGCAGCCTCACTTACTTGGTTCATGTCTGCATGGAGAGACAGAGAGACGAGATGAGTGAAACGTGCACGGCCCGAGGAGCCGAGCACACGTGGCGTCTCCGTTAAGAGGCTCACCTTTCTGAAGGGGGGATTTCTGTCACCCGCTGGTTCTCGAAGAAGGTGGCCAGCTTCTGAAGGGCTTCCAGGCTTAAAGAGGAGGAGGAGGAGGGTGCCACAGAAACAGTTAAATTTCTCAGGACAAGGCTTTTTCTCCATTGTGATGCTATTATAACAAATTTCCCCACCCTCTGAAACCATTGAATAAAATGCAATTACACTCGTACATATTTCACATAAAGAATAGCCCTCTAGCTCTGCTGCATCATGAATAATGTCATAATTGGCATAAATCAGTCACAGAACTTTCTGGATTTAACAAGGGAGCCTTGCAACGTTTTCGCTGGGGGAGTCTTTGGTGCAGGTTAGTGGAAGAGGGTATATTAACTCACCGAGGGGCATTATTCTCCGGGCTGCCGTCGTTCTGGGTCTCTGGGAGGCTGGACTGCCGTGCTGCCGAGAGCAGACCGTGGGCCAGTTTTAATACTCAGCTGGTTTAATTCACCATTATTCAGCTCCTCTGGCCCTGACGGCCACCAGAGTCTTCTAAATACATCTGCTTTTACAGTCCAGTGCACCACAAGTTAGTCACAAAATACTGCAAGGTAAGGTATTCGAAAAAGAGAGAGAGAATGCAAAAAACAAAACCATGGAAACGCTGAAAAATGAACAAGGCATGAAGTATAACCCGACTAATGTGTTTCTCTGTCATAAATCATAATATTTATACGATAATAATTTTACTCACTTATTTCAGGTGCTGGGTGATATTGAGACTCCCTGTAAAATAAGAAGACCTGCATTTAAATAACTCCCAGATGGTCCTTCAATAAATTAGCACGGAAATAAACATATAAAGCACCACATAACTTTCCTTAATAGTCACATTGGTCTTCTCGATTGGTACAGTCATACGTCGCTTAATGACCGGGATACGTTCTGAGAAATCTGTCGTTAGACCGTCATAGAGAGTACTTACACAAACCTAGATGGCATAGTCTACTACACACCTAGGCTATATGGTGTAGCCTAAATACTGATAAAAATGTACAGTATAGTAAATACATAAACAAACACTATCTCGGCCCCAGCGCTAGTTGATCACAAAAGGGACCTCCCCCAACCCCCCGGGCCATTTATAGTAATGCCTGTGATCGGAAGACTGGCAACCTTCCGATCATAGGCACAGCATCCTAGCATCCTAACCTAGTGAGCCGCACACCACCCCCTTCACCCATTCCCGCTCTACACAGGAAAAAAAAAACACCATGCCTATGACACAGGCCTTTATGAATAACCTCTAAAGCAGACTCACCTGGGCCCTGAGGGGGACGCGGCCTCGTCATCTGTCCATTCCTCGCTGTCATCCGAGACTGAGAAAGAACCACATTTATGTGAAGATACCCAGAATCCTCAGCACCATCTTTATGCTGGAGCCTTCACCGGTACATTAAATATATAACACTCATATAAATAAGGTAGTATGAAAGACTCACAGCTGCCACTGGACAAAGGAAGTTGATTGGAGGACCTGAAAATGTGAGAATCACAGTCCTTTTGAGCAGCAATGTCAAAAAGGGGACTATCAGAGAATAAGCTACCATATATACACAGCATTTCAATTAAAAAGAGCCTCTGGTGGCTGGAGTACCTGCTGCCCATGCTGGTGGCCTCTCCATTGACTGCTCCATGGCCTGCAGCCTTGGCCGCCTTCTTCCCCAGCTCCATCATATCATGGATGTCCAACTCGACCCTCTCTACGGAGATGTAGCCATCTGAGGGAGAGAGACAAGCACATATGCTGCTTTTCAGTCCAGGGACACGGCACTCATGGGAATTTTACTTAGACAAAGATGTTTTGATGGCAGAATGAAAAATGATTGGTTAAGAGAGAGAACTAATGAGATCTTATATCAGGTGTCAGACCAACCAATCAGATGTCCTGCCTCCTCTAGTTACTTGGACCAGCCTCCTCTACAATCTGATTATCTTTTTTAACCATTTTTCATTCTGCCCTCAGAACATTTGTGAGAGCTAGTAGAAATAACAAACATAAACACAGAAACACATGTTTAAAAGTGAGCAGTGAAGTGCAAAATTGTCAGAATTTCACTGATTGGCAGTAAAGCTTTTAAAGAATTTTAAATGCATAAAATGAAAAGAAAAAGCATCTTAATGCCTTTGTGGTGTGACACAACAATCCGAGACTGAGGACAGACATTTGGGCCAATTATTCATTGACATTTCTAAAGAATTCATACTTAGGTTAACCATTTTAGTATTAAAATTCTACTACAAAAAGCGAAATAAGAGCAGTGATGCTAGCGAAATGATCAAATTCATGATCAAATGCCTCATTTTGTGTTTACGCTATAAAAATGAAGCGCTGCTGCAGTGAGGTTAGCATCGTTAGCATCCACTGCAAGCTGCGCCCCATCATGGCCGCAATGCTCTCGCTCACAGTTATTGTCCGCGCTCCTCGCCAGCCACTTCCCCTTGGGGCAGTTGTTGGTGCGGATGATGCTGATGATGTCCCCGCTCTTCACGGCCAGGCCGTTCCTACGGCCTTTACTGCTCACCGTCACCCTCGCCTCGTACATGGCCTCCTCCTGCCCTGTAATCTGCATGAATAATAACACCGGCCAATCAGCCACTCTAGAGCAAATCGCTCTGATAGCCACGTGATAGCACAGCATGAGCGTGAGTCATACTAACAACAGCGTGTCGGTATTCCAGGTATGAGAAGGCCAGACTTGAATTACTGGAGCACAGCTGCCATAACTGAACTTATTGGCAGACAGAAGTAGTCATCGACAGCGGTCCCCGCCATTTTTCCACAAGGGTCAATTTCAATTCAATTTCGGTCCGGATGCAGTTGGTGACCAGTGGTGTAGACGGAGGTGGAGGATCTAGGTTTAATGCTTTATATATATATTTTTAAAAGCATTTAATGGAGCTCAGTAGCGCCCCATGTGTATGGAATGCGCCGACAGCTAGGGGGCGCACTGGGGTGTGCACGGGCTGAGAAGACCTCAGTAGGGCGTGACTCAGTATGATGAAGGCGTGCTGAGGATGCTGTCCACACGCCCAGAAACTACAAACGCAAGGCAGGAAATAACCCAGGATGGGACGCCAACCTATTGCAGGGCAAACAAATAAAAACTAAAATAAAAATACAAAATGACCCAGCCCATAGGTTTCCCTCCCCGCCGCCTCACCTGGAACTTCTTCTTCAGCCTGCTCTCCTTTTTCTCCCTCTCTTTCTGCTCCTTCTTCTCCTTCTCCAGACGCTGCTTCTCCTTCTTCTTCAGCTCCTTCTGTCCCGGTTCGCTGGGGCCACCCTTCCGCTCGCCCTTCTCCTGGCTGTGAGGGAAGAGTGGCGCTTTTGAGCACAGGCCGGCAGCTCGTTTGGTATGACGCCCCCCAGTGGCCACACCAGATGAGCGTCGCTGAGGAAGCCCTGTGTCCTTCCGTTTCATTATGGAAGACAGCAATGCTCTGCTTTCGATCAAACAGCGTTTCTCTTAAACCACCTGACAATGCAGAATCGGCACTTATCCTAGTGAGTGTTAATTAAGCAGGAAAGGGTAATCTTTGATTAATATCGCATACATATTTCAGTTTCCTTTACTGAATAGTTGGACAATTGTCACCAGTAGGGAGAAAGTGCAATGATACCTAACCCCCCAAACAAACACCAAAACCAGGCGATTTCTTATCTATCAATTCTAAGTGCTTATCATTTTTCTAATCAATGTACAGGGATTGAGGAAGACCTTTTGGATCAGAAGATTAGGCAGGAAGGACTTGATGGTCCCCGTGGTAAGAACATACCGTGATTTTCGGAACCAAGAATTCCTGGGGGCATCTGCAGTCTAGACAAAATCAAAAAGGGAAGAACACCAGGAAGATGGTTAGGGTTGAAAAGAGCCAGAATATGGGCATGTGCGCATAACATGTATGTGGTAATACATGACAGTAGTTAAAAAAAAAAAAGTCAAAAAGCACATTACTGTCCGGATTTACTCAAAGTCTAATGAATCAAACACTTTGAAATACAATCTCAGTGGTCATAACAAAAGAGAGTCGGGTGCATTTAAAGCCATACAGTATGTCCATAACTGATTGTAAGTAATCAAAAGACATCGACAGAAACATAGTGTTCTACGTAATCTTTTCTTATTTTGCATTAACTGTGCAGTGTGGCACCAACCCCCGTTCATCCAAAGAATTTACCATTGGCTCTGCCTCATAGGGGTCTGTAACACAAAAAACAAACAAACATGAACAAACTGCAGGGATATTCACTGTACCCGATGTACCGTTAACTTTGTTTCTGTGAGATACAGATGAGAATTTCATAAATATCTTTCATGCCGGTACTATCAGTTCTTATACTAGGATCTATGCCGGAAGATCATATTCATAAAGTGCCACTTTTATCTTGAAGGCATGCAGCCTCATACTGGAGATCTAGCTGTTAAGACATCATAATGTAAGCAATACAGAAGCCGTCCCACGATTGCCAAAGGTTATCTTACTTTTGGGGGTTTCGTTACGCTTGCCTTTGCGTCCTTTTTTCCCATTCTGAGCATTTTTGTGACTGACAGGGCTTTCATTTGGACTCTGAGCCCTAGAAAGAAAAGGCAGAAAATGATCCAGAAAATCTGTCAGGGACCTCATAAAGTCTAAGTCAAAATACAGATAAAAGATGCACGTGAAAATAAGAGATATACTGATTTCAGTCAAACTTTCATGTAATGGCATTACCCTGGTACTGGCATGGGATCATTGATGGGCCCGGTCATCTCAGCAAGTGGATCTTTGTGTTCCAGATCTCCGTGGCCTGCTTCCTGCTTCGAAACCTCACAGTCCATATCATCAGGTCCCGCTGCTTCAAACTCAGGGGCGTGAGATTCTGCAGGGTTAAACCCTGACGCCCAATGATCTGGAAAATCTGAAGCTACCAACGTCGAAACCTCGAATCCCTCATGGTCTGGAGCTTCAAGTTGCGACATCACAAGTGCAGCATTTTCAGAGACTGACTCTTGCTGTGCGGAAAATTCAAGGTCTGCAAGAAATGCAAGAAATAATACAATGAATGTCATCTTGGCTGTCAAACAGATTCCAGAATTGTATAAGCAGACTGTCTGCTCATAAATTCTTCAATAATAGGGATCGAATATGTTATTAGTCCTGTTAACTACAAATGCTTTCCCATTTGTGCATTGCAAATAATTACTCAAAAATCAAAACATGCTTATACATTATTCTTGTGTTTCAGATTCAGTGATTTTAGGTCCACAGCTTGGCCTTACTGGCTTCAGTGCAGAGGGACCCAAAGATTTTTTTTTTGACTAGCTTCAAAGCCCTGCCTTCCAAAAGTGACAGTGTCATTCTTCAGGGGCTGAACAAATACAAGCCCTGAAGAACTGTAACAAACATGTCAATAAACACGGGCACTGATCCTCTGCCGATGTTATGATAAGAATGTTCTGCTGCGTGGCACGTTTGACACCATGATTTAAAGAGCCTTTTCGTTGCCGCCATCTTGTGGTTCTGTAACTTTGACGTTTGCAAGGTTCCCCTTTGCAGTTAAGCCTACAGCTCTACCTCACAGGCCCTCTGACAGTGGCCTAGGTCTCCCTGTACATAACCCCACAAATTTGTTACAAATGCTGTATTTCAGATACTTGCCCTCCTTATGAATCAAGATTGGCTCACAGCAATCCATCAGTCTTTCCATATGTGGGCTAACCTGGCCTTCAAAACCCAGCCCACCAATTCCTCAAATCGTTTAAATTTTGCAGTGCGTTGGCTGATTATACCGTACAATATAAGTCTGTACATATATCAAAGTAAAGATGTCATCATTCTGTCTGAAAACAGAAGGATCAAATAAATCAAAGTGGCCCGATTCCGACGTCTAGCCTTGGGCTAGGATCAGCCAATCTATTTTCTTTTCCTCACATAGATATTATTTGTATTTACGGTCACACTTTAATAAACACACGCACACACAAAAAAAAAAAAACATACTTTGAGATAAGCCATTAATCTCAGCAGCTGGTGGAGAATCAGAGCAGGTTTGGATGGGGGTCTCCATCAGTGGGTCCTGATAGTCTATGGGAGGCAACACCAGCAGAATGTTATCCATGACCATGGGGTCCACCTCCTCTTGGGGCAGGCTCGTCGTCTCACTAAGGAGCAATGGCTGAACTGGGGGGGTCTTCTTCTTAGCTTTCTCCAGAGCTCTCAGAACGCGCTTATCACAGGGTGGGGTCTTGCACGAAATGGGCTGAACTTCAGCCTTTGGTTCTTTGGATTCCAGCGCAGCGGGGCGATCCTTTTCCGGAAAGCGGGTCCCCTGGCTTTCACCAGGCTCACAGGCTGCGATTCCATTCTCCAGCTTCTGGGCCTCTGTGAAGGCTGAGCTCTCTGCAGTCCCGGAGACAGCTTTGGGGGAGCCTTTGCTGGTTTTATTTTCAGGATTTAAGGTTGGTGTCGAGCTGAAAGCTGGACTTTCGCATTGAGGCGGTGGATTTTGGGCAGGAGTGAGTGGTGCCGGCCCTGGGGTGGGCCCGCCTTCTTTTACAGGCACCTTCCCGTCATTATGGGCTGGCTTCGCATTGTCAGGCTCTTGCTTCTGGTTGAGATTCAGGACCTCTGCGCTGAGCCTGTGCACCATATCATCCTGCTTGCCTTTGGGGGATGTGGGGGAGGTCGGCTGAGATTGGGGCCGCTTCTTGCTTAACCCCTTCTTGTCATCTTTGAATACCACTCTCGGTATGACTGGCATCTTGCTCTCCATAGCCAAATTGATGGAGGTCAGCACGGAGGAGCGGCTGCTGGAAGGGGGAACCTGCCTTGGCTTCTGTGGAAGAGCAGGTTTGCTTGTTATCTGCTTCAAAGCTGCATCTTCCTGAAACTTGGCCCGCAGGGACTGAAAGTCTTCCCTTGGACCCTGAGTGAAAAAGAAATATATATATATATATATAAACAATATATATATATAAACAATGTAAGACATGTTCACATCTGGGAAAAAAAAAAAATCCTGATGCAACCAAAAGTAAAACTAACAAATAACACTGACAATGAAATGTCACTGGGAAGTGTGGTTGGAAGTTTTTTTTCTTTTTTTCTTTTTGTTAAAACCTTTAATATGTATGAAAAACATTTATTGAATTAATAAAAAAATGTTATGTCTGCGAATTCACTCAGAACACAACCTGAGAAACTGTGATGTATTATTTTCGTATTTGACTAATTTTGATTAGATAGATAGACAGATCTTCCAGAAAACTTTTAAAATATGTATAAAACACACAGACACACACCTCGGGATAAACCTTAAAGTGCCACGATGAGCTCATTAATGTGACTAACAGCGAATGCTGAATGTCTAGCAGGAGGATGTTGATGCCCGGCGGAATGTTAAATCGAGATAAATGCTTCATAACGTTGCGCTTGAGAAACTATCGCTTAGACAATAACACGATAATTTCGTATTACGGTAAGACAAACTTTATTTTCTTACCTGCTCCATAGCCGATCTTGTGTAAAAGCCCCTGCAACAACTGGATGACAAGTACCCTTATCTACTTAATTTTGTGAAACATTCATAATATGTATATGATAATTTCATAGAGGAGAAGCTGGGATCCCGGTGCAGATCCGGGCCAGAGGGCAGCGTATTTTACTAAGCCCTGGCTTCTCTCCGCTGCCAGACCCGGCTGCCAGAGGACGGACGATTCACGCAGAAATTATTCGGTCGGTCCGGCTTGTCTGCCTCGTCCTGCCTCGGTGGCGCGCAGCGCGGCCCCGCCTCTCCTGGAATGCGGCAGATCAGGTGCATCCGTGCGGCCGCATTTCTCCACACTACGTCGCACTACCTGACTTTAATGATCGGCATTAATGCCCCCTATTATTGTTTTAAAGCACGTCAATTTTTACTTATACACCAAAAGGGAGGAGTACCCCGACCCCGAAGAACCACCCCATCCCCATTCGCTAATATTGAAACAATGTCAAATTATCACCACTCATTATTAATCCAGTCCAGTGTCAGACAAATTAAAGGGCGTTATATTTAACGTAGAGTAACTGCAAAATCATTTTATTCTATCTGCATTATAAAGTCTTAACTTTATAACGTCGAAACTTACCTGCAACAGATTACCTGTGAACAAAGCGCAGTTTGATCTTAAAATTTGTAAACTGTGATCGGTATAGTCGTCTGCCCGATCGTGCTGTGCGAAAGAAGTTTCAGTTTCAAAGCAGTCTGGGTCCGATTAATCAGATTACATTTTCCTGAAATGCGTTTCCTCGTGCTATGTGCCTTTTTATCACTATCGATAATCCGAAGTCTGCCTGAATATAACTATGTATACAATACTGCCATAACTCTGGTATAGACAAAAACCCATGATATCTGTGGACCTAGGCTCTGATTTTTGGAGGGTCCTAATTTTCAGTGTTGCAACATGTTGCAGCATCACTGTTGTTTCATGTTGCATTAAGGCTCCAGAGAGTAGAAGATGTCCTTAATGTAGCAGCAGACTATTCCCAGATGGGGAGAAACAGGCACTCAGTCCTTATCACAAAGCTCTGAAAGGCTCTCGCGTGTTTGTGACACCATAAGAACTTTCCTCTTCCAGTCAAGCATCTTAAAACTTTTGCTGCAGGATACATTTATCTCTCAACATTGCATCCAGTCCTTATTCATTTCATATAATCCAAACACTTTATTGCCACAATACACCTCAGATTAAACCGACTGTCCAACAAAGTTATTTATAATATTATATATATTATATATCATTATAATGTAACAAAACATTCCTTTTTGGTGTACTTTTTTTAAAATGTTAATATAACAAGAGGTACTTGTTACACAGTACAACTGGCAGCACAGACTTAGGTAGGTTTCCTCTGTGGTAAGTTTAATGGAAAAACTATTTGCTGGCTAACGAGGACTCGGAGAGTCCATATGTCACCATCGTTTGGAGTGATCTCAACCATGGACACCAGTCATGAATGTTAGACAACAAGGCAAACCCAGCACATGATGTGAGATATATAGCTTCATGGGCCGAGATATGAGTGAGTAATCCTAAATAAGTAATCGTAAGTAAGTGACCC
>JAODKL010000034.1:19872842-19884712 GCA_026780765.1 Petrocephalus schoutedeni
CCCAGTGAGGGTCAGGGTTAGCATGTCCCAGTGAGGGTCAGGGTTAGCATGCCCCAGTGAGGGTCAGGGTTAGCATGCCCCAGTGAGGGTCAGGGTTAGCATGCGCCAGTGAGCGAGCCGTTAGCATGTTCTGATGAGGGTGAGGGTTAGCATGCCCTGGTGAGGCAGTCATTAACATGCCCTGATAAGGATCAGATTTAGTATGCCCCTGTGAGGGAGCCGTTAGCATTATCTGGTGCAGGAGTTGTTAGCATTACCTTGTAGACCCGTGCTAAGCCTCTGACAGACCTCAGGCTGACAGCAGTCCAGCCACATGGTAGCTGCCCTTGCTAGAGGAGGTGGTGAGCTGGAGGTGAGTTCCTCTCATTCCAGCTCTCAGAAAAGGTCTGGCAAGTCCACGCTATCCGGACGAAGCATGCACCGGGAACTTACCCCTGACTTCTCATCGAAGATCTTGATCCCACCGAAGGAAACGGTCAAGAAGACTTTTTGCTTGTGCTCTCCTTTCGAGCGGGCGGCAGCAGCGATTCCCTGGGGGGTGATGAGAAAGCAAGAGAGGAACAGCACGTCACCGGCCTTATCCCGTTAATCTGTAGGCGTGGGGGTACCAGGTGTACTCTAATACAGTCAATATGCAGCCCGCGGTTCCTCTCTGCCACGGAACAGATGTTGCTGTCAGTCATGATGGGCAGACAGATGAACCGCTGCCTGACCAGTGGAAAAGCACCCCAGACTGCGGCACCAGGCCCCCTTTGCAGATAGACATGGGCCTTGGCCCAAAAAAAAAAAAGAAACTGCTGCTGCCATTGTACCATACTGGTGCAATAAGCAATATGATCCCTGACACCCCTTTCATGTTAATGTTGTGTACGATTATAAAGCTTTTGAATTCTCATCCAAACGCCATTCATGGTGACTTCTACAAGCTGTCTAGTCTGAATCGAGCTTCTCTACCGAGCAAACGATCCACTTTCAGGGCTCGAAACAGGTGTGTGAGAGGAGAAGTGAAACAGTTATCCGTTCCTATCAACTGGCAATCCCCAGCTCCTGGGAATCGATAGTACCAGCTTCAAAGGTCGATCAATGCCAATCCCAGACTCTCAGACAATGGGATGCGAATATCGATTGAACAATTTCTCTTGATGTGACCATACGTGGCAGGTGGGGGTGGTTCATTTGTGCTTCTCCTCTACCATCAACAAGTCTTGGAATTTGAGATGGACGCGATGGATGGTCTTGCAAATTTCAGGTGGCATCTTGAATGTGGGAAGGGGTCAATCGAGTCTGCCCCCCCATCCAGTCAACACAGACAGGTCATGGATGCAGGGAAGACTGAGATTAGTAATAATAATTCCGGAACGCTGGTTTACTGATTAGTGAGGGTTCCGTTGAATATGACTATAGATTTGCTGTCAAGGTGACCGATGTAAACAGGCTTGATCAATCGTCTCCTGTAGCCACAATCACAATTAAGTGTGATGCAAATGGCCCCCATTCTCCAGTCCTCTAGAGAGAAAAAAGAGAGCATTGAGGCGGGCCCTGTGTCTCCCCCCCCCCCACGCTACCCCACCCCACCCAATATGGCTATACCCGTGCCTCGGTTGCTTATGATGTCTGCAGCTCTAACACCATTCCCTGACTCATGCTGGGCACCCGGAGATGATCGGGTTGCCAGTGCCAGCCCGGCCCGTCGGAGGCTCACCTTCAGCTTCATCATGGAGTCCTGGCACAGCTTGTCCCCCCTGGCGGCGGTGACCTCGTCGATGCCGATCAGCTTGGCCTTGTAGCGCACTCCATCCCCCTTGAAGCGTTTAATCAGCCCGGCCTCGCTGCGATCCTGACCTGCGGACGCCAAGGGGTCACGAGCGTCAGGCCGGAGGTCGCTCACTCCTTACTCCGCGGCCGGAGCCGCGGTTAACAAGCTCCCACCGCGATCGATGCGCGCGAGCCGGTCTCCAGCAGAAACGGCGCATGTGCGTGGAAAAGAATCGCTGTAACAGGCAGACGATATTAACAGAGCTGCTCATCAAACCGGAAGAAAGACACATTCAGCAAAAGTATAGTGCAGATTGATGTTTAAAATAAAAGTTTAATAAATTCACAGTCACCAAGGCTGCTTTAAACTGACTGTCACTCACTCAGCCTGTCTACCTGATTGAGTCTGATCAGTCGAGGTGAATTTTTCAAGCATAAGGACCTGTCTGAGCCAAACAGCTCTGAGGCAACAAATCTTATGGCACAATCTTGTAGGTCACTGTATAGTATTCGCAACCACGGGTCCCGAATGAGGACAATCACATAAATATTTATCTGTAACTTAACTAGAAGACATCTATTTTTAACAGACACCCCACTATTTTAATAAAGAAACAGGGGGAAAAAATCTGTCGACTGGAGAGAATCTGCTTTCCTGTGTTGGAGCCATAAAGGTTAAGAACGTGGGTATTAGTCATTCCGACAGGTTCAGCCAATAGCTTGTAGTACTCCTCAGAATGGGCTGTCTCTGTCCGCTAATACTCTTTGATCTCCAATCTGCAGCCTCCCTCTTAATTCAAGAGACAAGAGGATTACACGCTTCTCAGACTCCGGTCCAAGGAAATGGGAGGTCACGTGACCGACAGGTCACATGACTGGCAAGTCACATGACCGACAGGCCACCGATGGTCCCAAAGCAGACAACACAGCTCAGAGGTTGCAGATAAATTCCCCTCTGCTGATTAGGCACATCAAGTGCCTGACCTGGGTTCAGTATTTATATCACGATAGAAGCAATTTTGGACCATTTTGCAGTACATTATGAGACTGAATCAGGGCACTGCATCTCAAGACAGTGTCCTGTCATAAGTACCGTAATAATGTCACCGTTACCAAGTCACTGCGACTCAGGTGCTGTGCTGATGATCACGTCCACTGTTTAATGCACTAATTAGTGGAGGCAAGCATTTACCAAATAATGAGAAGTGCACTGAGGGAGGGAACGCTTAAGGTAACGACACTGTAATCAGACTTTTTAGTTAGTGACACTGAAATTGGATAGGGGTGGGGGGATGGGGGGTTTGGATAAACAGAAGCATGCACCAAAAGAGACACTGCAGTTACTGTGACCTGCTGCCGTGCTGCCCGGCACCAAGCTGGAGCAGAGTCATGGGGGATGGGAGCGACATGAGAGGGAGAGGCACACGGCCAGGGAGACGCGGCTGCATAGAGCGGCACAGGCGTGGCCAGTCCCATGCGACCGCCAGCCCCCAGTTCCTCCATCATCCCCCAGTACCTCTGCCACATCCCATAACCCTTTTCCTTCTCAATCCCCTGCTCCCCGGTTTCACCACCATCCTCTCATTCCTCCACCCCCTGCAACCCTTCAGGTTCCTCCACCATTCCAGGGTGGAACCTTATGGAACCAGGGTGACTAATCCAGGAGTGTACCGACCTTCACCGCACCTCCAGTCTGGGGTGCTCCTTCAGGACAAGAAGGGGGGCGAGCAGGAAGACAGCAGAAGACAGAGAAGGAGCAGCAGCATCTGGAAGCCGACTGTCCAAATAAAATGCCCCTTCACTTATAAGGAGATATCTCGAAGGTTCACACACGTACAGCACAGAATCACACGCGGCCCGATGACCTTGGAAAGAGCCGCCGCAGAGGATGGAGGCTGTGAAAATTGCGGAAAAACGACAGGAAGATGAGGATTTTGCTCTGTTACAGAGTTCTGCGACGCTGATTGCTGGCAGTACATGTCAAATGTTTTCGTAGGCTTGCTCCAGGCAGGAATGGGAGGGTGGGTGACATTACGAGTTTAGCATCCAGGCCCTCAGAAGCTGAGGTTATTACTCTCCCTGGTTGGTAGTCCGCTCACGAGCGGCTCTGCAAACCCCTGCAGACACGGCCTCACATCGTAGCGCTGCGCTGCCAAGACAAAGCGCCATTCAGGCGTAACCACCGGCACCTCTGATGGCATCCCGATGGCCAGCAAGGCCTGGGAGACGCTAAGCTAATTAGAGCCCCTTCCCAAGGAATCGTTATTCTGTAGCGGACTGAAAGCAAATTCACGTGAAAAGCAAAATACACACAATCAACGGTCCATTTGAATCAGTACATAAGAACACAACAAGGAAAATGTGGGCAACGGCATCAGTAACACCATCAATAAGGTAAACATATATGTATATATATATATATATATATATAATATAAAAATAATTTTTAAAATGCCAACATCCTGGCTGAAAAGCATTCGGACTCGTTATTAACACAGAGGCAGAGCCGCAGAGGCAGTCAGCGATTTGTTTGGCTGTAAGACACACAGCAGCAGTAGTGGCATCCTCCTCCGGCTAGGGCCATTTTCTTCTTGTTTCCGGTTATGGGTCAGACCACCTGAGATCCTGGCAACATGATGTTTGCGGGATTAAGGGATTCCGGTCCTCACGTGAAGCTAAACCTCTGACTCATCCAGAAGGACCCAGAGAGACCCAGAAAGACGCGGGAAAGAGGAAGGCAGGGTCTCTCTTTTCGGGTGTTTTTTTTTTTACCAGGATAGGGCAGCGTAATCTCAGGCTCCCCACGTCCCACGGCTCTGACAGCAATGGCATTAATCGCCGCATGGCGAGACCGCGGGCAGGACGGCGCTGACGGCCCTCCACCGCAGCGATGATCTGGGTCGGTGTGGGGGGTAGGGCAGCGTGGCAACGGAGCACAGCGCGTCACACGAGCCGCGTCCAGGGCGGGGGCTACAGCATCATGGCTACTGGGGCAGGCATGGCAATACAACACCGCGCTTTAAACAAGGCAGGCTATGGGGGGGGGGCAGTCCAGCAGCACGGCTCGTTTAATGCGCTCAGTTACATCACCATGCCCACCCCCCGACCCCACACCTAAAAACAACAGTGAGAACATTTAAATCAATTACCTGATGCTTTGTTGGAGAGGTAGATGAATGAAGAAGTGGTAGAAGTGGAAGTGCATGGATGGATGGATGGATGGATGGATGGATGGATCACATGCTTACATGCCTTTCCAGGTCAGGTTCTCTCTCTCTTTACAGTGACACAGCCTCATAACCGTCGCAAAGCCGGACCTCAGGTACCCGGGTTCTAATGTGCTGGCCAGACCCGGCGTGTAACCTACTGGTGCCAGCCGCTGAGCCCTCCGTACAGGCTCCGCCTCCGCCTAACGAAGCTGAGGGCCGAGCTCCTCCCCCCCCCACCCCATCCGCGCGTGAGCAACTCGCCACTCACCTGCCGCGGCCTCCGTGTGATCCGGCGTCTATCCGGCGTGGGCCGGATTATGGGCCCATCTCGACGTGGGCGACTTGCGTCTTTGTTTTCTATTGTTCTTTAATTAGAATGCGGTAATTAAGACACCATGGGGGCCAAATCCGAGAGATTAACGTGTAATAAGCACTGGCCTCTGAAGTCACAGATGGGTAGTTCATTAGGCTATGCGGGATTACGGGACCTCGCAATTAGAAGGAATCTCAGGCGTTCCACTCCAGTGAGCAACTTTTACCAAATTCGTCAACAATTTTAATGGCAAATATTTCAGACCAAAAATTATTTTCATTGTCATCAAACAAATACATTTACATCTTCTTGAGTGCTACCATAAAGGGCAATAATGTGTTCTGTCTGAGCCAGCGCTGACCCCTGACCTCTGACCCCCCCACTTCCATGTTGACAGCAATTCTGCCACCTCTTTCTGCATTGAACATCTATTCCAGCACCTCCACAAATAACAAACCAGGTACACAGTCTGGGATGGACGCCGGTGACAACGGGAAAGACAATACAGATGGTGTGGTGGCCAGATGCTTTTGCTCAGTGTCACTTTAAAAGGTCAGAAATACGAAACTGTGACACCGAGCCTATACCAACATCGCCCCCTATCTCTGAAACCGTGAATAACCTATGGGCAAGCCTAGTCAGTGCCCCCTTCAGTACACATTGGGCTCTACCAGGGGGAATTTCTGGTTATGCCTTTCTGGGCGATGGGGCCATTTTACTGACAGGTCTCTTAAAAGAGGGCCTTTTGTTATACCATCTTCATCAAAGAAACAGCTATTCGGAAATTAAATCATCTTCAATATTAGTGTGGGACACATCCATTTGGATATAATTATATTCCAAATGTTGTGCAGAAATCAGAAATGAAGTAGTTTCAATTTTGTGTTTTGCGTGCCGAATGTGTGCCTCTATTATCCGTTTGAAATTGAAATTACAGGCATGTGCCGCGTAACGACGTCCCCGCCGACGACGGACCGCACATGCGATGGAGGCCCTATAAGACCAGACTGTAATGAAACTGAAAAATTCCTAGGGCCTGCTAACCTAGTAGACACCATGACATTGTAGTGCAATGCATCACACGTGTGTTTGTAGTGATGCTGGCATAAACAAACATATGCCAGCCATATAAAAGCATAGCACATACAATTATGAACAGTGCATACATACTTAATATTGATAATATCTAAGTTTATGGTTTATGTATTTCCTATACTGTACTTTTAATTGTTATGTACCCTATACCATATAGCCTAGGTGTGTAGTAGGCTATACCATCTAGGTTTGAGTTAGTATGCTCTATGATGTTCTCACAACAGCGAAATCATCCCACGATGGATTTCTCAGAACATAGTGCCATCATTAAAGCGACACATGACTGCATTGAGCCACGTCTCATAAACGGGTCGCGGTCTTAACCGCCTGGCACAGAGACTCGCTACCTCACGTTTGATAGAGCAGTGGGCAGCGGCAGGGGGCGGGCCTGCCCCCGATGGGTTGGGGGAGAGCTGCGGTGGAGGATGGCACCAGTTGCAGGAGGGATTATGCTTGACGGCTTACCTCCATGCCGGGGGAGGCCCAGCTGTTTGTCGAGAGGTGAGGGGCAGAGAGGACGCGCACCGGCCCTCATGATGTGCTAATCCTCGCTCGTCTGTGGACCCGAGTCCCCGGGACCCCGCCGTTGACAAAACCCTCACCGTACTGCTCCGGTGCCCTCCCTCAGGGGTACGAGTGTGCGGGAAGGGGACGGGCACCCGGCAGCTGCTGTGACACCAAATGCCTAATCCTTAGCGACTCTCTCGCCCCACCTAGACGGGGCCAGACGACGGCGTGAAGCTAATCCAGTGATCGCCCACGCTCGGTCTGGTCCGGGTGCTTTGACAGTAAGTCTGCAGTGCCGGGTGGGGGGGTCAATCAGGAATAAGAGAACTGAAGAACAATCATCAAGAAGGAGCGATGTGGGCTACTGCAGTAGCTACATTCCTTTATTTAGCTAGCTGTGCCCAGATTTTGAGCCGCTGGCCTCATTTTGAAATCTTACATTTTCACACACATTCAAAGAGGGCGATGAAAGAATTGTGTAGAACAGAGCGTGCCCGGGGATTGTGGTAAGGGCGCCGTCCTCCTCGGTCACGTAATGACAGCGTGGAGGTGACAGCGTGTGCTGCGCTGATAGTGCCCCCCCGTTTCATACCAGCAAGGCAGCGGAATCTCCTCGCCTCGCGCTGCGTTTATATCTCTGATACGACCACCATAGGCCGCCCTTGAAGACCACACGCCAGCTGAATTATTCATAAGAGCATTTTGCCTGTTTGTCTGTTTGTTCTGTCTCATCTTCCTGTCCTCCGCGTACATGCATTATCCTCAGGCCAACCTCCCCCTGCACAGACGCCCTCGCCTGCCCACCCCCTCCTCCCCACCACCGACACCCGTGCCCACCCCCTTACAGATTTCACCTAGACCCCCTCCGCTGCACCGACACCCTGGCCTCGAATTCCCCCCGCCCCCCCCACCACAATATCGCCCTTGCCTCGACCCCCCCACGTCACAGTGTACAGTTATACAGTCATTATGAATGCTCTCATGAGTGAGCTCTTTAAAGCCAGGGACCTTTAACCAAGCAATGCTTTAGCGTATTAGCATTAACTAGCAATGGCTCATTGGCTCTAAAGCTATGAAACTGCAGCAGTGGCCTGCTGTGCCCTTTCTATGGCATCCTGATCCCGTGGGGGGGTGGTTTGGGGCAGCTGGTGGTCTCCCTGGAGGGCAGTATGCCAACAAAGAGGGGCAAAGGAAGACCTGCAGGGCAGCCGGGGCACAAACAGCCTGCAGACTCCCAAAAACTGTTGCACACAGAAGTAGGGGAATTTAACTCTGCGTGCTATATTGTGGCAAATTAATTGCCCTTGTTGCATTGGGGCCTTTTAAATACGCTCATCTGTGGTTTATTAACGGGGTGAGGAAAGCCTGCAAGCACATTAACCCAGTCGGGGTTTTTTAATGAGACACTCGGTGTAAAACTGGATGCTGATGCGAACCCGATGATGACTGACATGTAGTGTCACCATTTTTTTTAAGTGGCCTGAGGGTGTAGACGTTATTACTGCCCGCAAGCTTTGCTGATGGACAGCAGATCTCGATGAAAGGCCTGTGAAGGCGGGCGCGCCATATAAACACAGCACAGACCTCAGTGTGGCGGCCAGAACATGTCCCTGAGAGACGGAAGGTGGTTTGGGTCAGCGACTGCCTGGAGGGGCGCTGCCAGGTGACGTCGGGTGACCATCCCTCTCTGCCCTGATTCGTATCGCCGGATTCTCCTTCCTGCTATCTATTCATATGTGTGGGACCGGGTAACGTAGGGAAAAGTGCAGCTAGGCTAAGCTTCCCAGTGCGTGACCAGTAACAAGCGCGAGCTAGCTTTGGCAACGAGAGCGATACGAACACCGTCAGAAGCTGACAACAGGACAGCCGCTCAAATGCAAGAGAATCGAGAGGGAACTAAGTGTGAAGGAGCAGACGCCTTAGAAGCTCCTGTCAATCCTCCAGTCACTGAACCTCGTCACCATCTACCACATACAGGATCTCAGCGTGATTTATATATGTCACTAATCGATTCAGGAAGGTGTCTCTGTAAAAGTAAAAATGATACAAAAACATTCTTATGAAGGTTTAAATAAAAAGAGTGGGAAACCGCACGCTCATTTACTATTTATCAGCAATCAAGAGGTGAAGGTGATGATGAGAGTGTGGCATCACCCCGGGACTGCGGCCTTCTGGGACCTCCCGAAAGGTTTCGTCAGCCGCACCTGGTGCGCCCGGGCCGGTATTATCCCTGCCGTTAATAACTGGTACATATTCATGCGCAGAGGAGGATCTGATGACAATAGGTTTCTGGGAAGGCTGAGACAGGGGAGGGGCAGGCTGCCCCGAGACCCCGCTAATCCATCCCCGTTAGAGAGCGCCGCGGGATAACAATGGCAGAGTCGCTGGGACGATGGGCGGCACTGCTTTGGCCTTTTGTCAGAGGACAGGTTGTCAGAGGACGGGACAGGGAGCGAGGAGATGGCAGCAGCGGCGGACGCGGACGTGGACAGATATTACAGACAGTGCGGGGGGTACAGGGGAGGGCTGCAGCGCTTAATGCGCCGGACGGTCCAAAAGGCACCTGGGAGAATAGAGACAAAGGAAACCTGCCTGAATAATGGAGCCTGAGAAAAGTACTTACACTGAGGCCCCTCTATAAATGGGCTCCGGGTGAGACCTAATAAATAATGCTGAATTATAAATGAAGGGTAAAGCATGTTTAAACAGGAACACTGATCACAGAGGACAAGGTCACATAGCAAAGCCATCAAGACGAACGCTGCTCCCAAGGGGGGGGCCCGATTTGGTGAGGTGGGGCAAATTTATACACACGGTAGTAGGACTTTTGGATTTGCTTCACAAAAACTATGTTTTAAAAGCCAAAAGGTTACAGGCACTTCCTACTGACATGGAAACGCTACATCGCCATCACATTATTACTATTACGGTAATAATACCGTATTACATATGAATGATGCTCACAATGGAATTTATATATAAGCCCCATTTCATGAACCCTTGTGAGTTCCTGCCCCCCGCACCCAGTTGGGGCATGGCTGGATATTTACCATATTCACCCTCCCACCACTATCGTCCTTCCCGCACAGACTGTGGACCGACACGATCGTCCACCTCCCTCTCTGTCCTCCGCGTCTCCTGCTACAGACGGGTGGGTTCGCCAGGGGCATTGAGACCCCAGACGATGCGCTTCCCTCACTCCTGACCTCAGGCCTGTCTCATGTTTCACAGCAAATTAAACCAACCCCCCCCCCCGCCCCCCGAAACCCCCCCACCTCCCATGCGATCGATGCGAGGCTTCTGTACCAGCCAGGCCTCACATTTCATCTTTAACTGACATTTCCTGCTTTGTTCAGTCAGCATAGATTCCATTATATCCTTAACAATGTTGTTTGCCAAAAAAAAAAAACTGATAAGAAGATTGAAATCCTGACTAGGTCCTTTAAATTTTATTTAAATGTTAGTTGTATGTGACTAATTATAATAACACATTCTGACATTAGCTACAGAGAAGATTTTAGTGGTATTATTGGCATGAAGGAGCACAACCTTCACCTGTAACGTTAGGGACCATCAACCTTCACCCCCTTACGTTAGGGACCGTCAACCTTCACCCCCTTACGTTAGGGACCGTCAACCTTCACCCGTTACGTTAGGGACCGTCAACCTTCACCTGTTACGTTAGGGACATTACAGTCCATAACCTGAATAGACCTTGAAAGCCCCACACTGGCACAGCCGCGAGTCAGCGCAGCCCTCCTACTTGATTCATCACGGCGACCTGGAGCTGCTCCCCTATGGCCAGTAAAGAGAAGGTCAGAGTTGTTTTTCTGCATCCTTCTGCGCATCACAGACTCCAGCAGGAACAACCTGTATAAACCGTGTGAACCTAGGCCGCCCTGCCAGGGCACTGAAGGTGGCGCCACGGCTCGTGGGCAGGCATTTAAAGCGACCTCTCCATGCCTCCATCTCGGACATCTGACAGTAAATCGTCCGGCATGAGAGAGCAGTAGACAGACGTTGCTTTAAGACTCGGGCCTGAGTTCCCCTAAAATCCCCTCGTGGGGTCAAGGAAACTAAAAGGCAAATGATTTTGAGAGAAGCCTCCACCCTAAGCAGCACAAACACAAACATACACCTCTAGGTACACCTGGAGTTTTAGCGCCGCCCTGCTGCTGGGACGTGGGGGTGAGTATTAACATGCTGGCGTGTTATCTCGCCTCTGCATGCACGCGGGCCATTTCCTATTAAGCCATGGTTATTAATCACGGATTTGCCGCATGGCCCGGGCGACACCGATGTTAAATCGCTGGGCTGTGGGGGTCGTGCATCACGCCCCTCCGTACATCTCTGTCTTTCCCCCCCCCCCCCCCCTCCACCGCATCGAGCAGTCCAGACGCTCAGGCCCTACGGCTTTATTTATTTATAAACCCCATGCCGTGCCGTGGACAGCTCTGCTCTAAAGGTGCAACGCATCTTCAAGTCCTTCTTCTCACTGGATTAACAAGCCCAGGAGCAGGGAAGCTTCCTCTGGTCTCACGGCTCAGTCTGAGAACGTGTGGTGGTAGTGGGGGGGGGTCAAGGCTCATACAAAAACACCCATTTTCATTCCAAAATTCTTATTTCTACAGAAGCCCTCCAATATCTGTGCAAGAATTCTCCAGAATCATGTGACATTCAAATGGGCTTTAATAACAACTTGCCCACTTGCCAAACTGCTGAAGGACTGGCCTCCTTAAAGTGTCCTTAATGCTGCAGCTTGCCACCCAGCCCTGTCCGGCAGAACCCCACCTGACCCTCATGCCCTGTCCCCACTCTGCCTGGCCCCGCTAGACTATGCCCTGCCCTACCCCACTATGCCCTGCCCCACCCCACTATGCCCTGCCCTACCCCACCCCACTATGCCCTGCCCCACCCCACACTACCACACTAAGCACCGCCCTCTTCACGCTGCCCCCCCCCCCCCCCCCCCCCCCCCCCCCCCCCCCCGG
>JAODKL010000034.1:19922493-19942766 GCA_026780765.1 Petrocephalus schoutedeni
GATAAAATGGCCCCCTGCCCCCCCCCCCCCCCCCCATCCCATTTTTATAGATTCAAGGGCCCCTGTTAAGTGCTGCGCCCCTTGAATCTGCCAGGGTACCCGTGCCCCTACTGAGCCCCAACTACTACTCCAGGTGTCCCACCCAGAACGTGTTCCCCAGACCATTCTGGGACTCTAGCCGATCCTCTGTGACCCCAAATGACCCCGTCCCACCCACCTGATTTTGCCATCACACACACACACACACGCACAAAGGCAAATGGGGATTTCTCGTCCCTCTTGTCTTTGCGGGCCGCAGCACGCTCCGCGACAGAGTGTTTTAATGCAGCTGTATTCCGGAGTAGTGACACACTGCCGCTTTCAGCCTTGTTTATTAACAAGATCCATTTGGCGTGGCCGTCTGCACCCTCCCCCTCTGCCTCCTTTTGTAGGACGATATGAAAGCACTTTGATGGTTAATAATTATGCCTGTCCTTTTGACATGAGGATCCACAGACTGCCCTAGTTAAGCCAGTAATTGGCCTGTCCTCCGCATTTATTGGGGAAAGTACAAATTGTACCTTTCTAAGAGCCGGCTATTTCCATTCTACCCCTTTTCGCTCCCATCCTCATTTCTCTATCTTCCTTGCGCTCTCCCGGCACTTTCTGATTGGCTAAATGCAGCTGTACCGAAGAATGACACAACCCCCCCCCCGCGCCCCACACACAGCGCGGATGAGGGGCCTTCAGACAGAGCACAAAGGCCGGGGAAGTGGAGCTGGGTCCACAAGGCTGGCCCCCGGATGAGTGGCTGCTCGTCACAGAGCATCCCGCCAGCGTAGACGCATCCCAAGCGGGGCTAAAGTGCGCCGCTCGTGGGCGATGGCCCGTCACAAACACACACGGCTGCCTTTCACGCAAATGTGTGGCTAAAGGCACGGCCATTCCTACACGGCAGGCTGGCACAAAAGCTGCTTCCATACCCCCCCCCAACCCCCGCCGAATGCCACATGTGAATCTAACGCTCTCTGACCATCGGAGGGCCTTAATGAGGTGGCGCATTCCTGAAATGCGGCAAAAATAAATAAATCCCCGCATAGCTAGCATCTGGTAACACCGCTCTTTTCTTTAGGCAAGATAAGGGAACTCCGAACGATTTAAATTACCGTTGAAAATATGGAAAATAAATGCAATTTTTAAAGGTGTTTGAACTGGTTTTATATCCCATGCATAGATTTCAAGCACAAACGAACCACGTATCTTAGTAGCTATTTTTCATGAACGGAATTGTTTGAACGGCAAAATGTTTTGAACTTTCGGCCTCTCTGCAGAGGAAATTGTGCAGGATTCTAGACCTAGATGTTATGGGATGTCTATTTAGCTTATAAATCAGCCCTGGGCCACTGTAACAGATGCCCCGGTATTATGGGCACCAGCGTATTTCACAGGGAGCACATAGCCTGCTGCCTGTACTGTTTTATGTTAGTCCTTTATATTATATTACCATATTATGTTAACAAAAACATTTTCCAAATGTTTGGCTTTCTAGCCTAGTTAAAAACATTCCACATTTTGTTTTTATACAGTCCAACAAGATATGGAAATAATTTTTAACACTGAATATTTGATGAATGTACCGCTGGTAGAAATAATTTTAAATCATTGACATACAAAATCTACATAGTTTGAATTGAAAATAATAAATCATAATTTATTAGCTAGTATACATATACATGAAAAAGGGAAGATTGAAATGTTAAAGTACGGAGGCAGTGTGAAGTATGTGCGGGGTCTACGATTTCAGCACATTACTGCAGAGTGGACAATGCAAATGGAGTCCCGGGGGCCTCCCATCCTGCGCGCATTGGCGAGATCCGCGGAAAATAGGGTGTTACGATGCGGCGTGACGGGTTACACAGGACCTCATTGACTCAGAAAGGGCTGTAACTCTTTCTGGGGGTTTGATGGGCGCCCCGGCCACAAAGCCTCAATAAATTCCTGACTGGCCCGTGAGGGACCGTCTCGGAGGTGATGTTCCCATCAGAGAGCAGCAGCTGAGGTTCCGCACGTGAGAAGCGCGAGGAGGTGGGGAGCCAGGCTGGGATGGGGGAGGCTAAACCGGGGTATCGCAAGGCCCGGAGGAAAGCTGCTTCTAGGCCGGAACCTGGGTGTGAGAGACCCATTGGGACGGTGCTGATCCAAGCTGGCACCTCAACAGTCAAGTTAAAAGGACATGACTGTCATGCCATCCATATACACGTCTATAATGGCATGAAATAGCGCCCCCACCAGGACCCCAGTATAACATACAGACAGCAATGATAAGGGGAGGGATTTCACAGATCGCAAAAATACTGGATGTTGTAAAACAGGAGGGGCTGGACAAAAAGTTTTATATACATACTGCAACGCCTATAAATGTTTGTAAATAATAAGTACAACAGCAGCGTAAATGGGGTGCGAATAAATATAAGGTAATAAGTTAAAGTCGCTGCTGTGATGAATTCAGGCCAGCAGAGAAAGACGATACGATATTAAATGTCCAGGTTTAACAAATTTCTGCCACACGTCCAAAATACCTTCCAGGGAATGTATATTTCAGTTCAGCAGTTCACCAATAAGAACATGACATGGTTTTCATCTGAATATGAAAATTAGTTGCACTGGTCAAGCCTAACATGTCTGCGTTTGTTTAATTACAAGCATGTGAATGGGTCTAAGTTTACATTTAAGTACATGGTGGCGGAGGGAAAATTTGAGGGGTTTTATTTCGGGATATCAGCGGTTCCCAAACCTGGGTTTGACTGGTCCGATACAGAGAGGGTCCCGGCTGTGGGAAGTTGGGTGATGAGGCCCATCTGTGACTCGACCTACCAAACCTGTGGTCCACCCTGCTCGGAACCACCCCAGAAACCCAGAAAACTTTGCTCAGGGCAGTTCAAAGTTTAAAAACAAGAAGCTCGATGGAAACATTGTAGGCTACAAGGAGAAACGTAATTATCGAGTGAAGGTTCCCACAGCTATCTGCGGTGAAGTCATTCTCCTCCACCAAGCGCTGTTTGTTAGCGAGTAAGGGTTTGGGTAACTACATAAATGCTTACATCACCTATTAGATCCTCTCACACCACCAACATGGCAATATGCCTGTAATCTCAAATGTGTACCACTCTCAATGATCGAATCAAATGATGACTTGATGTGGTAGGGCATAACTGCAACACACACACTGAGCTTTTAAGACTTGCATATGGAAACCGTGTTATCATAGTAAAGCCAGCTTAAGGATAACTTTGTAACGTGATATTTGTTCCACTTGTAAAAAAATGGAGATGCGAGATGTGAATGTTTAACTGCACAGATTAATAATGTGGCCAAATTCTGTCATACAGAAAACGAATATGGTCATCTAAATGCAGTGCAGTAACAATGGAAATAAATATCTGAAAAATGATAATGACATAATTAGCTTGTATTTCCTGTATGCGTATAAGATGCATATTAAGTGTTTTAGTAAAACCGATTAAGTTATCACTGATGTAAACAGAGCACGGGGCAGGAATATGGACCATTCTAAAAAGCTGCAGGAAGTGGCACCCGGCAGTGTGAAACAGACTTCGCCGCTAATCCATACAGATTCAGTACAGACTCAGTCACACACTCTTTGCACTGGTGTGAATCTTAAAAGTCTTGCAGAGAAGCGACACTCCCAGAAGGTCTTTGAGTCACTTTAAATGCAAAACGAAAGGGAAAAAAAAGATTTTTAATCAAGCACTGTCAATAAACAGTACGCTCTCCAAACTCAGGTGAGACGGGTGGTATCTTGGGAAGATCATCAATTGTGTCTTTGTTGGCTAGCAAGTTTATTAAGGTAATTAGCACATGTACCAAAATATCAAAGGACAGGTCTCGTGTGCGGGATTTCTGACGGGTAAAATGCTATTTTCTTCTGCCTTTCATTGCAATGAGATGTTAGGACCGAGTCTAGCCTGGTCTTTACTCTAATCTCCCAAACTGTGCTCTCTGAGACAGTAATTAAGTCATGGTTAAGTATTCAGTTTTCAGCGTAACCTCCATGTGGCTCATTCCGAGCAGCTATTAAAGGGAATAGTGATAAAAGAATTTCAGAAATGTGGATATGAGCGGCATGTACAGGGAAGTTTACGCTTTAATACAAAGCAGTTTGGTAAAACTTCATGCTGATATATGCCAGGTCTGACCGTGGACAGCATGTCTCTCTCCACCAGTGTTTCACAGGCTCAGCCCCCCCCGCGCCGGGCCGTCTGTGTCCTGGCATCAGCCAGTCGCACCAGACTGAAGATACTAGTTTAATCCACTAGGCTTTATTGACATTTCTCTTCATATTCAAGGACCGACAGGCGAGGCTCCTGAAAATAAGCGACTCTGCCAACCTGACGGCGAGATGGAGAGCAATAAATTCTCCACCTGTTTTCCACAAGTGTTCCCCGTTGCTGGCGAATGTTGCCAGAATAACGCTATGATAATAGTGGGATCTGACCTCATGGGGGGGGGGGGAAAGAGTTGGGAGAGGGAAAAAAAAGAAAGAAAATAAAAAGACAAACTGCTCCCGGCCTTTATTTAAATACTCAAGCGGTCTTCGTTATAAGCGCAGATTTCGAGCCTCCCTCCATCCCCGGTGGGCCGGAAAGCGACACTTCGGTTGAGATCTGCGGCGGCGGATTGCAGACAGTAAGCAGACCAGCTCCTCGTACATTAGCCGGCCTCCGTGTGACGCCCCTGTGCTCCGCGCGAACAGGCTAATCCAGCGCTAAGCGCCGTCTCCTTCAGCCATTGTGCCCCTGTTTATCCCGAGCACAAGGTTCTCAGTGGGTCCTGCCAGCACCCTCCGTTCGCTAATGACCACCCTGTCGAGGGGGCTCCGGAAAGCGTTCATTCTTTTTTCGCCAGGCATTCTTCGCAGTTCCTCCGAGCAGCCTCTCAGAGTATCACAAATGCTTTGATTGGACCTGTCTGGGGCTTCAGCTTTTAGCCATTACCGCGGGAGTCATGAGAGGGTCCCTCCAGCCGTCTGTACAACCTCTGCGGTTCCTGTCACACGGTCGCCGAACCTGCCTGACACAGCATGATCAAATGTGGTCCTTTTCCTAAAACCATCTGCTCGCCCCGTCTCTGATGCCACCTAACGCCGTCCCTCTCTGCTCAATCTGCACAGCGGACTTGGGGAAAGTTTGAGCCAGAAGGGACGATGCCGTGTCCTTCCTGTGACCTCCCTTTCAGGGCAAACTAAAGTATTACTATGCATGTTGCACCATAGAAATCTCCTTTTGTCATATATAAAAGGCAAGACTCCCATGCTTATTGTTAACTTTCTAAGGATCTTAAAATTTTAGAAACAATACTAGTGATTAATCGCCCCCCCCCCCATTAAAATAAAAGTCCCTCTTCTATATTAATTGTATAAATCTTAATAAAGCATTTTAAAAATATTTCAAGGGGGGGGGGGCTCCTCTTATCAGTGATATCAGTATTCGTAAAGAACTCCCCCCCCACCCCAACATGAAATTTTACCACTTGTCCAGGAAGTCTGCAATTTTCCAGCCCATTTGTTCAGATTGTTAGGCTAAGGCCCTATCAGTTGGCAGGGCAAGCAAATAAATAAGGATACGTGTATAAATATATAAACAGAGGCGGGCCACGCGGACAGGAGGCGGCCGGGCCGTGCGGACAGGAGGCGGCAGAGCGGTGCGGACAGGAGGCGGCAGAGCCGCGCGGACAGGGGGCGGCAGAGCAGTGCGGACAGGAGGCGGCAGAGCAGTGCGGACAGGCGGCGGCGGGGCCACGCGGACAGGAGGCGGCCGGGCCATGCGGACAGGGGGCGGCAGAGCGGTTCGGACAGGAGGCGGCAGAGCCGCGCAGACAGGTGGCGGCAGCGCCGCGCGGGCAGGGGGAGGCAGAGTCGCGCGGGCAGGGGGAGGCAGAGTCGCGCGGGCAGGGGGAGGCAGAGTCGCGCGGGGGCACTCTGACGTAGATGTACAGCTGCTCACACAGGCTGTCTCACCTTTAGCCCCCCTGTCGTCTGACGCGTTTGAGTTTCCACAGCCATATATCAATGAGTGTTGCATGCTGACATCTCATTTTGCAGGCTGCTTTGGTCAAGGAGGCTGTGTTTTGCATATCACTGCCCAACCTGCCAACAATCCCCCCCCCCACAAACAACCCCATCTGGCCCAGAGACCGGGATTGTTCCCAATGGCCATGCCGGCCTACAGAACTCAGCTCACATGGTGAGATTTCAAGAGATTTCAGCAGACTGCATTCTGCTATAAACATGACAGAGGGGAGACCATCCATCTTTCACTTAGAGCAATTTCAGCAGCTAATTACGGAGGCTTCCGTCAAAGGCTTGACGACAGCTACACCATCTATGCCTCTTTGTTTTTTTTTATATTGTTGTGGAAGCGTGCGTTGGGCATGCTGATGGGAAGCACCTCTCCATGGTTACCCAGCGCGCTCCGTGCCACAGGGAAGACTCACCAGCAGTGCCCACCCCGCTGTCCGGCATCGCCCACCCTGCCTAATCTTGCGTGCGAGCGATTAAACACTCCGCAGCACCTGGAATGCCAGGCGCCGGGGAGCGTGTTTGCCGCCCCCTAGAGGCCGGTGCTACGCAGCGCCACCGCATTCCCGCGGAACCGGCTAATCATGTGCAGTCTCCAAAAGGAGTTAGCGTAGCACCTTCACAATGTCCGTCCGTGACATGAATGTCATCGAATAACTCCTGCACTTGGATAATATATCATGTACCTGGTATGTCACAAGTAACATCAACAACAGCCATAGCGGGTGAGAGCTAAAGACCATTTTACCCCCTATGGCTACACAATTAACATGCAAAGCCATGCAAGCAGAATGTAGAATGCGGCTAGCTCCTCAGAGAATGCTGTGCGATGGTGTGCGGCCTCTCACCCGTTTCAGCTCCCTGGACTCCATCTCGCCCAGTCCCACTTATTACAAAGCGCCTCTCGCCTCTTATCCATTTATTTCAGAAGCTGGTGCCAGAGAGTCAATTAACGGCAAAGGCAGCGGAATTTACTTTAGCAGGACGTCCGTGGACTCGGTTAAAACTCAACGGCACATAATTAATCCCTATTGGGCTTGATGACATGCGACTGACAGGCCTTTTAGTGAACACAGCAGGAAAGATCCTTAATTCCCATGCCTTGACCCTAATACTTTGTGTAGATGTCCTACCCCTCATAATTTGTATACATAGCCTAACCCTAACCGAAATACTTTTGATAAAAATAAAGTTGAAAAAAATTTCCCTGTAACTTCATTACCATGCAGTTCCGGTCATCCACCCTACACACTGCCACTCTACAAAATAAATATTCGCCGAAAAATAATCCTCCTTTTGTAACTTAATGAGTTTTAAAACCCAAATGCATAAGTCTGTGTAACGCACCAGAATACGAAATTTAGCAAATACATTACCTATAATGTCACATTAACACAAATTCAAAATAGCTGTTTTCACATTTAAATGCAAAATAATTCGACACTTGCCTATAGTACAATAACAAAAATGTATACAAGAAAACTTGTTTTTCTTATTAAAGCATTAATAAAATACAATTAAAAGTGTGCACAGCAGGATGTCTGCGAGAATCTCCGCCCTGGCACAGAGACATTCTGAGATTTACACCAACGATGATGGCATGAGTGATTCATAGGCGTCTTTTGATGTATATTAACAAGGTGTTTTAACAAGCACGGAGGTTCAGTTGCAGGAAGTAGTGATGGCTGTTATTTACGCCTCAAAAATAACCGGTCCACCGTTGGCAGCCCACGCAACACCCAACAGCCATCGACTTTCTCAAGTGCTGGCCTCCGTCTTCTAGCGGATTCATTTCTCGGGAAGTATAAACTCTGATGGCAACAGAGAAGATATTCTCAATGGCACCCTGGAGAACACTAAGACAGGATACCCATATGGTGCATGACCTGCCTTTAGTTGTAAATTTTGCTTTCGACACCCTTTGCGAGTCTTTCCAAAAGCCACAGTGATATTCGACGGCGCAAGCTGACAGTACAAACATGCTGGATGCAGGCTAGTGCAGCACTGGGTTTAGCTCAAACTCTCCACGCTTGGCTGTTGGGTATTGATGAAGAGCCAGCGTCAATGAGCTGGGCACGGGCTCCTCAGGAAGTCCTACCACAGAAGGGATGCCCATAGGAGGGAGAGGACATCTCCGAAAAACACCCTGTCAGCCACCCCGGGACCTGTCACCTTTCCGCCAGCACCCGTGTGATGTACTGCTGCTTTAAATCACCTTACCGCCGATATGAAAAGCAGCGGTAGGTGAGTGGTGAGAGAGAAACGCTAAATCTCGCCGCGAGCGGGGGCCGGGCGGCACCGGGCTGCTGCTGGAGTCACATTTATTTAAAGAGCACTCGGGCCCCGGGGACTTGCTGACCCAAACCCAATTTTGCCTCAAGGCATAAGGTGGTTTTGGTTATATTGATTTATTCTGACACGTGTGTAGAGTCGGGAGCAGTCACACCAGATCATACCCCACCGCCCCGCGCCCCCGCCCCCATAATAACTGCTGAGGGTTCTGATGTTCGAGGGGGCTTGAGCGATCTGCCTACTTGTGGAGGACAAGCAGGGTGCTGGGGCCTACAGGTTGATTAGGATCTGAACACCTCCCCTCCCAGCGGCCCTGTCTATCACATGACAGATTGCAGAATAATCACTCCCACCTTCCGCTCGCTCCGTCTTCGCCCCAGCCCACACACAGATCTCCGGTCTCTCCCTTAAGTATGCCGACGTACAGACTGCTGAATCTGGAATTAATCCAAGCCAATCCCAACGCCTTACATGGGAATCCCCCAACCAGCAACGCACACAAAACAGGTGAGGCCGTCGCAAGGCACAGAGCATGGTCAGCGGAAGGAAAAGGAGCAGAGTGTGACGAGCCCCCCCCCGTGAGAACCCGTAGGGGACATTCAGCCAGCACTGGAGACAGCCTAACTGAGCTATGCATGCAAGTCCAAGAGCTCATTTGCTCAGGGGGGAGGTGACTGGTGCCCACAGCTGTGATCTGCAGGTACCACCTCTCCGACTCGCCCCCCCATTCGGCCTGTTTGCAGTTCTTCATTAGAGACAAGGGCCCGAAATCGTCTCTCTCTCACTGAATCCTGATCGTCCCCAGATTCTCTTGGCACTCCTCCGCGTGCTCCTCGTCCTCCGACGACGCCGGTCGATCCCGACGTGGCTCAGTCCGGTCTTACAAGGAAAACAATCAGGCTAAGCCAGCCAAACGTTGCCAATTCTGCCGCACTTTGATCCAGTGCCTGATGATCCCATCGTGCACCTGGCCCAAACCAAGGAGACCGTGATCAAACAGCTAATGTATCCTCAGGCCCTTGAAAAACGCAAACTCTTCGATCCTCCCAGGTCTCCCATGAAATGCAGTGCAGTTACAAATGTCTGATTAACTCTCTGCTGAATTCAGCACATCTGTGACTTTTTGTATCAGCCGGCAAAGAACTGAAGATGAAATATTAATCCTTTTTAAAATTAAGCCTGACAGCCGAAAACAATCGTGAACCAGGGACCTTTCATTTTTTTGCTAGTAATACGATAAGAGATTTCTTAGGGGTTAATATTACCGTAGCAATTTTAAGCATTGAACTGGCTTTATTAAATCGACCGGTAATCAACCCAGTTACACGTGCCCTTTGCCGGCTCCCCTGGGCTACATCACCAGGCTGGATACGAAGCATCTGTGGCACCAAAGGAGATTTCAACAGAAGAAGGATTCCAGTCAAATTCTATGGCCTCTTCTGGGCATAATGGCTTCCCCACTCGGCCTCCACTGCATGTGTCCCCGCTCAGCCTCCACGACAATGGTGCCTCTGTCACGTGTGTCCCTGTTTAGCCTCCACGACCATGGTGCCTCTGTCACGTGTGTCCCTGTTTAGCCTCCGCAACCGCGATGCCTCTGTCACGCGTGTCCCCACTCAGCCTCCGCAACTGTGGTGCCTCTTTCACGCGTGTCCCCGCTCAGCCTCCACGACCATGGTGCCTCTGTCACCCATGTCCCCACTCAGCCTCCGCGACCACGGTGCCTCTGTCACCCATGTCCCCACTCAGCCTCCGCAACCGCGGTGCCTCTGTCACCCATGTCCCCACTCAGCCTCCGCAACCGTGGTGCCTCTGTCACCCATGTCCCCACTCAGCCTCCGCAACCGCGGTGCCTCTGTCGCGCGTGTCCCTGCTCAGCCTCCGCAACCGCGGTGCCTCTGTCGCGCGTGTCCCTGCTCAGCCTCCACTACCGGGCTGCCTCTGTTGCATGTGTAAGAGGACTGAAAGAGCAGTAAGATTACTAAGGTGCCCGTCTGCAGCATGTCGGGAGTCACTGCGTGTGGAAATCACAAAGGCCATCGGGAGTGCCTCCTAGTGAGCCTGGGTGGTACTGCAGCAGGACATTTCACTGCCACAGCTAAAACTCCCTCCTAAAGACTGGGCTTAACTGCCTATTTCAGCTCTTTATACGGACCGGAAAGATCAAATTAGTCAACCTCATTCAGAGACGGAATGGGGCGGCAGATCCAGCATGCATGCTAAAACCAGTACCGCTCCACCTTCCGCGCGTCTCCAAGAAACAGGAACCCGGTAACCAGCATTAGGTACAGCTAATCCAAGACGGACCCAGAGCGTGACGCTCATGCTGCATCCCGCGCTTTTTAGGGGCTCTGGTAATTCAAAACGAACAAAAAGGACAGTAACAAAAGGCATTATAAATGCCTGAAAGCCGCGGAAAAGAGGCAGGCCGCTGGGAGGTGTAAAACAACAGCATGGAGGCCCAAAGGCCACAGAAGGCTGCTGCCGAATTCGCTTTTGTGTTGGGAGCCAGAGGGAGCGACAGAGAAAAGGTAGCGGTGACTCTCTGCACGGCAATTACAGAGCGGGATAATACTATACATTAAAATGCAATTCATTACGTTCCCACGGCACTGCCATCAAATGTCAGAAGCGTGGCGCGATGCTGCTGGGAGCACAAGCGGATGCGTGCCGAGCCCCCCCAGCCCTCCCGGGACGGCCCTGGATACAGCTTCCAGCCCCTTGGCTGCAGGAACGGGGATGTTGGGCACAAATTAATTAGCCGGAGCGCTAATGTGGCGTGACTCGCGCTTCTGTCGCAGCTCAGAACGCGTCTCCGCGAACTTCATTCCGCGCGGCCCGCCGAGGGAGAGGCGGCGGGATCTCCCCGCGCCCGCGCGCATTTACCCGAATGCCGCGGCAGGCAACAGAATTACAGCAGGCCTGCCAGCTATCCAAAAATACACAGGCATAACGAAACGACACAACATAACATCCGCCCTCGAGTCGGCCCGGCGCCTGCAACCTCGCGACGAGTGCCCAGTACCGGAACCGGATGTCGGCCCTCCCCAATGTGGGGAGGTTAATCGGAGTGTTCACACGAGGCTCTCCATAAAATAAGTACTTTTATTTTAGGCACAAATGCCGTCACGCGTAGGAGATGGAAACACCGTGACGAGCTAGATGGCGCAGTACCATCCGCACGCTCTAGCACCATCCCTACTTAAGCAGTTCCACAACAAACACATCTAGTTTTCATATTTCCACTTTACCATCAAGCTTCACTTCCTTTTTCACGTGCTTGGGGGGTTCCCTCATGATAGCCAGCTCCGTGGTGCACCTGCAGAAGCCGCACACCATGTGCGAGTTTCCGTCTCGCTAACGGCGCTATGCTATGAGCTAACATCGGGGGAGCGGCTAGCAGGACGTGCCCCCCCCCCCCTCTTTTCATCTTGGCTAAACCAGCAGCTACAGTGAAATTCAGAAGTAGGGGCTCTTTTCCGCACGCCATAACAAACGTCACGTTTGATTTACACCGTTATCGGGGCATCTCATGAATAAGTATAGCGTCCTTCATACCGCCTCATCCCAAGGAACCTACCGTCACGCTAAAGACCTAAGAGTTAATTTCCTAAGATTTATGGAGGAGACAGGCCCGCCGCACAAGGCGATTAATGCAGAGCATGTCGGCTTATAACTCCCTCGCCGCATCCGAGCCTGGCCCACACGCCCGTTCTTCCAAGGCACACCTTCTGGCAAACTCAGCAGCGGCGTGTCTCACTGAGACACGAAATGTTGGAGGAAAGTTCAGTCCAATAAGTGGGCTTCGCCTCGGGGCCTTTTGTGTTATGGCATCGACGTAGAGCTGCTGTCTGGTGTGTTGACGCTGTCGACATGGTCAAGAACCTGCCGTTGTCCCTGAGCGTGAATGCTGCGGGCGGGGGGGGGGGGGGGCCCAAGCCACATTATGCAAACACGATTCATCGACTCCTCGGTCAACAGCCAAAACTGAAGCAGTACAGTCATTTATTTTTTTCTGAAAATATGACATTTAACCGCGGCTAGGAAGGGAGTCAATATTATTCACAGCCGTGGGCAGTAGCGTAAGAATGCAGAGGATCCCCGATCAGCTTCATATTTAACTTCTGCATAACTAGGCCCAAGCCACAGGAAGGTCACTACACCTGCCAGTCCTCAGGCCCCATCTTCATTCACGGCCAAGTTGTCACTATAGCTTTACATTAAAAAATACATATAAATCTACAGACAATGTACAATGTAACATTTTTGCTGGAGTAGAAACTCTATGGTCTTCATTATGTGGCATTAATGTCATGAAGGAATTCAACACTTTTACAAAATACTAAGCATCAAACATATAAATATGTGGTTCTTTTAATCAGACAGTGAGGTGCACATTTCTTCGACCAGAAAAAAAAAAAAAAACACTGGTGTTCAGCAATGAAATCGTGAGCACGGATTTTATTAAAATTTACCTGAAGGCGTATTCTGTCTAGCACCTGACACTTTCATCTAACACAGGATATTTGAAGATATTTTATCTATGGAATAATGTCACTACAAAATAATATTAGGAATATGTTATCCAGTAGGGGGCAGCACTGCAATCCCACACCTGCAGGTGGAGGGTTTGAACCCTGCTCTGTATTCCGCTGGCCACTCTGATATCTATGCAGCGATATATTATTTTACATAACACTGTGCATCCTTTCCAAGACGTACCCCCTTGTGCCCTGTGCTGTCCTACAGCAGGCTCCAAAACAACTATGACTCAAACCAGAAAATGTGGGTAGAATATTAAACTATATTTTATATAATCAACCTGACTCATTTGGCTCCAAAGGTATGAACAGTAATAATGCCATAATGTGCAGGAATAACCCATTTTAACTATTCTACAAGTCCAGCGATAAAGAAATATTTAAACTGCTACTCCTATGTGAGAGACGGACACAAGAACAGACCATGTGACTACAGACATCATCGCCGCAGTTTAACAACGGGGTACTATGCAGCCTAGGATGGAGCCTACAAAGTGAGAAATACTCACTCACGGGCCGCCAAAGGTTAATATAAAAAGGACAGCTTCAAAGGAAGCCTGTTACCGCGCCAGACACAAATTACAGCTGATGCAATATTACTGTAGTCACATTGTAATAAGAATTACCCCATGAGTCAGATGCGAGCATTTATTAAAAGGACGATAAAGATGACAGGCAATGCAAATGACAGAATGTTAGCGAGCGTGTGGCTGAGTAACAATGACAGACTATACTCACAGGGGAGTAACTCGTAACCTGAACGCAGCTCTCTGAGCAGTACGGTTTACTCCCCCCCCCCCCCCCCCCACCATAAACACAAACCGACAGTCCTCTGCAGCGCTTAACCGGCTCTGACACCCAGAGCAGCTCCAATTCAGACATTTAAACAATACAAAGTGTAAATATCACACTACAACCTTTCCTGGGCGAGGTGCGCCTGATTTTGACAGCTGTACTCCTTAAGAGCGGCGCTCACGCTTGACGCCAGGATGTCTTTGCAGCACCTTTATAATACGACCTCGTTATGAATTCAGCACGCGCCCTTTAATGGGAAGCTATCTGAAGGCACATCGCTTTGGAAACTGAGATGAACACGGAAGACGGCGCTTAAAGGCGAAGTGGTCAAGTCGCCGGGGCAGGCATGCATCACTGGCTGAGCCCCCTCCCCCAGCACCAGAAACTCCCCAGTTCTGTCTTACCCTCCTGGTCTTTAATCTGAATTCTCTGATAAACTGATCAGCACTGCCCACACCTCCCTGTCGGGATGTCCTACCCACAATGCACCAGTCACACTTTGGCCGGCCGGCAGACCCAGGAGCAAGAACATCAGAATGCTGTGGCGGGAGAGCCAGTCAGACATTAATGCCCCACCTCCAAAGAGAAGAAGTGCTCCCTCTGCAGGGGAGGGCTCAAATATGAGACTTTCCAAACCTGGGCTCTGGGCACCATCCCCCACCAGCTGACCAGGATTAGCAGTTAAGAGATGGATGGATGGACAAATGGACAGGCAGGTGGATAGACAGATGGACAGGCAGATGGACAAATGGACAGGCAGATGGTTGGACAGATGGACAGGCAGATGGTTGGACAAATGGACAGGCAGTTGGTTGGACAGATGGACAGGCAGATGGTTGGACAGATGGACAGGCAAATGGTTGGACATATGGACGGACCAACATGCCAAGCAAAGTGTAGAAAACAACTCCGCCCGCAGCCTCCAATTGAAGGACTTCTTGTCTAAAAACCCGAGTTCCTGATATCATCATCCGAAGCAGGGAATCAATGAGGCGGCCAATTAGCAGCGCTCGATGTTTCCTTTCCCAATGAAACACAGTTCTTCACTGACACGCCGTACACGGAGAATGCGGCCCTTCAGACCAGCAGACCTTCCACAACATGAGGAGACACATAAGCAAAAACGGCCACCATGTATAAACTGATGAACTGACATTATGTCACAATACCAAAAGATTTAATAACATACAGTACGGCAGACAATAATCATATAGCTACTTTAAAGCACGTTAGCGAAAGAACATTAACCACCAAGACGCCTATATAAACAACCTCCTCTGAAAGCAGAACCACGGCTCTAAGAGTCCCACCAGCCACATTAACACGTTAATCAATAGCCAAGTGGAGACTCATTTCAAATTATTAAATTATTCAGTGTGGCGGATTCAGTCGAATAATGGAGCAAAACACAAATAAAGAGTTACCACCAGCTCCTAACTGTTCTCTCTCGCTCTCTCTCTCTCTCTCTCTCTCTCTCTCTGTCTCACACACACACACACATTTGTAATTATATCTTTGTGGGGACTCTCCATTCATTTCATTCAACAGGGAAAACTCTAATGCCAGCATGACAACCTTAACCCCTACCCAGCCCTAATGTTAACCATTAATAACCAAACAAAATACTAGACCTTTTGCATTTTTTTTTTTTTTTACTGCATTCACAGATCTTTGTGGGGACCTGAAAAATGGCTCCCACAACGTCAAAATAACAGGTTTTTATCACATTATGGGGGACATTTAGTCCCCCACAATGTAATATAAACATATTCCACACACACACACAAACACCAATGATTACGTTTGCAACATACTATTTCCCTCGCTTGTATGTCGCTTTGGACAAAAGCATCTGCTAAATGTGTAACATGGAAATGTAAATAATTTCAGAAATGCTTCCAATATTGGGCAGCTCTACATCAGCATAAAATAACAGACTAAAAGCATACAGGCATCTAATACAATGACTTGTAAATAAACAATTCTAAATCTTTCCAAGTCAGCAAGAATATTTATGAATTCACTGAAGGACCCAAAATGAATGATGTTACCAATTATTTATTACCATTACAAGTTTTTATTATATCTTAAATTGTTCTTCAGAAGCTATTTTACCCAGAGAGTGCTTTTGTGCGTTATGCCATTTACAAATTAACAGATAGTTAAAGTACTAAGTTTAATTACGATTGACAACAATTTTGCCAAAATCACCCATAATTCCCTCCACTTTCTGAAATCGCTTGTCCTGTTCAGGGTTGTGGGAGGTCTGGAGTCCATCCTAGAGACTATGGGTGCAGGGATCAACCCAGGTTGGGTTGCCAACCTATCGCAGGGGGCACTTGAAATGTGGGGGGAAACCCCACAATGACACGGGGAGAACATGCAAACTCCACACACATAGAACCCAGACAGAGACCTGAACCCTGGTCCCAGAGGTGCGAGGCAACAGTGCAAGCCACTGCACCAGCGTGCCACAGCCCTCAATTCTACAAGTGAATATATGTAAATATTTGTTTTAATAAGAGCGTTTTAGTCGACATTACAAAGGATACACAGGAAATTTTCTCTTGATTTCCTGGTGCTTTACACATTCCGGAAGACAGGAATGGCCATTCATACAAAATAAAAAAAAAAGACATCATGCACAGAGAGGGGGCTCAGCTCCGCGTTTAATTGCACAGCCGGTGACGCTCTTAGTGATCCTGTCTGGGGGTCGTGGAGATCTGGACGGAGTTTAACCAGGAGGGAGAGGAGCCTGCCTTCACCTGGCCACAGGCAGTAATTAAGAGACATCCGGGGGAGGTCTCCGGCCTGTCCCCAGCATCCCCGGAGGTGACAGCTTTACGAGGCCGGCGGCTGATCCAGCGCTATCCTGTGTGTCTGAAGCACTCAGCCACAAGGTGAGCGAGAGGATGAAGCGCAGACACAGACACAGGGTTACTGTAAGATCTCAGCAGGGGCCCCCAGAACCCGGCCCCACCCCCCACCCCCCACCCCCCAGCCTGCAGCGCTGCGTGATAAAGCGAGGGGGGAAGAGTGAAGGCACCTTCGACACGCACCAAGCAACCAAGGGGCTAAACTCACTTTCAACCAGCTGTACTGGAGGCAGCTTTCAAGGGGACAGGCCTGGAGCCCAGACCCCCTTCTCCCTCGGGACAGCGGGGCCCCACAGGGTCACTAACCAAATCTCCTGATCCACCAGCAGGGCGGCGGCAATGAACTACTGTGCCCAGCAGGCCACCGGGAAGTCTACCCCAGCGGGCTCGCCCAGAGAAGACGGAAAAGGTGCGTCAACCTGAATATTCACAGCGTCCCTGACACTTTCTGCGTGGCACAGAAGGCTGGATGGCGTCATGAGGGTGCAAGAATCACTCCCCGCATCTCCGGAGCTTGACTTCTATAAAGTGTGGCAGCAAACTCCAGGAGTCTAAGCAGCTGCATCATTTATTTAGAGACAATCATCCAAAATAATGAAATTAAATAAAGGACCTTGAAACAGGGAAGTTCTTTTCTGAAGTCCTTAGGATGCCCCAGTAGTCTAGGTGTCCCCTGATTTATGGCCTATGCTGCCTGGGACAGACTGCACTCCCCCAAATCACAGTACTGCTTATGTAGCTGGGTGGATGGCAAGACCACTTTAATGCACAGGCTTCCACAGGTTGGGCCCCCAAAGGCCCCCAGTAAAAAGGGGCCCCGACTGATCTTGTTTATAAAGAATTTAACCCCCGAGCTGTTACAAGTGGGCTGGTCATGTACCTCCTCTGCAAATGGCTGGGGGAAGAAAATAGTTTTTGAGGGTTTATTCGCAATGGACACAGTTTCCAAGGAGACCATTTTGTCTGGTAGGATGTTACAAGCCGTGGTCAAAAACATCCCTCGATGGAAATGAAATGAAAGTAACAGCACGTGTGCGTCACGTGGAACAGGCCGAGGCCCCCGCGCGCCGGGAATACCGTGTTCCGGGTCAGCATCCCATCCGCAGAAACCTCACCACCGCGGTAGCTCCAGGACACCAACTCATATTTAAAGCTACTTGCGTGACTCGCCTAGAAAGGCGTGAACCCGTGGGTTCGTGGTTCAGCCGGTCAATTCGAGGCTCTCCTCACCTTAACAGCCATCAAGAGACTCGGAGCAGCCATCACACACACAGTACAAAGGTGGATGGGCCAGGATATTTCTCCCAACAGATTTTCCGGGAAAATGAACGGGAACCTACATGCCCTGCAGATGGGTTTATGGTGGGAAAAGCCATTTTAGACACCCGGATCTCTAAGGATGCAAAAGAGTCGTGCATTTCCTGCTGTAGGTGCAGCGAAGCGGTCTGACATGCGGCGTCCAGCAGAAAAACACAGAAGGACACAGTGAACGTACGGAGATGAGGCGGGGGACGCCCCAGCATACAAATTGGCTGCTTTATCCAGCAGCTGAGATCTCGGCCATCGGCTGCACTTCCTCGCGTTTACGCCGCGATCAGAGGCGCCGATCGGCGTCTTTCTAACGCGTAGCAGTAAGGTGCGCGCCTCCGGCCGCAACAGTGTAACTTTGGAGCCTCCGCCTCACTCCGCTTCCCCATACTTTCGCGAATCGAGGCCACTGGAACATCGATTTTTTTTTTCTTTTTTTTTTGTGTCCTTCATACTTTTTCGGAGGAATAAAGAAAGAAAAAACTTGATGAGACTATTGTCGGGTCCCCCCTTAGCGCAGAAACTGCGGCTAATCCGGGCAGCCCCTAACACTGCAACCCGCCTTTCATCCAGAGCTCCCCATTCAGCGGACATGGGAGATTCCCACGAAGCTGTAACCCCCCCACACACACACACCCCCACCCACCCGACACACACACACACACACACAGACCCACCCCCGTTCCCAGCACTTTAGCACAATGAGCGCCCGCAGATCAGAGCCGCAGGACTCGCCGGGCGCACTCCCGCTCCCGCTTCCCGGCTCCGCGCCGCCCGGCGGCTATAAGCCGGGCTGCCGGGCGCCCCGCCTGCATATCAGGAAAAGCGGCCGATGCAGCTGACCGTAAGCCCCCCACCCACCCCCAAAGCAAGCAGCCCCGGACACCGCCATCCGCCGCCCGATAAGCCGATCTGCGCAAAGCTCGCATTCATTTCCCCGAATCGGCGCTGCGCATCCGCGGCGCGCCGGATCGCCCGCGATCGCCACCAAGCCCCGGGTACATTTTATTAACCACCGCGCTGACAGCTGACGCAGATGGCTAATACACACTCCTTACACAAATACCCAATAAACTTGGCGTACTTTCCCCGTTTTACCCCCTCTCCGGTTACGCCAGGGGGCAAACGCGGATTGCCGTCCGCGCATCACTTTGGAGAAAATGTGCAAAGCCGGAGCACGGAGCCGAATATACCGATAACGGGGGTTTTAAACTAAACTAAATGCAAAGCGGAGAAAAACACACCGAATGTCACCTGTTTTTCACTTGGAGCTGATCTACCCGTGCCTGCAGAATGTCGCCGGGGTCGCCTGCAACGCGCACCGCCTTCCGAAGCCCAGGAGATGCATGTGAGCTTTGGTAAAACGTACTGGCTTCCCTGGTTTAAGGTAAACTAGTTAGTATCAAGCTGGATCCGATGCTTCCCCCCTAACTGCAGCTCCCGCGGTTGCAATCCGGGGGTAACAACTACACATCGGGGGGGGGGGGGGGGTTCTCAACTTGTTCGCCACGGAAAGTGTGGAAAAGGGTCTTAAATGCATCTTAAATGCCACTCTTGGGAAATAGGCGACGGACGCGGCGGCGAAGAGCGCGTCGGGGACCGGTGCGTGGTGCGATCGGCGCGGTAAGGAGAGCGCTGCGCGGACCGAAGCCCGCGATCCGATGCCCGCGATCCTAAGCCCGCGATCCGCACGGCGCGGCGCTTCCCGGCGCACTTGCTGCTTACCTCCCCGCGGATGTGAGAAAGCGAAGCTCCGGCACCTGTCATAGCGGGAACCCAATTAACCCCCGATGGCGATGGCTGCACAGGTCCATGACTGCTCTCGAAGCACAGGTACCATCCCAGAAGTAAGTGAGGAGAGCCCGCATTACATCCTTCCCCGGCGCCAGGCTTTCTGAGACTGCCGGCCGGCTGCCCCTCTCTCCAGGCTGGCCGACACCTCCGCCCAGGCAGCCAATACCGCGCCAGCCAGCGGTTAACTCTTCCCTGGTCTCGCTGACCTGGTTTATAAATACGGGAGCGGGAGGGTGAACAGGGGGGGTCCTGGATCGGAAATACAAATGGGAAGGTTAAGGTGAAGAAGAACTTATGATACACGCTGCTTGTCATTTACATAAGGTAAATGTGAGGAATACAGAGGCACCTATGAGCACAGCACTGTATAATGCAGGACCAATGGTCGCATATATCTAAAGGAAAAAATAAATACACTGTGTGCCTATATATATATATATATATATATATATATATACATTCCACTTTATTTATTAGGCAGACCTGTCCACCTGCTCGTTGACGCAAACTACTAATCAGCCAATCACATGGTGGCAACACAATGCATTTAGGCATGTTGACATGGTCAAGACGAACCGCTGCAGTTCAAAC
>JAODKL010000034.1:19950781-19967744 GCA_026780765.1 Petrocephalus schoutedeni
GGGGGGGTATGACAGGGGCGGGAGGGCATGGCATGCGCAGTACAAACACTTATTTAATTAAGAATATCAAAAATACTTTATCCATCCATCCATCCATTCATCCGTCTTCCAGCCACTTACCTGGGTCAGGGTCACAGGGTATATCTATTACATCAAATACAAATATAACAAGCACTGCAATGGACTGCCAGCCCATCCAAGGTGTCTCCCTGCCTGGGCTTCTGGGGACCGGCTGCAGGCTCACTGGTACGCTGCACTGGACAAGCAGGCTTGGGAGACTCTGCCCCCATATGAAGCATGTATATGCGTCATTTATCACGGAAACTCTTTAAAAAACAGATGTGCTGTGCAAATTGCCCCACCCCTCGGTGCCCCCAGTGGCTGGATAATTTACCAAAGCTGTGACTCCCCTCCATGGCTTATTACATATCTTGTTTGCACACCTGAGTATAAACAACGTTTGTTTCAGTCTTAGCATAGCAGACCATTAACAAAGTCAGTGGTGCTGCAGTCCACGGTGTCTGGCTGGTGACCATCTCAGAAGGTTAAGCGGCTTGTGGAGACACCTGCTCCATGCCGGCTGGAGTTAAAGCACTTCAGTGGCTGCATGATGAGCAGTCAGCTTCACCAGGGAGAAGATGCTTCCTGCAAAGACAGACGGGGAGGGTGAGCTCTAACCGGAAACGTTCAGTCAGGCCCATGTCGCCACATTTGGGGCGATAATGCATTTCACGCATGTTAGTGAAACTGTGTGTTTTGACCTCAGACTTCCTAATGACTGTCGTGCTTCTTAAGCACACCTCCACGCTGATTGAGCTGACATGCCTTGCGGCCAAATTGGTGTTTGCTTTAGTATTACTTCCGTGTGTCTGGAAATACCACCTTTAGCCCACATTTAGAGGCACTGTTATTTTCTTATGTCAGCATTGTCCCTGCGTATCCATGCCATTGGTGCATTCCCACGCCTGCCGTGATCACATGACCATCAGTGTTTGCCATTGGTCAGAGCCTTTATGAACTCACTGCCCTCTCCACACCTGGAGTACTTCCTAGCACCTTAAACTTGGAATATTAAGTTTTTTTCCCATTTTGCTGGCTTAGCAGCTTGTTTAATTTTTAAAAACCAATCCCACCCTCATCTATCCCCACAAGGCAGAAAAAGGTGTGTAGCCACGCACTGAATACCACAGGAGGGTAAGCGAGGTCTAGATACTGGCTGCCTATAAGCATAGTACATGTAGAGCTGGTCCTGGCTTGGTCAGATAATTAGCTATATTAAGTTGCTGCGGTCCCAAAAATACACCAGATGGGGATGCGAAACGTGCGGGTGAGCAGGCATCTCTCAGCTGCCGTTTACGAGCCCGCATCACTGTAAACAATATCCTAGGCTAGAAGGGATCATAAAGGTGCAAAGACCAGGATTTATAGATAGCTTATTTTATGCTATATTTAAAAGAAATAAATGAGAAAAAACTCTGGAACAAGATGGAAGCACATTTCAGTAACTCTGAGTGAAATCCGAAGGGCTGTAATATATTCAGGTCACAGACGTTTTTACCCCCAGATCTTTGAATAGCCCATAAACCAAAAAAAAGAAGAAGAATTTGCTCTGACTGGAAAGTTAGCAAGACAAAGCCTCCATCGCTAGAGGAACCAAGGACAGTCCCTCCCCCTGAGTCCCTCTCCAGCGGCTTATTTATAAACAAAAGCAACCAGACGGGTACAATAAAAACCAAGGGCTGTGTTGGCCGGGGCTCTTTGGCAATCGCCCTGTCCCCATTGTACCGTCTCTGCTCCGTCCCCCCTCCCAACAGGCTAATTGGACTGATCGGCGCCGGCGTAGATGGACTGAACTCCCCGACCAGCGCCAGCCTGGGCGCTACCAGACTGCAGATGAGCTGATTCCGTCTGCTGTGGAAGTCAGAGAAGAGGCCCTTTACCTTGCGGATTACATACTGTTTCAGCCACCTCTCATTTCCTCGCATGACTACCGCGCGAGTCTGTCTCAGGAGATAATTAAAAACAGAAATGGATAATAAATTGCCTTTCAGCAGAAAAAAAAGATAAGAAAAACTCTTGCTGGGTATGTATTAAGAAAAGCCGACAGGGGTTCCAGCCTGGATGGTTTCACATTTATATTATAAAACAAATGTTGACGATCCAAAATATTATGAGGAGCAGAGGGTAACATATGAGGTAAGAACATACACTCATCACCAGAAGGTTATTGGCTCAATCCCATGTGTAACCCTGCCTTCATATATTTGAGCAAGCTCCTCAACCGATATAATCTATTTTTAGCTAATACACGGTCTAAGTGAGCCTGGAGCATATCCCAGGAAGTACTGGGCACACTTTGAGCATGATGTCAGTCCAGAGCAGGACACGCACAAGTCATTTAGAAAAGCTGATCCACTGAATTTGCGCAGTTTACTTTCAGTTGTTTAGCAGATACTTTTTGCCCAAAGCAGCATATGAGTAAGGATGGCTAAGGGACAGAAAGCAAGGTCAGCCAGCATCCAGCACCCATGCACCAGTTGAGGTTAAAGCCTCACTCAAGGGTCTAGTAGGGATTACTCTGCTGGCCATGGGATTCAAGCCCATGACCTTCCAGATACAGGCACAAACCCGTAATGCACTGGGCTGCAGTGTGAACACCCCATACACACACACAACCCTGGTTGGAGCTGCACGCACGACCCTGAAGGAGCGAGGCCGCAGTGCAGCCCATCAATCCTGCATGACACCTTAGCAGAGTGTTGCACAGCATTAAACATAGAATTGCAACTATTTCTGGGCAAAAAAGATGAGCTAACAAAATAATAATGCAAGTACCAAACATATGAGGTTAACCTAATCTATGAATTATTGTTATTGCCGCCAACACTTTGGGATAATATTATGCTATTACTAGGCTTGGGTGGTATCTATTTTTTTCATTCCAGCAAACCTTCAAACAGTATATGATGGTATTTAAAAAAAAGTATAAATCATGCAGGCTACTGTTAACTCTGGTATCTAAGATAGCCTAAAGGGGTTCATAAATGTGGAAGTGAGTGCTGGGGAAGAGAGGAGGCAGCTCCTCACTGAACAGTTAAAAAGATCACCCTTTGTTTATCAACACCTCTCCATTCCTTCAGAACGCGCCATGTGACCACTCCTTAGGGTGCATTGGAAACGTAGTTAACTAATCTACTAACAGTAGCGTAAATGTAGATACATAAGACCGCTGTGAATTATATTAAATTTTAGTCCTGTGTGCAAATGATATTTGTATTCTCTATCAAAAAAACACAGTTGCAACTTTCGTGTTGTCATGCACTTTTATTCACACGCACAACGTTCAGAAATATTCTCAGTATAGAATGAAAATTGAATGGATGGAATGGACACCATTATGGGCCTGTAACATGTAAACAGACAAAATATGTAAGCCAGATGGACTGATTGCATATGGCTCTAGGGAAAAAGTAGCCTACGCACAGCAACAGTTAAAACTAATTTGGGCTAAGCAAATGTAAAGAGGAGCATCGATATTTTTTACGATGCCAAAAATAATACCTTTGGGATTTTAAATACTTGGGTATACTGTAATACCAGCATACCGCACAAGCCTAACTACTACCACAGAGACCAGACCACAGTGACCAAGATCAGCACTAGCCATCCTAAGTGTAGCTACATCATTATAGTGAGTTTCATTATTATTCATTTATTTGCCAAATGCATACCAAGGAAATACAGTGATCATTACGAAGAAGTCCTCAGAGATACTGTGCACTACCTTTTCATCTGCAATAAACATCTGTCCATCATCAAATACCTGTGTATCCTGGTTAGGGATCAGCATCAGGCACAAGGCTGCAAAACATCCCCCTGGATAGTATGCCAGTCCATCACAGGGCACATTCACATACAATCACAGACTGTCGGCACTTTGCAGACAATAGTCATCTGGAGTTCATGTCTTTGGACTGCAGGAGGAAAGTGGTGTACCTGGAGGAAAGTGGGTGAGCACACCCTGGAAGGGCCAGGCCACAGTGCCACCCTCTGGGGCAAACATCCACTCTTATATTCTGTCTTCTTTTAGCTAAAATTTAAAGGCAAAAGAAAATCTCTCTCAAATTTTTTTATGAATGGACCAATGTAATTGTGACTTAATGAAAACAGACCAGCCTTTCAGTTAGGCTGCCTTTGAGCATAGGTAACATGGTAAAAATGGACATAATCGGGGTGGATTCATGTCTGATCTCAGCGCTTCTCGGCACAGGTCAGTGCCTGAGCTGTGTAAACCATTGCGTTAAAGCCACAGCCATTTATGGGATTTGTGCGTACGTTTCTTGTGGTGTTTAGTGGGTTCTTTCTGCCTGGACCATCTGGCAGAAGCTGCTGCCACAGAGAATGCAGAATATCTTCCCAAGAAGCACTCGTGCCTAATGTGTCATTAATGTATAGGGGAATGATATGAGGCATTATGATACATTGTAAGACACGACAGAAGCACCAGTGCTTTTAAACGCATAAGTAGAATGAATTCAAACACATTCTGGGATTTAATGTGATATATTACATGAAGGAAATAAAACATTGTGAATTAGTATAAATCAGTGCTTATGTTTTATAGTGTGTCATTTATAATTGTTATGCATTTCAGTTGTATATATGAATTATGTTTTATTTCTCATTTATAATACAAATGTAGTGCAAAATTTATTAAATCTTATGTTTAATCACAACTAACAGCAACATCAAATGCAATGCTCTAGACTATAATAGGCAGAGAACACCACCGCTAAAACCTCATGTGAGAGGTCACATGGCCAAATGGCTGTTTTCCAGGGACTGAACTGAATGGCTGCACTATACACTGCGTTCATATTTAAATAAGGGACATTTATTCACGTCCAGTCATAATGATCACTGCTGTTCCGCTCTTCCTGAAGGCCAGGCTATTGACCTGCCCTGCATTTGGTGGATGGCAGTGAGTTTATCATAAAAAAAGAATATAGATAATGAACATCTAAGTTGTTTGCTGGGAAATAGCCTCTAAGCCAGCGGGGAACCGCATTACCTTGCAGGACTGAGCAGCAATGGTTCCTAAGAACACAATTCCTCAGGAACCGTGTCACCCTGTAGGACTGGAGGAGTGACAGTTCCTAAGAACATAATTCCTCGGGAACCGTGTCACCCTGCAGGACTGGAGGAGTGACAGTTCCTAAGAACATAATTCCTCGGGAGTCGTGCCTGGAACCAACTTGTAGCCTTTTCTCAGTCACCTGACCTTCAGCCATGGGGGGTCAGCACAGCCGAGGGGTGTCAGCACAGCCGTGGCGGGTCAGCACAGTTGAGGGGGTTCAGCACAGCCATGGCGGGTCAGCACAGTTGAGGGGGGTCAGCACAGCCGAGGGGGGTCAACACAGCCGAGGGGAGTCAGCACAGTCGTGACGGGTCAGCCACAACAGCACAGCTTAACAAGGCTTGCGATGGCACTGAATGCCCTTTATATGGAGTTTTTCCTGGGTCCCCCTTTTCTCCCACCCTGTCCATCTCTGCCTCTCTCTTTTTCTCTTGGTGGGTCTCTCTGTCTCTAACTCTCTCTGTTATTCAGGCTTTTCCCTCTCTCCCTTTCTCTCTTTCTTTGACTCTCCCTCTCTCTCTGCTTCACTGCCTCTCTCCCCTCGTTCTCTATTTCCCGACTTTACCCCTTCTCGCTCTCTCTCACCTCCCCCTGTGCTCCCTTCCTCCCTCTCTCTCTGTCTCTCTCCCTCTGCTCTGTTATTCTGTCCTTCCTTTTCTCTTGCCCCCTTTTTCTCTCCACCCCATCATGCCTTCCGGTGCCCCCCCTGCCCACCCCAGTGATGCCCATTGCATCTACTGCGGCCCCGCATCGATAGTGCATAGCGGAGCAGCTTGAGATTCCATGTGACTCATTCCAGGGCTACGGGCGGCTATGCTGGAGCCCCAAGACCCATCTGTCCGCCGCGCCGCTCGCTCCCTCGCTCCCTCCTCCATCCTCTGCACTCCAGTCCCATGTGTTTTGCCTATTAAGGCCAAGCAAGTGTAATGACTATCATTAAACTGGGCTTTGTGTGCTGGGAGGGACTGGCCAATGCATCTGCTCTATTCCACTTGGCCCGCAAAAGAGGAGCTGCAGCTCAGACACCCCTAAACCTCATTAAAAGCACCTGTGAACGATTCATTACTCTAATATAACTTCAGGGGACGGGGCGCCATGGAGCCGTGGGCTCTCGGAGAGGCAGGGGGCGGGTGGGGGTGGGGGGGGTAGTACCAAACAGCTCTCCGGGTGGGGGGGGGTTGGACTTTTATCCTTGGGGCTAAAATGGCGATAGACAAGACAGAGATGGAGTGACTGGTGAAGATCGAGGCACCAGCCAGGGGCACAACAGAGAATCCTTGAGGATCCATTTAAAAATGAACCTGGGGGGGTTTATGTTTATATACAGTTTATATATCTATTATGCACACATGTGTCACATTGTGATGGGGAATTTGCAGACTCCAGCTAATCATCTCTGAATTACATACAAACGGCTGATGCCAGTTCCTCACATAAGAATAAAGAAAGAGAAAGGAGAAAATTCCTTTGTGCTTTCCAATGGGACCACAGCTGTCCCTAATCAATGAGCACCACCCAACTGGTCATCTCTGCGGCTCTGAGCACTTAAATAACACAAGGTCGGTGTTACAGGTGAGCACTCTGCACCAGAGGTGTTGCATAACGCAGTAAACATGGTATCATTAATATTGTTACAAAAAGCGAATTAAACCCAGGCTGCATTGAGGGGGGCTTTCTGCCCTGCATTCCAGGGATTGCCCCAACGCCTGTCACCACAGAACCTTCCGGTACTGTTAAAGAAAGGAATGAAAGAGATAGTAGAACCACAGTGACCTCATCACAGGAGACTCCTGGCCCAGCTTTTCAGGTGGAATAAATTTGGTGGTTAATTTTAGAGTCTAGATGGCTATTAAAACCCTGTGTTAATATTTCACAGGCCAGGATCTGAGTAACCCCCCCCCCCCCATCTGCTACAAGAGTTTAGCCCATGTAGACAGTGTCTTCCCCCTTTGATCAGAATTCCCGTATATCTGTGTCACTATATCTGCTTAGCTGACACTGTCCCCAGCCACAAAGACAAAGGCTATTGTTGAGCATACCCTGCCCATTTATAATGCCGGATATTTACCGGAGCGGCTGAGGTTAACAGTTTCCCTGAGCAGCTCCCCTGAGACGCCTGCGTGCTGGTTCCAGTCCTTGGGTAGCGTTCCACACTGCTTCTCCAAACGATTTTCCCTGGATCTGCCCACTTATCTTCCTCGCGCACACATCTCTCCGGTAAGTGACAGCACCTTGTTTTGCTGGTTACTGGGATGCTTTTTACTGGTCTTCCAGTCCAGCCGCTGCTTCATTCCACACTGTCTATGACACTATTCCCACAGTACAGTTCACGATGCATAAAAATATCCCGAGAAATAGCTATAATCAGAATCTGAATTGTGGTTATGGCCTAGATGTCTTCATTCCTCCAAAATGCAACAGAAGGACATCATTAGGAAAGACAGTAGAAATTGCTGGTGAAGCCTTTCACGTTGATCGATGCCTGTCGATAATTACATAAAGATGGGGTGCCTCGTCACCGCCATCGTAATGATTCAGTGTTGTGTGTATATTAAACTACTTGGTTTGCAGTAATTAACGTGAGCTTATGCTGTCTTCAGATCTGCGTCTGGAATGGCACAGGTCTCAGGATTCTCTGCTGTCTGGGTCTCTCGGTCTGTAGGCATTTCATCTGGCCTTTTTCTCCGTGCACCTATCCAATGGATGGACCTCTCAGAAGGAATGTAAATCGTGGGAATGAATCTCACCTCTGTGATGTCATTTCAACTCCATGATGCACCACGGCCTGAGATGGGCATGAATGTCACCTCTGTGTTGTCCTTTCAACCCCACGATATGGGAATGTATCTCACCTCTATGATATCATTTCAACACCATAATGTGCCATGGCATGATATGGGAATGCATCTCACCTCTATGATGTCATTTCAACACCATGATGTGCCATGGCATGATATGGGAATGCATCTCACCTCTATGATGTCATTTCAACACCATGATGTGCCATGGCATGATATGGGAATGCATCTCACCTCTATGATGTCATTTCAACACCATGATGTGCCATGGTGCCCAACCTTCGCCTGTCCTCTGGATCTTCAACCTTGTCTCGCCCACCCTCAGGATTAACGCTGATCGCCCGACCACCGTTCGCTCCCTGACCACGAGCTGCCCGACTTTTTGTGATTAATAAATCAGTCTGCTTTCACCTGATTTTGGCACAAGTGTCCTCCTTCCCGGTACTGGATCCGTGGCAGTATATATTAAGGTTTACAGGCATCCCGTCCAGGGTGTTCCCAGGCCTTGTGCCCTTTGCTGCTTGAGATGCAGACCCGTTGCAACCCTGACCAGAAAACCTAAATGGAAGGAAATTTTTTTTTAACCCCTGAAGACCAAAGACTAGGTAAGATTACTAGGTATTACTAGTAAGGTATATTTGCTGCAGCATGTGGAGATGCTGGTCTATCTGATGGATACTTAAATGAAGGAAGAAGTCTTGGCTGGACCTGGATCTGCTGCTGAGGTTCAGCAGCACATTTCAAGAAATATCCTGAATGAAAGAAGTCAGTCAGTCAGGCTGAGGGTTAATTCCTCAAATATGACTGAGGACCCTCCATGATTGGCCACAAATATTCAGGGAAATTCAGTTATAATAACAGAGTTCTGTACTAGCTATTCTCCATTAGAATAAACAAATGTTGAGGCAGCCCTCTCCATATTTCTGACAGTTAATGTCACTCTCCATTGGCTTAGTTATTAGTTTGCGGTGTGTATTTTCACACACCTTTTAAAAGTGCCTTGGCAAAAAATCAAAGTCTCTATAGCACTGAAAAAAAATACTAGTTTATGATTAACAAATCTAAATTGCATTTATCAGCATTATCAAAACTGACAACGATGTCTGACATAATATTATGCACAGAGCATGTTTCAGTCAAAACATTTACTTCACCTTCTTCAAACCTGTATGCAGCCCTAAATTGTGATTTACCTGTCTGCACGTGATGAGATTAGGTGTGTGTATGGATTTCCTTGGTGACGAAACCACGGGGCTCAGCAGTGCTCAGTGACGGCGGACACCAATGATGACGATATCAAAGGAGTCGCTCAATGGCTTCACCACGATGCCCGCACTGCCCAGTCAGCAGCCAGAGGCTCCAGGCTGCCATGGCAACCGAATCACTGATGTATGACTGGTCAGGGAAAGTGTGACAGCATGACGTTACGCCCGGGGTGTCAGAGACGCTGCTTCCAGCCGGGAACGGGAGCCATTCACAAGGGGGAAAAGAAAGAGTACCTTCCCCTTAAATGCCATTCTCATAAAAATTAATTATTCACCAAGAAGTCGCATTTCAAGAGTAAAAAATGTTACTTTGTGCCGACAAGTTAACGGCAAACATTAATTAATTGCTTAAATAAAGGAAATGACAAGTCAGTCTGGAATGTTTTGAAATTCGGGACATTTAATTAAAATATGCAAATGCTTGCATAGCTTTCAGAGCACCAAACGGACATATTAAAGAGAATGATTTTGCGGAAGACGATGGGTGAAGTTTTCTAAATGGGAAAATGGAAAAGAGAAAGAAAAAGATATGCTTGAACTCTTTTTTGAGTTCATGGAAGTCTTTTGTATTTACATTTAATTCAATCTTTGATGGATTCAGAATCATATTTGATTGAATAATGGCGATTATACAAAAAAACCATAAATTGTTTTGTAAATTTCTCATGAAAAAAATTCACTTAAAACTCAAGATTGGAGCACATTACTTATATGTTTATTAAATAAAATTCTCATGCTTGGTATGCTATTTTGGGAATGGCAAAAGCAAACTTCTTGCTGATAATACTTCATGTCAATAATTTGTTTTCTAATCAAATGATTATTACAATATTATTCCTGCATACTACCAATAATAATAATGATGATGATGATGGCACTTTGGGATATCCATCTTATTCCCGTCCTGTCCCATCTGGCACACCCCTAATGAGTGAAACCCGTCTTGTTCCTGTCTCCTGTCCCATCTGGCTCACCCCTTATGTGGGATACCTGTTATGTTCCAGTCCCCTGTCACCTCTGGCTCACCCCTTATGTGGGATACCTGTCTTGTTCCAGTCCCCAGTCACCTCTGGTTCACTCCTTATGTGGAATACCCGTCTTGTTCCAGTTCCCTGTCATCCCTGGCTCACCCCTTATGAAGGATACCCATCTTGTTCCTGTCCTTTGTCTCCTCTGGCTTACCCCTGATGAGGGATACCTGTCTTATTCCCATCCCCTGTCACATCTGGCTCACCTCTGATGTGGGATTTCTGTCTTATTCCCATTCCTGGTCACCTCTAGCTCACCCCTGATGAGGGATACCCTTCTTTTTCCAGTCCCTTGTCTCCTCTGGCTCACCCCTGATGAGGGATACCCATCTTGTTCCAGTCCCTTGTCTCCTCTGACTCACCCCTGATGAGGGATACCCATCTTGTTCCAGTCCCTTGTCTCCTCTGGCTCACCCCTTATGAGGGATACCCATCTTGTTCTTGTCCCCAGTCACCTCTGGCTCACTTCTTATGAGGGATACCCATCTTGTTCCAGTCCCTTGTCTCCTCTGACTCACCCCTTATGAGGGATACCCATCTTGTTCTAATCCCCTGTCATCCCTGGCTCACTCCTTATATGGGATACCTGTCTTGTTCCAGTCCCCTGTCACCTCTGTTTCACTTCTGATGAGGGATACCCATCTTGTTCCACTCCCCTGTCACCTCTGGACACCCTCTGTTCCCATGTATGCAGTTTGCTCCCCAAATGCGTCGCATTGCATTAAAATAAAAATAGCAGCATATTTATCACAGCCACTGTCATTCTACACAGACGGTGGAGGAAACTGAAATGATGCTGACAGAGATTTACATTTTGAGTCTGTGCCAATCTCTACTCTTGGTATAACCATGCCAAGGGCTTATTACTACCTCAGATACTGAAAAAAGTGACAACTTTGCCCTCAAGTCTGTATTATTGTCATTTATATAAAATGCAACTTTATAAATAACACAGTATGACAGCTTCATTGTGGCACTACATCATATATCCTATACCAAGGAGACACTGGGCATACATTCATCATTTTACACCTCCTCATTTCTCTGCAATGGCTACTTATATGTGTTTGGTTTGTGGATAATAAAATGAAACAAAATAAAATAAAAATAAAGTAAAGCATTAACCCTGTGATCCTGCCCAGGATAAGTGGTCAGAAAATGGATGGATGGATGGATAGTACCTCATTTAAATTACCTCCTTAAAACAACAGAACACCGTACCCTGCACCTCTGCACATACAGTGTGTGTACTCTGCATAACAAGTAACCATGTTGTCGTGTGTATCTCCAACACGCCTTCCCCCTCCATAACAAGAAGAGAAACGATGAAAATTTAATCTCGTGGCTTTATTTTACTGGAAGGTCACGTTCCCCGAAGCAGGCAGGCCAAGCTGTATTGGTTTCCCCGCTGCAGAAAACAAAACTGAATTAAGCGGAGTAGATGGCTCTGCTCGCTCGTTCTATTTTGCAGAATGCCCTTATTACACATGCCGTTACATTAATGTACGCGTTCATATCTGCGCAATCGGCACCTAGAAATAAACAGGCGGCGGAGAAATTGTGTTGGACCACCCTCAGACCTGCGGATAGCCCAGCATCTAGGAATTTTCATCTGAGAGAAAAGAAAGCAAACAAAAAACACACCTAACTCTGTTCATCATGGCCCTCCTTCGTAAAATGCACAATATTCCGGTTGTTACTCCGGACAGATAGATGCAGCCTCGTCTTCCTCCAAAAACATGACGAGGCTGACAACTTGCGTGTCAGATTCTGACATCTTTTCTGTGAACAGAGAGCAGTGTTAGTGCGTCTGGAAAAACATCTGCAGATACTTACTCTCAGCACTTCCATTACACTCCATTCTGACACGCTGAATATCCCAAGTCACAAATAAAGCCCTAATATGATTTTAAAAGACCATTTAAAGCAGTATAAAATGCATTGCTCAGTGTACTCCACTTAAGATGGCTAACTGCATTTGAAATGCAAATTTTAAAGAAGTCAGAGCATACGAACAATTTTTAGCAGATGAAATCAAATTGAGACTATTAATTTGGCAGAAATCCACTTAGTGAGAATGTATTGCCCTATTTACACAGAGTTTGGGCTCTGGTGGGCATGATCAAATAATAAGCAGTGAACTGCCCATTCAGATGAATCGTACAGAAGGTGAGCTCTGTTTTATTAGGCTCTATTATTTTATTAGGCTGAATCGACATATTTTTATTGGGAAGCTCTGGCGCAAACCCATAAAAATGCTTGGGAACATACCAGAAAAATGGATTACAAATGAATGAGCTGGCTGCAGACCCCCCCCCCAGGTAGGAATGGGAATCCAAGATCCATGGAAACCTGTGGAAACCTGTGATAAACCTGTAGTAAACTTGCAGCAAACCTGTGGCAAACCTGTAGCAAACTTGCAGCAAAGCTGTAGTAAACCTGTTTCCTGCTTCGTATCATGGGAAGTTCTGGAGTTACAGGTATCATTTTCCAGGGAGGCGGTGAGACAGGCAGATTCTCTCCTCATGGTATGGATTTATGGCAGGCTTATTGTCCTACCTGCCAGAGAAGGTGCCGTCCTTTCCACTGCACGGAGGTGAGCAGCCATCCCAGGTGATAAACCTGAAGAGCGCCTCAGACGGATATCGTGGCCAAACCGCGCCAGCATTTTACTGCTGACGGTTACTTATTCCTCAGACTCCTGGGATTGTTTTCTCGTGCTCGACTATGCATGACTTACTGGTTTATCTCATTCCAAGTGGCTATGGAGTGTTTATATGGAAATGTTAATATTCTAATGATAAATGTGCTTCAGCACTCTACTGGAGAATCAGAGGTCATTAATTATGCTAATTATTTAATTACATGGACAATAATTATTTCATAATGTAAAAGTAATCATGAAAAGAACTACATATTTGTGTGCACAGCCAGAATATAAACAAATAAAATATTTGACTAAAGGACTGAGACCCCTCATCTTTAAGTGCTGATTTAGATAAATTAAGCTGTGATCTGTAAGGAAACCAAACCGAAGGCTCCTTCAAACTGGCAACAGGTCGCTGGGCCAGACTCTAACACAGGGGTGACTACAACACAGGGGTGCCTCTAACACAGGGGTGCCTCTAACACAGGGGTGCCTCTAACACAGGGGTGACTCTCACACAGGGGTGACTCTCACACAGGGGTGCCTCTAACACAGGGGTAACTCTCACACAGGGGTGACTACAACACAGGAGTGCCTCTAACACAGGGGTGCCTCTAACACAGGGGTGACTCTCACACAGGGGTGACTCTCACACAGGGGTGCCCACACTTTTTGGCTTGCGAGCTACTTTTAAAATGACCAGTTCAAAATGATCTACCTACATTAAAAATGCTAAATTTATATTTAATAATATATATTATATATTTTATATTTATATGTGCAATATACAGTATGACGTGGACCTTGCATCACTGCATGAACCCTCACAGCGCAATACAGTTCAATACATTTATGGTTCCTTACTCAGTCCTGCTCCCCCACTCATTTTTTATGCCCCTTTTTAGTAGATATAAGTTAGAAAGATAAAAGATATAAGGATAGATGTACTACCTTTGCGATCTACTGGTCGGTCACAAAAGACGTATCGGGCCCCCTGGGTCTAACACGTCTTAAACCCAACGCCAGATTCTACAGCGACCAAGCGGTACTCATGGATCAGTACAAATCAGCGGTGGAGCCTTGTGTCAGCTGTTAAAGGTTAAAGGTGAGTCTCAAACCTCCCAACTGCTCTGACGAGAGAGATATTCAAGCAGAATGACCCCCTGCTCTTTGTGTTCGAAGAGAGTGAGGGGGGGGGCACCCCGCATGTGAGGGGGAGGCCAGATTCAGCCGAGCGCTGTGCGTTTTGAGCACCTTATTCCTACGGACATGCTGGGGACGGGGCAGTGTTCGTGCCAGGAGGCGACGAGAATCCCAGGCAGAGTCGACACGAGTGGGCGGAGCAGATACGCGGCTGACGCGGCAAACCAGGCGGCTGGCGCCCGGGCCGGATAACGGGGTCGGCTAAAGCGCCAGCACCCCGCTGGCCCGGCTTCCCGCTGGCATGCCGGCCGCGTTTACCGCGGCACCTGTCACGCCATCGCCGCAGCAGCCTGGTGCTGTAGCGGGGAAGAGCCGGAGCACGCTCTACATACATATGCGTGTAGGGCCGGAGCGGGGGCTGAGCAGGGCCCCTCACGGGTCATTCAGAAACTGCCGCAAGCTCAGCGTGAACTAAGAGAGCTTAGACTTTACTATACCCCGGCTGCAAAGAGACACGGAGGAAGATCACTTCCTAAGATGCTGGGTTTTACTGAAAGGGAGATCATCAGAGTGCTCAGTGCTCCCTTTGAACATCCCGGAGAAAAACAGTTTGCACTGAGAGCACCGTGGTCCCAGAGCATGAAAGAGAAGGACAGACTTTTAATGACGAGGATGATTCACCTTATATACTCATTATTAATCATTAGGACCATGTACAGGAAAATAATCAGAGGCTGGATTCTCAGAAGGATTTGGTACAGTAACACTTTCTATGAAACCCATATTCATAAAACACATTCACAAAATATTATAAACTGGGCTATTATTATTTGTAAAAATGTTTCTCATGCATTATGAACGCTCTATGAAGGTCTCATCTATAATGCACTATAGATACGTGTAGCTGAAAGGTTGCAGGTTTGAGTCCCCGACCCGCAGGTACCGCTTAGTTACCCTGAGTAAGTGGCGCTGCTCCCCGTCTGCTCTCCGCCCACTACAGTGTCACATGAGATAAATGCAGAGGACACATTTTGTGGTCAACACTCACTCCGTGCTCCAACTAATGCTTCTGTAAAAAGCGCCTGCTAATTGCGAAGGGCTGCAATTTGCAGCCTTGAGGATATAGTGCCTTACAAAGCTCACTGTCCTTGTTTGCTGACTGATGCATCCTTTTAGTTCCCGTTTTATCACATGACCACTGAATAGAATCCCAACTAAGCCTCCATAATACTCTAAAATACACTAAAATGGCCCCATAAATAGCTTAGGGTTAATCCAGGCTGCAAGTCTCATGAATGCAGTATATAAAACTGACAATAACTTAAAATTAAATGATCATTCCTCGAAAATGCTACTTTTATTCCTCAAAATTCCAAGAGCACCCCTCCCTGTGATAGGATGGGTGTGCCCCTGCTCACCAGTGTTTGCGAGGCCGCACTGTCACCAAATATAGGCGCCCCCGAATCCAGCGCATGTCTCGCGTCCCATTGGTGGAGGAATGTCCTGTTTTGTTGGCCTGAAACATATGCCCACAGCTATAACCAATAGGCGCGAGATGCATAATCAACATGCAGCAAGAATGTCTGCTTTTTAAGCAAAGAGATACAAAACCGATGCAAACAGATGACGGCACAGTGCAAGAATGGAGAATCATCAGCGCGTCTAAGGAAATGTTAAAATGATTGTGTCGGGGGCTGGGGTCAGCTGACTGGCGCTCCTGCATTCAAGTCTGGCAGAATAAATCGAAGTTTCTCTTCCGCTCTCTCTCTCTCGCTCTCTCTCACCCTGGCCTGACCCAGGCTCCCATCTGTACTCCTGGTACTAAAGGTGTTCCATGACCCATACCTGAATTTTTCTTTCTCATTCTTACCAAAGTGACTCATTTTCTTTGCCCCCTACATTGTTGAGGTGAATGCAGTCCGCACCCCATTAAACCTACATTCCCACCTCCTGTAATCACGTGACTGACGTTCACCATCACAGACAGAGTGATTCTTATCATCTGTCCATCCATCCATTTTCCAACCCGCTTTTTCCATATCGGGGTCGCGGGGGGTCCGGATGGGGGGCCAGCCCATCGCTGGATTCTTATCATGAACTTACAAAATATTCTGCCATTTTCAGTATTATTAGAATGCAGGTACATTGTATGAGTAAAAAATGTCAGTTACTGCAGTTACTAAAGTTCAAACAAGCTTTTGAGTTGATTTAATTACAAAATAACTGGTTGTAACTAACTACTTAGATGACCTGGTAGTTGAGTGAGTTTTCAGTAATTAGTTATTCTATCCTTCCATTGTTGAATTTAATAATTATCATTATCCCTGCTTGAGACAGGCTCAGGTGACCGGTCATGCTCTCATTTAGGCATTAATTTACTCTGCTTTATAAAAATAATTTAACAATCTGGTAGAGAGTCAATTAAAACCATGTTTGTGTTGCTGAAGTGGCACTTTGACATTTCATACATGTCACTCTAGATTCAGGTGCTGGGAGGCCGCTTTAATCAGCAGGGGGCGGTGTTTTGGTTATGTGGATGCATAACACATGTCAGTAAGGCCACATGGCACACAGGTGACACTGACTGAATTCCATCTGAATTGATATTTCATGGGGGAAACTGCTGTGATGTCACGCCGAAACGCTCCTTCAGAAAGGCCCCAGCACCTCGCCCAGTGAGGCGCTTCCCAGACATGGCAACATGGTACCACCCTTGTCTGGCAAGTCGCGGGTAACATGGCCTTCTCCCTGTTCAGGAGGCTGCCCACCACTTTTGCTGAATTGTGTGGGGAAATGTCTAGATACAGCTGGGGTGGGTTGGAGGGTGGTGAGGGTGTTCAAAGCCTAAGCAGCACTGCAGGCTTGGAAGGTGGTGAGGGTGTTCAAAGCCTAAGCAGCACTGCAGGCTTGGAAGGTGGTGAGGGTGTTCAAAGCCTAAGCAGCAC
>JAODKL010000034.1:19975861-19995705 GCA_026780765.1 Petrocephalus schoutedeni
AGTTTAGCATAGAGTGTCGGAGTTAGCATGGAGTGTCAGAGTTTAGCATGGAGTGTCGGAGTCAGCATGGAGTGTCGGAGTTTAGCATAGAATGTCAGAGTTAGCATGGAGTGTCGGAGTTTAGCATAGAGTGTCGGAGTTAGCATGGAGTGTCAGAGTTTAGCATGGAGTGTCGGAGTCAGCATGGAGTGTCGAAGTTTAGCATAGAGTGTCGGAGTCAGCATGGAGGGTCGCAGTCAGCATGGAGTGTTGAAGTTTAGCATGTAGTGTCGGAGTTTAGCATAGAGTGTCGGAGTTAGCATGGAGTGTCGGAGTTCAGCATAGAGTGTCGGAGTTAGCATGGAGTGTCGGAGTCAGCATGAAGTGTCAGAGTCAACATGGAGTGTCAGAGTCAGCATGGAGTCGGAGTTTAGCACGGAGCGTTGGGGTCTGGCACGTAATATCAGGCTTTGAGTGACCCACTGATGAGTGAGCTCCAAGCATAAATGTTTAGTGCGGCCTGGTGGTGAGTTATTACCAAGCGTGGGGGGTTTGGCACAGCCCACTTGCGAGTCACTGCTGAGCTTCAGGGGTTTAGTGCGGCCTGGTGGGGAGTCAGCGTTGAGGTTTAGTATGACCTTCTGGTGAGTCAGCTTGAGTTTTGGGGTTTAGTGCAGACCAGTGGCAAGTCAGCGTTGAGCATTGGGGTTTAATATGGTCCGCTGGCAAATCAGCATCATGTGTGGGGTTTAGTGCGGCCTGCTGGCAAGGCAGTGCGGTGCGTCAGGCGGTTAGCACAGCCCGCTGGCGGGTCAGGGCTGGCTTACCATGCCCTCCTTGATGGACGAGCCTTTAATTAGCACTTCAAACGCTGCCACTCAGGGAAGGCATTCATGGCCTCCTTTCTGCTCTCGCGGCGATTTGACAACACTTTCCTAGGCCCATTTCTCCGGCGCAGAGTGCTAATAAGCATGGCGGGGGGTAGTGCCAGCAAGCTGAAGGGTGTGGGCACAAACCTCTCACCAAGACGCGTGTTTAGCAAACACAATTTGCATGGAACGGACACGGGTGGCGTCCGTTTCACGGAAAGCGCTCGCACATTAGCATAGCGCTAATATCCCAGCCAATCCTACACCCGCCGTCTCTGTTTCTGAGGCAGAAAGTCAACAAATAAAATTAAAAAAAAAAAAAAACATTTGGAGCAAAAATAAACACAGGAAGATAGAGCAGTTGCAGCTTCTGGAAATGGGACACGGAGAGAGCAGGACAGGGAGCGGGGAGGCAATTTTCGGGGTCAGCTTGGGCACAGTGTTAGGCTGAAGGAGTCCGCTGCACAGACTCCCTGCATTTTCTCGGATTATGATGGCAACGCCAGCAAAACAGCAATACTTACCCCACAAACCGAGCTGGTTACTGGAGCTGCAGGCGGCTTTATTGTTCAGTGTTATTCAGTGTTTGGTGTTATTTGTGGTCTACTTTTTTTTACTGTTCCCATGCAGCATCATCTGATGCTCTTGTCTCCTGTTATCCTCTTAATGTTACTGTCACCTGACCCTCTGCAGGATCCGTGTGAGAACGAATCTTGATGTACTAAACACATATGAAAATGCATTGGAAGCTGGACCTGATTAACCCATTATATATTACTGTAGTGCAGTAACTAGTGGCCTGTCACGAGGCAGGTACAGAGGCACAGGACAGATGGGGTAGCAAAACAAAGGTCTTAATCTACAAGAAAACAGAGCGGTAAACTAGGGCGTTACCATGTGCATAAATGCAAACCTATATGGTGACGAAATAGAAACCAGAAAAGATAAACAAAGTGAATATATTTATAATCCAAACACACAGTCGTGAAAGCACATGGTTTGGTTGCACTGAAGACTTTTTCTGTAGAATTCTCTGTAGACATTAAGCTATTGTGATGGTGAATTTATGGGTCTGAATGCAAACTGGAACAGACCAGTTTGTACATCTCAAATAGACAACTGCAGAATTGTATACTCAATAGTGAAATGTTTGAACAGCGCTCCAGAGAAGGACAATAGTTCAAATCATCAAATTATTAATATGCAAAAAAAAAGAAAAAAAAAATCACAGCAATTTTGTTGTGACTTTTTCTTTGACTGGGTGTATTATCTCTCTGACAGTGAACATAGGGGTTTGATATTTTGTTATGCAAATTCACACATATGGTGCATGATGGATTTTTTTCAAGGAGGTACTTGTAGGTTACAGAGGGGTCATCTTTATAACATGTTCTTTATTAAATTAAGGAGGCTCTGGTTGCTGTCACATGTTTTTTGTGCTGCAAAAAATTTGTGCCCACATTTTCTCCTGTTAATATGAGCCGTAGCATCAGGGCATTTTATATGCAGCTAGTTCAGGTCCAGAAAGTAAAAATCCGAACCAAGGTTTTGTTTCAACCAACCATTTGAGCATAAAAAGTCACAGGGTGCATTCGACGTCATGCAGCCTCTTACAGCGCTGGCTTAAAGCGATGCATTCTGGTCATTTCTAATTGGCCAAAATCTGAAAAAATACCAGAATGCATCGCTTTAAGCCAACGCTGTAAGCGGCTCCATCAAGTCGAACGCACCCACAGTTACAAAGTACTGGTTGAAACAAAATCTTGGTCTGGATTTTTACTTTCTGGACCTGAATTTGTCTGTAATGGATTATTTCTCTGAGTAACTTCCCCAACACTGTTCTGAAACATATGCATATAATATATGTATAATATTAGCAGTTCCCAGAATTCCCAGAATATACAAAATCATCACGCACTTTAAGATAATACTTACAATGTTTATTGTTTTTGTTTTGCTCCCTTAGCAGAGAGTTGAAGACAGCCTTCATTTTTCCTATTCTGATTGCCCTGTTGCCCCTCCACTCTGTACCCCTCCCCTGATAATGATGTAGGTCTATTAAAATCTTGGTTCATACTATTCACCAATTTGGGCAACAAAATACTGCGTGCATTAATGCAATCTAAGAAAAACACATTATGACTTTAAAATTAATTCATTAAAATATATATATGACATATATAACTAAATTATATATATATATATATATATATTTACTATGTTCTTGCACTATATCATTGAACATAATGACAATAGTTGACTTTTATAACATAAACCTACCTCCCCTGGCAATTGTCTGAAAATATTAAGGCGACTGTGGAATATGTTTTATGCTTTACTGTCACTGCTGAAGTGATGACTGTCGGCCGATGATTTATGATTACAGAGCAGGAAAAGCGATGGCAGGTGGTGCAGTACGCGTGACACCCGATTTCGGGCCATTTTCATGTCATCAGACATTCTGATGGAGACGGGAGACGACAACACAAGGAGGGAAACCCGAAAACACCATGAAAGAAAAATTCTGAAATGGAAATTACCGCCTGGTTAACATTCAGACATGCACATGAGAGATTGTGTGAATGTGCTTTTATTTGCACACAAGGTTGTAGATTTCTGTATGGGTGGTAGAGACATGTCCTTACTGCTACTGTGGGGGTCCTGTGACTGTGCAGGGGGTGGGGGGTTTGCGGGCTGATTTGACCAGTTTCAAAACCAAACCTACAGCCTTGTTTGCAGAAATCTATCTTATATTTAAAATTACATTACTATGCAGTGGCAAAACAAATGTGATGGTGACCTGATAGTAAGAGGACCACTGTTACAAAAAACATTTTCCTACAGCTGCCTCCTGCTGGCTGGTTCCGCCTAATTCACATTTTTTATTTATTTTTAATTCACTCTGGAACATTCCTTGCCCACTCCGGTGCACTCAATTTAATAAATCCTTCTAAATTATAAAATCATTCATAAAATATTAATCTGCAATCATTTGCATATTCAAATGAATAAAATGTGAATCCAGCTTGTGCGGGAATAATGGAGAAGTCATTAAATCCCTCCTCCTACTGCCCAGGCATGCATTTCAAACACCCCCATTTTTGTCCTCACACCAGGTCTGAACCAATTGCATGAGCCTAGGGGTGTGGCCAGCTATAGCCTGCTATCGTGAAGTGTTCAACTTGTATGCAGTTGGCCCTGGAGATGTAAGCTGTAGGAACATCTTGTATAGGATCTATAGCTACAAAGTGTCATGGGTTACTGGTTAAAAGCATTTGTTGGCCTTCATAAACATGGTCTGACAACCTCAACCTGGGCCATCTATCCATCACGTCGGATCTTCTGGCAACTGAGACCTATAGTCCCAACACCACTGGAAACCAGGGGGACTTATGCTATATGATGGTGAGGCTGGGTGACAAGGGGTTTTTATTGAGAGAGGGGAAACCAGAAACAAGGGAACACGAGGGTGTCGAAACAAGGCAGAAAGGTAAAATGATAAAACAAGAGCCGGAACTACCCAAACAAACAATAATCCAACAAAACCATGAACATGAAACCAAAAACATGAAATAATTAAATGCAACAACCAGCTAAAGAGCAAGATTTAAAAACAAATAAGGTAATGACAAGAGACAAGTGTGGGCCATTACTAGTTATAGAAGAGGATCACGCGAGAGTAACTGACAAATGCTAAGGGTTTAAACTCAGGTACATGTATTAATACAAAACTACAGAAATATGATCAGGGATAATTAAAGATACAAACAAAGAATCCAAACAAATACAATAGCACACGATTAACAAGATGTACAGAACAAAACCATGGCACAGAAAACAGAATGACCAAAAAGGTGAGGCTGGCCTCTAGCCCACTTCAAACCCATGATGGAGAAGTTAGTTACTTGGGTCAGAACTGCCTGCTTAGCCCTTTTAACCACAGCCCAGCAAGCTGGGGAACACACTAGGGCCTGTGAAGGGTGTTAAACCTAAGGAAACTAAGTTCAGGAGATTCTCATGTAGGATCTATAGCTGTAAGGTGTTCAGGAGCTTCTCATGTACGATATGTAGCTGTAAGGTGTTTAGGAGCTTTTCCTGCAGGATCTATAGCTGTAAGGTGCTTAGGAGCTTCTCATGTAAGATCTATAGCTGTAAGGTGTTCAGGAGCTTCTCCTGCAGGATCTATAGCTCTAAGGTGTTTAGGAGCTTTTCCTGCAGGATCTATAGCTGTAATCTTTTTAGGAACTTCTTGTGTAAGATCTATACCTGTGTAGTTAAATTTATTCATGTGATTACCCATAATGGAGGGGACTGGCATTAAAATTCCATTGCTTGCACTACAGTAAAATTTAAGACTTACCGTCTGCATATCGGAGAATTCCCCCATACACACACTCATACTGTTAACAGGGCCCTGTGCTTGACACAGTCTACTTCAAAGTCTTAACTCGGGAATAAGGGTCACCCCACCTAATCCCATCCTCACCCCACAGACAGGATGCAGCTGCCATTAACACGGACCTTAAACGAATCATTTGTCAGACCCATCGGTAGCAGAACATTATTCACTTCTAATTAGTTGTTTTAATTAGTCCACGTTTTAGCTAATTAATCTATAGATAATTAGTCTATATTAAAATCGGTGCTGCCCTTTTGGGAGAGGACATTCAATTCGGGGGAGGGACAAGTCAATGACACTAAGTGTGAGTTTGGGGAACAGAGAAGGGGGGAAAAAAATCCAAACTCTGAGTGGTGGATACAGGTGCAGAGAGGGTGAGGTCACCGGTCCCATGATGCACTGGGGCTCTGCTGCACTGCAGGGCAGCTGTACCATGTGTGCCATTCTCTCTGATGTCATTCGTCATATTCCTCTTTAATTCTGTCAGCTAGGATCAGGAGAAAGGAGGAATGAATGCAGCAATACATACAAGCTTTGGCTTTGGTACAATTGCTATTTCATGGTAAGAGGAAGGCTAGGACAGTTCCTTTACTGGTACTAACTCCCTGGCGGTGTTCTTTGGTGTCTGCCTTGGCACAACACTTGCTGCGAAAAGAATAGAGAGCTGAGAATAGGAAATGACATCATTCCTGTCTGGGCAGGAGTCCCCGACAGTCAGGTCAGAGTATGTCTCTTAAGTGTGGCCATGGTGGCTGATGAGCAGGGGGATATTTTTAATACGGGGGCATCTTTTTGCCCGCTGCACCCAGACCGTGCCACGAATGGCTCAGTCACACAGTGAGTTTCACACACGCTGCAAACAGTGTAGGTGTTACAAAAATACAGGCATTCATAGTGTATGTTAGAAAAGGGAAAGGAACATGAGTGAATGTGTCGAAACCCAAGAGAACTCTAGGTTCCCAAGATCTGCATTCATATATATTTTTCAGTGATACTAGACAGGCAATATATGGACCTAGAAATGATACTAGAATGGAATGGGTGTACGATTTACGATTCATGTGGGTATTTGAATTGTGAGGAGAGGAGGCTACCTCAAGCCCTCTGTCAGGCATGTAATTTATTAGTCTTTTAACACTGAAGGAGCTCACATCCATTCGAAATGCACACATATAACCACTGTGACAGGCAGACTGAGTAGGCAGACATATAAATGAAAGTGCTATCAAAATGCTAACACTTCACTTAAAGCTTTACACTGCACTCTGATAAGGTGTTATTCAATGGGCAGTAAGGATTCATAACGCACTGTGTATTATAATGTGCTTTACACATGTTTGATTTATGATGTACTTTTATAAAGTTTATATTGATAGGACATTTACATGAAAAATAACCAATCACATGTGAATAGAAGTGGAGGGAGTTGCAATATGATTGGACAGCCAATATGGGACACAACCAATGTAATATCTTTATCCCACACTGGGGAGTCAGCCATTTGGGCAGAGCAGTAAAGCACTATGCAGTGCATAACACTACAGAGAAACTGATCTAATAAAGGACACCAATTAAAGTCACACCCTATTTCAAAGGTAGATGACACTGACTATTTACTGTGCAGTTACTAAAACAAGCCTCAACAGAGCAATAATCATTTCTTAATAAAACAAAATAGGCACCAAAATAACAAAAATAAATCCGGACATTTAACGCAGAGAGGCACAGAAATGCATTGCTAATCAGCTAGCCATAATTAGCATCTTCTCAGTCCAGTGAGGGATTGTCGAAACATGCGAGCGTTCCCACCAACAGCCATGTGTGTGTGCTGAAACCTAGCTTCCCCAGGGATAGCCAGTCGTGGGGGGGGGGGGGTGGTTACATTAGACTGACATGCTCCTACATATGCCTGAAGACAGAACACCTTTAAGACACTCACAGTGCAGGGCGTGTGGGTTGGTTCCGAAGACAGAGCTAAGCACGGAGTGACCTGGCAGAGCCCCATGGACTGGCAGGATGCTGCTAATTGCTGTCAGAGATAACTGCTGATCTGGGGGCGGGGTGTCCACCGAGGAACCACACGACCCCCACTAACACTTGACACAGTGTTATTTGAGCTCAGGAAATGTTAGACATCTAGGGAGTTTTGAGACGGCAGAGAGTTACAAAGTGGGATTGTAGGCAATGGTCACCTTCTGAGAAACAAATGTCCTAATTCCCAGCTCAACAGGAACAGAGGGCCACAGCCTCCAATCGGGACAGGAGATCACATTGTCCCGAATTTAAACTGAAAGCAGAGGCACTGTACGACACCGTAACAGCAATTTGTCACGCCTCAGAGGTGCTAATGATGATTTTTTAGCATGTAACCAGCAGAGCATAATCAGGCCTGCAAAGCCCTCCTTCTGTTACCTAAGAGAGCTTCCGGTCCAATTGGACCACTGGCCGCGGTTAAGGGCACCTCTGCTAGTCCTTCTCTCCAGGTCCAGGATGACCCGGGATACACACGTGATACACACGGGACACCAATGGGGGCATACACTGAAAACGGCTGACAAGATCCGCCAGAAGAGGCACAGCAATAGTCTAACGCTTATTAACATTCATGAAGCCTTTAAACGGCTTTTAATATTCAGCCTGAGAGCAGTGTTCATGATTCAACCTACTAGTCAAGACAGGATAATGTTTTTAGCAAATTATTACAAGAAACAAATAAAATGCCAGAAAGTAAGCATTTTTTCCCCCCAAGTAGAGTCAATTGACCCTACAGCTGTCAGAAAACGTAGCTCTTCATAATTTATAGGTTGTGATGCGTCATTAAAATCCCACTAAACCTGTCTCCTGGAGAGTTTAAAACTGCGTAAGTTTTAATGACTTACAGGCAACATAAATACAAGTGTAATATGAAGGAGACAACCTGAGGCGACTTAAGCAGCAGCAGGAAGATAAACACGCATAGAGTATGGTAACAGGCCACTCAGGATCACTTAAAATGTATTTAAAAATACTGTACCACTTACAGCATATTGACGGTGGACAGAAGTCTGTCCCCAGACTGTACCCCAGCCTTGTGCCCTATGCTGCCCAGTCCTGGCACCCACGCCCCCTGTGACCCTGACCAGGAGAGAAGCAATTGGGAAGGATGGATGGATGGATGGATGGATGGATGGTTGAATGGGTGGATGGATGGATGGATGGATGGTTGAATGGTTGGATGCATGGATGGATGGATGGGTAGATGGCTGAATGAATGGCTGGATGGATACCAATTATGCCAGTTGTACAGATGTTGAATATAACATACAACACCTTGAAACAGGAAGTGTACCAAGGGCAATGATATACAGTATGTCGTAATTAACATGGAAGGTGAAGTGAATGTGCTCGACCTATACAGCAGTGTTTCGTGGGTTACTGAGCACACACACACACACACATGCGGACACACACAGACACGGAGGCAGACATACATACACAAGGAAAGGAAGATGATGGCAGGGTGGCTGTTGAAGTGCAGGGTTGCAGTCCGTAACGGCAGCCTCAGGCAGCGCCATGCGGCATCATTCAGGTCTGCTGCGTGCCCCTTCCTGGAGATGACTGGTGGTGGCCACGCTACACTGACACCTGCCACCTTCTGCCGAAATTCTGCATCTCTCCTACCGAGGCTCTGTCCTGTGCTGAGCCTGTCAGTAAAAGTCAGTAAAAGTCAAAACTGTCCCATTTTTGTCCCCCCGCCCCCCCCCCCACCGCATCTGTGCTGTCCTTTTCAATGCTGAAACCCTCAGATTCAATTATTGTTAAAAGCATCAGCTTCCATTCAAAACAGCTTTGAGGATTTCAGCTGACAAGACAACCCCCTCCCAACCAAAATGTGAAAAAGGACAAAACAAATTGGACGCCCTACATGATTTGTGTTAGGAGAGACAAGGACCTTTGGTGTAATGACAGCCACAAAGCCAGCAGCCTGCAGTCCCCCCCTCCGGTCCCCCTCTCCCGGTCCCCCCAGCCAGGCTAATAATGTCTCTCTAAAATGGCTTCGGACACCGGCTCAGTGTCGGCTTTGCGGTGCTGGATTCCAACAGATGGAGAAATCTTTCCTTCTTCCCCTGCCTCCACCCCCTCCTTCTCTTCTCCATATCAGAGAAGACATCCATCTCCATGCCTGACATTTAATTCCCGGTGTCTAAGATGCAACAGGACTGGAGGCAGGCGGCTTGGCTGTGAATCTGAGAGCATGCGGATGATCCGGCTTGGGTCATTGGCCAGTCTGCCTCACTCTGCCGGCCTGGGTTAAAAGCCAAAGGGAAGAGTATGTGTCCCCAAATACACATCTCCAGAGCTGTATGAGAGCACAGAGAGAGAACAGGAGAGGGCCTCATGGGCCACACGGATAGAATGATCTAGAATGGGTGAAATGTTCCAAAAGCCGTGGCGAATCCTTGAGTGCGTCAGACAGCTTCCCATGGTCTCCATTAGCACGCAAACCTGCCAGCTTATAGATACCATCTTAGCGGGAAAAGGCAGCCTCTGGCCGCCTCCTCCGGGCCTCCAATTCAGCGAGCGGCCAGGATGACAGGTAAGGGACCGAGTCCGGTACGCCCGAATACAAAGGACAGGAACGGAATGGTATGGAGAGGGGTACTCTGTTTGATATGCCCTCAGCAGGAAAAGAGAGGATGGCGGTAATGACATGCAGACCCACTCTCTCTCTCGCTCTCCATCCAGGGTATTAGACCGATTTGGGGCTGTCTGTGGAACAGAGATTAGAGCCATGGCAGAGGGGCCACCGTGCCATCCTACACCCCCAGGATCATCACAGTGCTTTGGAGAACATTCCCATTGCCTGCCCACCCCTGTCACTTTGATCTCTGCATGCACGTCCCTCATTAGCCAATTAGGAGCAGGGGGCGGGCCCTCATTAGCCAATTAGGAGAAGGGGGCCCTCCCTATATGTGCTGTGGTCTCCTTAACACAGACAGGGATATAGAAACTGTTAAACAGAAAAAGACATTAAAGAAAGAGGTGTGGCCTTTTCATAAGTATTAAAAACGGCTGAAACGCACATAACACCCTATTATTATGGTTCCCCGCTTGCATGGATTTCAGACTCTATCCAACGTGTCACTTCTAAGAAAAATCTTTCATTATACAGAAAAAGGGGGATAACAGTAAAAAAAGTAAAAGACAAAATTATCCCTCTGCGTGCCTTATTTTTAGAAACGAATGGACTTTGCTATTTAGCAATATCCTGCAGTAATGATACATCCTTACCCTTGACCTTAAATGTTAGACTAACATGTCCCTTTGGCTTGTAAAGTAAAACAAACTGTTCCCCCTTTGCCGTGACGTCTTCTGAGAAACGCCTTCGAACAAGGTCACCGGGAATGCCCTTCCAGTGTCACACGGCGCGAGTCACAAATCACCGCGCAGCCCCGCCGTCATTATCCGGCGAGGTCCCGACAGCTGTTACACACGACGGCGTATCAATGCCTGGGAATACCAATCAGGCCCCCCAAGCTGGCAGGAGGGGAGGGGCACAGGGGAGAGAGCCACCGTAATCCATTTTAATTAGCGGTGCTCATCATGCAAACTGATAAGGAATCAGTCATTGTAACTGCAGGTACTGCCGATTAGCCAGGCCTGTTAACATCTTGGCCGGCGGGCTGATGAAACTGTAGTGCTGGCCAGCATGATTCTTTCACCAGCCCAAAGGCAAAATCAATTCCCAGACAGCGGAGCTGAATTGGCCGCCAAACCTCCCCCCGACATATGCACCCCCTCCTTAGAGTCAGAGCACCTCTCCGAAGATGTTTCGAAAGAGGAATATCGTTACACATTAATTTGTAAGATCACTGGCGCCCGAGCTGTGTGATCTGATTTTCAATCAGCTCGGAAGGTGTGTACTCAGCCATTGTGAAAGACATCCATGCTTGACGTCTGGGTGAGGAGACTGTTTTTCAGTGCTGCGGTGGGAGTATGTCCCCCCCCACCCCCCCACCCCTGGTTGTGTAAAGCTCCAGCTGATACCTAATGTTTATTATTATTACTTACTGGACGCTTGGATTATAAAAAAACTATGTACCAAAATATCCCAGGTATCCCACTTGTAGGGTGAGATACTTATCCAAGCAGCCCTAGCTTAAAGGGGCCTGGAGGACCATGTTCAAGGGTCCAGCAGCATGCTCCTGTTCCTGGGTTCCCAGTCATTGAGCAGCCAGGATCAGAGGCGGTGGGACTGAGCCTGGCATGGCCCCGAATGACCTAATGACCAGTTAGAAGCCTGTTGTGAATGTGGTTCTTCTGTGAAGCAGGTGCAACTAGCAGCTAGCTATCCCACCCAGCTGTGCCCTCTGCCTGCCCCGTACCCCCAGGGTCCAGGCCAACGCGGAAGAGCGGACCCACTGCCCACTCAGCCGCAGGCGGGATGCAGAATCCCCGCAGTGCCATCCCCAGCACATCCGGAGCGCGCAACTCCTCGGCTCACTTTTGCTGCTGCGCTGTCATGTTCCTGTCACACATCAGGTGCGCTTCTCACAGCTCCCTGAATGCTGGCTCGTTTCAAAGATAAAAAAAGAAAAAAACAAATCTAGAAAACTAATCTAGAAACAATCTGTGTGGTATATGGTGAAGGTTAAAACCAAAGTCACCATTAAAAATCCCCTTGTTCGGGGGATAAAGAGAAGGATTGATTCTTCTCTTTTAAGTTTCAAGGTGGTATAATCTCTACCTACATGCTTTCATATAGACATGAGTGTCGAAAGGCTGGAAAGCTGCTCCTCTGAGACAGGATATGCGCGAAGGCTTTACTGCTTGATGTAGGGGAGTGGAGATGAGGAATCAAACAATCGAAAAAGTCAAACAATCGAGGAAACATGGAATCAAAGAATCAAGGAATCAAAGAGTCAAAAAGTCAAAGAATCAAGGAATCAAAGAATTGAGACTTCAACGTATGTCAGGAAGAACAGCTGGCACCTGGATCAGGGACATAAACAGGACTTTGAGAGCCGGAGGCGGTGGAGCATTTTCGGGCAGGTGACCACTGATGCTGCGGAGAGTGCATCTAAGGGTTAGGGTTAGGGTGCATCTAAGGGTTAGGGTTAGGGTACATCTAAGGGTTAGGGTTAGCGTGCACCTAAGGGTTAGGGTTAGGGTGCACCTAAGGGTTAGGGTTAGGGTGCATCTAAGGGTTAGGGTTAGGGTGCACCTAAGGGTTAGGGTTAGGGTGCATCTAAGGGTTAGGGTTAGGGTGCATCTAAGGATTACAGTTAGGCTGCATCTAAGGGTTAGGGTTAGGGTACATCTAAGGGCAACTAAACTACTCCCTACATTACCTCTTTGTCCTAGTCTTCGGTGGTTACAAGAATGAGACATCCACATAATAGGAAACTTCACAGTATTTCTATTTGTCATGCTGTTCGAAGAAGGAGTTCTGACATACTTCAGTTGATGCTCACACATATTTTAAAATCACATTGTTTTATTCATAATCCCACCTGGTTAGTATTACTCCTGTTCTTATTCCTGCCATATTATGTTCCTGCCTGTTTTATATAATTCATGTTTCTGTTTCATATTATTTATGGTCCAACCTGTTTCATCTGGTCCATGTTCCTGTTTCATATTATGTTCCTGCCTGTTTTATATTATTCATGGTCCCACCTGTTTCATATGATTCATGTTCCTGTTTCATATTATTTATGTTACTTCCTGTTTCATATCATTTATGTTCCTACCTGTTTCATATCATTCATGTTCTGACCTGTTTCAAATCATTCATGTTCCGACCTGTTTCATAAGATTCATGTTACTGTTTCATATTATTCATATTCCTGCTTGTTTCATATGGTTCATGTTCCTGTTTCATATTAGTCATGTTCCTACATGTTCCTTCCTGCTGCATATCATTCCTGTTCCTATTATTTCCACGGTATGAATCACATGCCACTGTACAGCAACATGGTGGAGGGAAAAATCAGCAATTTATGGGTGACAGAAAACGACGGCACACTTGGCAGGTGGCTGACCAACCATACTGAGCAACGCCAGCCTGCCTTGTCTCCACATGGCTTCCAGCCATGTTTGGAGAATGACCCGAGCCAGGTTTAAAATGGGACCAGTGCTCTACAGCTAGCTTGGTACACAGGAAGGACCTGAAGTCTCAGAAGACTCACTACTGCTCTCTAGATTGCCTGTCTTTCACCGTATTTATGAAATATATCCAGTCCCAGTTCTCATGTAGATATTGAGATCTTGGCCTGAGCAGATTAAGTCCAACGATTTATCTGAAAAAATGCTATGCAGAGGTGGCTTAATGCTACTCGGCCATCAGTGCCCATTATCTGCTTCACATGAAAGCCACACGATGCGTTTTCCTCGTGAGAAAACAGAAGCAGTGAGAGAAATCACCTCAGAAGGGCTGCATAGTCCAGTTTAAACAGGCTGCACACTGGGGATATGGGGCTGATCGATACCACTGGAGCTCCCTTTAAGGTGGGGATGGTGGTGTAGAGATGGATGCCTTAACCTGTGACTTATTACCTCCAGCTGTCACAGCAATCGAACCGATGCGCACACGCGTGCGCACACGCACACATACACACAAACACACACTGAAAGATCGAGGAAACTGACATGGATTCAGTAGGTTTGCATAAAAACCAGCATAGATGGCTAGGAAAGCAGTATGAAGTCACGGTTTGAAATGGACGAAAGGCAGGATTCAACACAGGGTACCTTCAGTTTCAGCACCAGAAGTCTGAGAAAAGGAAGCTCTGCATAATGGTACCCTGAGCCAGTAGTTGTGTAGAGCAGAGGCGGCTTCATCGCCTCATGGGGGCTTCGGGCTGGGAGCCAGATGAGGAAGCCTAACTGCTGTGACATCTCCATCTCACAAGCTGTGGCAAATTTAGAAAGTTTACCCCTTTTTTGGCTTCTGAGTTCAGGTTTTTTCTATCCCTTAAGCACCAGTGGCCCTGCCTGCATATTTTATAACTGCAGTTCACTGCACTGCACCTCTGATTCTGTCTTTGTATTTTATGATGCAGTTCACTGCGCTACGCCTGTGGTTCTTCCTGTGTTTGTTTATGACTGCAGTTCACTGCACTGCACCTGTGGTCATGTCTGTGTATTTCATGATGTAGTTCACTGCACTGCACCTGTGGTCTTGCCTGTGTATTTCATGATGCAGTTCACTGCACTGCACCTGTGGTCTTGCCTGTGTATTTCATGATGCAGTTCACTGCACTGCACCTGTGGTCTTACCTGTGTATTTCATGATGTAGTTCACTGCACTGCACCTGTGGTCTTGCCTGTGTATTTCATGATGTAGTTCACTGCACTGCACCTGTGGTCTTGCCTGTGTATTTCATGATGCAGTTCACTGCACTGCACCTGTGGTCTTGCCTGTGTATTTGATGATACAGCTCACTGCACTGCACATATTGTCCTGCCTGAATTCGTTATGGCTGCAGTTCACCAAAGCCCTGTTTGTAATTTATGAACACATATTTTTACACAAACGGATGCACACATGTGTTAATAGGAGGCAACAGGATTTAAAAATTGCATCAACAAAGACTGAATTACTTCCTTTACTTTTGGGGAAAGGTAATTATATACGTAAAAGCTTTTAGCTGTTAAACAGTCATACTATGGAGCTTCTCAACATTCAGTCTCATTTCCTCTGAAAATCCCTGGATGCTTTACAAAGCCATTTAGCTGCAATAATGAATAGTGTACCATTTTATGTCATCTCACCCTGGATGAACAAATCAGCCGAGCTACTAATTAAAAGAATGAGTGAACGAATGAATTAATGAGTCAATAAATAACACCTGATCCTGAGCTCATATCTCTGCGTGGTGAGACAGCCCGCTGGGGTCCGTCACGGCGAGGAGAGGAGGAAGCAGCAGCCGCGAGACGGCGAGTGAGCAGCATGTCAAACGCGGCGGTAACGGAGTGCGCCGTAATCACACATGCACACCTTTCCACGCGCGCACTTTGGGCCAGTCACTGTTAATTATATAAACTGAATGGGTACAAAGCTGCATAGGTTGTACTCCTGTCTAAAAGGCTGGGCGACAGGGCCGGGCCGCTATGATTCCCGCATGAGCCATTATCCAGCGACAGCAAAGCAATCACGGGAGAAAATAGGATCTTTTCTGGATGACACATGCCCCCTTTATCTAGCCTTTTGGAGATATGGCTTCTTTACATCCATTACAAATTTGCTGCTGCATTATCTGGCTGTGCAAGTGTTTAGTAAAGAACACCACAGCTGCCGGGATTTCTAGGTAAAGGCAGAATTACCTGCCCGCTCCTCCTCGCCCCGAAATAACGACGAGTTCTTGGGCAGGCGGCTTTTTCCTTTTTTCCGCTGGTAGTAAATTGAGCGGGTGGAGTGTTGGCTGCAGGGAAGGGCCGACTCTGCGACTCCCTGTCCAGCACATCAGTCAGAGCAGACATTTATTATTCTGCTAATGCCGTGTTTATGGTGCGCACCGCGGCCGAGAGGCACACGCGCGGCCGGTCGGAGCCGCCGCGTACAGTGAGCCATCCATCTTCAGTGCTTCCAGAAGCTTCTTCCCCTCCTTGCCTTGCACCCCCCCCCCCCCCGCACCATTAGTATTCTTCTCACTAGATGAGTACTTGGGGGGGGGGGGGGGGTGGCACCACGCTATCCCAGGACTCACAAGCACTTGCACATATGTGAAGACTGGGGGGGACGTTCCGTCCGCGGGCTCTGAAATACGGCCTCCCCCGCTTGCGCAGATAAGTGCGTCACGGTTCGTGTTTAAACACGCAAAATGGCATTTTACTCTAAGAAGTGTCTGCTATGGGAGAGCTGGGTTTCTAATCGATAATGTCACTGGATCCGATTTCAGGTCCAGTCTGGCAGCTCTGCAACTTCAGACAACATAATTAAACCTGCCGGGCATATCAGCTTGCATAAACACAGGAGCAGATTTTTACAAAGATTTACAGTTAGTTAACCACCTGCTTCACAGCTAGTTACTTATTTACACGTTCCAGACATGAGCCATACATTACCACTAGGTATTGATTCACACTGCGCCTGACGTGCTTATAGGCTGCTTTTAAAACCCAAACGCAAATAAAACACAATAAATAATCTACCACACAATCCACAAACATCAAATCCTGAGTGCTTAGTTTGTAGCGACGGTTTGGCTTTCATTTCTGCTCAGTACAGTGGAGGCAGGTATGCAGTGACATATTAGCACTTTAAGTAGCCTTCACCCAGCACGTTTTCTGTGGTTCTAGGTTCCAGTGAGTCTCACTGTGTCTATGATCTATCCAGCTATAGATCTAGATATCGCTTCCATTTACCTAACAGGTGATACTCTCAGAAGAAACTAACCCAGTAAGCCCTCGTCAAAGGGAAGCTGAGAATTAGCAGGAGTTTAACGATATTACGAAATTAAACTTATGACATATGTCTGCATTTAAGACTCTCCCAGAAGAAGAAAACTATTATCAGAGCTTCTAAACAAGCAACATTTCTGCATGTCATAAATAATTCTGTCTGGGTAACTTATTAGTGTTCTGACCTTCCTCAGACAGAAAAACGGGAGAAAAAAAAAGAAACTCACCTTCAGTTAGACTTGGTGTAGAATGGCATGAATTGAATGTTACTTACATTTATTTATGGTATAATAACCTTGTAATTCCAAAGCATTTTCCTAGCCCAAAGCGAGAGCAAAGTATATTCAAAAAGAAAACATCTCCCCGTGTCAATTAATATAGAGCAGAAGTGACTCATAAGTCATTGTAATAAAGGATTCTGTATACACAGCATATATGAAAACAGCCGGCGAGTTCATAAACACTGCCAGCATTAGCGGGAAGCATCGCCTGTCTCCGTTTATTGACACACTTAGTGTCGATACCGTCTCCGGGGGAAACAGGCGCAAATTACTCTGCCCGTCATTTCTCAGCATTTTAGTATGAACACAGAAGTAACACCCAGCAAATTAGGGGGTGTTTCTTTTTTGTTTTTGCTGGTGATGCACAGAAGACATAATAGTGCAGTAGTACATGTACCTACTGTGGTAGGGAACCCCTCTGTCATCAAAACGGAGTGGGGACCCAACATTTTCCCAACATGGTGAAAATGCAAAACCAGAATTATGGTGAATGCAATGACACATAACCAAAGGATGGCAGAAATGGGCAAACCAGGGTGCAGGTAGACCCGAAACATGTCTCAGAATAAGGAATGAACGCGCAATCTCTCTGTCAGCGATGGAGGGAGCAGTCTTCACTAACCGCGGTGGAGAAAGCGGTCTGCACTGTCAGCCACCTGGCGGTTTAACCAACATCCTTTTGTTTTAAACTTGACAGATTGACAGATGGCCAAGCCACCCACCCCAAACCTCAAAGCCCGCGGAGATGGGTGTGGTGCTCCGCTGCTACCCCGGCCCATGCTGGAGGGCCGGGGGGTTATTTCTTCCCCCTGCTGACCACCGGTACTCAACGGAATTATGCCAGCTGCAACGCCATGATTGGCTGCGATCCCAGCCAATAGTGAAGTCCCATGAGGCAAATAAACGTAGCCTGCCGGGGGCGTCCCTCTCAGAGCCCCGTACCGCCACGATGAATGACACCTCGCTTTAGGTGACACTGGATCTCACCAGATAATCCTTCTGGCTTTTCTTTGAAGTGGCCTTCCAGAGCAATATGAGATTATGCTCTCCAGAAAGTAGACCCGATATCTGCCAGCGGGGCTTTGAGGGACGGCTTTGAGGCCCGGTGATCCATGACGGTCTGAGGGGAAATGCTGTATGACTTCAGCTGCATAGAGCTACCTCTGAATCCGCAATGTGCGACGGCACAATCAGCCACTGTAATGTGAACGTGCATTGCAGATTCGGGGAGCTTTGTGTGGGCTTTACACATGAATAAAATAAACATGAACAAATTATTATTAGTCTACATTAGGAGGATTGTTCACAAGATCATTTATTAGTCATCACTATTACTACTATTATTATCAGTCACAATATATTTTTAAGTGTAGAATTTGCTGACTGTTATTAATCACAAAGCTAATCAGCATGCCAAAACAAATAGCAACAACCTCCTTTGGCTGAATGACAAGAAGCTACTTGAAAGCTACAGTCTGTCCTGGTAGCTACACACCAGACTTGCAGAGGCACTCGGCTATTTTTTGTTGCATAAAGAAGGGCGTACATATATAGGAACCCGTGTATGAGAAGAAGGGGTGAAGAACGTGGTTCCATGAAGCTCTTCAGCTGTTTCGCCTTGGCAGGCACCCACCGGCCCATGCTAGATAAGCTCGCATCATCGCGAAACTCAATGACAACAGTGCATCTCTCTCATCTATTTTTCCCAGGTTAAATAAATTCCTGCCAGGCAGCCTCATTCATCACGTCGGGACTGCACTCCCCATTTCGTCTTGGCAGCCGGCGACTCACTTCAATCACGCGGGGAAAAACGGGCGCACGCTCTCAGTCGGCGTTAGCGTGATTGTGGAGGGCGGGGAATCGATGGAGGAGCATTAGGGGGGAGACGGCGGGCTCGCGCGTGACGGCGTGGCGGGCAAATTGCAAAATGCACTTAGAAAATTATTGTGCGTCGTCGTTCCGGGGCTCGACGTTTTTCGAGAGACACTAATTTGGAGATGAGAGGCGCTCTTTGAGGACGACGCTCTTCTACGCTGAAACGGTGCGCGGCCAGCGGCCACTCCGCAGCCATCGGGGGAAACGAGATCGTGCCAAACGAGCGGGGATGTGCCCAGTGTCTGGAGAAGGGCTGCAGGTTACCCAGGATATGGTTCAGGCGGGTATTTCATTTGGCGCTCTGCTGACATCCATCCACCTACCCATCCGGCCATCCACATGTTCATGGGTGTGGAGACATTGTTACTAAATAATCATAGTAAACAATCACTTTATGAATAGTCATTTTGGCGACACATTCTATGTAGCCCATATTCATAAATCCTAATACCTGTTTCTAGAATTCATTGACACATTAGTAAAATATTATAAACATGGCTATAACTATTTATAAAAAGGCACATTATAGTCACATTACAGAGGTGGTTAAGCCATTATACTCATGTGTATTATGCATTATAAAAGCTCTTTGAAACTCTCAACTATAATGCCCTAGAGATACCTTCATAATGCAATGCAAAGCATCCTTAATGCTTATACCGACCATTATAATGCATTAATGCATTTTTTGCATGAATGCAATTATATATAGCAATGAAACTGCAGATAAAATCATTGTTGAATATCATTAAGCAAGCAGAGAGTCCAAAACGGAGAGGTACTTCAGCGCGTCCTTGTGCGAGCAGCTCCGGTCGGGGAGCCGAGCCAGGTGACGCAGGACAGGGCGCGCCGCCCCGGGTTAATTGGGTACACGCTTTTCATTTTCAGGGTTAACGGGGACCGGGCGGGGGTGGCAGAGGGGGAGGCGGGGGTAATAGAGGGACTGTTTCAGCGAAAAAGACCCTGCACCCCCCCCCCCCCCCCCCACCTAACTAAACCCAGGAGATGCAGCCAAGTAAACCACAAAGCAGGTCGCGGGGGGGGGGGGGGGGGGGG
>JAODKL010000034.1:20054247-20076437 GCA_026780765.1 Petrocephalus schoutedeni
TTTCCCCCCCCCCCCCCCCCCACCACACCCCATGCTTTCCTCTGCTGTCCAGCGATCTTTCCGCCAGCTTCTGAAATCTCTCAGATTCATAAACGGATACGGCAGCACGGATTGGCCATAAATGTCCGCGCTAACAAACTGCCTGCAATTCCGGCTGCCTGGAGGCATAACTCTGACACACGTTGGGAAAAATATAGCAAGAAAACAGGAGAACGGGTGGGGGGGGGGGGGACAGGATATCTGAGACGAGGCATATAGAGAACTCCGGCTCAGACGAGAACACGATGTCACTCGTCATCTTTGCCTCGCGCTGCCTTTTCTCAGCAAAACATTAAAGGGAACATAGTGAGCCCAACTGCAGACAGTCTGCAGTGGGAGGCATAGCAGCTGCACACGGCGACTCCGGAAGCAGGGCCAGCAGGCCCCCAGACCTGGGGCTCCCGAGTGTCCCACCGAGGGCCAGCGAAGTCGGGGGGCTGCCCTGTGCCACTCACCACCGATACCGTTACCGAGTCCTACATCGGGCTCCCATAAGCCGATGGGGAGTCAACAGTCCTGTGTGTTGCAGAGCCCTAAAGCCTCCTGGGACGGGAGGGGGGGGAGACAGAGATAAAGTGGCACAGGGGGACGTCCCAAGCCACTGGGACTCGTTAACTGGGAAACAAATGAGGCACAAGCAGGCCGCTGGGGCCGGCACTAAAAAGACCTGAGCGGGGCGAATATGTCACCGCTGGGATTTTAACATTTCCCGGACAGATCACCCCCGTTTTTGCAGCACGGCACTGGGTGTGACACAGACGGCAGTAACAATGGGACATCCCATCCCACGGGTTCGGGTGGCCGAGTGTCATGAATCCGCTTACCTGGTGTGCGGTGGGACAAATTAAACTAAAGCCAGTCGATATGCTATCGATCCATAACACAAAGTGCAGAGATGGCCCGTGCGAGTCTGTGCCGCTGCTTCCAAGACAGATCTAAATAGCAGCAGCAGCTGCCTCGTAAAATTTATCACAATAACCACCCCCCACCCCCATGGTAATGATGCGGTGACTTTTGGTTATTCAAGCATGTCTGCGGCGGGCAGGATTGATGGCCAGCTAGGTCTTCCTGACCTTCTCTGCCCTGGAAGAGCATGCAGGACAGCGAACTGCGGAGTTCCTCACTCCCATCGCTGGATATTTCTCCATGGTAACCCGGCCCAAGTTGCTCCATGGTAAACAAAACCTTGGCAAAACTGTGATGAAAGTGAGAGAGGGGGTTAGGGGCTCAAGGCAGTGTAAACAAAACCACGTGGTCCTCTGTCCAGGCAGATGCATGCGTGCCTTCAGGGGGCCTGATGTCGCATGTAATGCAGCAAGTTGTAGTAGCTGGAAAGCGGGTCCAACCTCGGAATGTTCCAGACGGAATCAACAACCACCTCTGTGCTGCTCCTCGGGTGGATTCCAGTCCTGACTTAACTTGTGGGGCTTTTCTTTTCCACGTCAAAGTCTAACTTGTTTCTGATGTAAACACTGGCCAGATGCAGGGGTCTAAAGACAAAAAGCCCATGGGCTAATGACGGATCACCGTGTGCTAAGATACAGGCCCTCGCTTCGGTACTAATGAAGAGAAATGCAGTGGGGTGAATGGGAGACGAGGCAAAGCGACACTGCTGGATCTGCTGAGGAGGGAACCATACCTCAGGTACACTCCTAGACAAGGCGGACCGGGCCAAACTTCTCCATTAACATGCTGCAGACCAGAAGGACCCCCTCGCCCCCACACCGAGCCATATGGCAGCCCTCAGTCTCACTCTCAGGCTCATATTCTTAAAAATCGCAAGCATCCCCCCGACGTTAAACTTAAGAGCAGCCCTGCGGGGGCATCAAAATGCAACGAGTGCTTAAATAGGAAAGAGATCCACCTCTATACCCATCGAGAGTCCTGCGCTGGAATCGGGAGCTCCCTCAAAAAAGAAGGAGGCGGTTAAAATTTGGTCCTGTGATCAGAGCAGCCAGCTGACATTTGGTAAGAAGGTGAATGAGTTGCGGGGGGGCGGCAGTTCATAAAGATGAACCCCCCCATTAAAGCCCCAGTCGTGCCTGTGCCGTCCCCTTGTGGACCCGCTAATCCACTCACGCCAGATGATCCTGGCATCACTGATGTCAGACTGGCCAGGACTGAACCGGAATACGAAATGTGGCCGGCTGCAGGGCATCATGGGAAACCGCTGAAAAATGGATGAGGTTCATTAATAATAAAACCGAGCTGCCTGTTATCGTCACGGGGGGTGTTACTCTGTGGCTGCGGTGACACGGTGATCAATTTCACTCCATTCATGTTGCCTAGTGGTTAAAGTTATCCTGTTTTACTTAATAGTGCACAGGCCCATCCCACACATGCCAGCATTTTTCCCCATTTGAGTCATTTTGGCCCCAACTAAAATGGGAGATTCCTTCACATATTCACTTGCTGTGTGCCACCCCTCCCGTCCTAATATAACCCCATAACTGATAGATGTGCTTTCTATAAATTTGTGGTGCCATTCTGTATGCACCCCAAAATGTTTCTCATGCCCTACTGAGCAAATGGCAAAATTACTCTGTAAGGGTATGAAATAACATCTCTACTCTCTAAAACAGAAGCCTCACCCAGCCAAGGGGCCCCTGCAGGGAATGTCCCTCAGCCCCTGTCTGATAGACCAGCTTTTGCTATAATGTTAGCATGATCATCAGTGCCAATCATCAACGAGAGAGGGCAGGGACACATCAGATATTGTGTCATGCCCAGTGTGGAGGGATACATGATCATGGCCAGTGCGGAAGGGTACCATGAGGATCAGTCGTGGTGCGGAGGGATACGTCGTGCATCGGTCATGCCCAGCACGGAGAGATACATCAAGTGTCGGTCATGCCCGACATGGAAAGACATGATGAGGTCATATCTGGCACAGAGGAATACATCAAGCATTGGTCATGCCCAGCACGGGATACATTGGCAATTGGTCATGTCCAATGCCATGGGATATGTTAGGCATTAATTATACTCAGCGAGGTGGGATATGATGTGCCTTAATCATGCCTGATGTGGAAGAATACATTAGACATTGGTCATACCTGATGAAGAGGGATGTATCGAGCATTAGTCATGCCCAGCACATGGGGATATGTTGGACATCGGTCATGCCTAGCGCAAAGGGATACATCAAACATCGTTCATACCCTATGTGGAGGGATACATTAAGCATCGGTCATGCCTGGCACAGAGGGCTGCTACGTGCATTAGTCATGCCCGCCGCGGAGGGATACGTCAAAGATCGGTCATGTCCAGCATGGAGGGATACATTGCACATCAGACATACCTGATGCTGAGGGAAATGTTAAGCATCAATGATACTCAGAGAGGAGGGATCTGTCGTGCATTGCTTAGGCCTGATGTGGAGGAGTACATCAGACATCGGTGCAGAGGAACACGCCAAGTATTGGCCCGACATGGAAGGATACATTGAGTATCAGTCATTCTCAATGGGGAAGCATCAGTCATGTCCAACGCAGAGGGAAACACCAAGTATTGGTGTGGAGCAATATGTCACACCTAGGTCATGCTTGGCACGGAGGTATACGTTGAGCATCTTTTATGTATTTGTACATTCGGTTCCAACACTGAGGAGTCCAAAGATACAATGGATACAAAAAGTGAACACACCCCTGTTAAAATAACAGGTTTTTGTGATGTAAAAAATGAAACCACAATAAATCATTTCAAAACTTTTCCCCCTTTAATCTGACCTGTATAATTCAATTGAAAAACAAACAAATCTATTAGTGGGAGAAGTATGAGAAGCTAGAATAAACTGGCTGCATAAGTGCTTACACCTGTAAACTAATATATTGTTGAAGCACCTTTTGATTTAATTGCAGCATTTAGTCTTTTTGGGTAGGAGTCTATCAGCATGCCACATCTTGCCCACTCTCTGTGGCTCCTGCGCACAGCCCTCTTCAGGTCACCTCACAGATTCTCAATTGGATTTAGGTCTGGGCTCAGGCTGGGCCACTCCAAATCTCTAACTTCCTTCTGGTGAATTCATTCTTTTGTTGATCTGGATGTATGCTTGGGATCATTCCGCTTCATCTTCAGCTTTCTAGCAGACATTGACTGGTATTTGGAACTGTTCATAATTCCCTCCACCTTGACAAAAGCCCCAGTTCCAACAGAAGAAGAGCACCCCCAAAGCCTGACACTGCCACCACCATGCTTCACCGCGGGTATGAGGTGCTTTTGGTGATGCTCAGTGTTGTTCTTGCGCCAAACATAACTTTTGGAATTGTGGCCAGAAAACCTTGGTTTCATCAGACGAAAACACATTTGCCTGCATGCTTTTGGGAGACGTGATGTTTTCTTTTGCAAAATTTAGCTGGGCCTGGATGTTTTTCTTTGTAAGAAAAGGCTTCTGTTTTGCAACCCTATCCCGTATTCCAGACAGATTGCTGTGACTTGTAGTGCACAGCCAGCACTTGCCAGAAATTCCTGCAGCTCCTTCAGTGCTGCTGTAGCCCTCTTGGCAGCATCCCTGACTAGTTTTCTTGTCTTTTCATCAATCTTGGAGGGACGTCCAGTTCATGGTAATGTCACTCTTGTCCCATATTGTCACCTCTTCTTGATGACTGCCTGCACTGTGTTCCATAGTACATCTAATGCCGTGGAATATTTTTTTTGTACCCTTCTCCTGACTGACACCTTTCAACAATGATTGCTTTTATGCTTTGTAAGCTCTCTGCGGACCATGGCTTTTGCTGTAGAAGGCAAACTGAGTAAATGTCAGAAGAATCCTACTAGGATAGCTGAACTTTATTTGGGATTAATCAAAGTCACTTTAATTGATGGCAGGTGTGTACCCAAACAGACTGAATGCTGTAATTACATCAATGGGTGCAAAGTATTAGTCTAAGGGTGTCTGCAAACAGATTATTGTACGTTTTTTTTTGGATTTTTTTTTCCCTATCAGATTTGCTTGTTTTTCAAATGAATTTTACAGTTTACAGGCTACATTAAAGGTAGGGAATATTTTGAAATGATTTACTGTGGTCTTGTTTTTTCAGATCACAAAACCTTGGCACTTTAACAGGGATGTGTACATGTTTTATATCCACTGCAATCAGAAATTACGCAATGTTTCTCCTTACCAAAGTGCAGATTATGAAAGATTCACCCCAAACAACAGCTGACCCTGCTGAGCTATGGCGTTGTGTCACTTCATTTGAATTGAATTTATTTTTGTGTGGCGTATTTTCGCATTACATTGTCTCAAAGCACTTCACATCGTCCCTGCCCAGTGCCCCCAGAGTGTAAACGAGAGGTGACAGTGGCACCAAAAAAAATCCCTCATCGGAAGAAACCTTGGAAGGAAGCAGCCTCAAAGGGGGCCCGTTGTCCTTGCACTGGCAGAGGAAGTCCAAAATAAAGTCTAGAACTATAAAGCAGAACTGTGTGTATAAATACGGAAGATCCATTTGAGTTATGGATGTGGGTAGGCAGGTGAGGAAGATGCTTCCACTGGCGGGATGGAGGGGTGGTGCGGTCCAGCAGCAGGCAGGGCAGCACAAGCAGATGAGTGGTCAAGCTGGGTGGGCAGGAACCATCAGGAGCTCCCGGACAAAATCCCTCATGTTATAGGGGAGAAATTAACAGTGCGTTAATAGACCAAGCACATAATAATATTACTATATAGACCATGCATACTTACATGTATCCATATATACAGCAAAACTGTACTGAATATATGAACATGACAACTGAAAGCAGGTAGAGCAGGAAATGTCATTTAACCTTTAAAAATGTTTAAAGCCATTTGTCTAGGTAGTATGTGTACATTTAGTCAGAACAAAAATATAATATAAATATTAGAACATATACAAATCAGGAGTAACACAATACAAACTAGTGAAAATGTCTTCCATTCTCCAAAAAAGGCATCTTGCTGGATGGCTAGAACAGCATCACTTCCCAAACCTGTCCTCAGGGGCACCTTTGCCATTCTATGCGTTTCTTACATTTCACTGCCAGCTCACTTCAGTAAGTAACTTAATTAGATTTAAAAAGTGAATGAGATATTGATTAGGTGTGTTAATGGTCAAGTAAAAAAATAAATAAATAGGTGTAGTGGATGGGGGTACAAGTCCTGTGGTGATTTTAGCAGAGGTTTTGAAATGGCTAAACACACTTTGACAGGCATAATAGCATAGATTTACATTCAATTTTCAAACGTATTGCTATAAATGCAGGTCTTACTTATTATTTCTGCACCTGTCCTTTGACGTGTCTTTGTTGTTGTTTGCCGATGCTGCTCTGAGGAGAGAGCCGATGGCACCACTGTGCAATAATGCGGAATTGGGATTCTGACTCTGACAGAAACTCAGCCTTTACACTAGCAGCAGTGGCGTTCCCTGAAAACTGATTTGATCCCCTAAAAACCACATGTTCCGGCAAGGCGCCCTAATGGGTCCACAGGCGTCCGGCTCCCTCCAGCATTCCTCAGATGAGGAGACTAGGCATGGCCTTCGGCCTGTGGCCCGGGGCAGGCATGGAGATCGCCACTTCTCCTGAGAGGCCCTCTGTGGAGGATTCACGCCAGTCTGATGGAGGCTGCGGATGGTTGGCGTGATCAGAAAGGGGGTGGGGAGAAGAGGGGAAGGTCTGCGGGACAAAGAGGCCCTTAAAAGCAGAGCCGGGACACAAAAGAAAGTGTGACACGGAACAAGGGCGCTTTGTGAGCGGGAATGGGAAGATGACACTGTCTGAATTACGCCATTGCTCTGCCCCTAGCAACCATTGAAGAGGGCTTTGTCACAATGAATATCCTGCCATTATGCTAACAAATATCACTTGTATGGCTGCTCATCAGATTCGCCAGTTAATTACATTACTTCAAAAATGCATTGATTTCTCTCGTCTTAATTAAATGGATTTGATGACTGTGACAGGAATACATTTGTTTTATAATGCCTCTCTCATTCACCTCCCATTACTAATGCTGCATCTTTTCTCGGCCTGTTCACGGCCCAGCTTGGGGGCTTTCCAGCACACCGGGGCAGACCTGACATCGACAGCTCGACTTAGCTCGACACGGTCACTTCTAACCCCCATGGGACTTGCCATGTGTGAGTGTTTAGGTGGGAAGCAGGTCTCTGACATTCCTCCACCCTCAATGAAAACAGTCAACCAAACAAGGATAGAGTCCCCCCCCCCCCAGGCCTCCCTGAAGTCTTTAGCCGATCTTTGAAAAGCCGTACACATCCGCGACCCTTAAGAGTGAGAGACAGCAGGTAGCTATGAGAAAGCCAACAGCAGGACCCAGGAGACATAGATTTGAGCCCCTTACTCAGGGCCATGACGGAACATTCAACAAAAACTCACCTTTTCATCTCACTCAGGTAGAAAAAAACACACAAAACCAAGGCTTAGGTCTGGGGTTACTGACAAAACCTGAAATGCAGCAGAGACAGAAACAAACCCCGAGAATGAGGAAGCAGTGAGACGTCTAACAGCAAGCCCGACCTCCTGAGACAGGTGCCCCCCCCTAGAGCATCACGACAGAATTAGCAGACCTGTGACTGAAAGCCACACAGCGCTCCGAGCGCGGCACGGGGTCAGCTGATCCCCTCAGATTGTTTTGGGCGAAACATCTAGCTGTGAAGAGGGATGAGATTGGAAGGCTTGTCATTTTCTTTGGTTAAAAGCACCGGAACAATCTGATAAGCGGCCAGAGAGCGTCGGGGAGAGCCACAGCTTGGAGGAGCCCTAATGAACATCTCAGGGGAGACGGAGATAAGGCCACGCGTCCGAATGGCTCCGGCGAGAGGCGGACGTGACAGGAAGCCACCCGCTCGCGACCAGGCACCTTTGTCCGCTGACAGGAAGGAGGCGCCAGTGAGCCAGCGAGAGGCAGGGCGCGAGAAGTGAGAAGGGCAAGAATTGCACATGAGGACGCGATTGGATGATGCCAGACCCACCTCCCTGGAGACCCTGCCCCCGTACTCCTGGGTACTGCAGATCTGTCAACAAGGGGGGGGGATACAGATCAGCAGCTGGGGGAGCAGATTGGGCCTTCAGATGAGCTGCATGCGCCGCGACGCGGCATTCGGCTAAACCAACATCCGCGGGCGGCAGAGAGAGCCGGGCGAGACACGGCGACGCCCTCGCGCGGCACGGCGCCCCCCAGCTTCCTCTACCCTTCACTGCGGCGCGAGATGAATATTTAATGCCAGGAGTTAACCTTAATTAAATTTCAGACTTCAATTTATCTGGGTCTTCAAGGGCCCCGTCCTCCGGGGTGGCGGCCGGCACCCCCCCCCCCCCCGCCTCATGGAGGAGGAGCTTCCTAAAGACCTTCTAGTGCTTCTAGTGAACGGAGGGGGGGCTGGGGGAGGCCTCCGACATCATGCTGGCTCTAGCCGGCTCCTTCACTCCCTGCCAAACAAGCGTCTCCAATGAGAGAGCACCTTTCTATTAAGCTGGATCAAAAGGAATATATTTACTGTGTTTTTTCTAAGGGATTCCCAGTGAAGATGTAAACACACATGGGGGGTGGGGGTGGGGGGTGTCGACTGCTCGGGTCTGTGTGCGGCTTTGACATCATCCCAAGGGGTGCAGGGGGGGGCTGCCCTCCCCCTTCCCCACTCATTTTATAGCCAAGAGAAACAGACACATCTCCAGTCCCCTATTTATTCAGCTTTAAATAACAGATAGCTTACTATAACTGCTTGGTGGGACGGTGGACATGTGGAACACTCATAGTCTCCGATGATCCAGTAAGAGGCCTTGACACCCCCACTTCATAAAGTGGTGCCCCCCCACCCACCGACAAATACACACCTTCCCCTGACAAAGAAATGCATGCCCCCCCACCTAGCCCCCAGCCTTCACATGGCTCACTGCCACGCTCAAAGCGGCACAGAAATGTCACGGTGCACTTCAAACACACACAACATCAAGGCCCGGTTGACCGTACCACACGCTTTTTACTGCAGCGTGTCAATGAAAAATTCATATTTTACCGTCAAGACCAGACTGTCATTTAACCTTTCGGTTGTTTCCAAGACTCCGCATTGACATGGGGGGCCGACTAGGGTCCCCCGACAAGGGGACACAGACGTGGGTGCCCCTGGACCGAGCGTGACTACCCAGGTGAGAAATAGATGGGATGCCAACAACATGCACCTCTATGGAGTATCAGCAAGTCTGGGAGCCAGACCCGGTGACAAGGGGCTACACTCAGGGTGTAAATATACTGCATTTCACCACATGTACACTGCACCGGTGAAGCCCAAACTGAACTGGAATTACACAGTACCAGGATGGAAGTAGCCGACTGTGTAAATATGAGCAAGCAGCCCCTAAGATTATAAACTCACTGCATCTCACTTTGTGTTCTCTGCACGAGCTAAGAAGCCCAAACTGAACAGGATTTACACAGTAGCAGGACAGAAGTTTCTGACCCCGTAAATATGAGCATATGCACCCCCTGAGCATATAAAAGCATTGCATTTCACTGTGTGTTCACTGCGCAAAGCTAAGAAGTACAAACTGAACAGATTTATACGGTACCAGGATGGAAGCAGCCAACTGCATAAACGTGAATGTAAGCACCCCCTAAGTGTGCAAATGCATTGTATTTCACTGCATGTCCACTGCAATGGTGAAGAAACTGTACAGAGCAAATAGCTGGATTTAACCGGACCCGAAAAATTATTGGAATCAGAACCAGTTAGGCACAGCCTGGCCTCCATTGTGAAGTTTTCTGAGCAGGATAGAGGAGAGCCAGACAACATGAGAAAACTCAAGAATTATTATGTGCTGGAGCTACACTCATACAAATGGTAAATAAAATAATCACAATTATCTATCCATCCATCCATCCATCCATCCATTTTCGGACACCACTTGTCCTATTCAGGGTCACACGGCAATCACAATTAAATAATCATAATTCAAATATGACAAATAAACAATAAAAAGTTAAGTGTGAAAAACAAAAACTGCAAGTATGTGGTGATTCACAGTTCAGTGCAGGTAGTGAGAGGTCAGTGGGGGGCTCATTATAAAATCTGATGTCATCTGGCGTGTTGAGCAGGGCAGTGCGCATCCTTCTCCTTTTTTATCCCAATATCAGTTCCAGAGAAGGCAGATCGGCTCCCAAAGCGGCAGCAACATCCCTGATAAGTTTGAGTTTGCTTGCCTCACCTGTGCCCACGCTGCCGCCCCAGTGGTCAGCCGTGTAGTGCACTCTGCAGCATCTCTGGCCACACCGTAAAATGGACAGATGGAGAGTCAGAAAGGAGGTGTACAATATACAAGAGCGGTGTTGTAAACATAGTCAAGTCCATTTTAGTTCCTGTACACAGAAGAAAGTGATAAAAATTGCGTTCAGCATTACACAAAAAGAAATACATATATCAAGTCACTTAATTTAATACTGTGCTGCTGGAATTCCATAGGAAAGGTTCAACACCATAGAAAATAAATGTGTTCACACTGGATAATGGAAGTTAAAATGGGCTCAATTTTCATTTTAGAAGATTCTATAAACACTTAATGGGGATCAAATGCAGTGTCTGTGTAGACCGGAATCTGGGGTATTACTGTCATTAGCTGACTACAGGTCCTCGCCGGACAGTGGTTTTTCCACCCAGAAAGACACCCCCATGCGAGACAGAAAATGTCACTCCGAGCCCTTAGGTAGCAATCAGTGCCGACTCTGCCTGGGAACAGGATGACGGCGCCCCTCGCTCACATCTCGCCAGACCCGCTGGGCCATCACCCTCGCTCTCCGCAAGCCTGCGTTTCCAGGCCTGATAAGTGACTGTGCACCGTCACCCGAAAACGGCAACTTGCTCTGCTGAATTCCTGGCAAACCGACTCCGATTCTTCGATTGGCTGAGCAGCCACTTGCCTATCTATCTTCATTCTGTTACTTCACAATGGCCTCCAGTCACTGGTGGCGACGGGCGATGACGTCATCCCATTGGTATTCCAGGCTGACATCACCGAACGTTGCTGTATCTTGATTCTTTATTCGTTATTCTTTACGGTCAATGTACAGTAAGTGGGTTAACAGCACTGACTATATTGTTAACTGAAAGAACACATTTTCTCGTTTAAAATCAGTATATACTGCATCAAAAAAGAATTCTGTCAAAACTGTCAGTTCAGATGAATGGAGACAAACAGCAAATGTTGCTGTAAATCACTGATGGAAGCAACCCAGCAGTAGCAGATCCTGACAAGGGCAACATGGGCAATTGCATAACAGCCCTGCATTACATGACTGCATCGGCGGATCCTGCCACCGTAAATGAGGCACTGAGACATCACCAGAGACCATGAGGCTCGGATTAATATTCCTGCCAGATGTTTATCCTGCAAGTCATGGCGCGAATCCGGAAGTTTCACCCCAACCGGCACAGCAAGAACTACCTCCAGCGACTGTGTGGATGTGCAGCGATTTGTGTCCGAGCGTAAACACATAAACACTCCGCAAGCAGTAAATGTTTCATTTGACATTTACTACGGACAGTAAATGCCATTTACACGTTGCTCCCCCCTTCCAAATTACCTTTTTGAGAAACTGCTGACATTTTCCCTAATATTTTACACGTTTTAAGAGAGGATGAAAACCTATTTCATAGAAGTAATGTGTTAAAAAAAAACGTTTAAAAGTCTGAGAGTCAACTCAAAGTTAGCAAATAAGTAAATATTGCAAGAATCTGAAAAATCTGAAAAGATCATGTACATTTACTGCATGAATTAATTACACAACCAACATTTTCAGGCTAAAGGCCAATTAAGATAAATCTTTTCTTACCAAACATTTTAACAGTTAGTATGTGTTTGAGTAAATTATTCATTTGATGGATAAACAGTCACTGGGTGAATAGTTCTTGAGATACATAGATTTCTCACATTTAAATACAAAACCACTTTATTAATTGAGGCACTGTGTAAGGCTGAGGAATGTGGTTACAGAACACACTGGAACAGAAAAAAATTAAATTTCTGAAAACCATAGTTACTCTGGGAGCAAATTCAGTCGGGCACATTGCAAATCAACGCTTTACAATGTCTCCCGGGGAAATAACGCTCATTAATTTGTCCACCTTACGCTGTGATGGAGAGTGAGGGCAAACCCTCGAGTCGCCGCTAACTGCGAGTCGCATAACGACATCATCCGTATTTCTGACAGGGGCTCTGCTCAGCCACAGCCACTGGAAGCAGATGCTGTGTATTGCAGTCAGACTCTAGTCAGCTTCTCGCATTTAAAGGAAGCTTACGCAAAGAGCCGTACTTAAGATGGCCTCTCACAGAACGCAGATCATTCATAGCATTAGAGACAGACAACAGCACCTGTAGTGTATAACACATTCTTAAATGTTACGTTACCCACAAAAGTCAGTAAAATACCCAAAAGGTCAGCATAAGCTGTCATTTAATAGGATAGACATTAGCTCTCTGTTCAGTTTATGTTCACTCAAGGGACAATACAAGTACTGATAACTGACAATGCATCACTGTATAACAATACAACTGACAACATTTAAATTCTTTAATAAAGACATGCGTAAAATAATTGTATAAAACCTCTTTAAATTAAATTATTTTCAATACATTCAAATAATGTACAGTATTTTTGTATTTCTAAATCCAAAAAGGTTACAACAAATGAGCAGAGCAAGAAAAACTGATAGTTAATTCTAAAAAATGCAATAAATTAGTTGGCCTGGGTGGGGGGGGCTAAACATTGCGTCGCTGTTTACGTTTACGTTGTGTCTCAGTGATGCTTTTTCCCCGCTCGCTTGTCTTTTGATGCACTTTACGCAGCACCAAGGTCCTAGGAGCATCATCGCCGGCCACCTTGGGCAGTCTGCTGAATACGGCTCGGGTGACACAAACCCACATTCCCTGACACTTGACTTTGCACAATCGCAATTTATATTACCACTAACCATATATGTGAAAAGTAAATAGGAATTACCAATGTCTGGTGCATTGTAGATACTAAAATGTTTACTTTATGAAGGTTTTCAAATGGATAGAAATAATTGTAAAATTAAATATTTTTCTGTCGCGCCACCTGACATTTTTCAGGTGGTGAAAGCCTTATTTGGCATTCACTCGATAACTGAACCTCCACGAGACTCAAAGCTGCCCCCCGTCACTGCGGCGTCCTTCAGCTGTGTTGCTTTCCCGCGGCTTTGAAGCAGAGGGATTTGGGCTGAATGACACACGCGTAGTCAAAGCCATTGTCCGCACTGCACATGCCTGGCTTAAACATCCCATCCGGAACACCTCGAAAAATCCAATGTTGGCTGCCTCACGCGAAAAAAAAAAAAAAAAGAAACACAGCAGCAGATTAATCAGTAATCCTGCAGAAACGCATCACGGGCACACAGATGTGCAGCAGCGTGACTAGAAAATTCAGAAGTATTTCCAGGCAACCGCTTTGCGTGTTTTTGCTCATTCGCCGTTCTTTATGCGCACTGACCTGTATAGATACATCTCAGCTAGCTGATTGTGGAGTTTTGATCTGCCTGAAGGAGATGTTTGCCAAAAAGTTTGAAAACCATTCCCTGTTTGATTCAGCAAACATAGCTGAGGGAAACTCCCACGTGTCGTATCATTGAAGCTCTCCATATACAAGTCATTCACATCATCATACTTACTGAAGATCCGAAAATGTCAGGTTGTACTTGATATCGATAGTAAATTGCTATACTATTATAAATTATAAGAATCCTGCTGAGGACGCATCCACCCAAGCAAGGCCATACTCCCGATTTGTGGAATAGTTCTGAGCCTGCAGCATATAAGGAGATGAGATACCAGTCCTCTGGGGACTCGCGACCGAATGCCGAAAAACAGCGCAAACCTGAATCGACTTCTAGATGACCTCACCGGGCACAAAGTGCTTCCCTTACGGTGAAAGTCTTTGACCAGCAGCGGCCACTTTCAGCTGTTAAATCCGTGTCCTTAAGTCTCCGCAGTCAGTTTGTCCCACTCCTGTGGGCAGTAAACGACTCTACAATTAACTCAAAGTTAAAAGAGAGCCATTTCCGTAGGAGACACAAAGACCACACATGTCGACGGTAGAGCCATTATTGTCCAAGCAGATAAACTCTTTATCGTTTCTAAACAGACCCATTGTGAATATGAAGGACAGGTGAATTACTGAAAAGCTGATTTACATATTTCTTTTCTTAATCCAGACACTCTCCTAGGGAGGGACTACTGCCAGGCATCGCAATGTCACCTGCATTTCACGCAGACGTCCGCCTACAGTTTTCTGCCGTGTGATTTTTTGTTCTTTTGCTAATGCAGACTGATTTTTTTCCCCTCAATTTGAAAAAAATGAACTGAGGCGTGTGGGTGAAATCCTTCCCCAATCGCACACGCATGCTGGGGTTCCTAATGACCGCCTTCTGCTCTGGGGCAGGACGCCACTTAGAGGCCAGGCCAGCCAAGCTGTGTATGAAGCCATCATTCCATGTTAAAGATAAGGACACATATCATTTAAGCTGCAAAACAGCCAGTCAGCCACAAAGAGTAGGTCACACGTGTCTGTCAGTCCGATGTGCTGCTCTTTGCAGACGCAAAATGTAATTCCCCGAATATTCCCAGATTTATATGTATTGTTTCTATGGGAAATCGTTTTAGAACCCATTTCAAAAATTTGCATGTAAATTGAGTGGAAAATGGCTGTCAAAGGCTCATTTTATCCCCGGAAAAACAGGGTTTCTGGGTCTCTTCTGGTCATCAGGCAGGAGCTGATTGGACCGTGTCTCAAAGCCAGGTCTGCTGCCCTTCAGCAAACAGCCAAGTCTGAACCCAAAGAGAGTCTGAAGCCCCTCGCGTTCCTGCACAAACACACACAGACAAACACAGAGCCGCGTACCTATCTAAATGGGGACCGTCCATTCATTTAAATGGGAAAAACCCTAATCACAGTCACGACACCCTTAACCCCTACCCAGCCCTAACCTTAACCATAAATAACCAACCAAAATACAAGACTTTTGGCATTTTTACTTTTTTGATTGCTTTTAGATATTTTTCTAAAATTGAGGCCGTCCAAATGGGGACCTGAAAAAAATGTCCCCAAATGTAAGTAAGTTTTAGGTTTTACCACACATTGGGGACATTTTGGTACCCAAATGTGATCTATGCAAACCCACACACACACTGCATGCCACACACATATGTGCTGTGCAAGTACGTACAGACACACACATACAAACACAGACACACACAGATGCACACGGGAAGACACAGCTCTAGACGTCCATTAGCACCTCAGCTCCACCTGAGAACCTCAAGATTATATTCTGAAAAATTCCACATTATTTAAAACTGTCACAACATAAACCATAACCTGAAATTATCTGGAAAATATAATATTACCACTGAACAGGATCATAGGTGAGTAATTATTACTGGGTAAAAAACATATTTTAAGAAAATAGTCAATGAAAGTCTTCAGAGTGGAAGTTAATGTAAAGAGAATACTCACATTTTTAAAGCGATTAATGTTATATTCATTCAAAAATTCATTTTTATGCTGATATAATTGTATGGAATGCGTATCCATAAAGCATTCACGTAAAGAAAATATAGATATAGGAATATATAGGAAAATATATAGAAAAAGTGGAATCTACATCAAAGATCCCTGCAGTGGCCAGCAGGACCCCAGCTTCTTTAATTATTAGAAGTGCTTTTTCCTGACCTAATGTAGCTATTCTCACAGAGATAATTCACAGCTCAAAGATCATCAGTGTTATAAAATGAGAAATCCAGTATTTACCCAGGGAAATAGGGAAACGATACGCCCCCCAGTGCTTATTCCCTCCTTCACTGCCTTAAACAGACAGAGCAGTCCATTTTCCAGATATCAGCGGGATAAATCATTCTGTAATTTACTGTACAATCCATTTCCCTGATATCAGCAGGATAATTCATTCCGTAATTTACTGTCCAATCCCAGCTTCCCCACCCACCGCAATCGAGAATATAAGTTTCCGCGCACGGTTCTATTTATATTCATCAGCGACATAAATTCACCTCCCTGATCTCCTGACCTCTGCTGGTAGGAGCTGAAAGTGTGGGCCCCACGCTCCAGGTGTAAACTGAAATGAAATAGCTCCGCCCTCCGACCCCGGAGCTTGCTGGGCAAAAGCGGTGGTAAATAGACAAGGCAGAGAGTTTCCAAGTGTATATAATATGGAAGAACAAAGCAAAAATAGTGGCAAGATTTACCTACTAAAAAAAGTCCTAGGTTCTGCTCTAGTCACTGAAGGATCCCGTGTTAAGGTTCCTTATTAAAAATTAGGAATCAAAGTGTGAACCTCTCTCACAAATTCTAGAATACAGCCCCAGTGGACATCAGCAGAAGCCGGAAGCCCTTCCTGTGACGGGACCCACCTTTCTCCACCAGTGACCTTCAGTGTTCACTGGCTCTGCTGCGTGAACGTCTTCCTGTGCTCAGCCGCAGCTCAACGGAGAATAAGGAGCGAAACCTTGTAGAGTGTCGGCACTGCTGGCAGGCTGAGCACCCCTCGAGTGACAGGGGGAGGCTGATAAGCATCCTGTTTAAAGCCTCGGCAGTGGGGCTCCGGGCACACAGTGAGGCCTCTGCTTCCTGCTCCCTGTAGTGATGGGACACCCGGCAGGTGTCCTGTGTCACGCTTACTGGTCTTGGGGGGGTTGGGGGGCTTTAATCACCCGAAGAAGCTGGCCTGGCCTACCTGCACCCCCCCCTTGCTGAGAAGAGGGTCCCTGTCCTATTGGTTGGAGAGGTAGTCACCTGTGGTGTTGTTCATCCTAAAATTCACATGCCAGATACACAGGTATGAATGGGCACATGCAGAGATGTGACTGGTATGCTAAAAGCACAGCAGCACAACCTACAGGTCAGAGATACGCGTGCACAGCAAAGGCACTCAGAAACACCATTCAGGAAACATCTGAATGGGAGGGGGGGTCTCCATCCCCCAGGTGTGAGATTTCATGGACCTGGTCCACCATCGATTATACACACCCGAGAATGTAAACCCTGTCAGATACTAAGGGGTCCCAGAGGTATTTGGCTATTGTCCATTACCCAGCATGCATCACTCCAAATGTCACATTTCTTTGTGGGGGGGGGGGGGGGGTTCTCATGGTACTTGTAAGAAGCCGCACAGCTGACGATTATACAGGGTTAGGCGCTGAACGTCAGCTTTGAAGAACTCAAGTGGAAAGCACCAGGAACATAGCACTCCCATTCTGCTGAACTCTGCACCTGTCGCCAAGGAGACCCTCGGTTCCTCTGACAACACAGCACATGTGCAATGCCGCATTGCTATCAGTGGCCAAGGGGAACCACACAGATTGCCTCCCACCAAACAGATGATGACCTCACTCCACATAGATCCCCTCCGACCAGACAGATGATGACCTCACTCCACACAGATCCCCTCCGACCAGACAGATGATGACCTCACTCCACACAGATCCCCTCCCACCGGACAGATGATTACCTTGCTCCACATAGATTCCCTCCCACCAGACAGATGATCACATCACACCATACAGATCGCCTCACTACACAGAACATCACCTCCCTCCACACAAATCACCTCCATCCACACAGAAGATCACCTCCCTTCACAAAGAAGATCACCTCCCTCCACACAGAAGATCACCTCCCACCACAAATATGATCACCTCCCTCCACACAGAAGATCACCTCCATCCACACAGAGATTGCTGCCTATCATACATCTTACCTTCCAGGTTTTTTTTATTTTAGATTTAACATGTCACACACAGAACTAACTCACAATCACCTTCACAACATTTCACACACATCTCAGTGTACAAGGATGGGAACTGGTAAGGCTCCACTAAGCCGCCTTGTCCTGTTACAACTTCACTGCCTCTGAACACCATAAAGAGCATCAAACAAGCAGCACTCCCAAGATGACTTATTAATGCCCCTTATTAATACCCCTTCTGTGGATTACTAGAGGGTTCTTTATAAAACCCAGACATAGAAACATAATGGGTATTTGCAATTTAACACACAGTGAGGTTTCTGACTGTATCTCATGCTAATTTGGGTTCTCCGTGTGCAAAAAGTAACAGATGTCTTATGAAAAATTTACCACATTTTTCCAAGTCTTTATTCCAAGAAATGGGCAAAGTGTGTTCCCACTCCACTGGAAGGTGCCCTCATGAAAGACCACTTAGAAGAATCCACCCCCGGAGTGAGACCAGATGGTATCTCCCACTCGCGCCTTCTTAAAAATGCGTTTTCACCACAGAAATTACAGCCAGCGGAGGGGACGGGGATCCAGGTCTACTGAGACCATTTAGAAACCTGCCGTGCGTCGGATCGGCCGCTGATCCATGGTGAAGTAATCCTGCCTTATTTTTATTCATATGCTTGGCCAAATAATCGCTGTCACCCGATGACCGAGATATAAAGCCTGAGAGCAGATGGCGGCACGTCAGCTGGGTTCTATACTTTACACCTAACCCAAATTAAAATGCCCATTCTGCAGGGACTGTTCACTGTGTTCCACCTCACACAGCCAGCAAAGGTCCATTTGGTGGTTATTAAATAAGCCTCTCTGAGAGTGAAAACCGAAGTTAAAAAAAAAAAAAATCGCAGAACTGGAAAACTGAAGGTATCCCTGAGGGTACTGTAACTCCACCGGGGAGTTTCCTTAAAAAAATAAAAAATGTCTTCAATTCAGAATGTGTGATAGATGCTAATACCTTGGGAAGGATAACAGATCGCTGTTCTGAAGGTTGCCCGTGTCTCCACGTGGGTGGATTAAATGCAGAGAGATGGCGTTTCGCTGGCAATGTCTCAGTGCTGCTCTGTGACGCATCTCGCCGCTCAGTGTGGGCTCAGGACACATGTCACCGCCTCATGGGTTCTCCTGAACCCACAGGAACCCGACAGCCGGTTACAGTCTCCGCCACTGCTGCACCTTCCTCACTGGACCCCATTCCAGATATTTCCGATCCATACTGCAAGTCCGGGGTCCTCCAGCCCAGACGCACTGTAGCACTACCTCATGGTTAAATAGCACCTGGCTTCCCAGGCACATAATGCTTACCTTTAGCGACAGGCTGAGGACCACAGGCCATACCACTATCTGGCATCCTGGCTGCTGTTGCCAGCGGAGGATCTGTACTCCAGGCATCTCCCCCGGAAACGTGCAGGAAAACAATGAAAGATCAGAGACGTGTTTTCCGGTCATGGTGGCAGCAATTTGAATTACTCCCACTTCATTTCACCTAGAACACACTCTAGCAGGGCTATCTTAAAATTCTTCAATGTGAGAAATAGAGGAAGATAAAAGAGCAAACGTTCACCGGTGCCAGCTCACCGCATGGTAACCACTCCCAGAGGTGAAGGTGACGAATGCCTTCCCAGAATGCCCTGGGGCTGCCGTCGCACTTAAGGATCCCCCCTGCAAACGGACCGTATGGAAAGTTAATGGGATCTCAGTGGGTCAGTGAGATATTATCTAATATATTACCCACAGCCCGGCAACGTTGTCATCGGGGGGGGGGGGGGGGGCGGGCGGGGACACGCGTGTGAGAGACGGACATGGAAGAAACATGTGCGAAGCAGTCGCTTGACTTAGAGTGCTGCCTCTGGGGCGAGCTTTTCCATCACAGCCTGGGGGCAGAAAGCTCCGCGAGAACGCACTGCAAACAACGGCTCCATCTGCAAAAATCCTCCCCAGAGCCACAGCCAGACATGCTAATAGCGCGTGCGTGTGTGTGTGTGTGGGGAGGGACCCTTAACTGCTCCAAGAGCCACAGCGGAACATGCGAATGGCCTATGGGACAGAGCAGGGATGCCCGGTGACCCGTGCACATGCATCACAGGTGTTTGCGAAGCGCCGGGCTCCCCCAGTGCCTCCCAGGCTCAGTGTGGGCGCTCTTTCCGGGCTTTTGACCAACGAGCAGACAGGAGTGATTACGGAATGAAAGAGTGAGCAGCCCACCTCCCCCTCGGTCGTGCATCACAGCCCCTTTGAGCCAAAGAGTAGCATTTAAACCCTTTCTGCAGGACAAAGACGTAAAAGCTACACGTGTTGCGGATTCCAGGCAGACCCACGGACGCTGGAGCGCATCTGCGGCTCAATACGCAGAATTTTCCCGAGCTGAGGTTTAATGAAAGACTTCGACTCTGGTGAGCGGTTTGGGATTCTGGAGGCGGTGGGCAAATTTCCAGAAGCTCCTATAATGTTGCTACTGGACCTTAAACAGCAGCCAGTACGTGGCGGGGGATATCACAGGCCGCATCATGCAGGCAGCTGGGAATTCCCCTCTCGAGGCACGGAGGAGATACAGGAAAAACACTCTCCTTTGTGGTACATAATGGTAAAGCCAAACAAACACCCAAAGGCTGTCCCGCTAGTATGGGACCCCCCCCCCCCCCCCGGCTTGTACATAGGAATGGAGCACATCAGCTATACATGCATCCTTCATGAACCAGCGTGCAGCACAGAGCAGGCGTCCCCCATGGTTACTATCCACTGTCCTGCACCTCTACAGCAGCGAGATGAGGAGGAACTTTGCGTAAGTTTCAGAAGAAGCATGATTCTTACCACGATCAAGAAAGCAGACAACGAAAAAGGGAAAGGCTTCCATCTGTCTCAGCAGCGAGCGGCGGGCTTCCTTACACTCCGGCAGCGCGGCCCAACGGCGGCACACTAATGGCAGGCTGGGAAGCCGGCTCAGAAGCAGCAGCCATGTGGAGCGGGATTGCAGACCGACGGCGTCCTGGTTCACAAGCGCGGCCATCAGCCCTCTGCAGGACCGTCAGGGGGACCCATGTGCCGTCACACTTCAGCATCACTGGGAAACCCCTCCAGAACGTCACCAGGGGGGGATCCGCAGGAAGACACGGCACGCCGGCCGATAGGAGCAAACGGACTGGATCCACGCTGAAGCGTCCGTAGGGGTGCAGCCTCCCCTGCGCGTGGGAAGCTGCTGACTGCCTTACCAGCCTCCTCCCTGTAAACGCTGATCCCCCACGCCGCGCCAACAGCTCTCACTCTCCTCTGTCCAGCCAGTGAATTAAACTTCATGCTAGTCAGGAGGGCATGAGAAGAAGTCAGTCACACAGGCACACACACACACTCACATGCAGACACACAGACCGACACACACACAGTTACACAGACCCTCACATACACACACACAGACCGACACACACACACAGTTACACAGACCCTCACATACACACACACACACACACACACACAGTTACACAGACACTCACATACACACACAGTCACACACACACAGTTACACAGACCCTCACATACACACACACACACACAAACCGACACACACACACAGTTTCACAGACACTCACATACACACACAGTCACACACACACAGTTACACAGACAAACACATAGACATACACACAACTAATATTCTTTCATGGGCACTCTACATTAATTTTTATGGGCTTAACCTTAATCAAACTATGGCAACCTTAACCCCTACCCAGCCCTAACCTTAAGCATAAGTAACCAAACAAAATACAGGATTTTTAATTTTTTGATTTGCATTTACAGATTTTTGTAAAATTGAGGTTATCTTTGTGGGGACCGAAAAAATGCACAAGGTAAAAAGTAACAGGTTACCATATTATGGGGACGTTATTACATTATCTGGTCTCCACAATGTAATGATTACAAAAATGCACACAGACGTTTGTATCCATCTCTTCGTGGGGACAATCCATTCATTTCTATGGGCATAATGCTAATCCCAACAATCACCTTTATTAAATGGAGTTCCCCCTTGTGGGGTCCCCACAACATGAAAACAACAGGTTTTTATAACATTATGGGAACACAATGTCCCTGCAATGTAATATGTACCTCACACACACACACACAAACAGGTCACTCTACCACTATCCTCCCAGCATCACCTTCACGGGAAGATGAAACCAGTTGAACTGAAGCACTGTTTCGCTTTCGTGCCAGAGCTCTTCACTGCGAGATTCAGTGACACCAGATTGCGTAGAACGCCCCCCCCACGTTCCCCCTCCCCCCTGCAGGAGACCTGGAGCTCCCCTACCTTGTGCTGGAACTGCCCAGCCCTGAGGCAGAGCCCCCCCCCCCCCCCCCCCCCCC
>JAODKL010000034.1:20079092-20091979 GCA_026780765.1 Petrocephalus schoutedeni
CAACTGGCTATGGAAACACGGCGGGATTCTGGTTGCCGGGAGACAGCGATGCTGTGAAGAACAAACAGCAACAGGTGGATGACACGAATCAGCCCCCCCCCACCCCAAACAAAGCATTCGGACTTCAAAGGCACAAGAATCTGTCCCCTGCATGTCTTGTGCGTGTTTTTATGGCACTGTGTGAATTGCTGAATCCCACTGTGTGTGTGAGTGTGCATGTGTGTATAAGCTGGGGGTGCATCTTTCTCAGACAGTCGGGGATGGGGGGGGGGTCCTGCAGGGTGCCTTTTGAGGGGACGGCAGGAGGTAAGCCCACGGGAGCTCTGAACAAGAGGCAAAGCCCTTGCGGCGAAATTTCTAAAGGGTGGGGGAAGGTGAAGAAGGCGGAGTCAATTATTCCTCTATTCCAGCCCAGCGGGAAATTCAGCATCAAAGGCGCGCAATTCATACATTAATAACAAGTGCTGCCGCTCTCGGAGTCATTATTGCGTCTGAATGGGATCGGCAAGCGAGCGGTCCCCGGCACGTCCGTCTGCATGCCGTCCGGCACCGACATCGGTGTCAGAGTCGCGGCGACATGTGGGCTGTCCCGGGCCAGTCAGAGGGGCACCCTCCTCGCCGGGCTAGGGGCCTGAGACCCCATTTCATTTGCACATTTCGCTACTGCATCCCGGCTGCATGTGTATTCAGCTCCAGTCGGCACTCGCCACTTCTGGGAATGCTCCGGCCGCTCCAGCCCCGGCACCCCATTAACCCTTCGCCACACCTCCCGGAACATTTCTTCCGGATGCTTCCCGGCTGCGGCTGACCTAATAACACACTTTCCGCGGCGCGGCGTTCCGCGACGCCCCCTCCGTGGAGCTTTAGCTATCCGACGTCGGTTGTTTTTTGTTTAAGGGGAGAGGGGAATGTGTGAAAACTGTGGTAATTGCACGTGGTGGCGTGGTAAATATCTGGGCGCGCTAATTGGGATCTCTGATCCCGGCACAATGGCGTGTACGCGCCCCCCCCACCGCCCACTGAATCGCGGCCGCCCACCCTAACTGCGAGCCGCTGGTAAGGCTCTCGCTTCTGCAGAACAGTCCACAGCCCACGGCTCACACCCGTCAGCGCGGAAAATAAGGACATTACGCCAGCAGGAAAGTAATTATAAGTTGTATTTACCTTCACTTCAATATCTGCCTCTTAAGCATTGACCATTCCCATACGAAGCCTTCATGGAAATTGGGTTTGGATTGTGCCAAAGTCCTCAGTTATATTAAGTGACTTTTCCAGCATCCCTCCCGCCCCGCCTCCTAAGGGCTAACATCTCCTATGGTCATCCACATTGCAGCCAACTTCACTCAGACCCGAGTGGAGGGCTATAGCCCGGAGGCAACATGCTCTTTCCACCAGGAGTGTCTGAATATCGTGACCCTCCTAGGCAGCACTCTGCGTGTATCGACATATGACTGTCAGTACATGTCTTTACCCACCCTTGTCCAGGTCAGTCCAGATTCTGGCCTGCTGGAGACACACCCCTACATGGCTTCCCAAAAGCTCTCAGATAAAAAAAAATACCGTGCTATGTGTACTGGATGAGTGTGAATTATAAAGCCACCCATTGTTTCAGCTAAAAGACTGATTTCCACAGTGCTCCAAATAGTCGGGACTGACAAAAAATTATAACAAACATATATAAATTGCATTTCTGCAGAATAACAGATCAAAATAATAAAGTACTGTCCATAAATGAGCCCACAGAAGTCATGCATTTTAATAAATGGTATTTTAAAGAGCATGAAATGTGATTAGCAATATGCCTCATTAAAGCTCTGTGATTCTTAGGGAAACTAGAGAACTTTCCCAGGAAAAGTCCAACTCCAGCCCGTCCTGCAGCTTCTGTATACCGAGGCGGCTGGCTGGTATGTTTAAATTGTACACCTCGGCACCAACAAAACAAATCGCTCATGGCGAATAAAAAGATTCTGGAGATTCTCTGTAACATCCATCATTAGATGTTCACAAAAACACCTCCACATTTCCAATGGCCAAGCCTGACCCAGGAGCAGAGATTCCAGGAAAACACTGACACCGTGGGGCTGGAAGTGCCTTGTAATGGTGGGCAGGAAATGGCATTGATGTCACATGTTTGTGTACACAGGGCTGGCAGACAGACATCATATGTGTTTGTGTACATGGGGCTGGTAGACAGATGTCATACGTGTTTGTGTACATGGGGCAGACAGGCAGATGTCATACATGTTTGTGTACAGGGGTAGTCAGACAGATCTCATGCATGTTTGTGAACACGGTCCAGTTAAGCAGATGTCATACACGTTTGTGTACACGGGCCAGTCACACAGACGTCATACATGTTTGTGTACACAAGTCAGTCAGACAGATGTCATACACGTTTGTGTACACGGGCCAGTCACACAGACTTCATACATGTTTGTGTACACGAGCCAGTCACACAGATGTCTCTTCATGCTTCATGGCTTCTTAAAGGTCATCACAGCTGATGCCTTCTTCATGATTTTCATCAACTCTTTCAGGAGCAAAGTACCTTCAAACATCTCAATCTTTAGAATATACAGTAAAGACTATCAGCACCAAGCATACATCAGCAGAGCCACACCAGCCTGGATCAAAGGACTGGCTGTCCTTATCTCAGCACCAAGCAAGAAGCACCAAGGCTGTAATCCGCCACAGACCATGTGACCTGCATCTCTTCAAGTGGGGACATGGGAATGGAACGGGGGCCACATCACAGTGCGGGAACAGCTCTGATGTGGGTGGGCCATAGATCCACATGGACAGCAGGAGGACCGGAGGATGGATAGGGGCCCATCTGCATGCCAGGGGGCCATACAGATGGGAGCATCAGCTTCAGCACAAGAGAAACAAGAAACAAGATGGGCACTGGGTCTTAGGGGAAGGGGCATTAGACAGCTAGGTGGGAGCACAGCGATACACTATCAGCCAGCCTGACATGAGCACGCCGAGCGGGCGCTTCCCCAGGCTTCACCCCAGCCTCCAGACGCTCCAGATGTGGGAGGGGAACGGAGAGCCGGCGGTGCGCGATCCGACCCACACAAGCCGTCTGCTCCAGTCTCAATGGATGCCTGAGGTTTCCACGCCAACCCACGCGCCCGGCGGCAGGGAGACGAGCGTTGCCGTGGACAACCATCATGCAGGAACTCCCAGCGAGTAAAGGCAGACCGCCTTCGAGCTGTGCGCGCCTCCTGTTATTGATTAGGTCTCCACACCCCCCCCTCCACCAGCCCCACCCATCCAGATAATCACATTCAATGGGCTGCTTTAAGTCTACCTGTATATCTGAGGGGATTACAGGAAACCGGTGCGGTTCATCCTACACAAAACAGGAATAACAACATGGCACAATGCAGGACTTGCTGAATTGGCCATTCCAGTGGTTAAATCTCTTACATTCAAAACATGATTCTTATTTAATTACTGTAGCTAATCTACCACTTTCCCTGATAGCCTTCTGAAGCGGAGCATTTATTTATTTCGGCTGTGCGATAATACAGACCTGTATCTTTTCTTTTTTTTTTCCGTTTATGAAACTCACTTTCCAGTTCTGAATTAATACCTCTTCACGCGTCTCCCAGTGATCAGCTTTCAGTTTACAACGTAACGGAGCATAAGGAAAATGTTTTTCGCCCATTACTGAAGGAGAAGTTCTAATTAATTCAATAATGCGAAACACAAAACAGCTTTTATTTCCTCATTAGTTTTAAAGTTTTGGTTCAGTGAATTTCCATATGAAAAATATGGGTAATTTATTCAGAATTCATATTTTAAAGGACAGTGGGATGTTTATAACTAAAGGTTCCGGCAGATGACTATGTAATATTAATACTGTGAATAATTCAATCAGAATAGTACTTTGGCTGGAAGGCTGGACAGTGGGAGGCTTTGAATGCACAAACACACTCACACATGTGCGGACACACACACACAGGCTGCCCCGGTGAGACGTGAGAGTATCGACCGGTATTCTCCTCACGTGCCGTGTCACGGTGCTGGGTGAGAGGCCAGTGGTCCCTTAACGAAGGCCTGCGTGAGTGCAGTGCGAGCGGTCTGTACGCCGATGGCGAACGCACCCTTTGTACCGCACGCACGCGCCCCTCGCATCGCCGTCGGCGTGAGTCACCCCTGAGCTCGGGAAGCGGCGTGAGACCTGGACGCCGCACACGTCACAGGTGAGAGTTCAGTTACACCTTCAGTTATAAAAAATCTAATGAATAAAACATGCCGCAATATTGATTGCGACTGGTTCGTCGAGAGCTTCTGGAAACCCTGTCTTCCATTACTAGAAAGGGGTGTAGACAGTAGCCACAGGGTGCTCTTTCCAGAGTGATGAGATTCATAGGTAAAGTCTAGACATGGACTGATATTCTATAAAAGAGGAGGGGAACTTCAACACTATGCTGGTATTACACTTCTACCCCTCGATGGGTGAAATTATTTCAGAAATGTGTTAGCTGGTCTCCAGAAATCCCAGCATATAATTAGATAACTGTCATTTTGCAGATTTCTTTCTAAAGCAAACATAGCTTACTGTTCAACTTTGCCCATGTACAAGAGTACAGTAGTGCACCAGCTTACCCAGGAACGGATCGTTTCATTTGCTAAACTAAACACCCCAGTCAACACCATCATACAAAATAGTGGGGGGCCCAGGACAGGGAGGAGGGTTCTAGGAAAATTATTCGACTTTTGCACGATCGTCTGTCATCAATAGCGGCACTCTGTAAAATTAGCGGCCCGAGTTGGGGTCTACCCCTGCCACGATGGGCCTGGGACCAGATGCCCCTCAGTCCCCCACCCCCTACACTGCTGGGGAGGGGGGGTCTCTGACTATTCAAGTAGCCCAGGGGCCATTCGCCATTTTAATGTGCTTCTGGCTACAGGAGCTCCATACATTTTACTGAAGATGCACTGTGCTCAGTGGAGAGTTCAGCCTACAGCGATTTTTGAGCTTGGCCGTGTATCTGGAAATTTCTCGATGATTTTAACCGACCTCATATTCGGTGCAGACAGACAGGCTGCATACAGCGGCTGTGAGCTACACTGAAAGGCCAAATGAGTTCAGAGCCGCTGGGACCGAGGGAGAGAGCTGTCAGCGTCAAGGTGGCGAAGTCCTCATTACAGTAACACACACTCTGCCCCACCCCCCCAAATAGACACACGTGTGTCCATTTCTCCTAACACGGCGAGCCAGGAGCCAGTGTCAGGAAGAGGAGGAAAATATGCAAACATACACGACTGGAAATTTTAGAAACTACGGTTTGTAAAATTAGTCTATAATAAAATGCATTTGTTTATTATTCCAAAAAGCTGTACGGTACAGAAAAGGATAATTGCAAAAAGTATGACAACAAAAAACATATTGTAGCTACACGAAAGGGATAGAAGTCCGGTGAAAGATCTGGAATATGAAAGTGGAGTAATTAAACGAAAAACACAAATAGAAGCACAGGTAATTACAGTATAACTACCATGTCCTCCATTTCATGATAATTATTATTATCAAGAAGCTGCCTTTAGCCACAGGAATTATAGGCTTATGTTTTCCTAGCCTAACATTTTTTTAAGCTTTCAGCTCTCCTTTAATATATATTTACTGAAGAATTTCCTGGTTTCCATTTAAGGAAGTGATAGGCCCTCTGATGGGACTCAATAGCACCACTGTGTGGTCTCTGTGTAGATTGCATCCTGGTCCAACAGGCTGCCCTGTCGCGAACGGGGGAAGTCTAACCCTCTGTATCGATGTGCAGCGACCGGCCGGCCACCACTGACCTGATACGTCCCTTATGGCCGACAAGGGATGATATCATGTTCCACCACCAGAAGGCTTTCACAGACACAGCTGGTAAATAAAACAGTCCTGGTTCATGGGTAGCCTTAGCAGGAAGAGGCCGGGGTCAGCATGCGCTCTGTCTGAATGTGCTGATGCCCATACTGTAGTTTTATCTTCAACGAGCCGCATAAAGCGTGTATGAAGCGGCAGTCAGCCACACCGACTGCGTTGCCCAGATGTCTCAGAAGTGGCTATTATCCGGAGCAGGTCTCCTCCTCCTCCAAACGTTTGACTGACTTCAAAGCAGCCAAAACCTGACCAGGGAAGACACCAGGCACTCAGAGAAGAGCCAGTGCCCATAAACAGAAGCTTCAGTCCTCATCCACTGAGAATTACACCAAGGAAAATAATATCAATTACTGCTTCAGGAACTGGCCTTCATATCCAGGCAACGTCTTCCCTATAAAACAATATCTGCAGAGCAGGTATGGGACCAACTCCAGATCCACCTGCTGATGCCGACTGCTACCGTCACCTCCGCTGGGAACATTCAGAAAAACAAGACGCCGGAATCTATAATTTATATTCAGCAGATACCTCAACCTCATAAGGAGAAACTAAAGCCATACGCTCTGCGAAAAAGAGCTGGGAAAAAAAATATATAAATAAAAAATAAAGCAGAGCTATAGTTAAAAATCCTGCAAATAAAGACAGCTGGAAATACCCAGAGATGCTCTTAATTAGATTCGCCAGTGCCTCCAGATGAACCGAGCGATTCAAGCATCATTTAACCTGTGACTTATGAGCTGGGCTCAGCATGAAACTGCAAACACTGTAGTTCTTCCGGCAGTAACCAGGGACAGAGCTGAAAGTCGACACACTATGTCCCCAAAAATGGGCTTTTTTCAGCTGCCTGGACGCCCCATCCCGGGCCAGCAGGAGAGGAATAATCTTTTAAAGTCCATTTACAGAGCCGGCCAGATAAATCGCACAGAAGTCAGTGATGCACACTGAGTCTAGCACATTAATTGACCAGCATATTATAAAGGAGCCTTTGTGGATCCCAGGATGGAGATCCAGTGTGGATCACCCCCCGTCAGTGACCACATTGGCATCCCAAAATGCCTTTTAAATGCCCTTCTCCTCATTTCATTTGCTTTAAGAAACCGACAATGCTTTTCATCTCGCCAGTGTTAAAGATTCATTAAAGCATATGGGTTAATTAATCAGACAGATGGCATCTCAGCTCGACACTGGATTAAGCTGCTTTAAACATTAAGCAGCCTCAAAATGAATTACCCCCCCAACACGCACACACACACACAACCAAAAAAAATTAATAAGCCATTTCACTCTGATACAAACTCCCTTAAAAGGCCTTGAGAAAATCTCATGGCGACCTCCGTCGCTGAGCAAAGAAGAAGAGTAAATGGCCATCGATTATCAGACAGCGCAGGGCCCGTTTGGAGAGGTGCTTCACCGCGTTCTGCAGATCCACCTTAATGCACTCCATCGCACGGGAGAATCAGCCTGCCGATTATGGGATTCGGGAATGTCAGGAAATCCCTGCATGACTACATGCCAGAGAAAATTAATTTGCGAAGAAATCTAAAAATTTCATTCTGCCAAGATTTAAATTTTTTTTTTTTTAGTTTTAGTCACTGAAAGGAGACACTGTTTCGTTACATTTGCAGTTGAGTGCACCTGTCTTGATCGTCAACATGTCGGATTTATTTTGCACCAACAAACAAAATCAAACAAAAGAGGAAAAAAATAAGTGATGTCAATAACCAAGTGCATGCAATTCATTCCTGAGATCTCCCTAATACATAATATGTATGAATGTTTTTCATTTCATATTGGTTATGTTGGCAACAATTGTTGCCATTGGGATTAAACAGGTTAAGATAGGAACTTCTCCCGGGGGGGTTGTGGGACACCGGGAGTTAATATTGCGGCTCAGATGGAGGTGCACAGTTCCAGTCTCTGCTCACTTCACACAGCTCACACAGCCCAGTCCCTTCCGAGAGCTTCCCGGCTAGACCCTCGGACCGCTGTAGAGGCGGGCTGCGGCTGGCATGTTAGCCTGAAGCTAACCCTATTGTTCACACTGACACCAAGACGCCCTCCAAATGAAGAGACCAGTCGCCATCCATCCATTTCCCGCACCTGCGTGTCCTATGCAGGGTCACCAGGGTCTACAGCCTATCCCAGAGGCTAGAGGTGCAAGGCAAGGAATCTTAACCGGCCCATCGCATGGCACAGACACATACACACAGAGCCGCGTGCCTGTCTAAATTGGAACCATCCATTCATTTCTATGGGAAAAACTCTAATCCTAATCATAACACCCTTACCCCTACCCAGCCCTAACCTTAACCATAAGGAACCAACCCAAATACAAGACTTTGGGTATTTCTACTTTTTTTGATTGCATTCGCAAATTTTTTATAAAACTGAGGTTATCCAAATGTTGTCATGAAAAAATTTCCCCAAAAGTAAGGAAGTTTCAGTTTGTACCACACTTTGGGGACTTTTTGGTGATCTATGCAAACCCACAGACACACATACACAGTCGATGTCTTGACCCAGTCCTAACCATAACCATACGTAACCAAACAAAATACAAAACGTTTGGTATTTTTAGATACCTTTATTCAAAAAACCAAAATAATGTCCCTAAAAGATAAAAAAGTAACGGGTTTTGGGGACATCCTTGTCTCAACAATGTAATAATTACACATACACACACACACACATAATTTGTTTTCTCCAACTCACCTTAGCATATTCTTGGACTGTGTGTGTGTGGGGGGGGGGGGGGGGTAACCAGAATACCTGGAGGAAACCCATTTCACTCACCTGTACTCTAGGTCAAGTCATGTGGCAAAATAAAGTGAATTGATTTGATTTAAAGTAGAACAAAGGCCTCTTTTACCCTACAGGCACATTTACCGCGGACACACAAAGTCTCCAGGTTACTCTCCCCTGAAGTTTCATTCAGATCAGGATGCTAATGATGGCTGTGAACTTTGAACAAAGTTAAAGCCACATCACCGGGTACCATTACATCCCCTCTCTGCCTATACCCCCGGCGAGGGCCCCTCTCACAGCTGGGGATTATATGTACACCTTTCCTGCCCCCCCAAACTGTCCTTAATGGCAGGTTACAGTATTAACTCAATAGGGCATTGTGAGCACTCGCTTTGATCCAGGCTCTCCACTTCCATCCCTACAGACGTGTCCCCCTCAGCTAGGTGAGCACAAAGGTCCGGCCTACTTCTCCAGGGGTCCTGGAGAAGTGTCTGCCCACATCACCGCGACCGTCTGGGATCGATTTAAAGCCTGTCCATCAGAAATGCGGGCCTGTGGAGTCTCAACGCTCTGGATCACGGAAGGGAGTAGGACAGATACAGGAAAATAAAAATGGGACATCAGAACGGTCCCAGAAGCTGGGAAGGACTGAGGTTTTCCAGCTTTCAGTAGTAGAAGGGTGTCACTCCAGGACTACCAAGTCACACTCTCCCCCCAGAAGACATTTTATGTTAGTTGTGCTGGACGCCATCTCAGCATCCCTGACATTATCAGAATTCATAATGCAAAATCGCTCTGTTCCAGCTTCATTTTTCAGGAACAAGCGACCAGGTATATTGTTCTGTAGCACAAATCTCTTCCATGCATCCATTTCCCAGTGTTACTCCCCACATTTGCCCCCCCCCCTCGCCAATCCTCGTGAGACTTGAGGATGCTGGCCTCGATAACTCCCCATCTGTCAAGGTTGCGTGAGGTCAGCCACGTCGCTGAAGCGGCCCCATCCGTTTTCCTGACAGCACGACTGCGCAGTTTTGTCGTCGGGGCTTTTGGCGGGTCCTCGATAGGGGCCCTCGCTCCCCCCGGCGGGGACGCCCCAGCACATTGACACCGCGCTGATGCAGCTACCCCTGGCCCTGCAGGCAGCATGTGACCGTGGCCCCAAGTCAAGGACACTGGGAGCAGGGCACTGCCGGAGGGAAGCTTTGCCAGCCCTGTCCATCTCCCTGGGCGAATCCAGGAATCAGCGGCACCCAAAAGGCCCGCAAGCGAATGGAGAAAGTTACTCGGCTTTGACTTTATTACCACTCTTTATTTTCCTGAAGCCACTCAGATTAAGACGCTTGCTCATGGCTCCTACAGTCGGGGATCCCTCTGGATTTGAGCCAGTAACCTTCAAGTTTCAAGCCCTCGTCCTTAAGCAGTATGGTGACTTGCTCCTGGGCACACACACACACACACACACACACGCACGCACACACATACACACACACACACACACACACTTGCTCACACACGTCCTCCCAGCCTCTCCATAAAAAGCATTTCAGTGCACAGGCTGTCAGCAAACAGTTTTCCAAAAGACGATGGCTCTCTTCATTAAAGATGGTCAGGATATGTATATAAAAGATATTTGTGTGTGTGTATCTTGCAGACTCTGCCTGTCTCATGGAACACCACACTGAGTCTGGTATTAACCACACCAAGCCCGGCATGAACCACACCAAGCCCGGCATGAACCACACCGAGCCCGGCATTAACCACACCGAGCCCGGCATTAACCACATTAACCATTAACCACACCGAGCCCGGCATTAACCACACCGAGCCCGGCATTAACCACATTAACCATTAACCACACCATGCCTGGCATTAACCACACCGAGCCCGGCATTAACCACACCGAGCCCGGCATGAACCACACAATGCCTGGCATTAACCACACAGAACCCTGCATTAACCACAGTCAGCCTCACATTAACCTCCACCACATGGGCCCCGTGCTGAGGGAGTGCCAAGGAGCACTGCCCCCCCCCCTGTCTTTACACCCCTCCCTGCCAATGCCGCCAATCAATGGCTAATGATTTATGGGGGAAGCCCCCTGTGACCTTCCCCATTTTATCCTTGACAAGAGCTGCGTGTAATGAGGCACTCAATATCACCCCGGGGCAAATTCACATCGACACCGCATCCCCGGAGTCGCTTTGACCAACTGCTCAGCCTCGGCATCAGGTGTGGGGGGAGTCGGGATGGGGGGGGGGGCGTCAGGACATGACATGTCACTCAGAACACGGCCTCGACAGGCAGCGCCGCCACATCACGCCCGTCTGCGGAGGGCCCGAAGAGGGATGCTCCTACCGGACATGTAACATCGCCATGTTACCGTCTTACCACTCAGCCGCCATTCAAGGTAGCACTTTGCTCAAGGGTACAGCAGAAAGCACAGCCAGGGATGACACCGGGCACGCCCCGGGTTACGAGCCCCACTGAATCTAACCAGCCCAGGGCATGGCAGTCAGGGAAGCTGTCACCCCGGACAGCGCCCTGGACAGAGCCCTGGACAGAGCCCTGGACACCGCGTGAGGCGTTATTTATGGGGAGTCACGCTCGCGCCCCGTCCCATCCGAACAGTACTCCCTATTTGGCGGTCCAGCGCCGCAGGTACCTGGGCCGGGACGGGCCACATGCTCATCACGTGGGAAAATGGCCCTCAAAGCTACGCGCAAATATCACGCCTGACACCGCATTCAGGATGCGACCGTCGCCGGCACAAAGCAGACGTGTTTACCTCACATCCCTCTTCACTCCCCCGGCCAAGTTTGCACTCTGTCACCTTGTTGCTGCACTACGCGCATCATAAAGCCATGGCAACCGACGCGTGCCGGCCACCCCTGACACTCACAACCGGCCGTCGTTCCACACAAATTCAATTCTGCTTGGATTTTCTACCTGGCCAATGATCTAAGATCAACATACCATAACAAAATCACTTCAAAAATCTATGGTTAACCTAATGAGGACTAACATGGAAACAGACGGGGAACTACCTGTAAGGTTGTGGGTTCGAGGACATACAGGTATACACACATATATCACAATAGTACTTTCATAAAAAGAAAAGAAAGAATTCAACATTAGTTCATTTTTTGTTTTAGAAATGTTGAAGGAGCATCAGTTACGTAATTTTGCAGCAGAGCCGTCTAGGTCCTTAACGTTGACGTTAGTGAATGCTATGGGGACTTTCCCTATTAGCTAGGAACCTTTGCAAATTCTCGGGGTATTAATGGTGGCTGTAAAACTGTGTTGCTCAGCCAGTGGGGTAAATATTCAGCAAGACACTCAATCAATGATGCTACTTTTTGGAGGGGTCCTAATCAGATACAGGAAGTACAGCTCCCAAATCAAAGGTGAGTCTGGGCACAGGGCTCTCCCCTTCGCCTGCCTGACTCACACTCTTTTGGCCCATCAAAAAATGTAAAATGCACAAGTTAACACATCCTATTGCTATTTCAAGGGAAATTGAGTTTCGCTAAAACAGCTAGAGACATAAACTCTCTCAGGCGAGTGTGAAGCCTTCCGCTAATGTCAGTGGGTCAGAGGGTTTTGGCACCAAGCATATCCGTTTAAGGCGGCTCATCAATCATGCTGACATAGAGACACCACTCCAGGGTCCTCATTGGCTGGGCAAATAGAAGGGGTGTGTCCGGCCTGGGTGGGGCGCCTAGAGGAACTGGCCGGTAACGGGATTGCAGCGAGCTTGCAATCAAAGCCAGGCATCCCGGTCCATGGGGCTGCCGGTTGTGACGCTAATTTCTACCCACAAGGACACTCTGCTGACGCTGCAGATCAGATGTTCATTTAGCGCATTCAGGCACTGAACCCGGTCTAACGATTCCGCTCAGCCCGCTAATTAGGCAGCTGTACCGGGAAACCAGCGACGGCTCCTCTCATTAGCATATCCAAGGCAGGTCGAGCACAATGTACATTCCTACCTCTGATATGCCACCAAATGCTGAGACTGAGAGTCATGAGCATGATGAAAAGGCCTCTCTTTTGGCCCTTTACCTGCCTACTTCCTGGAACATGTAGATACTCCTTTGCCTGCGTATAAACGAGTCCTCGTTAGTGTGATTTACGGAAATTAGCTTAGGTTGTGCTAACAAAGTTAAACACTGTGATAATCATGATGTTTCCCTGGCACCTCCCCCCCCCCCCCCCCCCCCCCCCCCCCCCCCCCCCCCCCCCCCCCGCCCCCCCCCCCCCC
>JAODKL010000034.1:20109605-20120086 GCA_026780765.1 Petrocephalus schoutedeni
TTCTGGAGTCCTCTCTTTTTTTTTTGCCTTGATTTTGGCAAAGTGGGGTACTTTTTTCCACCACTTTTATTTTTTTTGTTTCCCCCCCCCCCCCCCCCCCCCCGAGGACTGGAGACCCCGGGACCCCCGTCACGTCGTTACCTCCTCCGCCGTCAGGCTGGCCAGCTCCATAAACTGCTCCCGGCTGAACACCAGGAGGCGCGTGCGTCCCGTGACGGGGGACTCGTCCAGGTGTGTCAGGCAGAAGGCAGTGAGGAGCATCAGGAGGGCCGATACCACGGCTGCCAAGCACCACCTGCGCCTCCAGGCCTCCTGGCGAAGCAGCTCCTTACGGTTGGGGGGCAGAGAACGCCACCACTTCCTGATGCTCCTGCGGGAACGAGGCACGCTTACGGCTCCGGCTGAACCGGGCACGGCATAGCGGGCAGGGACCCTCTGCCCATCAGACGGCATACACGCAAACATAACTATGGCGCTGAACAACCTGGACCTTCATGTTCGATGGGACCCTACCCAAAAAACACCTAGATATCCTCAGGAAAACATCCGGTGTTATAAACAGATACAGCGCATGATAAGTCACTCTGTGTCTAATAATCAAACAGAGAACACTAATCTGTACATCGTAACAATATTAAACCAAACTAGATAACCTCTAGGGACCCAAAATGAAATGGCATAATTAAGAAGGTGATTCAGCACCTTGGAGGGAACTTATCTTAAACAGGGAAAGAAAGCACTTTAATGTAAGTTACCAATGGTCATAACGGTCCCTTCTCGTACCTTAAAGGCAAAGAGACAGAACATCACACAGACAAAGATTCAGACTTGCGTATGTCCAAAGCTTCCATTTTTTTGCCATCTATAATAATGCTGAACACAAATTTCACTGACCAAGCAATTCTTTAAATGTAAACCAGTGCTTGCCATACTTTAATGATACGGTTCTGGGATCTGTACCTTCCCAGAATGATAACCATCACCCTCTGTACTGGTTTGAGAATAAGCCACACAAGGGGGGCAGGCATGGCGCTGCAGGAAGGTGAGGTGTGAAAGAGCCGGACGGAGACAGCAGGAACTGGAGGGACAGGAGTGCGCAGGTCACATGTTCCCACCGAGCAAGGCCTCAACTCTCCACCAGGGGGCGACGATCGAGGCAAAAGGGTGGTGCACTTGCTCCAGAGAGTACCAGAGGCAGCAGAGCGACATGTAATGGTGGTGCAGTGAACAGCAGAGGGCGCAATGCCACAAATACCGACAGCATAGTTCCGGCATTCAGGGCCATGGGACACAGGGCAGCCTGTCCTGATGGCACAGTGCCTCCGTGGTGTGCCAGAGAGCAGGGCATGGCCAATGCCAACAGCGGAGCCCCTCCATTCAGTGCCAGGGGGCGCAGGGCATCGTGTCCTGATGGCACAGTGCGTCCGTGGCATGCCAGAGAGCAGGGCATAGCCAATGCTAATGGTGGAGACCCTCCGTTCAGTGCCAGGGGGTGCAGCGCGTCCAGTGAAGACAGAAAAGCTGCAGGGCTTCAGGAGCAAACACGGCCCTCGAAAACGAAGCATTTCCCCTTAAACAATCTTCTCACAACAGCACCTGAGGACAGGAAGAGTCAATGACAACTACATGTGAGCCAGTAGGTATGCGAAATTAAACACATGATTCAGAGGATGTTTGAGATTAAAGTGCACGTTGAACTACAAATTATCTCCAAGTGATATGTGCATAATCAACTCCGAAGAAAAGTAACCAATATCACTATCTTTTGGAAGGATATTCTAGACTTATGCTAGAAAATATATACAAAAATAAATAATACAGATTCACAATCATATAATCACACCAAATACTGTTGATTTTGAACAAGTCGTACATTATGGCTATAATGTACATATTCGGAAATCAAATACTCTTTAAATATTGCACACATAGCAGAATTAACAACCACACTTCAGTGTCGCCGCACGCTTTGATGTCAGAGTACCGGCAAACAAGTTTAGTTAAATGAAGTTTTTTATCGCTACAACGTTCAGCTTGTTAGGAAAGGGGACATTCTAGTTCCTTACGCTTTTCTCCTGTCAGCGTATCCTTGCCCTTTAATTGGGGACTTTTATAAAAGTCCTTACCTAGCCATGCTAAGGCTAACGTCCGATACAGCTCCACCCCGCCGCTTAAAACCCACTGTTCCCATGGTGACCGCTGGGCTGTCAGGAAACGGTGCCGCTAAAGACCGGTCGAGGTCAGACTGGATCAAAGAATGACACTGAACCGGGCGCCCGGGCGGTAGGAGGGACGCGCTGAACTCGGCGTCTAGCGGTGTTACAATGAAAGGCGCTGTATAAGCAACGCGCGGCCACCATGCACTTGGTTCCGCTGATAACCTCAATATAATAAAGCCACGATTTCGATTGTCACACGATAACAGCTGAGGAACGGGAAATCTGCAGGGCCAGACAACATTCCTGGGGAAGCGCCGAAAGTTGATGTCAAGACCAGCGTGGCAATGGTCTCCCCATTATTCAGAAATATATGAAACAAGGATCAAGGTCTTTTAAAGTGGAAAGAAGGCTACCTAGTTAATCTCCCAAAGAAAGGTGACCTTAGATCCTGTCATAACTGTAGGGATATAATGCTGCTGTCCATCCTAGGAAAAACACATTCAACACCCCCCAGCTTTGAGACCTACAAGCTGCCTTTCGCAAGAACAGATCCTGACCAGATCACAGTGCTTATCATTCTGGAGCAGTCCCTGGAACTCACCTCTCTATGTCAGTTTTATCGGCTATAAGAAGGTGTTTGACGCTGTGGACAGAGAGTCTGGAAACTGAGACACTACGGGGTGCCAGAGAAGATCACTAATATCATCAGGAACTTCTATGAAGGAAAGACCTGCAGAGTGATACAGGGCCAGCAACTTGCTTTGCCTTCCAGGTGCAGACAGGAGTAAGGCAAGGATGCTTATTGTCACCTTTCCTGTTCCTGATGGCCATAGACTGAATCATGAAGACATACACAGTTTAGAGAAGGAATGGCATCCAGTGGACACATTGGGCAATGCTGAATTAACTTGATTTTGTCAATGACTTGGCCCTTCTTTCCCACACCTAACAACAGATGCAGCCAAAGACCATAACAGTTGCAGTAAACCCAAGCACCCCTGGGCCTCAATATCCACAAAGGGAAGAGCAAGGTCCTCTAGGTCAACACATGAAATGCTACTCCATCATGCTGGAAGGTAAAGCATTAGAAGAAGTGGAGAGCTTCTCCTGCTTGGGCAGCATTTATGACAATCTGGGTGGGTCAGATGCCAATGAAGAAGACCAGATTGGAAAGGCAAAGGTAGCTTTCCATCAGCTAAATAAATAAATATGATATAATAATGGGGATCTGCAGATGTGACCATCAGAATGTTCAATACCACAGTGAAGCCTGTCTTGCTCTATGGAGCAGAGACCTGGAGTATAACTGTTGCAACCATAAACAAAATCCAGACATTCATCAACACCTGCTTCAGTCAAATCCTACGAATTTGCTGGCCGGTTACTAACCGCAACCAGGAATTGTGGAAAACGAAGAAGACAGCAGCCTGCAGAGGAAGAAAACCACTAAAGACACTGATTGAACACGATCTTCGCAAGTCTGCATCCAGCACCACAAGACAAGGCCTCTGTTGGAATACACAAGGGAGAAGGAAGGAGTCAACCACGAAACACTGGATGCAAACATAAAGAGGCTGAACATTGCTAGTACACGCTTGTGTAATATTAAGGTAATACTGTGGCATGTTCAAATCTGAAATTCTTTTTTAGCCCCCCCTGGCAATTTCTATTGCCAAGGTTTCAAAATGCAGGAATTATGTTGCTTTGAAAGTACCATACACTGTGGTATAATGTCTGGATGGTACAAATTTGGAGAGGTAAAAAGTAAAACTTGCAAATGTGGAGACCTCCTCACCTTTTACAACAATTATTCTTCTGCTTGTTCTTGGTTGACCTGGGAAAATCTCTGCTGCCACCTACAACAAACACTCAGTCAATTGCACAGTCGACACAAATGATCTCCACTGGGCAAATAAATCCGGGCTACATGCACACTGTCCAGCACAAACCCCTGATTACGAAATGTATGTCTCCTCACCTGGTGCGTGACCAAACGCATATTCCGAAAAGAGTGCACCAGTCCAGCCATCTGCACATGGTTGTTAAGTGCACAAACCACACTGTGGAATGCAAACATTTCAAAGCGTCAGTCACGGAGGTAGCTGCAACGATTTTCAATTTCTGTCAACATTTGGAAAGGAAACACAAAGACAGGTACGTAGGCTAAAGGTCACTTGTTCTTCAAACGACATCCAGACGAAATCGAATATGTCAGTGTGAACAATCTGTCACAAATTTAAAAAGACTCTCTGTCACACCACAACCCTAGATTGCGCTAAATGTTTTCGATGCAGCAGACCCACGTAGTGCAAATGTATTGTATAAAGTTGTTCACTTTATTAATTGACAACCACTATCAGCAAACATTAAATGCTTAAGACATTTACTATTAACACAAATACACTAATACATTTCATTGACACTAAGATACAGTACATGGTGTGGTATAAAGCATACCAGTAACAGCATAATTAGTTCTGCAGACCAACCCCGTGGCATCACATTTATATCAGCCAATCATGGACAGTGGGTGGGACCCTACACAGGCGCTGTGCCAAAATGGTGATCACCATAGTGATTATGGCACATATCCTTTTTCTACTAAAACGTTTATTTTGTTTATTCTGTTTCATCTGAAGCATACAGCCAGCAATGCTAGCAAACTCAGTTTTTTTGATGCAATAAATGACCAAGCGTCCAACCAAAATTTGTTTAATATAGTAATCTAGCAATAGCTATCCAGCCAGCTAGTCGACATTTTAAAATAATAATTATTGTTGTACATTATTAATGTCCATGTATAAAATTCTGTTTTTCACAATACAGACCAGTGAGACACAGTCAGTTAGGCCTGTTGAGCTTGTCTGGAGTAGTTACCTTTAATAATGGTTTTAGGGGAGACAGGAAACAGTAGATGAACAGGGTAATTTTAGGCTTTAGATATTCAGATATTATACTGTAGTATGCTGTAATTTAACGGTACGTTCAGAAGTAACGCTATACTGAGGATTCCATATCATAAATTTTGCGATACATATCCAAAAATAAATACAAGCAACTGTCAACCTGCATTAGTATTTGAGACCCGGACTACTGAATGCAAGTCAATTTTGGAAGCTTGACAATTATATGGGAGAAGCAAGACATTAAGGACAGTACTGTAATATACACATAATACTCTACAGCAGATAATGTAAATATAAAATTACGACACTTTATCTCCCACAGCATAACACTAGGCTGGTCCTTAGAAGAGTTAGGGTTAGGGTTAGGGTTAAGGTTAGAGCTGGAGTTAGGAATAGCGCTAGGGACTGGGTTAGGGGTTAAGGTTAGGAAATATTGGTTCAGGATTGGAGTTAGGGTTAGAGAATAGGATCGGGATTAAATATAAGGAATGGGGTTTGTTAATGGTTAAGGATGGTGTTAGGGATTTCAGTTAGGGTTACGGTAAGATTCAGGTTAGCCCTAAACTTAGCAAGCACCTGATAGGACTTCCATATTCTCCGCTACAAAAGCAATCTAAAGAACTTTGACCCACGTCTCAATGACCTTCCTTAGCCGAAATAATGCCAACTTCCTATTGTTGTTGTACTGTTAATGTCAAAATGTTAAATGATGGTTTTGATATACCACTAGAATTGGTCTCTGGGGGGGGGGGCGCAGTGAAAGTCATACATGCAAAGTTTGAGCCCAATTTCAGCATGTTAACAAATTAGCATGCTAATGCTAGCACGGCCTGCAGTACCACCGACAGATGCCAGGTGGCACAGTGACACATCAGGCAAAGTTTGGGGTATGCAAATATTGTTAGCATGTGACTGCTAAGGTTAGGGTTAGTATGCACTTTCCTTTGGAGCCATTTGAGTTATAATGTTAAAATAAGAGTAATCTGCTACAAATAGCAAGTGAAACTTGGCACCTAGAGGTTTTCGACAGTGTTGATTTATAATTACCAAGTTCCAGGTAGCTAGAGTACTCAGTTCTCTAATTAGCTGCCAAGTGGTGCTAGAACAATGGAGCTGCTTTCCTTTGCCCTCATAGATAAAAAATATAAACATGTATTCTTCATTTTACCTGTGTTTCTCCAATTTTTCCACCAGATGGAGACAAAACCATTGCAAAATTATACTTTTTTCTTTCTCAAGCACTGTAGTTCGGACAGACTTGAAATTTGATACCTGGGGATCAGGGTCAGAGATATACGATTGCTATACATTATTATGTAATTTACTTTGCACCCTTTATGGCCATATATCTTGATCTCTGCACGATATTCCAGGCACTGATGTTGGACAAGGAGGCCTGTCTCGCAGTCTCCATTCGAGTTCATTCCAAAAATGTTCAGTGGAGCTGAGTCAAGTTTTTCCACACCAAACTCACCCAATCATGTGTTTATGGGCCTTGCTTTGAGCACTGGGGCACAGTCATGTCAGAACAGAAAAGGGCCTTGCCCAAACTGTTCCCATAAAGTTGGAAGCATAGAATTGCCCAAAATGTCTTGGTATGTCAAACCATTAAACATTAAGAGTTCCCTTCACTGGAACTAAGGTGCCTAGCCCCACCCCTGAGGAACAACCCCACACCATTATGTCTCCTCCACCAAGCTTTACCTTTGGCACAATGCAGTCAGGCAGGTAATGTTCTCCTGGCATCTGCCAAACCCAGACTCGTCCATCAGACTGGCAGACAGAGAAGATTCATCACTCCACAGAACACGTTTCTACTGCTCCAGAGTCCAGTGGTAAAATTCACCACCATCCGACGCTTGGCATTGCACATTGCATTTTGCAGATGTGAGGCTTGCATGCAGCTGTTTAGCCATGGAAGCCCATTTCATAAAGCTCCTGGCACACAGGTTTTGTGCTGGGGTTAATGCCAGAGGAAATTTGGAACTCTGCAGTTATTAGGTCAATAGAGTGTTGGCTACTTTTACGCAATGTTTCATGTCTGCAGACAGCCAAGTAGCCATTTGTCACCTATTAGAGCACATCTGCACTATGTTTAAAATCTCACAAAGAACCAATACATTAACAATGTCCGAAGCAATGGTTTGTCATTTCCTGTCATGCACCTTTTGACATATTCACACATGATTGGCTGGAAAGCCTTGAGTGACACTTCATCTGGCCAGTAAATGTGCCTGTTATGATCTTGTTGACAGTTGTGACAGACAGTTGTCACTGGGCAGTTTTGAGCATATGAATGTGCGTAGCTGGGTACAGGAGTGTGAAATTGAACAGAGAGGTGTTAGTAAAGCTGCTACTGCAAACTGAACGCAGAATAGGGAACAATGCTTGTGATTACAGAGAGGGCGGTGTGGATGTTATAGGGCACATATTATACAGTGAGGGCATGGTCAAGAATTTTTACTCAAATTTTTAGGTACCACTGGAATCAGATGAGTTTAGAGTGCAACACTCCAAGGAGAATTAAACTACATATTAACATATGAGGAATTTTATAGTAGCCTGTATAAATGGTAATGTCAGGTTATAAAATAAAATTCACCTACCACGTCTCTTCAAAATGTCCCCAAACTTATGAATATGCTGGCTCCACATGCACTCATAATCCATGGTCCTCTCTCCAATACAGATCCACACGTGATGTATTTCCCTTCGACTACTGGCTCAATTCGACGCACTCCATGACCCATTTGAGTGGGAGTTCGCACAGAGAGCTTTGAGCGTCATCGGTTATGTCATCGGATGCTGACGATTCAAGCACCGTCAAGGGGCTCCATCTCAAAGGGCGCTCGTTACTCAACACCGGCTCCCAAGACTCAGCCCCTAATGTAACATCACTACTCCCAGGTGTCAGGGTAGCTGTGGTTACTCCTTGTTACCCCTTTCTGCCTTGTGTTTGGACGTCTCATGGTTCCCTTTGTTTATAGTGTCACTGTAGTCCAGTCTCAATAAAATCCCCTCATTGTCTGCAAGCCGCCTTCCCTTATACGCCCTCATGACACTAGTACTGTATTTGATTTAAACATTATTAGTCATCACTGATGCACTGAACTGAACTGAAGGCCATTTATATGCAGCGTTTGCCAACGTTTGAATAAAGTGCACATCAAGCACGCTGCACTTGGCATATTTGGGGAATCGGGACATCGTTGAATACTTCCACTAATTTGTTGAATTTGTTTTGTGATACTGCTGTAGTTGGGCCCCAAAATGGCTGAGACAATTCAGCCAGACGCGAAACCCCCCCAGCAATATTTGTCAAGATTTTCAGATCAGTGGAGCCTTCAGTATGATTGCATCAAAAAATCAAAACCTGGCTGAAGTCACTAGTTTTGTTTAGCTGCGTCGGCAAGTCTGCTTAACTTCAAGAGGGATTTTCTAGTAATAATAATAAAAGCAAAAGATATGAACATAAGGAGTCTTTTGTTGATAGCTGACAGTTTTCACTGAATGTAGAAGTTGGCCATCACCCCACACGCAGTAGGCTGACACATGAATACCAGCTTCAAGCTCACCCTGAGCATGTACTGCATATCTACAAGACAGATAAATATACAACCAAGACATCCTCATCATTTCTAGTGGGTCTTTATTCCAGATGTAGGTCTGCTACTGATCATGCTGGGAATGATATTCCCGAAGCGTCATGTGATAAGTCCTGCCAATAATTAAAGCAGATGCATAATTATCAGAAGGATTAACAAGTGTTCTAAAAGGGGGAATTAATAGGTTCTGGGTTGAGTCAACACAGGTCATGCAAAAATAGCCAAATGGAGAAGATTTTGAGAAGGTTTGTGATTAACCTTCAATGAGTCAATGGTGATACTAGAAAGCCTTTAATAACCAGAACATCCTACCCCAGTTTCTAATGGTCCGTAAGACCGTTGGCAAGGAAACACTGCAGACAACTAGAAGCAATCCGGACCTGGGGCTGCTGACAGAATGGGTGGTTCCAGACTGAGGTGCACAAAAGGCAGGTTCAGATATGGAGACCTAGAGAAATCAAGAGAGCTGGGGCTGAATTATGAAACAAGAAAACCAAACCAGATCCTGCAAGCCCAATCTCATGCCTACAGGATCCCTGTGAACCAAGACCACAAACCAGCAGATCAGAGCCACAAATCTGCAGGTGAGATGCCGACAGCATGATGGAGACTGCCTGCAATCCTGGAAACAAGGTTCTACGCTATCTCCAGGAGAGCCTGCATACCCAAGCAGACCTCACTCCTCAGTCTGGGTCAGAGAAAGGTCACAGAAAGTCTGCTCCATCCAGTAAATGAGACAGCTGGACTGGGCTAACGTCTCGTTGATTTATTATTTAATTAAGGGCCAAAAATGGGAAATACTCACTAGGGACCAGCAGATTTTCAAGCAAGTACTGAACGCTGAGAGATCTGTTCAACGTGGGAAATGTTCCTTGAACTTGGAAGGAGTTTTGAGAGAAAGTGCTGTACACCCAGGGACAGCAGAAGCAGAAATGAAAGGGGACCAGTGCAGGATTATAGAAGAAGTGACTAAAGGAGGTGACCATATGTGAACATTGTGCTGAAAACCTAAGAGTGTGAGACTTATAGCAGGAGGACGATCTAGTGGCTGGACGGGACGGAGACAATCGGGAGAGGCTATTTCGGGAATTGTTGCAGTAAGGGAATGTGAGAGAATAACAGGTATGGAAGAGGGAGGAGCCTGATCATTAGCCGGACACGGGGAGCGAGGAGGGCGAGAGGGAGGCAGAAAGCGGTGACGGAGGAAGGAGGACGGAAGGAGGCCGAGGGAGGCTGGACGGAGCCGCTGAGTCCCGGGTGCAAAAGGGTCCGAGAGCAAAGGGTGCCGCAGCCAGGAGAGGAGAGGCGGCAGAAGGCTGGGGTTTGCCACTCCTAACAAACATACAGGCCGCCGAATTCTCAGCCTTTCTTTTAACGATCCGATGCTGATCGATTAAGAGTCACGATCCACCTCTTTGCACCTCAGTCAAGCTCAAAGCCCCATATCGTATTCATCCTTAAGTTACACCCTCGAATTCCTCCCCCCAGCCTCATGTCCCTGTGTCACTATCAGGGGAAATAATCAGGCGTTTGTTGTGCCCCGTGACTATCCCCCCCCCCCCCCAGGGGAACCACGTTACTGCCATTACTCAGCTGTAACATGCTGCTGTGCGCTGACACTAATGCACTCAGCTCATAGGGAATCAGAGTGCCTGGCCATGGCATACCAACTGCAGAATAAACAGACGATTCAGCCATCTGTATGTGCCACACAGTGTCTGTATGTGCCACACAGTGTCTGTATGTGCCACACGGTGTGTCTGTATGTGCCACACAGTGTCTGTATGTGCCACACGGTGTGTCTGTATGTG
>JAODKL010000034.1:20120186-20188326 GCA_026780765.1 Petrocephalus schoutedeni
GCGTGTGTTTGGAAGAGTAAAGCTAGTGTCCCACATCACCCCCTGCTGGTCTGAGCAGCAACAAGCTCTATAAGGCAAACGCAAAGCATCAAGAGGCTCATGCTTAGCTTGTTATATAAAAACCTGTTTTCACACAGGTGTCATAGCAAAGTGTTTATCGGCAGGGGGTGGTGGTGCAGAATTGGGGGCGGGGGGGAGACCACCCCGACGCGGTGAGGCGCACGGACACGGCGTCCCCATTACGGCTCCAGACGGCCATAAATCGCGCGAGAGAAAAGGCCTGGGAGGAGGCGGCTTTGTGGAGGAGCAGACCACACATCCTGGAGTGCGGAGCGCTGGCAGCGGCCCGCCAGACGGAGATAAGGTCCAAGAGCGGCCGCCCTCGTCAGCGGTTTCCATGGAGGCACGCTGCAGGCCCGGCGGAGCGCGGCCGGGGGGGGGTGCCTTCCAGACAGAGCGCCAGTGTGCCGGCCTTTAGCTGTACTGGACACAACCCCCCCTCCCCAAATCTCACTTCCAGCTACACCAGCGGTGGGAAAGAAGCAGAGGAAGAAAGTCGGCATGTGTCATGGAGACAAACCGGGCTGTCGGGCGGCCGACAGCTACCCTTTGCAGCCGTGTAATTAATGTAATTAGAAGGAGCCGGAGCGAGACTCTGTTGGTGCTGAAGTGACAGCGGAGAGAGAGGCAGCCTGACCTGTGGACAGCATTGGCCGGCAAAACCGGCCGGCTTTAAAGCCACAGGGCCGTGGTCCTGCCTCTTTGGGGCTCCGTCGCGCTTACCGCGGTCGATTTGTTTACCTTTGCGGCGTTTCCCGCGCGGAGCCCGCGAGGGCTGGGGTCACCGCGGCGCGCTCGCACACGCGCGGGCGTGGCCGCCGCGGCATCTGTGGGAACGCGTGGCCCCGCGGGGCCATGTCGCGCCTCCTATTGTCCCCGGCTTGAAAGGCAGGAGCGACGCAGACAATCGGCGAGAGCCGCGCGGCACCGGGGACGGCCCGCCGGGCTTCCGTCCTCCCGCTCTTCCTGCCTGCATTGTGTTGTGCGTGTGTGGAAGGGTGTCGGCACTCTGGGATGCTGTTCGCCCCCCTCGCTGTGCCAGCAGACACACCCTGCTGCATCTCCCCTGGGGGGGGGGGATGAGAAATGAGAAAAAATGCTCCTTCTTTGAGGGAATATAAAAAAACTGAAATATATTTGGGCTTATTAATAATGCATACAGTCATATAATTTTATTAGCCTTTTTGTGGGGTGCAGGTATTTTGGGAAATTGATTGGTTACCTCCCAGGCACCCCTTTGCTGGCTCGCCGCTGATGCCCCCCCCCCCAAGCCCCCGCCAGACGGCCCCCCCGGGGGGTGAGGGGGAGCGATGGAGTGGTGCGATCGCGAGCAGCCCGTGTCAGATGGACGAGGGCACGGGGGAAGACAGGAAGCACACAGAGCCAACACGTCAGACACAGCTGGACGCCCATGCCCCAGGAGGAGACAATGGACTGGGGGGGGGTGGATTTACTGTCAGACCCAAAATGAACAATAAATGTTATATGGCAGGCTGAAAGCAGCACGTCTTTAAAAAGTATATTTCATGTTTCGCTTGCTTGTTATTGGTGTTGTTTGTGATTTACGGCATGAGATGTGCAGAGATCTGTCGTCTTTGGACGACCTGGCTCTCGCTTCGTCATTCCCCAGAAATATCAGCAGGTGGCCACAAGCAGACCTTACGCAGTCCAAACATCTGCATTTCAGATGCGGATTTCACCCTGCTAGAGGCTGATTATAATGCTCGCTTCCATGTCCCGGTCTCAACCCGTGCTGGCGTTGGCCCCGTCCTTGTCCCTCTCCATGGTCACTTTTTTTGAGGATTGGGCGTCCCTTGTTTCTGAAAGCCACGCTTGCCACAGGGACGAACTAGGTGAAGCTTTTAACGGAAGGAGCCTCCGATTGGCTGCGTGTGGTGTTCGCTGACGCGGCCCATGTCGGAATTAGCCGGTGTGATTACAGGAAGACGCCGCTGCTCCCCTCCGCACAGTCTCGCAAATGCACTTCTGTTAGACAGCAGCACTGTAGGCCCATGATCCTGCTCCTGTTGCGCTTTTTGTGTAGTGCCAAGCGTCCGTGGGCACCGTGCCCAGACTGGACCCGGGCCGGCGTGGGGGACGCCGAGTGGGGCCGGCGGACGGACTGCACGTGAGCCGGGCCTGTCCGCGGGAAGGGCAAGGTGGCAGGGCGCGGCTCTAGGGGGGGTCAGGGAAGTGAACGACACAGGCTGGGGTCACATGCTCCACTTCATCGCTAATTAACGAGATTACTTGAGCGCGGAGAAGCCTGTGTCGCGTCCACTGCACCAGGCACTCCGAGGAGAGGAGATCTCTCTGATAGCAACGTGTCTCTTTGTTTCCTCAAAGGAACCACTGCTAGAATAACAATTTACTTTAAATTTAGGCTAAACATATTTTATGCATGGATATATATTAAATTGACTTGTTTGAAAAAAATCCATGTTTTGTAAGCGTAGAATATGGGACATCTTGCCCATATTGCTGAAGTACCTATTGTCCATTAAGATGTCCATCAATCTTTCCATCTGTCTCCTAACTGCTAACCCCAGTCAGAGTCGCGGGGACCCTGGAGCTGATCCCAGGCAATCTAGAGCACAAGGCTGGGGTACGCCCAGGATGGGGTCTCAGCGAAGATCTGAATGTAGCAGTTATGATTCAGTTTATACTGCCTGTTGATCTTGTATTGTGTTTTTAGCTTAGTAAAAAAAAATTGAATGAACTGTGTCATAGAAATGATGATGGCAATGTTTCTGTCAGTCAGCCAACTGTATCAAACTCTGCATTTAGCTCCAGCACTGCTTTATTCATCCTTTAACCTTGCCTGTAATAAACCTCTGCTTGGTGTTCCAGGTAGATTCAAATCCATATAGCTCAGCATGCATGTCCTCCTGGCCAGTGGCAGGGCGAGGCTTACAGAGCACAGGGCTGAGTGCATAAATGCTGCCGAACACACCCGCTTGTGCCTTTTGTACCTCGTGCAGTCAAAGGCTCTGCGGGAGAGATGGCTGCTGGATGGAGCGCCCTCTGCTGCCCCGGAGGAGGACGAAGCGACGAGACAGCTTCAGGAGGACGAGGCCAAGACCAAGGGTCTGGAGGAGACTATTCTAAGGTCAAGTAAATGAACCTGGAAAACGTTAAAGGAAGCAATACTTAATAGAATACAGTAATACTTTTGTTTTGATGAGCACATGCCTCGTGTGTTTCTTCCTGAGATGCAATTTCTATAGATGATGTATTAAACTATAATAATTCATTTTAGTGAAAGCAAGTCATCAGAGTTATCAATCTCTGGAATGGCTCTCTGTCTTTCTCCGCTGTTCAAAATCCAAAACTACACTTTGGTAAGATGCTAATCAGTAGATCTGTGCAGAATTGGGTAGTGTAGCGGCACGAACCCCCCTTTGCCTCGTGTCTCTCCTGCCAGCAGCAAGCTGCGGCCTCAGTCCTCTGCCCAGCTGCTGCCGGCTGCTGCTTGCTCCGGTCCCGGTTAAACTCCTCCGTGGCAGCTGGCAGGCCCTGGCTGCCGTTCTGCTTGGAAAACCGGGACAGATCCGGCGCATCGGTGGCTAAATATCGCTAATTATCTGGGAGACAGAGCAGAGGAGAGTGTTTTAGCCATGTGGTCAGGTTACCTGGCGTGGAACGTAACCGGAATCACTGTAGTGTAATATCCCACGGTGTGGTTTGTGGGGGAGAATGTGGGATTTGTGCATCGCTTTAAGCCAAACAGCTAGAAAACCATTAGACACAAAGGGTCACCTGAAATAGACGTTTCTGCGTAGGGTTATCTGGGGTTTATAAAGTGCTGGATATGTGTCAGGAGGATGGCTGAATGGATGTTCCTGCTTCCGTCTCTCGCAGGCTGGAACAGGAGCTGGAGGAACTGGAAACTGGAGTGTCAGCAACATCCACCAAAGAGAACTTATCAGATGTGGGCAAGGAGGGAGACGGGAAGACAGGAGACAACACGGTGAGCCCTTGCCAGGGGTGCTGCCCCTTTCTGCGAGTCACATGGCCATTTTTGATGCTTGAGATCATAGCCGAGATACTGTTGCAAAGCTTTGGGGGATTTGGGGCCGTTCCTGGTTCAGTTCCCCGAACGGGAAGCACAGGGTTCTCGGTATGTGGCCCCAGGGCCTTCTTTGGCTCACATGACACTTTCTTTTGGGCCGCAAACATTCCATAAATTCATTCGGGGAATATAAATAATGTAACACCACTATTTTGAAGGGTCACCACAGACCCCCCCGTTCCCAGATCCCTGGGCCATCGGTGTCACATGAGCCTGTGCCGGATTATATTAGAGAATCCGACTGTGCCGGCTGCCCAAACCACAGCTCGAGCCACGTCCTGGCCGTACGCCACGTCACCCGGAGCAAAATGGTGCTCTGCAGACAAGCCCCTCGTGAACATCAGCAGAGCAACGTAAAGCACTGAAGGCTAAAGGTGGCAGTATACTTCAGATGGAATCGACGTCGTTTAGCAGTACAACGTTATGTGAGCCGCATTCACCACGGTGACGACCATTTCGGCACACTGCCTGTGTAGGGTCCCCAAGTTGAACTTTTTCGTTTGTTCTTTTGTTTGATCCCACCCACAGTCCATGATTGGCTGGCGTAAATGTGACACCGCAGGGTTGGTCAACAAGACTAATTATGCAGTTCCCAGCATGCTTTGCACCATGCTGCACTTTAAATATTGCAGAGTAATGTATATTGGTGTATTTCTGTTAACAGTAAATGTTGGAACCGTGTAAAGTTTGCTGTGGAATGAGTGTATATGAGTGTTTTGTTAGTGTGTAACTGTGTCGTGTAAATTGTTGGATACCATGTCTGTGCCGCTGCTAGTATTAATCCAACAGCGGCTTTTAAAGAGAGCAACTTCCATTTTAAAAGAGCTGCCATCTTCTTTATTAAAACAAATCGTGAGCTTGCCGCAATATGCCTGTTTTCACTCTCTGTGGGTCAGCTGCATACGGTTGTGGCATGTCATAAACCAAACAAGGTGGCGTCGTCCTTTTAAGTATGCAACACATCGTCCTTGATTTCAATTTAAGTCGTTTAAAGTATGCAGCCACCTTAAAGAAAGACACCAGCCAGGGAGTGAGGCCGGCATCCCCCCAGCAGGCTGTCTACCACACTGCTGAGTTTTCCCATCGCCCTATTCAGAAACGTGCACTGTCCACCCGGGTGGGTCCATCCAGTAAGGGTCCATTTGCCGACCCTTAAGACATAAGGTGGGCTATGATGTGTGCAAATGGGCTCAGACCATTTGCATGCTCAGCCCATGGGGCCCCCCATAAACCTTCATTGATCAATACAATCACACATAAATGATGGCTCAGAGCAGCTAATTCCACACCAAAAATCCCAAGTTGGATTGGATGGCGTTCCGTGGCACGATGTCGGCTTCCCAAAGAGGCTCGGCGAAGCCGGCGCATCCCTGTCGTGTGAACGGGCGTCCGATCGCTGGCTTGACGTTACACGACAACCCGTATCGTAAAGCCCGACCTGACCTGCTGCGGGGACCCGGTCCCAAGCAGAGATGGGCACCAGATTCGGAACTGCAGCCGACAGGGGGCTTTTTCAGAGGCTTGACGGGCTTCTCTGTGTGACCCATTTTCTGAGAGCGCCATAGCAACGGACTGAACCGCTGTCTTCCCCCTCGCTCGCTCTGACAGCTGCTTTCTGACTGCTTTCTTCACTTGTCAATATCCACTTCTGCGACTCTCCCTCTGGCACTCGGCCCCTTTTCGGGAAAGCGAGCCGCTTCTCCCGCGGCATTTTCCGCGAGCGTCAGCAAAAATCTCTGCCATTGACCCTAAGGGTGAACGTAAAACGTACTTTTCAGAGTTGCTTTCGCAGGGGTTTACAGTTCAGTGTGCGCATACAAATTCCTGAAGAAATCACGTAAATGTGCCTATGTGAATAATATGAACGGTAAGCCCATTACATTGTCTTTTATATGGCCAGGTGGTGCGCAGCTTAACGTCATGCATTTTCCATTTTTCTTTTTTCTTGTCAGGCTCCTGCGGGCTCTGTCAAAGGTAAGACGTTTCCAGAATCTTCAGCACGCTTTTCTTGTCTCAGTCTCGGGGCTCTCGTCAGCAGCCTGCCTGAATGCTTAGCAGGTGCGCACTCTTCTCCCTGCTGCAGTTCCTATGCCTGTTCCCTACCCCTGCCATAACTGTAATCCCTAACCCTGTGGCTTGCCCTACCCCTAACTATGGTCCAACCTTAACCCTACTACTACCAATATCCCTACCCCTATCCGCCCCCATTATCCTACTCCTTACCATAACCGAAATCCTAACCCTAACCCTGACCTTACCCTACCCCAAACCCAAATTCTAAACCTACATCTACACCTACCATAACTACCTCTACCGCTTTTCTGTCTCCTACCCATAATTCTATCCATAGTGTAAATCCTACCCTACCACTGACTCGAATTCTAACCCTACTCCTGCCATTAACTAACCCTAACCCCCAACCCTAATCTCAAACCCTAACCCTTATGCTGCCACAGTTGTGTTTGGGGCCCAGTTTCCATTACAGCAGTCCTTCCCATTTTGATGCAAATGTTTGTTGCCATAACCAGTTCAAAGGCATCATCATGCCAAATATTGCACTACAAAATAATTCACGAAATACAAGACCTTTAATAGTTCATTTTTCCATAGTTTTTTAGAATGTCTTTGCAGTTTTTTTAGAAAAGATCTGTTTTTAATTAAACCAAGATGGATAGTCTGAGTTTTCCCATAATAAATAAATTCTTTTGGTGATTGATATAAAATGTCTCAAAACAAAATCGTTGCTAATATTCAGCGCTATTTTGTAGTAAAACAGAATATGAAGCACGAGATATTGTGCGGAATATCTGAGGACAGCGTAACCCAAACAGAATAGTTATATTGGACACATTTATTTGCAAAGAAAATAAAAATGTACTGAAGAAGACATATGCTGTAGGTAGTGGTCAAAAAGTTGGAAATTCTGAGCCTGAACAAGCCAATCAGCTCCCAATGTATTTGAAGCTGACATATGGGCCATATGGAAGTGAGCTAGCTTGGCATGAATATCAATATGGGAGGGAAATGGTCGCAATGTCGTAAGTAATCACTCAAATTCACACTGGGGGTAGTTCAACATTCATCTTGGGAGGGAAAGCCAGGTGAAGCCGGTCATTATTTACATTTCACGGAATTCCACATTCTTTGCAAGTGTCCCTGTGGTTCGCCTTTGTTTTCCATAATCCTGGGCCAGGGGTCCCTCAGTGTTTACATGGTGTTCAGCATCCAGGCCCTGTGGCTCATTCCTTAGACTTTCACTTCTTGCTCATGTCTGCGCCCAAATAAAATTTGGGTCTTTTCCAAAACAGCACGTGACACGGGTCTATTAACTGACCTGTCCAGGGTCTCCATCGGGTTCAGGGAGACCTATTCCTCATTCGACTCATATTGCCCCACCGGCAGCACATTTCCTTGCATCTTCATCTCGGAAGGCAACTTTAGAGGCTGTAGATGACTGCTGTGGCCTGTATGATGTCGCTCCGTGCTTTCTCATGGAATGAGTGAACACAGACTCCACCTGGAAGCTGTGTTCTCAACTCTCATGGAGCAAAGGTGATCTTTTCCTGTCCCTCTGGGGGTGTGACTAGTCACTCTGGGGTGTGGACTGACTTGAACTCCAGTGAGGAACATCATGAGGAGCATTTTAATGGCCAATCAGATCCCACAATGTTCTTCTTGTACTACTAGCACCACTGGACCAGCAACAGGACGTTGCCTGGTGCTGTGAGTGAATTGTCTGGGGCATACCGTGTCTGAGAAGTTCTGTTAATGTGGACTCTTAGTCTGCTTAGAACTTAGCCTGCTTAGTGCCATTCTTCTGCTTTGCTTCCTAGATAGGTAGGTAGGTACAGTAGTTACACCTCACTGGTCCCCAGGGGGAAGTTACTTACTAGATAGGACTCCATTCTCTGCATCTTGATTGTAGAGTATGCACTTCAGCACTTTGAAGATCGATTGTTTCTCTCTACATCCAGTGTTGACGTCGTTCTGAGCATGTTTCTGGTGACAGCAAAATGCTAGCCTTGCCGTGGTGTGCGCATCATTGCTGACATTTGGAAACAATTTACAGCTGGTCATAATATTCATCCATCGCCCAGCTGCCTCATGTGTGTGATGAGACCAGCATATTTTATGTATTATTCCCTTAGCATGCAATCAATGTGACATTACCATTTATTTGTCCACTGGCAGATGTTTCTATATGATTTAGACCAATCAAGTAAAAGCAGAAAGATCCTGGCCTTAGTTCACGGGAATCACTGGGGGGGAGGGGGGAGGGTGCAGTGTTTATCCCAAAGCTTTATGTCCTGTAGTATGTCCAGTCCAGTGTTTATCCCAAAACTTTATGTCCTGTAGTATGTCCAGTCCAGTGTTTATCCAGTATTTATGTCCCGCAGTGTGCAGTAATGGGACCTGGGTGAGATAGGGAGGCTCACTGGGGGGTTTTCTATGGGTTAGAGGAGCCACAGGCTGGAGGGTTTGGTGGCTTTAGGGAATGTCTGATTCCATGGTGATCCTGGATGTAGAGAAACACCTGGACGTGCCGCTGGCTTTCTGGGCTCCCTGCGTGCCCCGGCCGCGCGCGCTGGCCTGCTGCTGTTTGTATCACTCTTTCTTCCTCCCTGCCCGCCCTGCCTCTTTATTCCTTGACCATTTTAGAGGTCAAAATTCACAACCGTTCACGTCTGGACATGTCCGGAAGCTCCTCAGATATGATCAAAGCAGGTGAGTCTCCTCAGCCTGTGCTTCAGTGGAAGTCCTGCCCTCTGTAACAAGATGCCTTCAGTATCTTTTTGTTTCCTTTTCATTTAACACTTGCAGCCTCGTGGCATAAAATTAAATTAAATTTAAGTTGTGCGCTTGGCCAGTGTAAACCCAGTGTTTTTCAATTGTTTGTGTTAAATAGCACGGTACTGTGTCATTATTTTATTTGATATTTTTTGTTGTTGATATTTTATGTTATGTAGCTCCTTTTCACAAGGAAGCTTTTTCTCTGGATGGATATTTAGAGGCTTACACAGTCTGTACTTTTATGTAAGTTTAATCTCAAGCCCCTGTGCCTAGAAGGGCAAGTGGCACAATACACCCATCGACAGGATTTAACATTAGCACCAAAGTGTTTTCAAATTGAGTAACTTAATTTTTATTCCCTGAACCATCAATCAAATGTAACATTTGTGTCAAAAAACTGCCACTTATTAAGGTGCCCTTAGCTGTATGCGTTTTCGGAAAACTGATCTTTTCTTTTATGCTTACAACTAACATCCCATAATTACACTTATCTTGTGATTCGGCATTCCTTTCTCATAATGAAGACTTATTATGTCGAAATTAGGACATTCTGTCTCATAATTAACTACCAGTATGTCATAATTACAACTGTTTCCTAATTATGTCATCATTTTGATGCTTATATAATTGAGATATTTCAAAATTGCATGTATTTTTGCTCATATTTCATAAATACCAACAAAACTATTTTGAATTAATATTATTATTATTGTTGTTTTTGTATTATAATTATAACATGAAAGTTTATAATAATGTAATTGCGGCTTAGATTTTAATTTATAATGCCTACTCATCTGACTCATTTTTCCCAAATCATTTCTGAAGAATTCTATTAACGTAATATGACCACAAATAGTAAAATAGTTGCTACAAATAGTACAAATAGTGTGATAAAATGTAACATTCTTTTTACAATGAAGGTTTTTTTTCACGTGATGATCTAGAAGAATTGATAATTAACAAATAAAAACAGCAAATCACTCTGAAGTTACAACATAAAAACAGTAAGGAATAGTTAGTAGTGTATATAATAATAATATAAAAGTGTAACATCATTATTGATGTTATAATTCAATTCGTGTTTGCATTTATTTGCTTTTTTGACTAAATACAGCAATATCTGTTGTAATGTACTGTACTTGGTTGCCTCTTATGTACTGTGTTTGTCTACTTGATTTTACCTTTACCTTCTGTTTTGTCTCTGTCTAGATTTCCAAAACATCCTGTTTTTCTACATGCATGTCTTTCTGTCTAAAGCCACATGGTTTAGCTTAAAAGGCGTATAAATAAAAATGTGCAAGCTTGCACTGCTGGTCACGTTTGCATATAGAGTATGAACCTAACATTATTATATAAGGGTACGCTGTATATTACAGTAGCGTGTATATATATATATCCAGATCGCAAATTTGCTGTTGCTATGACAACAGAAATGTTGCCTGGCTGTGCTGTGCCCTCCTATGCATTGTTGCCATGGCAGCAGTGAGCCCATTGTACATGTTAGCTACAAAGAAATCCTTTCAAATTTGCCTCAAAATTGTAACAGTAAGTGGTCAGTAGATTACCTGGTGTTGATTTCATTTGCCCCAGTTTGTACATGGGTCATTGTGCCTCTGTTGACAATGTAATAGTACCCTTATGATATATAAAGGCCAAAATCAGATCCATACCTCATTGAACCAATGATCCAAACCAAAAATTGTCAGCAGGTATAAATTATTTGTGTAATTTTCAAGGGCTTATCAGGGGAAAGCTGCCCTGCCAGATTATTAGGATGTATGCACCCTGATGTCTTTGCAATGCTGTGGGTTCGTTGGCTGACTCTCAAAGGAGAGTGTGGCCGTGTGCCGATAGGTGACGTACGGAGAGCAGCTGCAGGAAACTGACGCGTTCTCTCGTTGCCGCCCAGCGACGTACTCAGTCGAGATCACCATTGAGAGGGACAGGCTGACGGGCGAGACTAAGGTGTTGTCCACCAACACGCTCCTGCCGAAAGACCTCACTCACCAGGGGGTCAAGGTGTATGAGGACGAGCAGAAAGGTGACTCCGGTGGAGCCTGCGGCGGAGAGCCGCGCCGGCGGAACCCCATCCCGCGCAGTCCCGGCGCTTTACGAGAAGTGCTAGTCACGCTGGCAGATGGGCTGTCGGTCGGCACGCCGGCCCTTTACGGCCTAGGGTTAGCGCAATCATGCCTGAGCCGCGGCAGAGCCAGAAACGCCATCGGCGATGAGCCGCTCGCTATCCGCTTTACGCACAGGGTAGCGTGGTAAAGTTAGCGTCGCTCGCGCGGTTGGCGGGCTCATTTGGATACGACAAAAGGATCCGCGGGGGTCAGGATAGCGCGCCGATAGCAATTTCTAAGCACCACTTCTCGTAAAGTGTGAAAATTCAGCATGAGCGCCTCCAGCAGGGTGACCAGAAGATTGACGTAAAAACGAATGAGTATTTTTTAAATGGAATGTGATTTTTCTGCCTCGTATCCCGTGACCACATTCCTAAATAAACACCATCAGCCTGTGGCGTCCTGACTGGCTGCATCTCTGAATTGCGATATGTCACTTGGTCACCCTGCTTCCAGCCAGAATGGGGCATGGCCCTATCCACCCTCACCCTGCTCTTGCCATCCAGCACCACCCCCTAGCTCTGCACGCATTCTGACAAAGCAGAGAGTCACGTGCCCCACCCCCCCCAGCTCTGCTGCCCCCCCCCCGACACTGTCATTGGTCGGCTGATGAGTCGGTGCTCATTCCACCTTAAGCTCTGTACGCGACGTCTGCAAGATTCACCCGATAATTTCAAGATTTCCCAGATAATACTGTAACGCTGTTGAACTAAATCCAAATGAAAAAGCAGCGATATCATTCCTTGTAATTTTGGAATCAGCCGGTAATCTTTTTGGAAAGTTAGTTGACCAACGCCTTTAATAGTGAGGATTTTGGATCTTGTTCCCACATGGGCTGGCTGGCGTCCCAGAATGGAATTTGGCCACTTCCTCTTGCTGGAAGCGACACTGCGAGAAATCGGGCCCGTGTGTGTAACGTGACGCCATCACCGTTATGCCTCGGCCTGGCGTCAGGGGAGACGGCTAGCTGGTCAAATCTGCGACCGCTGCTGAGGTCACGGCGGGTTCAGGGTCATACCTTTGCACGCCTGCTCCTGGCCGCCACCGATTCCCGTGTGCAGCGTAGGCCTCCTTTCTGTCAGCCTGCCTCCCCAAGCAGGCAAGTGTGTGTGAAATGCAAACCCATGGCGCACCGCTGGGCTTCCTGTCTCCCGCTTGCTTTTCCTGGCCTCCTTGTCTCTGCTTCAGTGACCTCTGGTCCATCAGCAGATTAAGCTTGATCGCAGCAACCCTGCCCACCTCTCCTCTCCATTCCTCCTCTCCGCCAAGGTGCCTTTGCCTGACCCTGCCTTCTTTTCTGTCCCCCCCACCCCCCCCCCCCCCCCACAGTGGTGCACGAGGTGCGCGGCATCGACGGCACTGTAGAGAATGGCGTGCACCTGCTCAGCTCCTCGGAGGTGGAGGAGCTCATCCATAAAGCCGACGAGGCCTCCATGAACGAGGCCGGCGGCACGCCCAGAGCGGCAGGCGCCCCCGCGGAGCCGGCACAGACCCCCAAGAAGGAGATCACGGGCATGGAAGCCAAGTCCGGTGGCTGTGCCCAGGATGCAGTGGGCGATGCCAGCGCCGAGCACCCCGTCACCATGGTGTTCATGGGCTATCAGAGCGTGGAGGACGAGACGGAGACCAAGAAGGTGCTGGGCTTGGAGGGGACGGTGAAGGCTGAGCTGGTGGTCATCGAGGACGGCGAGAGCAAAGGGGCCGTCGAGGGGGCCAAGGAAGACCAGGCCCCCCCCAACGGCAGTGCCGCCGAGCCCGGCAAGGCCCAGGAGGGGGCGGGGGACAAGGGCGAGGCCGAGAGCGGGGCGGCGGAGCTCAACACCAAGGAGAAACAGCCCTGCAAGTGTTGCTCCATCATGTGAGCGGGCTGCCAACACGCCCCCAGGACGCGAGCCCGCCGGACAGAAACTCTCACCCGCCACAGAAACACGCCCTGTCTTTTTACAACACCCCCACTCCGTCGTCATACTTAGGGGTTTTTTATTTCACTTTTTTGTTTCTTTTTTTCCCACTTTGTTTGCATCCGAAGCGGTCAGTCCGGTTCCCACCTGGCGTTCAGGAACCAGGAGTGGAGGGCCTCGTCCCCATAACCTCCCGGCTCTAAGGTCATCCAGCATTATCCGACGGGATTCTTTTGTAAATGACATCTCTTACTCAGTGTCATGGATTTTGTAGTCTTATCTTACCGTATGAAGGACGCAGATGTCCATATATAAATATATATATATATATCTATATATAAATTGTTTATTTTTAAAGATATATTTATTTGGATTTTTTTAGACAAATCCCTCTGATCGCCGTGGGTGAAGACGTAAGGTATTCAGCTTGCTATGTATTCTTTGCTGTCAGTTTTTCAGAGGATCTGCGAGCCTGCGGGTTAAAAACAAAAAAACACACATTTCAAAAGCCGTGTTGTAATATTTATGACTGATAATGCTGTGATGAGGTAACTGTCATGGTTTTTTCTTTCCCAGAAAGAAAAAAACCTGGATTACCCATAAGACACCGGTGGAGGGGGGATGGTGTCTTAAGGCAGTTTGCAGAGATGTGCAGAGATGGACGGGGGTATATTTGGACACTTGGGCAGCTCAGTGCGTCAGCCGCGAGGCTGACGGAGTCTTCGCCGGCGAGCTCTCGTGCCATTTGTGTTCGTCTCCATGTCATAGCGATGTCCTCACATGACCTCACGTGACCTCTGTCCAGTCTGGCAATCTCGATCGCACTGGCTGATTACGCTCACTGCTTTTCTTTCTGAAACAAAAAAAATTAATTAATTAAAAAATCAGTTTTAATTCTCCTTCAACTGGACGGGAACTGTAAGATCTGTAAGAGCGAGAGCAATGAGGATAACCTGGTCAGCATGACCCATACTGAAGAAATACATGCTGTTGTGTACGAAGGAGGCAGTTTACTGGCTTAACTCCAGGTGACCTCCAGTGAGAAGTCTCTGGAGTAGATTATAGACCTGGAGCCCGTAGTGAATGGCCAGCATCAGAGAGGCATAAGCGGAGCAGGGCGCCCATCCTGCGGCTCCCAGGCAGCCATAGCAAGCATCGAGTTTGGTGTGATGCTGCTGACGTCACAGCACTGCGATCGTTAGTGTAGTTTTTTATTTTCATGAACAGGCATGTGGCGGAAGGCTTTGTTACGTGGACCCCACTCCCGTTCCTCCGGAATAGACCCACTAGCAAAAGCAGGTAAATAACGCCCCCCCCCTCCCCTCAAAGTTCCTGTGGGGTACATCGTCATTCGGGGAGCAGCCAGATGCAGCAGTGGGCGCCATCGCCAAACTCTGCACGGCACTGAGTGCGCCTCAGTGCCCGGCCGGCCTGGGCACCTCTGCTTCCCGCCAGGCCGCTTGGCTCGCGTAGAAACCGGACGTGAGAAACAGAGATGCAGACCCTCCTCACGTCCCAGGAGGCTCCCGCCTCTCTCCTGCCCCCCTGTGGTGAGATTTGTCCCAGTTGCTGTCCAACCCCCCCTCCCGCATCTAGAGGGCGATAGATGTTTGTCTTTCATTTATTTGTGTCGAATACCTGTTCTATTCATCCTCTGTTTTTTTTTTTGCTTCTTTGTTTTGCTGCCTTGGTAGACATATAGAAGCTTGCATTTAATGTATTATTATTATTATTATTATTGGCAAAATTTGGAGTTAAATATCCAGCTAAGCTAAAAGAGTCCTGTAATTATTGTCCTTTGTATGGTGAGATGGGGTAATGAGACGGATTGTCAAGCAAATTGCCTGTGTTGTGCTTCACCCACCAATTTGCTGACAAGCCCCAGTGTGCCTGGTGGTCCGTGTGTAATTTCATTCAAAATAAAAGTTTTATTTGGGAAGCTGGGCGAACAACAAGTGGTTTCTGTGGACTCCAGTACTTTTAACTTGAAAATACCCTGCGGCCTGTGAGTTTGTCGTGCCTCCGGCTCCAGCGCGTTTTCCTTTGCAAAAATAAAAATAAAAATGCTTCAGGAGGATCACATATCAACACTTTATTTTATTTTATTTTTTTTTTCGCATTTCTCTATTGTCTGTAGGATTGGTTTTGAGGAGTAGCTTGGTCATTTCTGTGAAGGTAGATTTTTAAAGTGGTGTTTTATCCGAATTTCAAAATGGTGCTTGAAGTGTGTTACCAGTCAAAAGAAGCAGATAATGTCTCGATATTCATGCACTATTAGTAAATGCGTTTCGTAATCATTGGAGAACCAGACGGCACATGCTAGAAGCGTATCTTTCTTTTGTCCGCATGGCACCTTTCCCCTACCCTCGCCGATTGGGCAGAGTCATCTGTGTTAGCGTCTCCTTCCATCTGCGTGTCGAATTCAAACTGCTCCCCACAGCGCCCCCTCTGGCCCTGAGAGTGTGGGTGCCGGGCCCGATCAAATGATGGTCCCCTCTTCTCCTCCACCACTCCCTCCGTATCTCATATCTAGTACTCCCTCAGCGGGCTTCTCAAACCTATGCAACAGAATACCTGCATGCATGTTTACATGATCCAAATAAAAAAAAATGCTTTTTGACTATGTTACATGCAAAAATCCCCGCATTTCTAAAATAATCTGCTTAGCGGTGTAACGCCCACCTTCCTAAAAGCTACGGTCGTTTATGTTACTGAAGCTTCACTTAAAGCTCTTTGCCTATATGTCCGCGCTCACTGTAAGGTGTAGCCAACTGCAGCTTCGAATTCAAAAGTTTATGTGGACTGAGATTGTTCAAGCAGGAGATTTAAGCATGAGCGGACAGAGTTAAGATGAAGGTGTGAGGTGGACCTTTGAAGATGTTGAAATGTGCTGTTTGTACCTGGCAACTTGCTAAGGGTTAAGTACTGGGTGATTGAAGGTGTGTGTAGACTTGACCGAGACCTGATTTAATCGGGTTTATCTTAGGCTCTGTATGAGGGAGTAGGCAAGTAGGAATTATGAGGAAATGGTTGAATGTGTACTGCTGTAAGATGTTTTTCTGGAATATTACAGTGTTGTTCACTCCGCACGATGCTAATTGGTTGGGATGTTTCCAGTGGCCTCAGGTTTGAAATTGAGATCTTATTCACAGTTCCTCTTTGCCTGTTCTCAAAAAAAGTCCCCAAACAATTTTGTCTTTTTTCCTGCTATGAAAAAAAAACAAGATCATTAACTGGAATAGGATCTGGAATGGAGGTCCTCAGTACAGTTTCTTTTCTTTTCTTTTTTTTTTTTGGGAACACGTCATCCAGACAGTCGGACACATTGTGAAAATGAGATTATTGCAGTCTTTTTTTGTGCTTTTCGTGCACATTTACCAAATGCTCCAAAGGACATGACATTTATATTGTAACTGATACAGCTAACCAGATCCTATCCGCGTGCGTTGGTTAGGTTGGCTGGTTCTGTTGGGCTTTTGGTTCATCTCTAAAGGAAGCATAACTGTCATTCAAAGCTTCAGTGCTCAAATCCACTTGGGAAACCCCCTTTGAAACTCAACTTCAGTTTAAGGCAAGAGGTGTTTCTGTAATTACGCCCTTGACACACACTTACTCATCTTCAGATGGAGCATGCGGTGATGCGAGCACTCTCAGAGCTGAATCGGTCCATGCTCTCCCACAACAAGGCCAAACCCACGCTCTCGTGACGTCACCTTTTGCATCGAAAAGATTAGAACGAGCATTCCGGAAATTGACAATACGGTCGCCGTTCTCTTATGGCTGGCACACGTCCTCCGTAGCGCTTGGCTTAGTGTCCCTGCAGTGAACGTCACAGGACTGTTCCCTTCATATTTTGCTGGCATCCATTGCCATAGTTACCTCAGGCCTCTGCTTAGCTCCCCACCCCACCCCCCCACAGACACTCTGTACTGACATTCCAGTTCTGATGCGTTAGACAACCCTAATGCCTTGTAGTCTGGTTCAGTCCAGGCCTCTTTTTGTAACTGCATGCTTTTTATAAGTATATAACCCTACCTATTAAAGTCCTTGTGAAGAAATGTATCTTTCTCTTACTATAGTGAACGCTCCGTCTCTGCCCCCACGTCTGGTTCGTGCACCGCTGACTGTGCGGTGCACCTGCTGTTGTTCCTCCTGCCTTATAAGGTGTCAAGGTTTTCTTTATTACAAACTGGCAAGTGATGTAGAAAGTGTTGGAAACAATAAAATGTAACGTGCTTTAAGCGATCGCTTCCTCTCTCGTTCTTTTTCGACGCCTTTGTCTGGAGCCTGAGCCCACAGGATGTCGCCCCATCCTCTTCTCACCAGGCCCCCCAAAAGACGAAAATACCCCCTCAATGGTATATGTGTGAAGCTCCCTCTTGATTTGTTCAGCGCCATCGCGGAAATTCCCCCCGTTTATTGTCGCATGTGGGGGGGTCAGGTTGGCCTTTGTTTGCCTTTGTGATGCTCTTGCTGACAGCCGCATTCCCAAGCGAGTCCCCTGGCCTCAGCACAGGCCCTGTGACAGCAGGAAACAAAAAATAAATAAACAGCAGCTCAGTGACACCATCCCAGCATCCAGCCTCTCATATGCCCCCACTGAGCCCGGGTGATAACTCCAGAACTGTGCGTGTTCATTGATGGGGGGTGAGGGGGGTGGGGGGGGCGTGGTGGGACTTATGAGAGCAGCAAGAGTGGAGAGACCTGGCCAGCCAAAGTCCAAAGCAGGTCCCAGGGGCTGGCCGGACACACCAGGATCCAGAGGGGTAAGCTAACATTGGCACTTTGTCTTAAGGGACTAGAAACGCCTAGAACATCTGATGTAAACCAAAGGATTCACCTGTTTTCGACTTAAGCTATTCCGCTGAAGGTGCCCGACCTACATCAAATGTAAAGAGGTAGTAATATCAGCCCAACATTTCCTGGCTTTCAGGTCTGGAGATGTAGCCGTAAGTGAACCATCCACGTCATTAGAGAAACCAAAAATCTTACGAAAAGTAATGGTCTTTAAAAAAAAAAAAAAAAAGATACGTGTTTGAAAACATGGACGGCTTGTTTTTCTGAAGAATTTTGAGAATTGAATTGAATGTGTTGCTAATAGAATACCTCTAGCAATGGGCGCTTCTACAACATATTTTTGTCTCAGACCCCCTGAAAAATAATTTTTCAAAACCATTGACGTCATATTTTTGCATACATTTCGCACCTACCACTCAGCAAATTTTATGGTGGGCGACTGAGGGCAACTTACACCCCCGCAGTCTACACACAGATACACAGCAGCATAAAGGCGCATGCCGCCATAACAAGTACTGTAACAGAGCAAGGTAAGCACACAACACCATCTGCGACTAGAACAGAGGAAAACGTATTTCAGGTACTAATGACGTATTTTTCTATGATCCATGATCTATGATCTAATTCAGTGTGGCATAGAGGTGATCTTTGAATGTTCAGCACTTCAGCAGTTTAATATTTCATCAAAAATTGGAATAACCGTCACCCAAAAGCTCGTTTTTTTTTAGCACAGTGTGCGCATCTGCATTGTATATTTTATAACATTTTAGGTGCATTGAGTTCTCTACAGTTGAAATGCTGAAGTAAGCTAAGTAAGTTATTCGTTGCCCTTGTTGTAAAGTATAACATAGTTTTCTGTTCAAGCATATTTTTGTTCTTCAAAAAAAATTTAATAAACACTGTCGCACATCTATTTTAAGACTTTGCACTAATAGCCTGGACAAAAGTGACAGACTTTACTCTGTATATTTTTCTCCATTTTTATACTTAAATTAGCTGTAGTTTGTGCCTGCCATGCTGCTGATAGAACTGTGCTGTGCTTGCCTCATAAGCAGTGGGTAGATATGATACCCCTCTGGCTACCTGCACACCTTCTTCCACTTTAGGTCCTTTTGACGCAGCCCCTTCCATTCACAAGACGCACCTGCCACGTCACATCAGCATTTGCAATGCGGTTTCTTCTCAGGCAAGGTGGATTCTGCAATGCTACTTTCTGTGTGTAAATACCCAGTGGCTCTCCATTATAAATGCAGTTCAGTGACTTCGCATTGAATTGTTTTTAGATGTGCCATGTGTTGTAATTAGGTAATTTAAATTGGCATGATGATGCTGAGTTGGCAGATGGAATTAAACGCACCCCTGAATTACTCTGCCCATTCTGTAATTCAGATCAGTGAGTTACAGTCTCAGTGGGACACATCTAAACCAGGGGATTCACTGAGAGCCTGACCAGGGTATGTAGCTGGAAGATGGAACATTACATTAAGATGTAATGAAATGCCCTCTAAAAAAATAAGAATTGATTTCAAAGTTCACAAGCATTTTGGGCCTATCAGCTTTAACATTTCTTAACGTAACTTTTTTTTTTCATACCACTAGATGTCAGTAAATCACAACTGAGAAATTCCCTTTAGACCAATAGAATCTTCGCGCGCTGTTGACACACTAAAATTATGACGTCTAGCATCCAGTGTCAGTAAAAGGACAAAGTCAAACACAAAGCTGTTTAAGTTTAATGTATAGAGAGTTCAGTTTGTGCAAAGGCTGACCCATGTGATTGAAAATTTGCTTCCGTCAATGTCGTTATTTATGCCATTGACGCATTTTTCACGCCACTTATGCATTATACCATAAGGATAGCCAATGATCAGTCACATTCCTGGGCTGAACTCAGTCTTCCCTCAGGAACTTTGGTGCCTCACACTGTACACGGTCTTTGACCTTGAGTTTTTATGACCAGTAAAAGCTACCGTTGTGTAGATACAGCCGTCCGTTTTCTACACTCCTGGATATGCGACCGCACGGAACCTCTCTAGACTTGTCTCTGTGCAGAGAAGCATACTACTGGCCGGACATACTGACTGAATAATGAAGTCAAGCTGCATTTTCTTGCTTAACCTCATGCAGATTCAGAGGTAGGCCTACATGGATGTAAGAAGCCATTTTCTGGCTGTTTTAACCACAATTTTATTGCTGTCATAAATTTGAGTCGAACAAAAGGGTAGTTTTCTTCTCAGATGAGGAATTTCATGGGAGGGGCACCAATTAAACTCCCCTTCCCTCTCAGAAGGTCTGACAATATTTACCTTCTCTGAGAAGAGAGCTGGTTTAATTAATGATATTCTGGATTGTTTTCTTACCGGTAAGTGCAAGGCTTCCCGTCTTTAGCTAGAGGTCTTGATGTGACTCTTTTTTGAATCTTTATTTATTATTATATATTATTGTATCACAGTAGCTACCCACCAAAATTTGTAAATATATCCTATTAGGTCAAGTAATAAATGGCGTGAATTTGAAGGAGGTAAGCTTGACTGCTTTAACTTTGCTTATATTTGTTCACTCTACACCTTGAGACTTACTTCATAGGGCTTTAGGTTACAGCTGAATCATGCGCGATATCAGTTAATTTGTCAAGGCACCACTGTTAATCTCTCATCATTCAACACATATTTTGTATATTTTGATTAAATATTATAGCCTATTAGATATCATGCCTCTTATAGCGAAGACAGACTGCTTTACGTTTGAGGGAATTTCAAACCATGGCTAATCTACGCTGCTCAGGTTAGCTGACTTGACGCTGCAGGTTGGCAGGACTCCATCTATCAGTGTTGAGCTTCTTTGGTGAAGACAGAGCGACCAGTAAAAAGAAGTATCGATAACTCCGCCCTTCCCAGTTCAGCCAATGGGGGCTGGCAGAGGTGCCAGTTCCTAGAAGTTGTAGGATGGGGCTTATCAGGGATGCACAGTCCAGTTTTAAATGTGAGGGTAGTCACACACAAACACACAGAGGCAGAAGGTCCAGGAGACGTACCGTGTACTTAGAACCTGCTTAGCAATGTTCAGAAGATCTATGTGAGTACTGAGCATTCCTGTGCAATTTTATACATTAATCATCTAAACTTTTTCCTTTAATTCAATCAACCAATGCAATACCTTCTTCCCTCCATCTACCATTCATAAGAAGAAATAGTGTATATATATTTTTTAGGCATTTGCCTTATTTTGAAATAACTTTATATTAACATTATGTGCCATTAAACCTGTCACACAAATCATGGTAAACTTAAAAGAAGATAAGTTAAGATTTTTTAAAACATTACACGATATGTATGAGATAACTGTGTATTGTCAAACACACACTACATTGCCGGAGAAAACCCAAAACTTTATTCTTGATATTTAAAAAGGTTGCGTATTCTAGTTATTGTTTTCCATGGCTGTATAAACGAAAGGATCAATATAGATGAATGTCTATAATGGCCATGATATTAATTATTACTTAAATTGTAAGGAATAAAGAAATCATTTAGTAGTGTGTATATGTATCCTTTTCACACCCTTTCATGTACACCAGGCCTATCTAGTATACTGCTATTTTAAATGTAATATTATTTCTATCCACCGTTCAGCTAATAGTGCTTTCAGAATGATTTAATTTCATTCAGGGAACACTGTCTCTTGAATGTTCCTTGAGTGTGCACATTGACATCCCTAATCTACACAGCTGTGCTCATTCTGACGGTCATAGATGATGTCACGGCCTGTACGTGATAGGAATTGAGCATAGCCTGGTGTTCTACATCCACCTCTGATGTCCTTGTCATGCCTTTTATTAAGCTGTAAAACTGCGAGACGGTGATGGAGAATGACACCAAAAAATTGCTGTATCTCTACAGCTTGAGTTAAGGTTTTCAGGCCAGAATCATGCGGTGGGTAACTGGTTTGAAAGAACAGTTGTAATTTAACTCTGCCACACAAAACTTAATTATTATCTGAATCAACTCGATTGTTACACAATATTTTGTAGTAAAGGGTCCTACATAAGAAAACGACATCACCATAAGCTACAGATAAACTACGAATGTTGATATGTGATTATCATGTAGATTACAGGTTAATGCTCATCTTGTTTTATACATTCAGCACAGCTTTTGTCATGCAGCTAAAAGTGATTATATCCATACTTGTGGGGTAGGTTTAATATTGCACCTGTGTTCCTGCTATGCCCTCCCACCACTCAGGGCATCGCAGGAGGATGCTACTCCCCTGCCGTTGTTCTGCTTATCATCCAGAGAGCATTAGCTATTTTACTGCTTTATAAATGTGCTTCTGATCTGTGTTGTCACACACAGGCTGGGTGTTTTTCTCTTCTCTAGAGCAGAATAACAAACTTAACAAAATAAATGAAATAAAACTAGGTTTGCGTTTTCAGCGTGACCGTCACTGTCAAGTGTATCTGCTGTACTCAGGGCCAGCATGTTAATTATGAAATTTAACCTCAGGAGCTGGCAGGGAGCAAAAATGTGAACTGTCTGGCAGGGAGCTGGGAGGGAGCAAAAACATCTGTCTGGGAGTCCCCGAGTTACTGGGTTGAGAAACACAGATAGATAAATTAGTGTGACTGAAGCTGTCTAGTACACCTGCTATACTCAGGACCAACACATTAATTAAGCTGCACAGTTGCAGCACCAACATTGATTTGCTTTTGTCCTGCTGCTTGTTGTGGCCATTAACTGAGTGGCCAAAAACTACCATGTGAAGTTATTTTTCTTTGTTTTTATGGACATACTGGATTTATCTGACTTTTCTTCAGTCTTGGCTTTCCTGTACATGAGCTCATCATGAGAGATAATGAGATGTTAATGGTTATCTGTGACTTTTATTCCTGCTGTCTCCCAGACCAAGCGAGGAATGTGCATTATACAGTATGTGCAATTTGCCTCTTTATTGCCATTCTCTACCAGCTCGTGTTTGTAGTGCAAAGGCTGCTTCTGTTTCCTAGTGCTATGAACCTTGAACTAAAAATGGCTGAAATTACTCTGTAGACATTTTGTAATCTATGTGAATTAATTTCATTCAACGAATGCATTTTATTCCTTTTGCATCACTGCAAAATTAAAGTAGAATGAGGCTCTGTGATCAGGGTGACACTCAGTGGGTAATGGGGGCCCAGATCATACCCCTGTGTCTGTAAGAGTGGAGCTGGTACTGCCGTATTGCAGATAAAAATCTGCAAATGCCATTTAAAAATTTGTATTTTGCTTGATTACTTATGGTTAAGGGTTATTCCCATAGAAATGAATGGCGAGTCCTCATAACCATATGATACAAATATATATGTATGTGTGTGTGTGTGTGTGTGAGAGAGAGAGAGAGACAGTGAGATACATTTACTCAAGTCAGTTTCACAGTTTGTATCTTTTGGATAAAACATTATAACATAGCCAATTTAAATAGTGCCAGTCAAGAGTTTGGAAACGCCTAGGCACCTACATAGGGGAGTGATACAACGTCACCTCCCGTGACCCAGCCACCTGACCTAAACACAGCAGAATAGGTTTGGAGTAGTTTGACCAGAGAATGAAGGAAATGCAGCCAATGGGTGCTCAGCATATATGTGGGACCTCCTTCAAGACAGCTGGGAAAGCATCCCAGGGGGCCGTCTCATGAAACTGGCGTAGAGGAGGAAGTAGGATCAGCCAGTCCCTGGAACATTTGGGGTTAAGGGCCGTGCTCACGGGCCCAGTGGTGTGATCACTCTGCCGGTTCAGGGATTTGAACCAGCAATCTGAGTCCCATCCTACAGAGCTGCCCCCCAAACAAATTATTCTTTTTGCTTAATCCTTTTTTGATCAGTGCATAATTCCATATATATTATTTTATAGTTTGATGTCTTTATAATTATTCTAAAATGTAGAGAAAAGTACAAATAAACCTTTCTGTGTGTGTGTGTGTGTGTGTGTGTCCAAACTATTCACTGGTACTGCACAAAATGAACAGTATGATTTGTACATTGACATAATCAATATAGATATTCCTTATACCAAGAGTGCTGGGTGGAATAAGTGTAAAAACACTAAGAAGAATAGGTTTTGTTTGGGTTTGTACTTTTATGCATTTGCACTAATTTACTCTGTCGCACCAAACGTCCGACAGGGTGTGCTGCCACTGATGGAGGAAGATCAAATATCGATGCAGTCCCACCAAGCTCCTGCAGCACAAGTACCTCCGTCACAGGAAGGTGCCCCATCCAGACCACTAATGCAGAGCACGCCCAAGAAGTGGGTGATGCAGCCGTTGGCTCCTAGACTGGAACCAACAGACTTAAGAACCATGCTCTATCATAGCAGGGAACAAAGCAGTCAGGACAGTGCAAGGGACTGCAGTGAGAGCCAGGGCCTGAACGGCTTGCTAACCTCAGTGACATCAGAGGAGACCGAGAACGAGCATGATGTGTTGATAAGGCCCAGGAGGGTGCAGGTTTCAGATGGAAGCTACAGTGAGGACCACAATCCCAGCAGTCCTACTAGCATTAGCAGCGATAGCAGCGCAGGCTCCTCCCAGACCTTCTACTCCTTCGTGGGGGAGGATATGGCGAAGACAGAGGCCTGGATGGTCTCCCCTGAGAGACGGTACAAACTGGCCACCCTCAAGGAGGAAAAAGGCTTCAGGTTGCAGGCGTACAGCGAGAAGAAGCCAGAGAAGCTCTTCCAGGATGATGAGGAGGACTCGTTCTACCAGGTAGCCACTGTGCCGGCGATAGTCCAGGATGACCTGGAGCAAATTCAAGAAAGGCTGGAGATCATTCACGGCCAGGCACCAAAGAGGAAGCCTGTTTACCTAGAGCAATGGGAGGCACTTCAAAGCCTGGACCTCAGCAATCCACCCCAGAGGGTGCTGGATGGCCTGAGCCTCTATTATAGTCCATCCAGGGCAGATCGAGAGAACGCCAATGCAGAGCCTGGTGCCATTGACACAGAGAGGATTAGCTTCAGTGAAGCACGGCAGCAATTCCTTACAATGGAACAGTCCCCATCCAATCCCTTCCAGAATGTTCCCCAGGAACCACACCGATTCGCAAACAAAGGACAACCACCACAAGCAGAAGGAGGGCTGGTGATGCTGAGGAGAGATGGTTACAATAGCCTCACTGGAGAGGAACCAATCAGGAGTCAAACCCAAGAGTCAAATTCAATTAGAAATGACTCATTTGGTAGCAAAGGTGTGACAGTTTTCACTGCCGTCCGAAGCTGCTCTGATGAGAAGCTCGGCTGTGAATCCACGCTTCCCCCAGGCCATGCGAGTGATCAGTATGCCTCCAGGGGTGAGGCTGAGACACCCATCGAGAAGGAGATCCGTCTCACCCAAGAGAGGGAAGAGAGTTTGCGACGAGAGCGAGGCATCAAGCACACAAACTTAAAGGAGATGGTGGAAATTAAAAGCAAGCCATTTCTTTCTCAGACAGGATCCATTGCCACACCAACCATGGCCAGGGAGAAGAGTAGAGTAAGCTTCTATCTCCAGCGGGAGATCCAGCGAGACGAAAAGCTCCACGACCAAGGGAGAGTGTCGGGTCTGTATAACCCCGGCACTCCCCAGGAACTGGCAGAAAGGAAGAAGGTCTTTGAGCAGCAAGCGGAAGAGGTTCCAGTCACGCCCACCAAGATGGGCATCGTAGGAAACTGCCTTGATGCTATGCAGGTCAAAGGAAGTGCTGATGAGGGGGTCAGGACAACAGAGTACAGTAGCCCAGCAGAATGGGAGCATGGCAACAAAACAGAAGATGTCCTGTCTCCCTGCTGTCCTCACCGGCACCCTGATGAGCGGGCTCAGTGGATTCTCAACAGTAGGAGCTCGGCGCAAAGGAAAGTACAGAGCCCAGAATCCCGGCTCTATCTGAGCCCTGAGGAAGACATTTATGCTACAGCAAGTGATGTGAAACCAATTAACAATCATTCGACGCCAGTGGCTTCATCGGGGTTCATTTACCTGAGCAGTTACAGTCCCTCTCCATACGTCCCCTCTTCCTCTCCCTCCACGCCCACTGACCTGCGACTCTTGTGGCCTTCACTGACTGGGAGGTACACCGTGGCCCAGACAGGGTCCCGTGAGAAGTTCCGTCAGAGGCATCGCAGGGCGGACACCCCGGAGGCCATTCGCAAAGAGATAGAGCATGACTTCAAGAGAGAGGAGGAGCTTCGGCTACTCAGGGGCGGCAACAGTTTGCTTCAGTCTCATGATGAAGGGCTGGATGATGTGGATAAGAGAGCGCCCTCTACAGGTACCACACACCAAGGGATCGTGATGCCTCCCTGCAACAATGACACACCTGACCTGCCGGGCCTGAAGAAGGTAATGCTCATGAGCCCTGAGGCAGAGCCAGGGAAAAGCTGGCAGGGCCTGCCCTCCCCCTGGGGTTCCAGTGCTGCCCAAACTACTTTGGTGACAACAAAAGGTATGAGCTGTTGATGCCTTTCAGTCATCTGTGCCCAGACCTTCCAAAGCTGTATGATGACAGTCTTGCTGTTATTGCTGTCATTCTTAGATGTCTTGTATATCTCAGAACTCTAAAAAAATGTTCACCCCATTATTTCTCTTTTTGTATGAGTAGTTTAATTTAAAAATTCTTGATTATGTTGCTTATGTCATTCACAAGCAGAATGACTGACTTCGTTAGCCTGAACTTTGCTCGTGTCATACAGACTAAAACTGCCGCTTTGCTGTACTGCAGTTAATTATTGAAAGAGAGCACTGTCCTGCTCTGGAAGCAGCTAAAATAAGTCACTAAGGGCTCGGTAACACACCCGAAAGTGTGTCACAAACTGCAAACTCAGCTTGCTGTATGACAAACTCAGCATGGTAGAAGAATGTCGCCACCTGCTGGAGAAAGTATGACAGTGCGTCTCACTGTTCGTTACTGCTTTTGGCAATGGGTTTGCTCTAATCTGTAATGTTAGTGGCTGCTTCACAAAACTACCAGGCACAGGCATTCAGTTTCTTTATCTGTTTTTGGGTTTTGCATTGTAATACAGAATAATTTCAGTTCCCTAAACCTATAAAATTACAGGAATTCAACAGAATACCGTATGGTAGGAGACAATGCAGTTTAATACACTGTATTTTAATTGTATGACACTATAGACCTTGTGTGCATGTTGGCCATGTGGCACAGAGACGTGAGACAATGACGTTTGTGGCTTTGTCTTCTCTCGGTCACAGCTAGCTCCCCCCTACCCTCCCCTTCGCTCTCCAGCTTTCCCTCCATCCCGGTCGTGACAGCCCAGCCCTGGAACTCCCCGTGGAGAGACTCTGCCAGCCCAGCCAGAGTCCCCGCCCTGAAACCGCAGCCAATGAGGTCGGGGCCGGGAGACACAGTGGCACCGAAGGGCCTGACCCAAACTCTGCTGGAGGACCTAGAAGTCAGACGCCTCAGGCTAAAGCTGGAAGACAACGCAGTGAGTGGGGCGGGGGGGCGGCTTTGCTCCGTCCCACACAGGGACGGGGGCTTTACACGCGGTAGATTTTTACTTCAGTTTCACACTAGTTTATTTCTGTACCCTGTGACGTACCGACCGATAAAACATTCTATGAGGAAATGACACCTTTTTCGTAACACCCCATCCACCCACGTCTGAGAGCGGGTACTGCAGCCGTGACGTGTATATGCTGGGAGAGGAGGCGTGGGGGAGCTGGTGATGTGAGCAGTCTTACAGCTCCGCGGGTACCTCCTTGCCATCTTACAGCTTTACTCCCAGTCAGCAGTGATGTTTGGTGGGATTAGGGTCTTTGACTTGGATCCACAGTATGGATGGATGGATGGATGGATGGGTGGGTGGGTGGATGGATGGATGGATGGAGGGATGGGTGGGTTGTGTGGCCGTAGGCCCTGGGACACACTGCCAGCCTTAAAATTAAGTCGCCTGTTCCAGTCCTGTGGTTGGCAGGGTGTTTTCCCTGTAAGGCCCTTGAGCAAGGCGCTTAACTGGCGCCAGGAACTGGCTGATCCTGCTTTCACAAATTACATTGCTTTAGAAAAAACTCTCTCTCTAAAATGTAAACAAAAACATCCATGTAAATAATGAAATGGTAAACATTCAGTGGAAGATTCAACTGTGGTTGGAAACTGCACTCCTGACTGTGCATTGTATTTTTCCTATAGTATGCCGGAATCCAGCCGTCTGATGATGTAAATAGTGAGGTAAGTTGTCATTTTAACTGTGAGGCTTCCTTAGATTTGCAAAAATGAGCCTGCGTCCTGTCCAGTCACTACAGCGAGGGTCTGGTGTGCAGTCCCACGATCTTGTCCTGGAAGGACACGATGCATGGTTCACCTCTGATGTCATGTCTGGCTCTCCCGTCGAAGGTCCTGGAGGCCATCCGAGTTACCAAGCACAAAAACACACGCGCCCTACAGTGGGAGGCAGGAGTGTTCGCCAACAAGGACTGCGACTGAGTCCCCCGCCATGCGAGAGAAGGGCGTCGCCCCCCACCCCCGCCTTCTCTGGAACTCGCCAAGGGAATATTTCCTTCCCCTTCCAGCTTCCTCTCATGTTCACCATCCCCCCACGTGTGCACCCTGGACTGGCTCGATCCAAAGGCCCTCTGTGAGTGGCCACCCCCCATCTATCGCTTTTCATATGGTTTCAATTCAGCTACAGGAAGTTAACAAAAAATCCCCCCACTTCATAACTAGTTCTAGCGTCATTGTGAACATGTTCTTTTCTTCAGTAACATTTTACATTTACATCTTACTTATTTAGCAGACACTTCTGTCCAAAGTCTGATCAAGTTAGGCCAAGCAGTACATTACAGACATACATGCTGTCATGCGATTGGCTGAGCATAAATGCAACTAGGCTGAACTTCCAATGAATGCCCAGGTACAAGTGTAAGTAGTGGAGCGGGAGCTACACATCAGCTTCTAGCAAAGCAAGAAGCTAATAGGAGCAGAAGAGCTGGGAGCTGCCTGATCTTACTACAAACGAGGAAGCAGAACCGAGATATGATCATTTGGTCAGAGGAAAATTTATATGACCACATTTCGGCTAAGTAAACAAATAAGGCCGGTCATTGTATCGTAGCTAAGGCAATAAGCTACATTAAAGAATAATATCAGAATGTAGAGTATCTCTGACTGTGAGGAGGTACAGAAAAAAAGAAAATTATGGAAATAGAATTAATAAATGAAAATATGCAGCAGGATCTGAGTCATAGCTACAGCGCCTGATTTTGGCTGTAAGCACAGTCACTATATACTAGATAAACACACCCATTAATAACACACTGTGTCTAGATAATGTATTTAAAATGTGCTTAGTTGCAGCTGGTGGTGCTAATCTTTTAAAATCTTTTAAAGGGATTTAAAGGACTTGGAACAAGCACTTAATATTTTCACTCTCAATTACTTTGGCCTTTAAACATTAGTGTCCCGTGATATATATTATTTAATACGAGTATGAGATTCAGCATGCTAAAGAAATACAGGAAGACTGAAAAAACAGCATATTTTGTTATACAAATCTTTTTGTAAGTTCAGTTTTAACTCACACTAACCAAAAATAATACTGTGCTAATTTTGAATACATCTGGACGTAAATTATAACAGAGAGGAAACAATCGACTCCCTTATTTAGGACAGGCTAATAAATATATAGTGTCAAACAAATTTTGAGGCATTAATATTTGATGTAAATTCTGATATGTTTTATATGCAGTGTTTTGCTATATTATGAAAAAGTTTTAAATGTGGTGTCTAGATTTTTCTTTTAATAACCTTTATAGTATAGATTTGTAATGTAATGGCTTGGTGAAATAGCATATTGTTTAGATTCTTGTATGAACAATCCATTAATTTTCTTATTCAATCAATATAATCGTTTTTTTTTTATAAACTTCAACATTTTTTGCATTGAGTCCCGTGCTTTAATTACAAGGTAATATAATGACTTGCATAACTGCATAATTTATTATAAATTATTTTGACTGTGTATATAATGCCTTGATGTACTAAATGCTTTCATATTGATATTTATAGTGGATTATTAGGTTATGTAGATTGTGATACATGGATTTGAATAAATAAAACTTTTAAAACTCTTTTGTCATTGTAATAAAACTTTTTCAAGCCATGGCAGATATAAAATGGGAATTTTTTCCAGTGTTAATGATGTACAAATTGTTCACAGCCAAAAATCACCCAGAGATGAGTTCATGATGCGACGAGCAGGGAAATTCAGTACACGGGGCGATACGAAAGTGGAGATATTTCACGTAAGACTGAGCGAGTTCTGAACCGGAGCCCTTCTATCGCTTTATAATTCTTCGTGTAGCCACAGGTCTGTGGCTCTCCTCCCGGCCTCCACCACTCCTCGCCACTGACACTTCTGCCTCTCTTTTATCACTTTCACTTTGCCTTATACCAACTTCTAGGTGTCGCCACCTTGTTCCTTTTTTTTTTTTTTGCTCCGGTACACACCAAAGTAGGATGTCGTGATTAGTCTCAGGTTTCCAGAGCAGAGATGAGCGATCCGTCGGGTTCACTCATACCGGGACATGACACGGGACACCGCCGTCACTGGGGTATGTACGCTGTGATTTACTCTTTAACGAAGAACTCCACTGTACTTTAAATGTTCGTAAAGACGTGTACATGTGAATAGGGACGTCTCCTTATGCTGTTAGATGCCTCTTGATGTGTGAATATGGCCTGTTCTGTGCAAATGATCTGTATAGGCTTCTCTCTGGTCAGCCAAGCCACTCAAGCATTATACTGTGAAATGAGCCTTATAATAAAGTGGTGATTAAACGTTATATGAATATAACAAAACGAAACTCCTTCTCCATTTGCAGGGAGAGCCATGGGGCTTTTCTGGGCCTTGGTGGAGCCCGTCGTGGTGATTAACACAATAGGGAGCTCTTTCTTTGACACGGCCCTGACGCTGGCTGTTTATAACCGCACCCTGGAGCAGGCAGAGGGGCAGAGCGACCGTGCCCAGGCTCTCTCCACCCACTTCTTCCTGATCCACCAGACTCTGGCCTCCTTGCTGGCCCTGGTGTCCACCGTGCTGCTGGGGCACCTCTCGGACCGGCTGGGCCCCCGTCTGCTGCTGCTGGTGCCGCAGCTTGGCTCCGTCTTGGCCAAGGCTTTCCTGCTCTTCTTTACGCTCTTCCGGCTGCCCCTGGAGGTCCTCTACGTGGGGTCTGCCGTCTACGGCCTGAGCGGCGGGTCTCCGGGCTACTGGGGGGGGGTGGTGGCCCTGGCTGCTCTCAGCTCGGAGGAGGGCCGGCGCAGCCTTAAGCTGAACGTCGTGGATTTTTGCAGCGGGGTGGCTGGCGTGATAGGGGGTCTGCTCTCCGGCTACGTGTATAGGGTCGGCCAGTCCGGCGTGGCCCTGATCCTCACCAGCCTGGCGCTCTGCACCATCGGACTCCTCTACTCTGCTTTTCTCCTCTCATACCCCAGCCCCTCGGCAGCTCGGGGCCACTCCGGGCCCCGGGAGGTGGCCCCGAACGACCGCGGGGCCGTGGCCCTGCTCTTCTCAGCCATGATACTGTTCTTCCTGGGCATGACCGGAGCCGAGGGTGTGGTGTGCCTCTTCGTGCTGAAGCCGCCGCTCAGCTGGGACTCGGTGTGGACGGGCTACGGTCGGGCGGCCACCAGCGCCATGTACCTCAGCAGCTTCCTGGGGGTGCTGCTGCTGTCCCGCCCTCTAGGGGATTTGGCACTCGTCCTCCTGGGCATCGCGTCCAACTGCACCGGAATGGCCATCCTGGCTTTTGCTACCCGCAGCTGGGTCTATTTCTTCGGTAGGTCGTTCTTAAAACCAAGGGTGTGGATTTGGGTATGGACGGTAGGGACATGTCCCTACCCGTATTGTAAGAGTCCTGTGTGTGTGTTTTGGAGCGCGGATGGTCTGGGGCAGATTTGCACCCTACCAGAGTCGTAAGCCTTGCTTAAACCACTCCCTTACATGCTTACTTTGAAGATCCAGACTTTTCATTTGAATATACTGACTGTAAGACAAACAGGTGTGATGGAGACAGAGGGACTTTGAGGTCCCACTATGCGGTTGCAAAGAGGGTTTGTTAACTTGGCATTAGCTCAGTAAGTTCTCTTACTAGTGAGCATGACATTTGGGATATTGTAAAAATCATCTGCATACACTGTTCAAAAAAGTTTAAGCAGGTATTCTGAATTTATGACAGTGCTGTGCATTTGTACCCAGTGAATCCATCCACTTTACATGCTTTTTACTTTGCTTTTCTCAGTCCTCCTCAGTAATAGCATTATCTCTGTACCTGTAGCCCGTGGCGTGATGATGTTTGCCTGCATTCCCATGCCGACGATCAGAGCCCAACTCTCCAAAATCATGGACTCTCAGATGTACGGTGAGTTGGTATCAACAACTGACAACTATCAGAGAGGTGACACAAAAAAAAACCTTTTACACTTTACTTAAGGGTGCTCTATGACAACTACATGACACCGACATAAGCCCTTCATGGCAGTAGACATAACTTGTCATAAGTGTTTATAAAGGTTTGTTCCAACCTTTATAAACCTTGCTGTGATAAATACTGACATGGGGAACTCGACACAGGAGTTCCCTATGTCAGCATGTGTCATGTAGCTGTCATAGAGCGCCCTTAAGTAAAGGGTTATTAAACCTTTTAATAATAAGGACAGCCAGCCTCCTGAAAATAGAGAACACCAATGCCACAGAGGACGTTTGTCCCAGAGTTCATCAGAACAACAAGGCCGGTTTCAGTCTTTAATATCAACTAGATATATAGACTATAACCTGGAAGGCAGATTCCCGAGTCAGTGATTTCACTCATAATCTAATCAATGCCACGTGTTATATCTTTTCCCATTGTACCTATGCATAAATGGAATGTATTTTTAATTAGATTGGTACTTGGTGAATGACTGTATGGTAATGAACTGCATAAACGGTGCAGAACGGTAGCTATAGAGCTATTCAAATCATGGTCTGCTTGAGCCAAGCTGCTGATTTTCCAGCATTTCTTTTCCTGCCAACCAGGTGTGACGCCTATAGCCAATCAGAATCTGTAATCATTAAACTAACTACCTGGGAGAACTGAAAACAAGGCCTGGAAGAACCCTGCTATAGAGCTACTTTAGATTGCAAGCAGGGGAAGGTCTGTTTGCTGAAAGTGTAGCAGTTTGTTGCCTGTAATCATATTGTGTTAAGCACCATTACTCTTCCTGTTTGTGGTCTAACGCATGGGCGTCAGAAGCATTTTGAATGTGGGGGGTACACACTGGCCGGGTGAACTCATATTTTATGTTAAATGTGGGGGGGTCCAAACGAATAATTATGAAATGTGAGGGGGATACGACCAACTCAGATTTAATGCCGGCAACGCGCATGGTCTAACCTCTAATACCCTCTAAGCTTCAGGAAAAAAAAAACAATTCACAGGGCAGATATTTGTTATTGCCTGACATGTATTGTCTCCATTCAGACTCGATTCAGTTCATTGTGGGAATGTAGAACAGAAACTGAGGAATGTTAATTAACACAGCTATACGTGTTGATGCTCTAAGCTTTCCCAACCCAGTCCTGGGGAACCCCAGACAGTCCACATCTTTGCTCCCTCCCAGTTCCCAACATATCTGTACCAGGTGCTCGGCATTCTGATTGGCTGGAAGCTAAGGGTATCAGAATTGCTTTTATTGGACTTGTCTTTGCTTGCATCCACACTAGGGTGTGCTACAGGTATGCAGCTGTGATATATAACCCTGTTCACGCAAGATGAAACCCTGCTTTGCTCCCCGATCCCTTCCAACCTTGAATTAGCACGATAGGAAGTTTTAGACAATAGTATCTCTGAATTATGCAATAATCCCACTCTTCCTGAAGGCCCTTAAGAAATCATCTGTGCTTACTGCCTCCACACCTGTTGATGCGTGTGCCTACCCTGTTCCAACAGTGTGGGGGGAATTAGAATTAGCTACTTAGTCCAAGTAGAAAATATTCACTTCATATATGAACCGAGTCCTTGCCTTAAATGTCTTCAACATCAGTATGACCCATCAACCGAAATGCATCGGATACATCTATCTGTCACGTGATGTCACCTGACACCATTCAGGTGGCACAAAAATGAGCAGATTAACACTTGAAAAGGCTGATAGCTGTTACCTCATATCTCTGGGGTGGGGTTTTATAATGCAGCTTTCCTCTGAAGGTCCAGTAACACTGTATGGTTCACTGTGTGTGTGCCGGTGTGTCTTTGCCCAGGACGTGTGTTTGGCCTGCTGCAGTCCGCCCTGGCCATCACAGAGGTCCTGTCCATCGTCTTCTTCAGCTCTGTTTACCCTCAAACCCTGGGCTGGTACCCAGGGCTCTGCTTCCTTATCTCCTGCGTCATCAGCTACCTAAGTGTCATTCCCATACTGTGAGTGTTTCTGAAACCTCTGTGTATAAGGCAAATCTTACTCACATGGCTTGTCGTAGTCCTCTAATTGCAACTTTCCAAAATTCACTCATTCCACGGGAGTTAATGAAGTTTAAAATGGAATGAAACTTCTTTGATGGGTTACATGAGGACTGAGTGAGCTTTGGTTCCTGATACTGTAGCATATAATGAGGAAGCCTGACTTTAGGTTATTGGCAGTCTCATCTCAAAAACAATGAAAATGAAATTGATATAGTGAGTTTTGGATATTTGCTCTTCAGTTATAAAATGTAATATTTTACTGAAATGCTGAAACTGTTTGGATCTGTTCAGCAGTTGCCCTTTTTCATTGTCTTCAACAGTTACCTTAACTGGAGGGGTATCGGGCATGGATACGTAGCAATTCCGGATGTTGACCATTCCTACCACAGCATAAACACTGCAGAAGGCTAAATATCTGAAGGATCTCTTTCCTGGACGCAAACCATTAAAGGGAAATAATATTTGAAGCAAAATTTCATTAAATTTTTCATTTCTTTTGTCCGTATTTCAGTGGAGCTATGTTCAATTCTCCAAAAGTATTATAGGAAATTTCATTTTAACTAATGCACAACCATGACAAGGCTGAATATGGATATTTCTTTGTACTATTATACTTTATTTTAATTTGCATATTAATGTTTGAACAAGTTCTGGAACACTGACAGAAAGATGAAAGGAATTGTGCCTTAATGCTCACAAGGCAAAGTACAGCCAAGAGATCACCATGACGATATGTCAAAAATGTACTTCTGGCCTACTTTTTGACTATGTTTTTTTAACATGTTCATTTCCGGGACTGTAGGCAATGCTGGGAATCTTGTTTGCAGGGCTGACAGCACTGGGCAAACCCTGAAACGTCCATGCTGAGGACTGGATTGCATTGCTGACAAAAAAACACACATTCTTTCAGAAAGACCGCAGAGTCAGCAAGTCCACAGTTGACCATTCCATTGCCCATTTCATTGACTATTGACCATTCCATTGACCATTGACCGTTCCATGCTCTCCCTTCCTTCACTTCCTTATATTTGTCACCTGCCTGTCACCTCCATTGCAGCTGGAACGGTCACTGTGGTGAAGAACCAGATATTGGCATTGTTGGCTTCACAGAGACATGTGCTAAGTCATGCGCAGTTTTGGTGCAACTTATTGTATACTTTTAAAATTTGTTTGCACACTATTTAATGTCTGAACTGTCTACCATCTTTGCACTCTGTCTTTTTTTGCAGTATATGTTTGCTTGTCTGCACTTTACGCGCCTCACTACTGTTTGCACCAGAATTTCCGTTTGCGATCAATAAAGTAAATTTTATCTTAGCTTATCTTATGAGTCTGTCTATTCAGGGCAAATGAGACCACCTGTCAGTGTGGGAACCTCTGACCCTGTACCAGTAAACACAGGGTTAAATACAATTTACCCAATCTCAGTGAAGAGAAATGCTCCATTTTCTTTACTTCTGACTAAAACATGTCAGTAATTTCAGCACACAGTTATCAAAAAGATACTTGTGTTTGCATATTCATAAACTGGTCATTCTCAGCATAGAGTGCTATTGCTGGCCTTAGTATTGTCATATTTTTCAAGGATCATTATTAACGGGTAAACAATTACGACTATTTTGGCATATTCACGTCTTAAAATATCCATTTTAAAATTCATTTCATATGTTTTGTTTCATGAGATGCAGAAGATTCACATGCCCCAAGTACTGCTTGGATATCTTCAATAATACATTTAAAATGTATTTTAAATGATTAAATAACAGAAACGTAGAAGAAACTACGTTTCTTTTAAATTTTTTTTTTTAAGATATAAACAATTTTTGTCATAATTCAAATCTTTTGAAAAGTTTTTGATCAGCATTTGTCATCATAATTTTAAGCATGTGAAGCGTGTTCTTCAATTTGCTGTCATATTGGGGTAACTGTGGCGGTCATGTTGGGGTAACTGCCACTTTAAGAGACTTTCCCTCGATGGAGTGAGCGAAGGTTTCGCATGCTTAGTAAGCACTTTTTTCTTGATTTTCCTTATTTTGTGTCTATAGTTGGTTGTGATCAAGCTTAACACGCCCCTCCCCCCCGTCATGATTGAATATCCATCTATCATCATCCACCGCACCATCTATCCATCCGTCCTTCAATCCGTGATTTTCTGTAACCACTTGTCCTATGCAAACGTGTCTAGAGCCTACTCTGATACCTATAATCACAAGACAAAGTAGGAATATGTTTCCGAAACATCACCTAGAACATTCATAACTGTTGGTCAATCATATTTTCATCAAATGTTCACTTTAGCTGAAAAAATCCACTCTGTTGATGTCTTGTATTGTAATCCCGTGCATTTTATTCTTTCGCCACGTTATTTTTTCACCACAAGGGGGCGCACGACCAACTTAACTACTGCACACCGAAACAGTTGGTTAGTCACTTTGTGCTGTGCTGTAATTGTCTGGTTATAGCTAGCCAGTAAGCTGTCTCTTTAAATAATCCTCACACTCTTAGTTATAAAACACACAGAATGGGAAAAAAAAACAATAAACACCATTCAGAATAAATCACTATATATTCAGCCACAGGATACAGGATGTTTATAAGTCGTTAGAAAATGTGTCTAAATGTTAAAAATACCTAAACATCAAACTTTAGGCACACATTATATAATATTTTTTAAGCAGGCCTATAGCCTTTGGCTATACTTATTTGAATTATCTTTATGTTTATAAAAACATACAATGAAATAAATGCTGTATGTAATTTTAGACTCATGTTTCTTATGAAATGTTATCCTGCAATTAATACAATTAACCAGTAATACACATATAGCCAGTATTTAAGCTGGGGCAGGAATTATTTTACATGTAACGTCATACCTGTTAATAGTAAACATGGATCCAATTATTAGGATTAAAGGAAGAGTAAAGTCAAAATAAATTCATGTACATGTGGCTTAGCTTTTATAAATTCTTGTCTTCTTTATTTACTAACAACCTTTTCATAATGCTACAGTCACCCGTTGTTCCCAGCAGTTAGCTGACAATGTGCTGACTCCCTCGCTACCTTGGCGACAAAGGGTTCAGTCCCGTCTCCAAGGGACCCTTTCAATTATTTATCTCCAAGCAGGTGTGTCACCTGCACCCACATGGAAAAGTAATTTCCTGAAAGCGAGCTAGTGAGGTAATTATTGATGCTGTTATCCGATATATTCTGGGCTCTTTGTAAAGGACAGTTAAGGGCCAGAAACTTAGCTAACCCAAAAGCTGAAATGTGTGGATTTAAACATGAGAATGTTGTCAGTAATAGTGGTTCTTTCAACAGTACATTGACATGAAATCAAATATGATGTGTAAGTATGCGGGAAAAATGTAAAACGCTTTATTAAAAGCACTGATTATTAGGTATTTCTTTTCTGCAAAACAGTTTTAATATAACTCAGATACAGCTAGTTTCTGTTCCTCCTGGCAACATCCTGTCTGCAGCACGCAGATAACACTTCATTGTTGCTGGAAGCGGTAGAAGGGAGTTTTATGTAGAAAATTTGCAAATGCTGGGAAAAAAAAACTATTTATTAAAAGATCCAAAAATCGAGGAAGTTAGACACAGACAACTGATACAAGGGGAAAAATATGGTCCTTCAGCCCAGCTGATATTTATCAGCACTCAGCAGACAAGATGTTCTGCACAAAATAGGAAATTCGATCTTGATGCTTCTATGCAATTTATCACAGAAAACAAAATATCTAAGTATTTTCAACTAAGTGTTCAAGGATTCAGACGTGAATGGAATATAGCATTGGCACAGTTCAGTTCATTTCAGAACTATGAAGAACTGTATTGTATCCAATTTCTCTTAAATAATTCCACCAAACAAAGGCGTGATGGAGGTGACTTCTCAACATCTGAGCTCCAGTCACCACGGTAACATGAGACTTCCCTTGTAGGTACACACATGTTGTTTAGCAATCATGAAGTGTTTTCTCTTTAGTACCAATCACAGGAGGACCTGGAACTGCTGGCATTCTTTTGCTAAAATCATTGACGTTAGACAGTAATGTCCAGCACTTGGATTACGATTTTCTTTTCTTTTAAAAAAGCTAGGCGTGTGTCAGAGAATGCCCCTCAGTTTGGTGTGCTTTTATCACAGGCCTTCTAGCCCATCCTTCGCTGTCTATGGAACATACATCCCACACCAAGCATTTTCCAGAAGCTTTCAGACATCAAAGGGAGCCGAGTCTTTGATGCTCGCCGAGGCTGAAATCTAATCGACAGCAATCCGGCCAGAAGTGGATCTGATCAGCAAACTGTGTCGACGGCAGGCAGAGTTTGACACCACAAAGCCCATAAAAGGTTTTTTTGTAAAGTCCCAGCAGTTCCTCACTTCCCAGCATCCACGTTATCATCAGTAAGGAGTTTTCTGATATATTACCAATGCTAAACAAGGCTCTAATTCTTATTTGAGTTCAAAGGAAGCAGCAACATAAAGCTACCCTCTCAGATCTTGTTTCATTTGATCACTGTATATGAAGTCCTACTGCTGGAAGATATTAACAATTTAATGTTGAGTAATCTCTATTTCAGGGTCATTTGTAATGTAGCATATTTACATTCTAACTTATTTAAGCTATATAAAAAGCTTAGCTTATTTATGTAATGAAGGAACCTTGTGGAAAGCTTGGTTTTAAGAAGTTTTTTAAGGTCAAAAACAAACCTATAATGCAAGATATGTTATAATATAAAAGTACTTTGAAATATTTATATTTGTATTCAAATTGTGTATGAAAATGTTACATATAGTAGTGGTTCAATGCATAATGGGATTCATAACATATCTGGATCCACAAAGCATTGTATATTTGTTTAGCAGACTTTCTTATTCACAGTGTCTTATAGGAGTTTAAATTACAAGAAATATAAGGACCAGTAACATGATTTAGAAGAAAAAGCCAAATAGTTATGTTGCTTGTTGGGAGTGGACTTGCTATCGAAGAATGGTTAAGGATGGTATGTTGTTGCTGCAGGCAATAACTCAGTCTGGAAACTGCACCTTTTGAAATATTTATAGCTGAACGGTAGTAAGATATCATCTTCCTTTGCAAGAGTTCCAGAGTTACAGAGTAGGCTGGCTGAGACACTCCCATAAACCATATGGCCTTTGAACTGAAAGTATGAAGACCAATTGAGAGCACTAGGAGAAAAAAGCAAAAAAGTTTAGGCTTTTTAAAGCAAAAATACACTTGGTTGTAGCAATATAGATAAATTAAAGGGGAAAGAAGAACACTTCCCAATTGTATCTTACGTAATCGTAAAACAAATGCCAGAAATGTGTATAAATGAAACTTCATATTCCAACTATAAAACTTTCCGTAACTACTGCGCATATAGGAGGTTAGAGCCGTTCAAACATATCTTAAACCAAGGACATGGTGGTCAATGGAGGCTCTGTTGTCTTTAACACAAGGGGAACACCTTTTTAAGTCAATTCACAGGATACATTGCTAAACTAAAGACACACCCATTTCTTACATTTTTTTATTGCTAGTCACGTTCTTCCTCTTGAGATTTTGGCAGTAGAACGGTACATAGAAGAACCGCCCCAGAGCCGATAGAAAAGCGGATGATCCAATCAGCGCCTTAAACTGGGAAGCCGAAGCAGATGACCGACGGCCGCTCTTGCCAATCAAAGTCTACGCGCAACTTTTCCGACGTGGTTCTGCGAGTGGAGGCCATCTTGTCCAACCGGCTGCGTCCCCCGACACCCAGCTCCCGCCCCTTTTCGGTTTCCCCCCGGTCGTCGGGCTAATCAGAGAGCGACTTGGCGTATTCCGCCATTTTGTAGGGGTATAAGAAAAGTCAGCCAAGCTGTTGTCCCGCTGCTCTGACCTGTAGTTCTGTATTGTGCAATGGACGGGTAAGAAATTATGAGGAAATTAATCTTGTTTGAAGCGATAACCAATATAGTCGTATACACGCTAGAAAGTCACTTGTTAACTAATTAAACGAGTTTCTTTTTCCTTTGCCGAGAGTATTAGGCAGCCGCCAGTGGGTCGCTACCGCGCTAAATACGTTGCGATGGAAACTTGGGAGTTAGAAACATTTTAGCCGAGTGCGTTCCGCTGGCTTAACGGTGGCTACTAACTAGTTAGTCGGGTTTTAGTACTTAAATTTACGGCTACGCGTCCGGTAGCCGTGTGTGTGGTGATTCTGACGGGGGTTTTCGGAGGACCGCGACCACCTGTAGCTGTTTTTTCGAACTTTGGTTTCCTTGCTCTGCGGTTACCTCGCTAACTAGCCGCGCCTCGCTAGCGCGTGGAAGGACTGCGTCCGGGCGCGTGCTGACTAGTAGGCTCGTAGGGATTTCGGCGCTTTTCGCCACTGCACGTATGTAAAATGCGAGCGGCCAGCTCCTGGTATCACCCTTTCCACCCTGACTAGATCGTGATAATGGCGAATTAAGAACTCCCGACTTCCGTCTCGGGTATATTGCGACCTTTCTCGATCATGGCTTTCTCTTTTAACGATGTCCGCCTGGTTAAGGTGCTTATTTTATTTCGTTATATTTTTTTCACGCGGAGTTGTAACTCGATACGTACCTCGGTAGCCGCCCCGTCTAGTCCGGATCACCGGGCGATCGGGAAGAGCGCAGCCTTTGGTTACAGGTAACGTGTGGGTGGGTTGGTTAAGGTTAGCCGTGCTTTCACCGGTCACGGGTGGACATCTCAAAGTCTCTGACAGCCTCGGGTACATGGAGGGCCGTGTTTCCCTGGCGGGGTTAAAAATCTATGGAAGGAAGGCAATGCGCACCTTGATGTAGGGGTGCCCTGGCACGGATGTAGGAATGTTACACTGGCTTCAGATCTGCTTTTTTATTTTTGTTTTTGGTGGCAGGATGTCAAGGAAGTGTGTTAAACTGTAAATGCTTGGTTAAACTGCTATGTAAAGCACTGCTGCCAGTGTTGATTGAGTGGCTGTGTTGATCTGCTGCAAGGATTTCACTTTGTCATGTACTTTTATATGGCACTCACCTCCTTGTTTCCAATAGCCGTTTAGAGACTGATTTGTATCCTCTGGGATCCAGCTACGCCACTGAACTTGAGTAAGTGTATTTTCTTATTAAGCTGTGATGTTTCAGATCGAGGGAGTGTGGATAGTGGCCGACCAGCTTTTATTTTTTAGAAGCACTCGCTTGTTTAGTCTAGTTGGGTGTGGATTACTAGTTAATCGTCGTCTCTTCCGGCATTCCTGAGCTTTCGGTCAGGAGTCGTTTTCGCAGGAAACAAAGCAGCCTGTCCTCATTTTCTGCGTGTGAATGCGCGATAGTTCTTCATATGATACGGGTATTGGCAGATCTAACAGCGCTTCGTTATTTTGAGGCTCCTAAAGTAAAATCCGACTTGTTGAAGTGTACAGCGACTCTTATCGCAAACAACGTGATAATCCTAGTGGTATTTATCGCTTGACTTCAACGCCCGTGGCTGTAGATTAAATCGTGGTGCTTTTCCCCCCAAACTACAGTTGCCGTGCTCCCCCATGTTTAGACTTATTTGTGGGAATATGTTCAGAAATGGCCATATTTGTGTAAAATATGGAGGTCTTCAGCTTCACAAAGTAACCAAACGTAAATGTTTATTTTTACAATCCCACCCCTCCAGTTTCTAGGTTTCAGAATAGATTTGTCGTTTTTTGCTGTGACACTGACCTTTGATTTTTCCCAGCATTGTAGCCAGGTGTCTTCATGTTATGACATATTCTTTGGACATTTTATGTTTGACTGCAGTGCCAGAGCTGTAAATAGTGGTGATCCACTCTTGTTTGGGGGCAACTTACGAAACTGAAGGACTGGTTTTGGGTTTTTTTTTTTTTTTTTTTGCTGAGGCCCGTGACAAACAGGATGTGGATGTGAGGTTATTCGGCAATGAGTGTTGGGCACGGAAGCTCTCTGAAACACTGCTCATATTTCCAGGGAGAGGAAAGGAATTGCTGTGTTCTTTACCCTCCCTTGGAAGAAGGGGGGTGGGGGCGGCATACCACTGCACTGCCGTCCTTTAGCTTTTTTCCCCCTCCCCCCCCAAGAAGATGTTCTGGTTTTACCTGCTGCATTGTGATGTATGTGTGTGTGTGTGCTGTTTGGTTTTTTTTTTCTTTTCCTTAGTTGTAGTGGTATTCATGTAACCTTGTGGTCAGTTCGCAAGATATTTTAGGTAACAGGTTCTTGATTGTTTTAATGTCACAAAGGGGATTGGCACAAAGTGCCATGTGGAACCACCATACTGTAGTGATGGCAGTAATATGGGTGTTTTCCCACTGGCCAGGTGTCCTTCTGTGGTGCTGTTAAGTTTACAGATTCTGCCAACTGAAATGGGGAGTCTGTTATGGAGGGGTTTCTTTGACAGCAAGGGATATTGCTCTGTCCCTCTAACGTTTTGCTTGAAGGTAAATTATATAGGGCCTATTGAGTCCTTCAGCCTGATTTGGCAACTGAATTTGAAGTTTACCTGGTTCTTCAGATAGTCCCCTAACCCTAAAACTAGTTGTGCTTCAGCATTTTGATGCTTTGTTTTACATAACACTCTGAGTCTCACCAGCTGTCTCCAAACTTACCTGTTATCTTTTGTTTTTTCCATCCTCACCAGACAATGAGTCTCTTAACCTTAAATATAGCTTGTATGATTTTTTTTTAATTCTCATCTCTACTGCTTTCTAACATTCCTTTCTTCTCTTCACAGCAGTGTCCACGATATTACAGTTGGTACAAAGGTAGGCACCACTTTCTCTTGATTTTTCTGCTGTCTTCCCAGAAATTGTATATTTATCAGTCCAAAGACTTAGTAACCCTAGGGTGGTTAGTTGTTAATCATGGCCTGTTTTCTGCTGTATAGATTGGCAGCTTTTTATTAATTTCGGTTTTTGATTCATAATTTTGGCAGCTAAAGACATAACTATTAAACAAAGAAAGATGATCGCATTTGGTGGTCAGCATTTTTCTGTAGTGTCAGAAGAGGGATTCCATCAACTTGTTCACCACTTATAACCTTTCTACAATCTCCCAAGTCGACTCTACTGTGTCACTGCCTGAATTATACGATGTGGTTGCTACACACATTCATGGGCTCTTGAGAGGTAACATCATTGACATCAGTTTCCCCCCAGATTTATGGAGCTCTGAGGATGTCCAGTTATCTGTAATATTAGACAAATATTATTGTAATGATATCAGCCAAAAGTTCCCCATCAATGCACCCCTAACCTGAGTGGCATGCAACATTTAGCAGAGAAACTGATGACCTGCTTAGTCTTCACTCCTTAAAAGTGTATATATATGCGTGCTGGTGTTGTATTTGTAGTAGCTTGTCCCTGCACAAACCCATTTGCAGGTATTAGCTGGGAACCATCTTGTACACCAATGGCATTGCTCTGTCCACCTTGTTTGTGCTAGCCCTTTGCTTAAAGGGCTTTTAGGTAGCAGAAGCTCTTTAGTTATTTACTTTTTATGATTTGTTAAACCTGTTTTGTATAGTTATGCTGGTGTGTGGTGTTTTATGTGAAGTCCCCGAAGTATATTTAATTGGGGTTAAATGAGCTGTGAAACATTGGCATTGATGTAGTCCTTGATGTATGTGACCTCTTTGCATTGCTACCCAGAAAGTGGTGGCTGTTAAACTCTTAAATGGCTCACCAGCCTTAAAGTGGATTCTGTACCTAAATTCATTAGACCTACTAGCTGTGAGTCTAATACAGATTACCGGATTATCGGTTATCAGTGTAGTTGGTTTAGCCGAGCCAGTTTTTGAAGATCAGCTCTGGTGTGGCGGTCTTCTAACTGGTGTTATTGTAAATCCACAGAATTGTAAGGGTTTATTAATAACTGCACAGAAACATTGCATTACTGGGACTAATGTTTGTGCTCCTTTTCTCTTCAGGGGTGTGTAGTGGGTCATCTAATTCCATAATCTTAATGCGTGGTCTCTAGGATGAATTGCTGTTTACCGGCTGCATTTGTATCTTGATTATATGACTTCATGCCACATTTGATGGATTGGTATCTCTTGAGTACAATCTGCTCTCCAGGTTACGGTACCTGGGTAATCATTGCGAACGGGTTATAAATGTCATGACCTTGTTTTGCTGGCATTGTTGGCAGTTATGGATGCAACACTATGCCTTTAAGTTTCCCTTATCAAATGAAGTGGGTCATTTATGTGGAGTCACATTATTCCCCCTCCCGGGCTGCTTCACTAAATCTTGGAGTAAGAACATGACTGTTGCTTTGGAAACTAATTACTTGCTGGCCTGGCTATGTGCCAAGAATGCTGTTGGTACATTCCTTTCTCTATGGTTCCTAGATTTTTCCTGAGCTACTAGTCTCTGAGGGCTCTCATTCCCATGATATTTCCAGATCACTTTCTAAAACATTTCTTTGCGTGAACTTGTGTACTCGGCATCCTTAGTTTTGAATCATAATGTTTGTTTTGCATGTGGGCAAAAGGGCAAAATGCCAGTTAGAGCCCTCTCTGGTACAGTAGCTGTAAAGTCCACAAGAAAAGCTTTAAAATCCAGAGCATTCTGAGGAGGAGCGGGAGTTTTGGTCTTCAAATGCCTTTGCAGTTCTCGCATTCCACAGTTGTCTTTGGCAGAGATAAGCGTTGGTTTCATGCAGCAGACCAGGTTGACCTTCAGAATTCTGTGGAAGAAGCCCTGAGTACAGAATTGGTGGAGAGCGAGGTCCTCTGCAGTGATGAGTTGGTGTAAATCATTAGCTACCAGTGATGGGCTGCTTGGCAGCTTGTTGGAATGCCTGTGTTTTTTTACCCTGTTTTTGTGTTCAATGTTGCAATTCCTTGTAACTCTGTGCCATTACGAGATGTGTGCTGGAAGCCTAAGTGGATTTTTCTTCCTCTCATTTTCAATGGGGTTTTGTAGTATAGTTCTGCAAATGCTAATTCCTACTTGCAAGTTTGTTTGGGTTTAGGAAGTCCCTCCCAAATGCTCTGAATTATCAGAGATAAAAATAAAATAATCATTCACATCCCAATATAACTGGATGGGTTGGGCATTAAATGCAAATGCTTGCATTTCCTTTCTGTGTGCTTAGCTGCTAGCCTTCAGGAAAAACATTGGGTGGTAATGTGTAAAGAATGCCTATTCATTGTATGCAGAGATTTTCATCAGCCCCCTTCTGAATTCTAAAGATTGAGGGCAGGGTGTGTGCCCCCTCTGGTTTGATTGGCTGTATTTAACACGTGCTCTCTTGGTCCCTCATGAATTTGTGGTGGTGATGGTACTAGTTCACCATTTTGTCTTGAATGTGAAAGGTTGTGGGTTCTCCCTGTTGCCTTTAAGCACCACATATGTAATTGGGCTTGAATTTGGCTTTGTATGTTGAACATTACAGAGTGAAACGTGAGGATTCGATTCATTTTGATTTGTGTGTGTATTATTTTAAGCCTTTGTTTTAGCATTTGCTGGCTTACAAATTACAAGGTAATCTATATCATTTGCTTGTACTTGTGTTTTCTAAATTAATGTGCTGTATTGCAGCTTTTCCTCTTTGGATTGTAGCATTTGCCACAGAATGTGCTCTCATTCACCCAAACAATTACAAGCAACTGGTCTGACCGGTTCAGCAGATCTTGCGTGTGAGCTGCTTAACGTTTGCCAGGACTGTGTTTATAATGTCGGGTGTGGTTGAGTGCTCCTGCAGCCCTGGGCTAGGGTTTCCATGGTGAGTGCGATTCGGGGCGGCCCTGGCAGTCAGTTTCCTGAAATGCATTGTTTTGTTGCCCCCCCCATCCCCCACCCCCACCTTTTAGGACAAGTACAGGTAGTGAGTGTCCTTTTTAATTTTAAATGATTTCCTAAGAATTTATTCCTTGTGTAATGGTCTCTTGGTAACCATGCCTGAGTCTAAATGAGGCACTGTGCTGCCCTTCAGACATTTCAGAGACGAATGCTCTGAGCCCTATTGATTTATTTTTATTTTATTTATTTATTTATTTATTTTTTTTAAGTGGTATATTAAGGCGTTTTCTGCAAAGGAATGACCCTCAGCTAGCAGGGAAAGAATCTGGACAGCTGCCTTTCTTCATATGGCATTGTTCTGTGTAAAACTGAGACACCAGGCCAGGAATTAGGACTAATGGCAAATCTACAGGAATGTGGTTGTTAAAGGGAATGCAATGTTAAATGTTTATACTGTTCTGGTCTGGTCTCAGTTTTATGCCATACTAAACTGCTTGTGAGACGATGCTAAATCACCCTATTCTTCAGACAGTCTTCTTTTTTGCTACTTGGAACTATAACCCGAATATGAACCATCTAGTAGCATAAACTGAACAGTGGTGGAATGAGTTGAAAAAGACTCACTGATGACATCTTATCTTTTTTTGAATAGTTGACATTGGCTTCATATTAGAAATGCATAATGGTGTTCTCAGTTTTCACTCTTGAGGTCATTCCAAGGCACGTCACATTATGTGACACCACACATAAATTCTGAATCACCTAGGGCCACCAAGGCTTGTGTGCCCCAACACCCAACACTTCATCTCTTGGTGAAATGTGCTTGTGCGTGAACCTGGAGGGGCTCATCTTTCCGTTGGACCTCATCCCTTTTATATTCTGTAGATTTTAACCATAAGGGCTTGTACTGGGAAGAAGAATGTAGGTTTGGAGTATCTATAAGGAGGGATTAAAGGTTTAGTCTGTCTGCTCCACAGTTCTGTCGGTGTATAGTTCTGTTAGCGCACAAATGGCACAGCGTGGATAGCACTATTGGTAATTTTAGTCTTTCAGGAAATGACTATCAATATGCTTCAGAATGACCCAAATCTCCATTTATAGTTTTGCCTGCATGAGTGAATGAGAATTTGCTGCTTCCATCTAATTTTATTTGAGTCTTTTGCTGCGTTCCATTTTGCCTAGGGATCAGAGTTTTGGTTGCAGAGATTACGTCACATCCGCTAAACTCGGGGGGGGGGGGGGGGGGGGGAAACAGAGTCAGATGCGTTCCATTTGCCACAGAAGCTAGCACTCTGATTCAGGTTGCATTTAAACTGAATCAGAGTTCTAGCTTCTATGCATACCCTACCACATCTACACTTTTTATGGGAATTTTCTGGCTCGAGTCGCAGATCCTGCGAACCTATGGTTCGACTAGTCATTTGTTTGTAATATGGACCAAACAATTCTTTAGCATTGCCAATAGATAAACGACACGCAATGCGGTATTTCACGTATAACGTGACCGTAGTAACACATCTGTCAACTACAATAACACTGTATGGTGTACATAGCTTACGAAGTTGACTCAAACAGAACTGAAGTGCTTAAAAATGTAAACATCACTGAGCAGCCATCTTGAATCTGGAACTCGGGATACTCTGGGCTGCTCCGAGATTTCTCGGATTTCCAAGAAACGGGAGCACACGTTGTCACTTCCGGCTTCAAAACTCGTAATCCGAGTTACGCACTGAGATCAAAAGAAAAGTTGGACTTTCATGCCAAGCAGAGTTACAGTGAAAAGACACGCCAAGTGTGTGTTCATGTGAACGTGGCATGTAAAAAGGTTCATTGCTTTAAGTGCTCTTTTAATAAAAAATGTAAAGCAAAGTTTCTTTTGCTAATCTGAAAAATGATCCTTGAATGAAAAACCGTGATGCGATCTGAAACGTGAGTTTTGTGATCCGTTGCACCCATAATATTGCATGCTTATGTTTCTTATTGAGACAGGCTGGCTAAACCATAGAAAATAGTTTACGCTAAATCAAATTTAAAGTCGCAGTGATGACAGAGGCTAGGTTGTTCCAGGTGGATAAATGGCACAGCTTTTAGTAAGTATGGCTTACCCTGAAGTACTGGGTGGGTCCACAACACCTGGATGTCTTTGGTTAAGGTGCTGTTGTATTGTTGTTGTACTGTTATGGAATTTAAGTTCTGGTTTACAGATGACTGCATTTTCAGCTGTATTTAATTTTGAAGTGCTCCCATATGATGGAGGCTTTGGTTCCATTTTTACTTGGACCCTTGTCCGTCATGCTGCTACTTGCATCCACCATATTGCCGAGTAATTGAGAAGACTGGTTTTAATCATTTTTTATTTTTTTCTTTCTAATCTGGTAAGAGTTTTATCGGGTGATCACGACGGCTCTAATTTTTGTGACAATTCCCGTCTTGTTGGTTATTTGTAACAGACACTTCCCAATTCTCACCAATTTTTCATAGTCTTAACATGATACAGTATTTTTTTATGATTTGCTGAGTGGCATGGGTTCTGCCTTGTCAGCAAGATTTCAAAAATAAGCTCTTCTGTAATGCTGCCCAAGCATTATAACTTTAGAAATGTTAAGTTTTACCCATTTCACTATATTGCTTGTATTTGTTGCAATATGTCTATCCTCTACTGATCTCGAAAATATTGCTGTACACATGCTCTAATGGGCAAATGTAAGATTAACATGAGTCCATGCGCATAGCTGCGCAGGCTGTAACAATATGCGGGAAACTGAAGCATGAACTGGGTTTAAATTTGCGAAGGGTTAATGTAGGCCTTGGTACCTGCTGACGGTTTCTTGCCTCATTTCCACTAACTTGGGTTGGTGCTGGGCTGGTTCTTGCTTGGTGCCTTTTGAGAACCTGGCCATTTTCCACCGGTTTCAAAAAGAACAGAACGGAAATGTTACATAGGCAGAAGTGAGAGTAAAGTAAGGGTTCATATGTATTCAGTTTTTTGGATTTAAGTTTTACAGCGTGCAGAACTGGGAAGTTTTCAGAGTATAATTCATTGCAGTCTCTTGCCAGTATCCACTTTTGTCTGCATAAAGGCTCCCTCCCTGTAATAAGTATTCTTACTCACTGTTTTACCGCAGTCCTTTTAAGGATCATACAGTAAGTCTGCTAAACATTGAACTTGTCTGCCTCATGATCTTTGCACAGCTTGAGCATCACAATATTTTATATATATTCGACCTGTGACGATCTGGCCAGCAAACCATTTTTTTCCCCCACAAAAAAAAAAAAACAATAAATAATAATAATCATAATCATTATTATTAATAATAATAATAATATTAATAATGCAACGTTATCCTGCTTATAAGCCGGCAAGTTTTCACTGTCAGCACATGTGATATTGGACAAAACTGTCAGTTACAGATTGAATTTTCCAGTTGTGGAAGGTTTGGATGCGATGGCCCATCCCCCCTTTAGGTGACGTTACAGTTCCAGCTTCTTAGACCTGTTTTTCTGTGGTGCCGTGCTGGAGCAGTGGGTCCCCCCCGCCCCTTGTGACCCAGGGCCAGTTTTTTTTTTCTTGCAGTGGAAATGCATGGAACTAGTTCTGGATTGGGGAAAAGATTGGTAACACGATGTGAAAGTTGGGCCACGTTCCACAGCACAAACCATGCTGGCAGTCCGAGTAATAGTAACCAGCGGCTGTATGGATCTGACTAGCTGCGATCCAAGGGTGCAGTTGTAAAATGTCAACTTTTTATGCTAAAGAGATGGCTGTAGATGTTAACAATGCGAGTTGTGTATGGCCCATATGTGTTAAAGTATTAGGAAGCAACAGTGGGTGCATGTCTGGGTAATCATCCTGGAGTGCCTGTAAACATCGCCCCGCTTTAGTGTTAACCTTGAGTGTTTGGTTTGGGTAGGTTTCTAAACTCTGGAACATTAATGAAAGCGCTCTGCTGTGGGCATTCTCCTTTTCAGTGCCTGTGTGTACCCCATGAAAGCCTGTCTTAATTAAACATTTCAGCAACTTGTGCTGTTTAAGCATTTGCGTAACAACCCAGCGCTTTTGATTCTGCTTTGTTTACTCCTGCAGTGCATTCCTCGCGCTGACCCTTAGGACACTCAGATTTTTAAGTTTCTCGGGGGAAAATTGGGTTTGTTTTCAGTCTTTGGCAGGAGGATGGGGGAGGTGTAGATGACTTACAAATCAGGTCCTTCTCTCACATGCATTCTTGTAGCTTTGTGACCCAAAACCCCAAAATGTTTGTCGTTTGCCATTTGTCTGCTTATTTGGTTAATTTCATTATACATTCTTAGATTTTTTTTGTATTTGTGTAGGTGGTATTTCCTTGGCAGACCATATTTTTAAGTAATGTTCAGGCATTTGAAATTCTGTCCCCTTGAATACCGAATAATGGCTGAACATCTGGCCCTCTTTAAATTTTGCCTGAAAGCATGTTCACATTTCTTATTGTATTTGGGTGAATGAAGGTGAGCTTCTGTAAACCAAAAAGTGCAAAATGATTTAGAATTTTATTTTATTTTTTTGTTAGCATTTGAGTTGGATCTACCAATTTCCCCCCCCCCCATCCACCATACTATAAAGATGGCATTGTCTTTTGATGTAATGTCCTCTTATTTTTTTAAAATACATTTTCTCTTAAATTTCAAAAACCCCTTTCCTTAATAATTGTGGTAACTTTAGACACTTTGGCTTTTTTAACTTTTCTGGTTGAAATGATACAGCCACAATACATAATTTTTTTTTTTTTTTTGTGGTCTGCACTAGTAGTGTGGGAAACCGTTATTAGGACTGTTTCAGACTATTTCAGCTTTCTGAAACTGTTATTGAAAAGTCTGCGATTTTATTGGCTTCCCATTTTGGATTTCTGACCCCTCTCGCTGTCATTTTAAGACCTGATGGTCACTCTCAGTGGCATTTGTTTCCTGTCATTTACAGAGAGGATCCGACGAACTCTTTTCCTCTTGCGTCTCTAACGGACCCTATATCATGAGCAATTCGTCTGGAGCAGGTCAGCATGTTACCTTCCTGATCTTGCAGGCTTGGGAATGGGTCTTTAGGGCTGATTTTTAAATTGTGTTTTTGTGTTTCCAGCTAATGGCAATGACAGCAAAAAATTCAAAGGCGACATCCGGAGCCCTGGAATTCCGTCACGCGTCATACATGTGCGGAAGCTCCCCAATGACATCAATGAGGCCGAAGTCATATCCCTGGGGCTACCCTTTGGCAAGGTGACCAACCTGCTCATGCTGAAAGGAAAGAACCAGGTATGTGCGGCACCACAAAATGTCATCATGCCCAAGAGCAGTGCCTGTGACGCTGCTCACTGGGGTGCCCCTGCCACCTCTGTAGGCCTTCATCGAAATGAACACGGAAGAAGCCGCACAGACCATGGTCACCTACTACTCCTCTGTCACACCAGTCATCAGGAACCACCCCATATTCATGCAGTACTCAAACCACAAGGAGCTGAAGACGGACAATTCGCCCAATCAAGTGGTGAGCCTGACCAACTGATATCCCACATCAGTTATTTTTCTGCGGGGTGCATACAGATACTGGATATGATCTAGGTTAGTCTGTATGGGAGCTTAGAAACTGCCATTGCCAAGCAGTGTCCAACCTGTAGTCTAATTCATCTCCCTGCCTGTATGGGTTTTTTTTTTTTTTTTTTTCCTAGGGGGGTGCAAGTAGTGGTTGTTTACTTTTTTTTTTTAACCCCTTTATGCGGACTGATATGAGCCGATCTTTAAAAGTTAAAAAAACAAACACTAAGCTTGTGACCATCAGGTGTTGGAATGCCTTGCACAGAGAATCCCAGTGTCTTTCATAGGGTTTTTTTCAGCCGATTCAGCCAGGAAAACTCCAATGTTTCCCAGCTGCGGGTGAATTTTTGCGTGTCTCATGCAAGTAGAAGCATTTTGGATGCTGTTTGGCAAGCCATCTAAAGCCTGTGATGGATGCCACACATTAGCATATCAGCCCTCTGTGTTCCAGTTTAGCACAGTATTGTGTGCCAGGGTCTGTTTGAAATTCCCCGTGTGTTAGCGCCATAAAAAAGGCTCCCTTTCTTCCAGTTTGACCTTTTTTGTCCTGCCTTATCCACCTTCAGAAGAGAGGTTCATCAGGCCTGTACTTTCGGGGCTTTTAAGTCTGGAATTTACCTTGACATACTCACGCAGCGTCTTTGTGAATTTCTATGGGCACCTCCACCATAGTGTGGTGTTGATTTCAGTGAGAGATTGGTATGGCACCACCTGTTAGATATGTTGTCTGTGCTGTGTTGTACTCTACACAAGCAGACCAAGCAGAACTCTTGGGGTTAATGACAATGACTGTGTAAATGGATTTTCTTGTTTTCCGTTGCGTTGAGTCCTGCCCTTTAGAGCAAACGTTGCTCTTATCTGCTTATTTAAGTGCTTTGTCCTGCCTCTCTCTCCTCAGAGGGCACAAGCCGCGCTGCAGGCGGTTAATGCCGTCCAGACGGGTAACATGACCATGGCCAGTGTGGACACCTCGGGCATGGGAAGCCACAGCCCCGTCCTGCGCATCATCGTGGAGAATCTCTTCTACCCGGTCACACTGGATGTCTTGCATCAGGTACAGCTGCATTGGTCTCACTGCCTGCCGTCAGCCCCTCGTCTTCACTGGCTTGTTGAGCGTGCAAAAACCAGAAGCGGAGGAGAACTCATTTTAGACATTAGGAGAAGTCTAACACTTTAAGCAAGAGTTATCCTTCTGGGGTTTGTGGCGGGGGGGGGGGATCTAATTCCCCTTATTTCTCCCCTTTATGCCACTGACGAAAAAACAATGGCTTTGGATATGTGCTAGCTAGCTGGTCCTGGTGTTTCGTCAGAATTCCTCTAAAGGAAACTCACACTTCACAAGGTGGTGTGTTCTTTGTGACGAATATAGAGGCTGAAATTTCCACATTTCTTGAGGGCGACTTTGTAAACATGATGCTGTTGTTTGTCAGTTTCACTGTGCAATAAAAGGTACTTTGCAATCAGCTGTGTGCATTTAACACCAGGGGGTGCACTTGTTCTGGGGGCCTGAAGCCTGCTTAGCTGCATCCTGTTCGTACACACTTACTATGTCTTAATCGGTTTCAGATATTTTCCAAATTTGGGACGGTGTTGAAGATAATCACATTCACCAAAAACAACCAGTTCCAAGCCCTGCTTCAGTATTCAGACGGCCTGACTGCTCAGCATGCTAAACTGGTGAGTAGCGCCCTCTACTTTTGTCTCTGCGTAATGCTGGAATACTAGTGTGGCCTCTTGGAAATCCACCGGAATTTCACTCCTGTAGAGCCGTTCATGGTTCAGTGGAGCCCCATTTTAACCACTTCTGTGCACCCAGGCTCTTGACGGGCAAAACATATACAACGCCTGCTGCACCCTGCGCATCAATTTCTCAAAACTGACCAGCCTTAACGTGAAATACAACAACGACAAGAGCCGGGACTACACCCGGCCCGACCTGCCCTCAGGAGACAGCCAGCCCTCCCTCGAGCACCAGGCCATGGCGGCCGCCGCCTTCGGTGAGTCCTGCGCCGCGCCTCTGCTCGCGGCTGTGCTCGCGGAGCCCCTCCCTGCCATTCCTCACACCGCGTTCCGTCTTTCAGGTGCTCCCGGCATCATCTCGGCGAGCCCCTACACGAGCGCTCATGGCTTTCCTCCTGCCTTTGCTATTCAGCAGGCGACAGGTCAGGCTGCGGTTTCTCTGACATCGCGGTGCCTTGCTCAGGTGCCCTTCCCCCTGAACCTGAAAGCCCTGACTGATCCGTGTCCCCCAGGTCTGTCAGTGCCCGGCGTCCCCGGCGCCCTGGCCTCGCTGGCCATCCCCGGGGCCGCGGCGGCAGCGGCTGCGGCTGCTGGCCGCCTCGGCTTTTCCAGTCTCGCTACTGGCCACTGTGTCCTGCTTGTCAGCAACCTCAACCCTGAGGTCAGTACTAATGTTACATCTTCAGTTTGGGGCTGGACAGGGTGCTACATGATTTTAGCTCGTGTAGGTCAGCTTTTGAAGGGGTTGTAGATTCCTTTAGAAGTGGGCTTAGTGTATGTTGAATAGAGTGTTGACGGCTATATGGGCACACAGTGGAGTTAGATGTAGGTATAGCCAGGAAGACCCCTGCAATTGCACCCGCCTGCCATCAGTATGGTTTATGTTCGTTTAAGAATTAGTGTCTCCTCACCCCCTTCCTTCAGTTGCAGTTCCTTAGGTCTTTTTTGTTTTTTATTTTTAAACCAAGCTTTTGTGGCATTTTTCCCTTAATTTTTTTTTTCTTTGCTCCCCTGTTCTATTGCGCCGTTCTTTTTTTCCCAATCTCTTGAGGCATGGTTCCACCAAATTTTACGCTGAGGTTTTTAACATGCACTTAGGGCTACATTGCGTGACAAGTTACAAAAGTTAATGACAATTGCATTTGGAGAATTTGAATGCGCCACTTTTTTTGGTAGCTCAGTACATTTTATGCAGTTAATTTTTTTTACCCCCCTCCCCAATAAGAAATAAATGTCCAGGTTGACTGCATATTTCCTTTCATATTCCATATTTCCTAATTGGGGCCACGCCTTCTGATCTGGGACTGCCCTTAAAGACAGACGATGCCTAATCTCCTCTTGCCTTTTTAGATGTTTCATTCATGGCCCCATCTTGTGCTTTGTACCAAAGGATGCTTTTGTTTTTTAATGTTTCTTCTTTTTTGTATCCAATACACCTGGCACTCGGCTCCTGTCTGTCTTGTATACTGGAATCCAAATGCAATTCTTAATTTCCCATTATCATATATGTTCTGCAACTCTAGTGAAGTGTTGAGTCACACTGATCTAATTATAGTACTAACAGTTGTACAAGTACATATTGTCTCAGCATCTGTGTCATCATGTTTAAGTTTTTGGTTTCCCCCTTTCCCCTTCCTCAGTAGTGTTCGAGGTTTAAAAACCATTATCATTTAAACCATTTAGAAGCAGAAACTCTTCAGGATGGAACACTACATTTCTTTGTATACTGACCTTGTTTTTTACCTCCTTCTTGTTTCTCTCCCTCCCCATTCCCCCTCTCCCTCCTTTTTTTTGTTTTTGTGTTTTTTGTTTTTTTTTTTTTTTTGTTTACCTTGACCTGGATTCTTTTGCCGACTGACTGCACGCCCATTTATTTTGCCCTCCCATGTGCTTTTCTGTGTACAATTTGTCCCAACAACAACTCTGGAATACTGCGACAACAAACTGTTAAATATACACACTGTCCCCCCACCTCCCTGGATGCCCATACCCCAAACCCTGAACCTTCTACTCCAAAATATTAACCGTCTTCATGATCCGACCGCCGCTCTTGGCCATTCCCCGTGGAACTGCCTCGCTGTGGATATGTTGAACCTGCACTCTCCTGCCTCCGATCTTTTCCTGTCCCTTCCTCCCTCCGCTGCCTCCTTCTGCTGTCTTATAAAGAGAGTTACGCCCCAATGCCTCTTTATTCTTTTCGGTATGTTATCATTAGCATCTTTTTTATTACTTGTTTGTTAAACAGTTTCATTTTGTAAAGCCTTGAGTGTTGCTTTGGGTTTTGTGTTGCGTGTTTATTTTTACAACCACAATTGGGCAAAAAGCTGCAGCATGTACCAATTTGGTCTCAAATGTCATTTTGTTAAAGGATTTTTTTAGAAGGTAGCAAACCCATGTTGGGTTAATTACTGCTGCTGACACATTTATACAAAATTTTTCCCTGCATAAGATGCTGTAACTTTTTGCCTCATCATTAATTTGCCATTTAAGTTTATTATACTTTAGTCATACTGTAAATTTGCATGATTTGCATGCTTATTGTAGGGTTTTTTTAAGAAATACTAGGCAAATCCTAGAATGCATTTACAGTTCAATTTGGCCAAAATCAGTTTTTGAATTCCCCTGATTTGATCTTAATGCTTTTACGTATGGTTCTGCATAGACTATAATTGGATCCCCTCTCTGTAAGCAAAAAGACCTATGTTGGAGGGGATATTTTCATGTCTAAGATGCCTGGTGTGCTCTTCCCCCTCCTTTTTTAAGTACTGCAGTGCTGTAGTCAGTATGTTAACGTGTAATGTTAGTATTCAGCTATGTAACTTGTGGCTGCTGCAGTGTGGGGTAGTCATCAGTGTTGCAAAGGTTTACGTGCTCAGCAATTTTAATGTGGTGCTCAGTACTTTTGAATCAGAAACCTTTTTATTAAGAGCAGTGCTCATACCAGCCTACCTAATGAGGATGTTTTGTGGTTTATTTGGCTGTGTTGCATTATCTAAAATGCTAAAATTGTTTGCAGTACAGAGCCTGTCAGCTTCTCACTGTTTACTGTACTCCCCCCCCCCCCCCCCCCCCAATCCAACACTGAAGGTGTGTACGGTGATGTCATGAGAGTGAAGATTCTGTTCAACAAGAAGGAGAATGCTCTTGTACAGATGGCAGATGGAACCCAGGCACAACTTGGTAATTATCCCAAGGTTCTCAAGTGCATCTCTGATTCATGCTGTTGAAGAGGGGCTTTCTTTCTAGTATGACTGCAGCAATCGAGAGGGCAACCTGTATGTTCTTGCTGCTCTTGTTGGCACCCGGGGGAGGGGGGTGTGGACTGTGGAGTTAAACTTTCTTGTTTGTCCTCTCAGCAATGAGCCACTTGAATGGACAGAAGCTTCATGGGAAGGCGATCCGCGTCACGCTGTCTAAGCACACGAATGTGCAGCTTCCACGTGAAGGTCAGGAGGACCAAGGGCTCACAAAGGACTTCAGTAACTCACCACTTCACCGCTTCAAGAAGCCAGGCTCTAAAAACTATCAGAATATCTTCCCACCTTCCGCAACCCTGCACCTCTCCAACATCCCGTAAGTTCAGGTTCTCCTTTTGCTTGTGTTCTTCCTTAGTAGGACAACTTTTTGGAATAACTTCTGTGTGTTCCTAGGCCTTCGGTGACTGAAGAAGACCTCAAGCTGCTCTTCTCAAGTTCTGGTGCCTTGGTCAAAGCCTTCAAGTTCTTCCAGTGAGATCCCTTTTATTTCTTGGAAATGTTTAATTTATTTATCCATCCATCCCTGGCCTGACCCTTTCTCCTCTCTTCCTTTTGAACCATTTTAGGAAAGATCGCAAAATGGCCCTGATCCAGATGGGATCTGTAGAGGAGGCCATTCAGTCACTGATTGAGTTCCACAATCATGACCTTGGTGAGAATCACCACCTGAGGGTGTCCTTCTCGAAGTCCACCATCTGAAAGTGTGGAAATGGGAAGAATAACCAAGAGGAGCCAGACATGCTGATGGATGAACTGTCACTTTTAGGGTTCACATGTATAACCTTGTGGTAATGCATGTCCAAAGCCCCGGGGCTCCTCACAATACCCACTTCATCATTCCTTTGTGATATTTATATGGATCTGTATCGATACAATGCCAATTTGAACCGTGGATCATAGAAGAAAACGCATACCAGATTTTATTTGAGCTTTTAAGCAAGTTTTAGTTTCCCTTTTTTATATTGAAAAAGCTCATTGGGTCCCATGTTTGTGCATATTGGTCTGATCCAAGTGTAGATCAGTAGGTTGTTTACACCAGCCGTCTCCTAGAATCTCCACACTCAACTCAGGTTGCATGTGATGACAAGCTTTTTTTTTTTTTTTCTTTCCTTCCTGTTGGGGAATTGTACCACTGCTTTCAGCATCTTGCCCATTCCTGATTCTGTGCCTTTGTAGGGACTGTCTTATGACGTCCTCTTCCTGTAGCTAATTGTTCTGGCATTGTGAAATGTGCCGTTTTCCTGTAATTCCTGATTTACACCCACTTCTCTGGGTGTGCGTCACATTTGACAATTTGACACGTGGCTGACCCTTAAATCAATATTGTTTAATTTGAAACGACAATTTTGTCATGCTGTGTGACTACACTTTTTGAAGAGAATGGCAGCCATTTTGAGGTAATATGTAATTTTTTTTTTTTTCTCTTAAATGCCCCCGTTGCAGTTCCCACTGCTCTTTGGCACGTTTTTTTTTTTTTTTTTTTTTTTTTTTTTTTTATTTCAGCCCTTCTATACTGGGGTACATCAGTCTTATCATTTATTGTATTTACTGTATCTTATAGATGTAGGACAATGTCATTCCATTTTAAATTTATGCAATCAGTTTTGTACAAATCCAATATTTTGAGTTTATCATTCCTATACTGTAGCTTGTAGTAGTTAGGTCAGTGGTTGCCTTATTACATTGCCTTTGTTTAAAGTCTTGTGTTTCTCGAAGGTGTAGTTTAGAAGGTGTCAGTTACATTGTTTTTTGTCTTTAATGGCCTGTGATAATACTCAACCAGTTTCTGTATCACTTAGTGGTACACTACAGCTCAAAACCAAATATATCCTTTGCAAAATTGCTCTGTCAACCGGTAGGCATAAATAATTTTCAACTTGCCCCAAAAGAGCCCAAAAGCTCAGTCTTAAATTAAAGGCCATGTTATAAGGAATAATGGCCCCTCTTAGACATTCCTGAAGATTACGCTAATTCATTTGAAGTTTTGGTTAAAGGGCATTTGCAAATGATGGATTGGAAACTTGCACAGGGCTATAATTTCAACACAAGTTGAAGGCCCCAGCTTCTGTAGCCTTCAGTTTCCAATGGCCTTTTTTTCTTTCAATAGTTCAGGATGAGGTCTTTTCTCTAACTCTAGTCCTTTTTGTATATGGGACAAGTGCCTCATGTTAATGTTGTCTGGTGCACCTATCCAGTCCTGGCTAACGCAGAGCATTGCTCTCATATATTCGCTCAAATTATTATTTTTTTTTTTATTATAAATGCTTATGTGTTGTATGTTACAATCTAAATGTAGACGCCAGGTATAGTGACGCCACCAGACATCAAGTGGTACATGCATAAAGCCTTAGTAATCGCATTCGGCTTGAATGCCATGGTCACTGTGACCCTTTCCAGAGTCTTAATTTTCACATTCCTTTTTATTTCTTTATTCAGTGGATCAGTTCATTTTCCCATGTATTTACCCAACAAAGTGAAAACAAGTCCCTTAATGCAGTGTTTCCCTACCTGGTCCTCGGAACTGGAAGGGAGCAAAAATGTGGACCACCGGTAGGTCCCCGAGGACCGGATTGGGAAATGCTTCCTTAACATGTGGATCTGGTTCACAGCAATAACATTGATATACTTTAGGAATAATGACAACCGTTCTTGGACCAAAGTGTTATACCCCATCTTCCTTTTGATTTAAACTGCAGTTTTAATTTTTCACTTTATTTGAATTGCCTCTGGTTTACTCATTTCTCAATATTGGGTATCGGATCTTTAGTTCAAGGCTTAGTGTTTGTATATACTGCTGTTTATACCACTTCAAGTCAACCTGTACAACCACTTCCTGGATGTGGAACAGCTGGTTGGTTGTGATGCTGGACTTGGATTGTGTTCATATTGCGTTGGTTTATCTGAATGGCTAAGAAGTCCTTAAATGGCGTTTCATCCTGGGACATCTGTACAGAAAAATGCTGAATTGGTGGATTAAGACTAGGATTGAGTCTTGGCCATTTTTCTCAGTTGACACGTAGGCATGACCAGCAATGTTGACACTGCAAACCTTATGCAGATTAGCACATAGCTACACAGCATATCACAGCCTGTTTAAATGTATTTTCAGCTGCAAGTCCTCCCCCTTCCTGGTACCCCTTTATTTTTCATGAAGGGAAAGAATGGGTTGGAACCAAGATTGGGGGAGGGTGGCCTTTCCTTTGTACCACAGATTGGTTAGCAATACAGGTTTTATATCTATAAAACAAATGTATATTTTGATTACATCTAAGGTTTTTCAGACCATGATGGAGCTGTCAAGAGTTTGTATTACATGAGAAAATTAAAACATATTTTCTAACAAATGTGCATCTTTCTGTAATCTTCCCCCATCCATCCATTGTTTTGAAATGACTCCTGGATCCTGTGCCTTCAATAAATCTCTCATTTATTCCTGCCTTCACTTTTTTGTCCTTTTTTTTTTCCTTCCATATTTTGTGTGTAACTGACCTCTTGTTTTGAATTTCTAGTTCCTGCTTCCCCTTTTTCCATTTGTTTATTCTCACCCTGATCTTGTAGTACGTCTAAAGTCCGCTTGTATATTTAACAGTAGAACTGATGTCATGGGTAGCTACAGGCGTCGGGTAGGTGGTTACCTACGGCATGGATCCTACAGAGAAATGCATCAGCCTTTATTTATAGTGCTTCATAAATCAGCATAGGGTGCTCGCTGATTACACTGACGTCTCTAGATGTGGCCTAGTTTTAAAGACTAGACTTGCACTGTAACACTTCTGTTACAGTCTAAACTACTTGAGACTTAAACGCCTTTCTGTAATGTGACAGGATGCCATAGAGGTAGCTTGTCTTTTTGATTTGCAGTCTTGGATCCCCATGTGGACGATGAGCTTGGTGGAGGACAGAAATGTACTAGGCCTGTGAAATGCCAGTCTCTTAAATGACCGCTTAAGGCAATGAGGGGGAAATCCCATCTTTAATTCTTTTTCCACTGATGCTTTTTGGGTTTACAAGTTACTGTTGCGAAACCAGGGGTTTGGGTTGGGGGGGATGCCAAAACTGCCACACGTGTGTTCTGTGCACGCAAGGACACAAATGCGTTCTGGGACATTTTTCTGTATCCGTATCTGCTGCACGCCACTAAAGATTTAGACCGTTTCGTACATACCCTTCTAGTTTAATTACTGCCCACTATACTGATGTAAAATTTACTAGTGGCCCTGAAATATCTAAAGCCCCAGTAGCTGGTTTTGCCATGCTCTGGTGCATCATAATGTACTATGGATTACTAAAAATCTGCCTTTATTTCAATTTAATATAATTTGACTGTAAATATAAATGTCAAATACGACGTAGAAAAAACGGCACCACACTGCGCTTCGGATACAAAGCACTTGCCAAGCGTGAAGTGGGCTCCGCGATGCGCATGCGCACAGTGGCGACTCCGACATTTCCCCTGACACCTGTACGCCAGGCGAGCCGTCCCTCCATTTTCTGCCAAGGGTATTTCCAAGGAAGAAGCTCCACCCTGTCTGCAGCCTGCGCAGTTGGCTGCTCTCCAGCAATGGCAGCGGTTATATCGTTACAGTTGCTGGTGTTTTTAGTGGGGACTGCGAGAAGACCTTCTGTAAAACTTGAAAGAGATGAAAGTTTGTACATTCACAGTCCAGTAGCGCGTGTCCCACTGGTCATTTGGTTGCCTCTGGCTTAAGGGAGGCTGAAAAAATCCTACTCTGGCGTATAAAAAAGGAAAACGCCTGGCTGATTAATTTAATCATACCAGATATCGTCGCTTGTCAAAATACATCCATCCTGTTGTATCAATATAAATTTGTGTGAATGCATAAGTGATCTCGTTTTTTTTTTTTGCACTCTTTTTGTTTATCCATATGAAGTCATCCTCAGAAAACTGCCACTTTATACTTGCCCAACCGGTTGTTTCAAGTTAAAAATAGGACGCGTCATGAATCATATTTACTTTTGCTGCTTGTGATGCAGTCGTGTTTTTGAGAACCAGTTCGGCAGAAAGAACGACTGATTGCACCACACATGGGAAGACAAAGACAATGTGAGCGACTATATGACCTCCGAGTGCAGGACCTGCCGCGTTTCCGCACGGTCATATTTGGGGGTGGCGCCTACCGGAAGTAGGAAGTGTCTCGCCCTGTACTGTCAAACATCCGCCACGGCGAGCTGCCTTCCACCACTGAGGCTGATTCCCCCTCACGCATAATTCCGCGTCGTTGTCCTGCTCGCCGCCTTTCCGACAGCCATGTGGCGGACGACATGCCTGCTTATCGCGCAGATGGCCTGGGCACTCTGGCTGCCGCTGAGCGACGCGGAAGGCAGCGCCAACCACACCACCGAGACCGTTGCTTCGAAGGCTGGGAACCGCACTAACACGGAGCAGTCCTGGAACCTTCCGGGCTTAAACGTGAACAGCTCGATGATACAGCGGGCCCTCTACGTGCTCACCGGCATCACGGTCATCGGCCTGCTTTATTTCCTTGTGAGAGCGGTCCGGTGAGTGGAAGCCCTTCGCTAAATATCCTTCCCTGGCGCTGGGTCTTTTTTATACCCAAGAAGGCATAACGGATGGGCGATGTAGCGCGTCAGCGGTAATACTTAGCAGAAGCTGTGAGCCTAACTTTCTCTGCATTCAAGATTGGAAGCACTTTGTTCTGGTTGTTTGTTACATACTTATATTAAATTATGGGTTATAAGTACTTGTTTTGGGGGAAGGAGCTAATCTGTGCCAGGTTAGTAACTAAATGTTTTCTATTTTCGATATTCAGATTCTCATTGTACCAAAAGGAAAAGCCGAATCTGAATGCCAGCAGTGTTACATTCCGGGCGTCAGAGCCTTATTAAAAGTATTAAACCGAGGTGCTGCGGCGCGCGCTGAAGAGGGGGGCTGCCGCGCGTGGGCACTTTCCCATTTAGCCCGAACCAGTTAATATTAACTTTTAAAGCTACCGAGTTCCTGACCCCCAAAACAGCCTCTGCATAGCCCGGGAGTCTAGTGTCAGTGATTCCAAGCCTACGTGCTAAATAAGGCAATACGTTCCCGTGTGTTATATTTGTATTTTGTAGATTAGTATTTTGTAATGCTTCTCACATAGCAAATGACTACGTGCTAGTCGTCATTGGTAATGTTTTCAGTAGTTTTATCACATAGTTAGACGATCATACAATTGTTGGATGTACTACATTGGAATTGTCACGATTCCAGTTGTCACAACTGGAGCACATGGTCACAAGACCAGCGTGGTCAGTTAGCTATCATACTATTGTTTCCTGTATTGACTTGTGAGATTGCTGTTGCCAGATTATGGATGTTCTGTTTTTACATGCTATTTCTATCTGTAGTGATTGACCCGTCTTATTTACCAGCTCCCTTAACACAGTAGTTGTTCTCTTCTATCATAAGTGATGATGAAGTAGATCGATACCTGGGCTTTCTTCTCTCCTCCTCCTAAATCATATGTCCCTGCCACCCGAAGGGTGAAGAAAACATCAACCCACCGGAAGAAGTACGGGCTTCTTTCAGATTACGATGACGGCATGGAGCTGGCACACCTGGAGAGCGATGAGGAGGACATGACAGTTTATGAGGCCAAAGCTCTCAGAAGGTGAGGCTGTCACCTGAAAACGTATGGTTCTCTTTGAAGTTTTGAAGATCTCCCTGCAGTGCGATTTGTTAGTTAGATCTTATGACGACTGTTGGACTTTGCATTGAACCACTGGACACGTCCCAGCTTGCATGTGATCGTACCCCCCCCCCCCCCCCAGCATGCACACACACACACACACACATACACATACATTTACTTTGGCTTCCCATATGTCTCTGTATCTCCAAACTTGTTGTGTCTGCAGCTGAGTCAGGTAATTAACCGCTTCTAGAACTCAAAACAAGGCATGGCGTGACTTGGTCATTTTTGGCTTTATTCCCTATGATTGCTGGTATTTCTTAAATCTCCTTGCTTCATTCTGTAATCATTCTCTGTTTGCCTGGATGGATGTGCAGTACTCAAAGCATATTTCTCTCATCTCCGTTTCAGATGATTTGTGCCGTTATTCCTCGGAAGAACGGGAAGCCATGAGAACATTTCATGGTTTCCTTGTCAACCACACACGCCGGATTTTGTGACACTCTCCGTCTTCCGGCCCAAATGACTTCATAAATCGCAGCTATTTTTTTCTATAATCAACTTTAACGTGTGTGCCGCACCTCGCAGGGGGTGGAGGCTGTGGTGACTCTCTGCTGCAGTTTACTTGGTTCTTCGGGAGCTGTGGGCCGCGGAGTGAAAGGGCTTCGGAGTTTGATTCCTGTGCCAAAGCTGCTGCATTGAATACATGTGGCGATTTCCCCGAAGCTCTGGAAGAGAGCAACCCTTACAGTATCTCCTGGCCTTAAAATTCCCCGCTAGTTTCCTGTGATTCATTTTGTCCTTCATATCATGGAGAGCTGTATTCTGTATTCTCTCTTCTCTTGGTATAAGCAGGCCTGCATGCCTGTGAGTGAGTGCGTTTGTGTGTAGCTGGTGCTGGGTTTCACCCTCCTTTTATTATTGGTATTTTTTTTAATGCTCCGCTCTGTTCTTCATGCAGACGCTCTCCTGAATGCTCCACTCAGGCCGGGGCGAGCCCTGCACGCGGAAGTGCAAAGCAGCTATCCAGGTGTTTGGCCTCCCTGTGTTTCTCTGTAGTTTTGGAAGTTGTAGTGGAACAAGAATCTTTTTTTCCCCCAGAGTTTGAAGTGGACCCCCGCCACACACACACACACAGACACACACTTTTTTGGCCCATTGCCTGATCACTGACTCGCAACGTAAAGCCTGTGTGCTATTCCCAATGTTTTATCCTATAGTTAAGTTCTGGTTCTCTACTCACCAGCTTAACCTTTCGGAACAATTGAGCTGGTCATCTGCAGTGGTGCTAGGAAGCTGGTTAGGGTTCTCTCTTGGTGCCCATAACCGCATGGCTCTGCTGCTAGAAGCCGGTGGTAGCATTAGCTTAGCCGCTCGGTTATATTGGGAATGTATGTCCCCTTCCATGCTTACGAAACAGAGCTGGTGTTTCCCATTCTCCAGATGCAGGGGCATTCTGCACAAACTTTATACATGGAAGTACATTTTTTTGTGGATGAAATGACAATCTGGCGATGATAGCCCCTGGCCCACGCCGCCCTGGTAAACAACCTCAGGAGTGCCCACAATTCAGCCGGAAACAGTGCTGTTTGACACCACTGTCAGCACCGTTAATTGGATTATTTGTTATTACGGATGCCTCCTCCTCTCGCGGTGGCGGCTCGCCTGTAATTTTAATTAGGTGTGACTGTCCCACGGCGCGGGAGGCAGTCAGCTGAAGAAGCGAGGTGTGGCCAGGGCTGGAGTCCCAGACCATCTCTGAAGGCATCTGCCTGGCTGCCTGCCTGCTTTGGGAGTGCCCCGAGCTCAGAGACACTGCTCCGGCTCACAATGCCGTGGTTGTTTGGCTGCGTCGCTCTGCAGGCTTCTGCAGTGCAGTTAAAATGTCCATTGACTCCACGCGTGCCTTTATTTTATGTTTACAAAGCAGCACAGCATGAAAAGAGCGTGTTTTCTGCAGGGATTGTAGGTCCAGTAGCCAGGCCTGATCCGTAGCTGCAGGGTCGTGGTCTTTGCTTGGTGTCTCGGGTTGGGCTGCTGATGTAACGGGGATGTGACGAGTGTTTTGCTGGACGGCCATTTTGGGGGCTTTTCTCTCTCACACTTAGTGCTTTTTTTTTTGATGGATATTTTTTCCTCTCTCTGGGCTTGTCTTACTGGTCACGATAAAATGAAATTTTTAAATATCTGAGTAAATTACTGTATCTCCTGTGCCAATATACAACTGTCAGTATAAGATAAGATGAACAGTGAAAAATAATGTATTTTGTATTTTGCTCGTCAGAGGTGAATAATTATCAGAGATAAAATTCTGCCAAATGTTTGTGTGATGCTTGATTCAGATACGTGACAGAACTTTTCCAAATGCACTTTCTAACCATGATGTCACGTCCCGTTGGAACATTTTTGCATTATAAAACAATCGTATCATGAATAGCTGTTTGCACAATGGGGCCAAATATATTTTGCTTTGATGAAGAATGTCTGGGTTTCTTGGGAAAGTGCTGCAGTTTGGGATTCCGAGGGGCTGTGCCTCTCACCTTGAACGCCGGGTGACAGCAGCTTGTGTTTCACGCATCTTACTCCTTTCCTATTTTCTAATAAAATGTAAGCAGTGGTTGTTATGGCTCCGTCTTCGCTTCTTACCTTATGTTTTCCTGCCCAAGTCGTCCGTGGCGATCCTGATTACTTGCTGTGTGATGTTATGACCCAAATCGGCCACCAGATGGAGACATAACCCTTTTTTCCCCCCTTTATTTTAAAGGATTTGTTGCAAGCTGGTCTGGTCTACTCCATTTATGTATCGTCTTTAACGTATTTAATGTTTCATTTAAAATGCACACAGCTGTTCAGTTTCCTTTTGAGTCTTTTCGGAACAGAGAAGAAAATTTAAACCTAGTGACAATGAAGATAGCAGTGACATAATGGTTGGAATTTTGTGAGTCAATGCCGAGTTAATACAGCTCTGCACACTGGTCTCCCCGAAACGCACGCAGCCCCGTGCCCATGCTGGCAGCTGTGTGCTCAGCCTTGCTCAACACAGCTCAGCAATTTGCCGTGTAATATCTTAACGGAAATGTTCCGGGGAGCGGCGTGGCAATTTTTATATTTATTTTTTTGCATTCGTCATTTCATTTGCATTCGATAAACCGCAGCAACGCTGCTCCGCTGCTGTCCTGTAAGAAATAATATAAAATGTGCAGGAGATGATGTGTTGAGCGAGTGCCACGGAGCGGCTCAGCTGGAACCGGGGGAAGCGGTCTCCAAGAAATCCACTCAAAATACGATGAATAAACCACAGAAATCTCCCATTCAGAAAGGCCCTGGTTTATTCACACATGGATTTCTGGGATACGGCTGGTCGTTGTGCTGTGTTTTTATGCTCCCTGGCAACCGGAGAATGGTAGAAATTGAGGTCAAAGTTATAAAATAATAAAAGTAATTGCGCAATTTTGGTGCTTTCAAATGTATTTAGACCCTCCATAATTTTCATATTGTCTTGCTTAAAAATATGAAGTTGTAGAAGTTTGAATTATGGTGCATTACAGCACCACTCTACATGCAAAGCAGAAATCGGTGTGTAAATAAGAGGATAGGGAAAAAACAGAAAAATGAGCAGATCAAGACTCTCGCTGTGGAAAAAAACCTATTTTATTAATTTTGTTATTTTAAGTGGCCGAGAATATTGAAAGGTCTGTGCGGTTGGTTCTGTGGCCTCTGTCTGCGCCGGTAGAGTGCTGTGCTTCTCTGGTCAGGTAATGAATATGAAGTCAAGCCCCAGGCATGGGGCCCGGGGGGGTTTAAAAGCTAATGAGGGATAAAAGGCGCAGAGGAGCAAAAATCAGGAAAAGGGCAGAAAAAGATCACTGTTCCGGGATGCTTAATCAGGGAGGTGTGGAAGGTAGGCGCCGTGGTTTGGGCAGCCCCCATGCCAGGCCGTCACCGAGAGCTGCCGCCGGGGGGGCTAGACAGGGGTGAGAGGCCAATGATGGCAAGAGATGGAGAGATTCGCAAACAAAATCAGGCGGCGCTGTGGGTGGAGGGGGGGGGGGGCACCACGGTACCTGTCAGTGAAAATCCCCGAGTTCTTCCTAACGAAACCTCAGCCAGGGTCCCCCGCCGTGACCTGTCAAGTGTCGCCGCGGTGCGAGGGCGGCCTGTAACTTCTGGGTGTCGTCATTAAGCGTTGCGATTGGCTCAGAGCCGGCGCGGCACGGCGGCTAGTCAGCGGCGGCCCTGAGGTCAAGGCCGGGCGGCGGCATGAGGGTCTCTCTCTCTGCCGGTGGTGCCAGGTTGAAAAGGAGGCATTTATGCTGAGGAGAGCCACCATCAGAACCTTCTAGAGCTTAGGAGACCTCTGGCTGGTCGAGGAAGCCCTCGGAACCTGACGAAATTTCACAGGAGAGAGGTGGAACGGGTAAACGGAGCCGGAGCAATCCGAGAGGGCGCAGGGACAGCTCCCGAATAGGGCTGGCAGGGGGGAAGTGGCTAAATATTAGGGCTCGGAGAGCCAAACCAATTCTTTCATTTTAAAGTTTTGAAAAGGAACATGAAAAATGTGCCGGCATCGCGGTCGTGGGAGAGGCGATGCCTCCTCTGGCCACCGCGCAGGGGCAGCCTATGTCGCATTTTGCTATGATGCGACGCCCGGTCCCTCGCGCCAAAGCGTCGTCAGGCCGGTCAGCTGACCCTGCCACCCTGGGCCGTGTTTAACTTGACTACATTATGGCGGCGGGACACTGGAAGCGGGAGGGGCCGCTTACGGCTGGAGGCTGAACCTGGCGACCGCACGGCCCCCAAGAGCCGCACCGCTGAAGCAGAACCGCTACAGCCTTTTTTTTGTGCCCCTCCACCCTTCCCCCGCCCATCTTTTCTTCTTCACCTCTACCCATTCACCTCCACACTTCCCGTCCTCCATTCACTTTCAAATTCAGAGGAGAAGCTTGACCCCCCCCACCCCCCCCCCCCCCCCCCCCCCCCCCCC
>JAODKL010000034.1:20188426-20208339 GCA_026780765.1 Petrocephalus schoutedeni
GGCCCCCCCCCCCCCCCCCCCCGAGCTCAAGAATCAGCCACATCTGGAAGACATAAAAAATAGGCCCCTTTTTTCCATCCGGGACACAAAAGCGGCTGAGAGAAGGTACCGGGCTTAAGGACATTGGGAAACAATCGGCGAGGCCGGATCGGGCCTGGAGAATGAGGGCCGGGGTGGGATGTGGCCCCCTCTCTGTTTCTGGGCCCTTCTACCCAGGGAAGCCTTTATTTGTTTTGCTTGCAAGTGCATCAGAACGTCCAGTAAAATTAATGGTGCACTGTCAGCAGTTGAATCCTTTGCAATTACATTCGGGAGGGCAATTTTAAAACCAGCAACAAAACCTGTTTTATTCTTTTTTTTTTTTTAACTCTCAAATATTTAGGAATTCATTTTCTCTTTGAGCTTAATTTAATCAATTAGCTGTCACCTGCATAGTCCTTATCAAGGGAAATTAAATCTGGCGAAATATAATTAAATAAAGGCGCGTTCCCATGGCTGCGGGGGCCTGACGGATGATTCCTGCGAGTGGCTCGGCGTTCTCGGATCTGTCGCCGGCGTCCGGCGTGTTTAATGGGATTCTCGGACGCACGCCGCATGCGAATGAGCGGCCGGACAGAAATCCTGCAGGTTTCCTCAGCAGAAGCGTCCGAGAGGAGGGCGAGGTTCCCCCGCGTGGTGGGCCGAGGGAGGCGGCGGGCGCGAGGCCGCACCTGCAGCGTGAGCGCCCCCTGTGGGTCACGGCCGGCACTGTCCCGGAGCAGGGAGGCCGACCGCAGCCAGCGGGGTGAGCTGTCACCCAAAGGTCACGGCGTACATTCACCTTTCAGACATGGATTCAGATGCAAAACGGGAGAGAGAGAGAAACGGCACAAAAAGGCAAGTGAAGCAGATTCCCAAATCAATCCCGGGAAGTCGGTCCAGGGAGATTTTATTCCGAAAGCTCATGCCCACCACACCTTATCAATCCCCCCCCCCCCCCAAGGCTCGGGGCTGCAGGCCCTGCGCTGTGACGAGCGAGCGAAACAAAACGGAATTGTGGGAACGCGCCGGCATGCCAACGCGCTCTCACACGCTAGTCAAGCAGTGAGCGTTCCACTTGAGTCATTTTTGGACAGATTTTTTGCATAATCCCCCCTGCCCATGTCCTGTTACCTACCCCCCCCCTCCCTTTTTTGCTCTGCCCGCCCCCATTGCAGGCCCGCCTGTCAATCCTTGATGGCTCCCCAAATTCCCCAAAAAAGGCTGACGGACAGTTCAGAGGAGAAGAGGAACACAGAGACACTCAATGGTCCCTTTACGGAAGGTGATTATAGATCGCCCCTTTCTGTAGCTGACTGCTGTTTTTGTCCCCGTTGAACAAAAGAGGAAGCTGGTGTTTGTGAACATACATTTTCTTCGGTGTGAGGGACGGTGGTGCGCTTGGTCGTGGGGGTATTATTCCGGTGACCTCTCTCACACGTATTTTGTGAAGAATTTCCCTTGCCAAAAGCCTCTGCTGTAAGTTTGACCTCGCTGACTGAAAGTAAGTCTTATTGTCCATTCCTTACCAGAACCTTTCACCCTTTCCCCGACTTGCATAAAACGCTCTCGGAATAATTCATACCCGGTCGCTGTTCGGGCCTCCATATGGCTGCTGCATGTGGGAACCTTCCAGAAAACGTCTGCTATCTAGATATCGGACAAAGACTGGGAACGTGCTTTTATGAAACAGATGGAGGGAAAAGTGCAAAGAGTGAGCGAATGTGAAATTGCTGTAACTGCCTGTGATAGATTACCGCTTGTTTGAAAGCGATAATGGAGAGAGCTTATAAAAGTATAATTAACATAAGAGGTACCTAGTATTCCAGTGGAAATGTATAAATTAAGGGGCAGGTTTTGAAGGAAGGATCCTGCTTGTTCTGACTGGTACTGACTCGTCTGTGCTTAATTTACGCTCCCTGCCTCCCTGGAAGTGGAATGATGCCTTGTGCTTTGTCTTCCGAACTGTCTGAAAAGGGGAAAGATCGTAAACGCGGCATCTGAGAGATTAAATTCATTTGTCGTGTCCCAGCATTTTGTGTGGGGTTGGGGGGGGGGGGGGGGGGGGGGGGTGCCGGTCGCCATTACTGCCACCCCGCCTCTTGGCCCTGGTATATTTGATGCCACGTGTTAAATACTTTACGTGAAGGTCGACTATCTTTAAATTAGATGTAATCTCTGTTGTATCTGCTCGACATTTGCGGCGGTTTGAAATAGACGGGCCCGTTTCTCTTTCGTTTTCTCCAGGTGGCCGTTTGGGACGGAATGAAAAACAGTGAGAAGATGTTGGTTCTTCAAAGGATCCTACTGGTGGGACGAGAGAAAGAAAAACAATCTATTTTTCATTTAATGTAATGAGATGTATATTGCCTATTGACAGAATAATGAATTTAAAATGTAGTTCTTTTCAAAATAAATCAGTGTGTTCCCATGCATTTGTTTTTTTTTGTGATTTTTTTTTGTCTTTGTGCTCTATCATTTTATAATCAGTGTGTTAGGCGCCCGGAACATAATAACATATAATTTCCTATTACCCTCATGAAAAAGCCATTTACAGACCTGGGCCGAACGTTAAACCCAAGACCTGTGCTGGTTTTTATTTTTTTTTTAAATAATTTCAAAAGGCTAAGCAGGTATAAATAGGCCATTCAGCCCCATTCACCCCTTTTCCTGATTCTATTGTTTAGAGAAGACTTTCAATCTGAGCCTGGCAATCTGACTTTGCTTTTGTGCCCCTGGAGGGCCGGCCTGGCGGAGCGATGCTCGGAAAAAAAAAGTGACTTGAAAGCCCAAGGAGCCGCTAAATGATCGAGGCGGAATTCACAGCATGCCGCGGCCGGTGGCGAGGCCGGGGAAGCGGGAGATGTATCGCGGCTGCGTATCGAGATCCATTTTAAATATGCAGCCAGTCGGGTCGGCGGTAATCTCCTACAGTTTCCATGTTTTATTTTAGTGACTCTCACTCCGCAACAACTGTAATTTCTGGTCCAACAGATAACAGAATGTCAACCACCGTGTGACTGAAGGTGTCTGAAAGCACCTCAGGGAAGGGTGCCGGGGGGGGCTGGGGGGGGTGCGTTTAGAGCATGGGGAATGTGCCAGAAATACTAACACTACTGCTCGGTGGCGGAACGCCGTGTCGTACAGGTAGGTACAAGACCCTGAGCGCCAATAAGACTGTTTCAAGCTTCCCAGTGGATGATCTTCGGCTCACACAAGCCGGCACCAGCCACACTCAGAGCAATCCATTATACTACATTTACGGCAATTAAGAAAGAAAAGTTGCTCGCTAATTATTGCAGGGAGTTCTTTGTGGCTGGGACGGGGCTGCTGCCGCGACTGATGCTGTGTGAATTGCCGCGGTGCATTAACACCTCCTACAGAGCTATCAGGTACGGGCCAGGCTACCTCCCCGTAGCTGGCACTGGCCCCATGTGACCCGCGGGGTGTAAAGGGAACGAACCGACGGGCGGACAAGGGAGCTTCCGGGGAATCGGCGTCAGCCGGCGACCGAACAGATAAGCGAGCGTTGTGGAAAAATTCACATTAATGCTGTCGTGGGAAACACTCAAACGGGGTTGTAATTTTGCAGGGGAAGAAAAAGGGAATAGCTAAAAACGCTTACGTCAAATGATAAGACTTGGAATTACAGCAGCGATTACGGAAAGCGAGTGCAGATCTTAACATGGCATTGACATTTAGCTAGCGTGCATTTATTAATCGGGCACCGTCCTCCCGTCCGTCTGCCGGCCCATATCGGGCCAGGCTGGGATGGGGGGATCAGCTCTTTCTGCGGACTGCAGAGTACAAAGAGGCACGCCCTTATGAACCTCGCATTCAATTTGAAGGCCTTGTTTTATCTTTCGTTCTACGATATATTGTTGTTTCTGCTGATAGAGGGTATGGCCAAGGGGTTTGACAAAGAGGGAGCATAATTTTTCGCTTGCCCCTGCTCCGTGACTGTTAGTTATAAGCATTTATTTGTGTGTTTATGAAATACTGTTTTATCGAGGTTAGCATAGGTTTAGCGCAGCTGGGGCTCCCATGGTTACTGCAGCACTTCCGTCGTCTTATAGAGGAGGACGCATGATAAGGAACCTCCACAGAATTTACTTTGTGCTTTTGATGTTCAGGTACATTAATTCAACTATTTATGCAAATTGCATTCCGACCCAATGTAACATAATTTGCAATCTAATTTACATCCCATCGAAATAGCTGAAGTATGTTACGGTGTGTAAGAAAGCCTGGCCATGACTCTTTGGGTGGGGGTGCCCGGTAACACCCCCGATAATGAAGATCCCTCCCCGCTGGCACATCAGAAGGCATCGGACAGGTGAGGGGGTGCCTCGTGTGACTGACTCGGCTTATTACTCACCCATCTGATTAAAATTCGCCCCCTCAAATCCCGTTTGTGAACATAATAAATTCACTCATTTAATGCAGTTCTATTATATTTGTAATTATTTTATAATTTTATAGTGCGCCTAATAGCTGATGATATCAGATTTCACACAATCACTACATGACTTATGATGTAAAAATTTTCCTTCAGTATTTAGTGTAAAGCCTGCATAGTCTGTATGTATAATGTAAGTGCCGAGGTGATTATCATATTATAATAAAATTTTCCTTTTTGCTTACTGAGTACTTAAGTTACCTAAGCTACCTGCAAATAAATCAGTGGAAATTGCGATGGCACATTATTCCACATTTTACAGATTAATATCAAATAAACTGTTATTTATTTAATAACCAAATAACAACTGACATAAAAAGTCAGCAGCTTCTCCTTGTTCTCCTGCAGGTTGGCTGCATCTGCAGGTACACCCCTCTGCCTGCAGACAGCGAGAGCCGCCGGCGTGTTCGGCGTCTCAGGCGGGCGGCGGGCGGGGGCACCATCGCAGACTCGGGGCGTCCCGTCACTCTCAGCTTGAGTCGTCTTCGGTGGAGATGTAGCTCGCTTCCGGACACACGGGTCCACCGGTGTGGCCATTTATACCCCAGGAAAAAAACAACAACAAAGGCGGGATGAAAAAAAAACCCCTGGCAGCGCTCGGGTCCCTTTTAAGGGCGGGATGTAATTGCTTGTCAATGAGGCCAGAGCTGCATCAGGACTGCAATTACCCTCCCCCCCTCCCCGCCAGCCCGGCAGCCGGCCCAGGTTACTGCCCCAGCCTCCATCGACCCCCAGCCTCATTTCCATTCAGGCCACACAGGCCTGGGCGGCAGGCCGACATGACGAGAGAGAGCCCGTTCATGCGTGCATGTACCCTTACTGTCCCCCTCTACGGCGGAACAGGAAGGCTTCTTAATCTACACACTCCCCTCTTATCCACACTCCTCCATCTTCCCCCTTTTTTTCCCGGAGAGATCAGGGCCACTTCCCGTTCGGTGTCCCGGCTCCTGGCCCGGCCGTCCCGGTCCCACCCCCCGCTGTGCCCGTTAATGGGCTATCGTCTGTTCTTTCGAACGGCGCCACAGGAGTCCGCCAGCCTGGACACGGCCTCGCAGACGCCGCTTTCTCGCCACCTTCCCCTCGCCCGATTTTTTTCTTGGCGGGCCCAGAATTGGTGTTTAAATCCTCGCTCCGGCGCTAGCCCGGCCGGAGCATGCGCCGCGGTCAGGAGCTGGCGGTGTTTTCCGTGCGGCCGGACGGGACTCGAGTCAGGATGTGTGTTCCTTCCTTTAAATAATTCAAGGCCTTAAAGGAAAAAAGCACAACAGGCACATATCTGTTCATTTGGTCTCCATACCAGTCTCTGTAACACATCTTAAATTAATGCAGAACCTAAATCATTCTCAGACTAAATTAAAAAAGAAGTCCTTCCCGAAGACAGACGTGAAAAGCATAAAACCACCAGCTAATATTTACGGCGTCGAGGAGCACATTCACATGGCCCCCAAACGGAAACGCCTCTGTCCGGCCAGCAGCCAGCATCACCCGAGGCTGTTTCCCTAATGTTTCCATTAAAACTGCCGAGCCCCCCCACCCCAGAGCGCCCATCAAGTTCTTTTATAGACCTGTGGAGGGAGGCGGGCATGTAAGGAGGTCACATCATTTTCCACTCAGATGCTGGCAGGCAGCAGATGCGCCATCTTCCCGCCATCTTCCTGCCTTCTCCCTGCCATCTTCCCGCCATCTTCCCGCCTTCTTCCCGCCATCTTCCCACATTCTCCCTGCCATCTTCCTGCCATCTTCCCGCCTTCTCCATGCCATCTTCCCGCCATCTTCCCGCCTTCTTCCCGCCATCTTCCTGCCATCTCCCTGCCATCTTCCCTCCATCTTCCCGGCATCTACCCGCCTTCTTCCTGCCATCTTCCCACCATCTTCCCGCCATCTTCCTGCCATCTACCCGCCTTCTTCCCACCATCTACCCGCCTTCTTCCCGCCATCTTCCCACCATCTTTCTGCCTTCTTCCTGCCATCTTCCCGCCTTCTTCCCACCATCTTCCCGCCATCTTTCCGCCATCTACCCGCCTTCTTCCCCCCATCTTCCTGCCATCTACCCGCCATCTTCCCACCTTCTTCCTGCGACGTGGGCCAGGCATTTCGTTAGCCATCTCCTCTTTAATTGATTACCCATATTGCTACAGTGCTTATGATAACAGCCCACCCCACTGACTCACCATATGGTGGCCTTTTTAGCGGAGTGTCATTACCACGGGCCTCGCCCCCCCTGGCGGCTGTCAAGCAAAAAAAATAAATGAAAAAGAATTATGAGGCATATGCTTTTAGGTTTTCTGGATTTTCCATCAGCCATATTTCTATCATTTAATATGACGTTTTATGTCATTAATATTTCAGCGAATATTTAGATGAAGCTGAATTCTTACTTGCAATATTCAGGTAATTTTGTTTCTATGGAATAATAAAAAAACATTCAGGACCCTTCCCACCAAACTGTTTAGAATCGCTCTAATATTAACACAGTCCTGACTGCATGACGCTATTACCTTAATGTAAAGGATCATGACGCATGAAATGATTCCGTACTGGTTTTTTGCCTCTCCTTCGCGTTTAGTCCTGGACTGGGCATCTGGCCAGCGCCTGATGGCTATGAATTAGAATGTAAGTGTGTCTCCCATTATCACATGGGTCGCTCTTAATGATTTTTTAATTAAATTTTTATAAAGACAACTTTGCAGAGGTCGGCTTGCAATTAGGGACCCTTGGTGGTTAACAGGCTGTTCATACAGCAATTACTGTCCTGGTCCTCCATCCCCTCCCCCCCAATAATATTTTATTGACTTAATGGTTTAGTTCTCAAATGCATTTGCTAGTTTTGCATTATTGGAAACTGGATGATTTTGTACTGTTTCGTGCAAAGTGGTTGGTTGGTGTGATCATGGGCGCACCTCACCCATTGGTCATTTTGTGTTCCCATAACAACAATGGCCCGGTGCCAGAACAGTTTAGTCAAATAGCAGACCTGATAGTGGCTGCTGGAGGCGGGATGCATTCATCTGCTGCCTAAGTTGCCCATTGACAGATGCCTTTCACAAGCCATTGAGATCACCAGGCCTCACGCTCCCTCTATTCATTCGTCTTCCTTTCCGGTTTTTCACCAGAAAGCTGTCAGGAGGGAAGCGGTCCGGAGTGTCTTTTTGTGCGTCCATTTCTCCCGACACGCCTGAGAGTGAGATCGGATCTGCGGAATCAGCCATGCTGAACGCACCGGCGCACCACAGCCTCCGGGGGGGTGGCGGGGGGCACAAGACACCGGTCAGTCCAGTGTTAGAGGTGCCTTTGGCTCCAAGACTTCCTGATATTAGGGGGCAGTGAACACCTGACACACTTTTACACTAATTACTTATTTCCCTGGTGCCTCCATCTTGATAGAAACATTTCCACACCTAAAACTTGAACGCAAAACCTTTTGGACGGTGTGTTTTGCAGTGCACTTGCCCCCCCCACCCAGCGGCACAGACGTACACGGCGGGCCTGTGATTCTCACTCAGACAGGTTATTAGTTAACACAGATAATCAGGTTAACAAGCAGAATCTGGCAGCAGTACCGCTGTGTTTCGCTGGATCTGTCGCAATTCTCCAGGTGTCGATCTCCTCTTAATCGCTCCCCAAGACCTGCCCGTTCTTATTTGAAAGACGGGTGAATTGTCCTTTAGCCGACCAGCCTGCCTTCTTCAACATTCACATTGCAGCATCCATGGTTTAATTAGCAGAGAAGCAAACGAGTTTAATTAACGTATAAGCACATTTGAGGATTGCATTGTAATTGTCTTCATTGCTTAAGTCGGGATGAAGTCGCAGAAGAACAAATGAATGCTTAACTTATTCAACCAAGAAAGGTTATAGAATTTCCTCATATAAATGACAAACTAACTTAGCTGGGAAAAGAGTTCCTTTGTACGCACTGCAGGAAATGAGTAGCGCTAGGGTAGGTTTCGAAGAAGCAGAGAGGTGGATCCTGCCATACTGGCTAAGTGAAGTATCCAGCTAAGGGGGGGTGTTATGGATAAAAGCATTAGGCTCACTACTAAATGTAAGTTTATATTAGAATCTGCTTCAGAGCAATAATCAGGCCGAGGTAGCGTGTTCTCACACACATCAGAACCGCCGCTCGAGATGGGTATCGAACACAAATGGATGGATGAACATTCTCACGCTTTGAGGCACCGCAGTTCGTGACACGGGTTGATATATTGGGTGCACGTGTTACTATCGGAATCTATTTGTTTTAGCTGTAACGTCTTAAACAACTGGGCCTTCTCACACACCTCAGCGGTAACTAAACTAGAGATTCCCAGTGTTTCGTAAAGTGATCCATTCCTGAAGTTCCTCCAGTTAGCCTTGTAGCTCCTAAGCTGTAGGAGACTACGCAGATATGTGAAATGTCACCAAGGAATCATTACTTTCCTGTAGGCTGGAAAGCACAAAGTTTCCATCACAGGCAGGCCAAAGAGAAGGTACTGCTCTCTATAAACATAATCACACACGGGGATCATGTCGGTGTCACGCTGCCAGCCTGCTAATCTTGGATCCTGTCCTTGAACTCTGAAGCTGCCAGGCCGTGGACTTATGAGCTGTAAACGAGATCCTGTAAGTTAATTTCTCTTCCCATTCCTTAACCTCCCGCTCCCCTTGAGTCATGCTAGCTCTGTCTGATGGCCCGCGCCTGTGGTTTTCGTGTCACTGACGCAACGGGGAGCAACGCGGCACATGCCAAACGCCACTTCATTTAACCTCCGTTAACTTCCGGGCGTAGGAGCGGATGCGGCCGAGTTTGGCCCCCCCATGGAGCCCCGAGTGGGAATGCTCTGGGCTTCTCCGGTAACTGCCGTCATAAAACAGAACCAGCGCAGTGACAGGAGAGACTATAGTGCTGCCATATGATTCTGTTCATTAATTCCTGGAGCAAAGTTAAAAAGCCAGGACCATTATGGCCACATAAACAAAGGGAACATGCTGAGGTCATAAAATGACAAAGAGAGACAGAACTGCGGCCCCACCAGGTCGTTCCGGTCATGTGATCCCATCCTCAGCCGCACTCCAGCCCTGAAGCCACAGCTGTCACTGAGTGGCAGTTACTAGGCTGTCTGAGAGACCCTCTGTGTGAAACAGCTGAAGTGGTTTGGAAGTAGAGCCGGCTGCAGGCACTGGGGCTGCACCGAGTCCAAATGGCAGCACTGCTGATCGCAATAACACCGCTTCTATATCACCTGGCTGATTTCCTAGGCTGGTGATTGATGCTACATTGAGCTTGTAACCTCACTGCTCATTACTTTCCTTGGTACGCTAAAGAGAAGTGGTGGCCTAATGGTTAGGGAAGCACATTTGTCATTATAAGGTTGCTGGTTTGAATCCCCTACCAGCAAGGTACTGTTCTCCAGGTCCTGAAGCTCTCTGCTATGGCTTAAATGTAGATGGCATATTGTGCTATTGTGTGTCAACAATTAAAATTAGTCACTCTCCACAGCTATGAAGACAAAATTTGCCATTTCATATCTATAACAACCTTGGTAAAGTACCGAAGGGCAAACCTTATTAAGTTGGAATCATCTGGTGCAGTGATTTTTATAGGGCAAGGGTCTGTATTGGCCGTGTGGAAAAGGTGAGGTAATTCTGGTTGAGGAAGGGCTTTCTATCTGCGCCCCCACAGCCCTCGCCCTTACCCCGGACGGTGCTAACCACACACAGGACGTCCTCCGCCTCACACATCGGGACGCTTTGTGGAATGATCACAGCAACACGAAGGCTGTCAGTGTGATTAATATAAATTGTTGTCGGGGGTCGGCGAAGAGTCAGCGGGAAGGTGGAGGTAAAGGGAAACATTTTGATCTGTGTGTTTTGTAAGCAGCGAAAGGAGATGAGCATTCATGCATTGGCTGACATATGAATGAGGGGGAAAGAAGACGGACGCGGGCGAGGAGATAATGCTGATGGCCAGGCCCTTTCTGGCAGATACTTCATGTACTACACCAGGCACGCAGTTTGGATTTCTTTGACAGCTCAGTGCATTTCCTTAAAAGTATATTATGCAAAGATATGGTTCACCGCCTCCCATCGTGAGTGCTTTCTCCTGATGGTCAAATTCCACTGCCAGCACCTGCCAGCTTCTCCTGGCCCGCTGTTTATTCACGGGCACCCCCTGCCAGCATGGCACTGATAGATAATTGCGTTGGCATGTGAAACGTAAATAATGGCCAATTTCCCCCCTCTCTTGCCATGCGCTAACTGTTTCCTGCTGCTCCCGTTTGCTTTCCCCTTTTACCTGTTAATTGGACACATCTTCTGCTGCCGATTACTGTAATTGGGCTGCACTCGTGTGCCCCACAGTGAGCAAAAAAGGATGGTTTGCACGTCCTATCTGCATCTGTCTAAAGTAATGGAGGACACAAAACAGTCTCTCTTATCAAAGATGTCTCGTCCTCTACTAGAAGATTTAAAGGCTTTTAAACTGTTTAAAATGAATACCTGGGTCTTTGTCCTACAGTAAAATACAACCTGAAATCAGTGGAAGACAGCAAAGTGCATCCCCGTGACATCACAGAATGTCAGCGACAGGTGATGGATTTTCAGTGATGTGTCGACTATGCTGATCGCTCGCATGTGAAATCCTTGATTCTGTGACCCGATATGCTGTCCTTGGGCTTCATTCAGGCAGTGATGGAGGCCGTCCCTTTACCATGGGCACTTCACGTTAATGCACTTTGCCAGCCGGTTGATGGCACAGGAAGACTGGTGCTCCTCGTGCCTCTAAAGCGCACTGCGTTCTTCCCGGGCAGCCGGGAGCCGGGTTAGCGTCTGAAGCACACTGACGGTGATGGCTGCGCCGGCGTCCTGGCAGGTCGACGGCTGACGGGCAGATCAGCGGCTGTCAGACACCTCCGCCGGCCCGACTCAGCGTGCCTCGCCATCAATTTCCCTCAAGGTAACGACATCAGTGTCGAGAAAGAGCGGCAGACGCTACGGGAAACTCCCACTCGCTCTCGCAGTCAGGAGCGGGGGCGAGAGGTAATGTGAAAGCTTGATAGATGTTATTGATTCCCGACGAGAGAGTTTTCCATGTTAAAAAAGAAATGATCAAAACAGAAGCATATAAGCCAACAAGCGAAGGGGAGCATACACACAAGATCTCTCACGTCGTCTGCCCAGTGCTGCAAGCCTGGGGCCAGGTGGAAACTTCTGGTTTATTTCTGCAGACACTGAATCCATTGCCCACCGCGGTGAAGCACATTAACCAGGTCAACAGGAGCCAAACAGCAGCCCTTTAAAGCAAACACTCGGGTATCTCTTATATTGGATCAGTATACGCGTATGAATAAACGATAGGGTGTTAAAAGTATTTCTTTAAAGGACGCTTGTGGCATGCCTGAATTAATCAATCCATCCATCCATCCGTTTTCTGAAACTGCTTGTCTTGTTCAGGGGCGGGGGAGGTCATTCCCGAAATACTGACATACGTAATGTTTCTTATTATTCACTATTAACATAATTCAGCGTTTTTGTGTGAAGATACCCAAAGTCAAACAGCACGCTGTGGTCAAAGCAGTAAACTCAGTGTTTGCTAAAACCTGGCTGTATTTTCCAGTGACAGATCACTTTTGAATGTTGCAGCAAGATGACTGCATTTCATTAAGTAACAAAGATAAATTTTTACAGCCGATTAAGAAAACAAGCTACTTATTATGGCACCTTTTTTGCAAGTTCAGACCAGGGTGGTGAAACCCTAGACCACCTCTGGAGGTTTTGGAGAGGTGGATCGGTTAGTTGGAGATAAAGCTTGCCGTAATTCACTGTCAGAAGGTTATTATATTCCTCATTAAAGCGGATCAGCTCTGTATCCCTCTGCCTGTGTGCGTGCAAAGTGGTCTTCTTACAGCCTGCAGCGTGTATCGACTCACAGACAGAGCACAGAAAGGTACCAAGTTACCTTCATGGCACTCCTGGCCCGCATGTCTATGGTCACTCGTATGCATCCCCTCTTTCCTGCATGCCAGCGGGTATCTGTTTCTAATCATTCCGTCTGTGGTCATGTTCCATCTGGTAGCAATTGTGCAGTGTTTTAATTCCCCCTGCCGTGCCAAAGCAGCTCTACCACCCATACACCAAGGGCCAAATCAGATGATGTCATCTCTGCTTCCCTCCCTGCCCCCGTCTTCATGTCCGTACGAAAAGTCCATCACTTTATACTCTGCAGCAGAAAAGCCGCCCGTGCGTTTGCATGAAAAATGCATCCTCTCTGAGAGCAGCCCGTTTCCTCCCCGCTGTCCTTTGTCATTTTGAAATGAAAGCAGCGTATTTATTTTGTCTTTCGTGTGGGTAGCATTTGATCGGCGTCATTATGGAGCTGTGAAACGCTATAGCTACGCCAAGCTTAAGGGAACGGAACATCAGTGTCGTTAGCTCTTTACATCGCCATTAAAGTGGAATCTAATACCCAAAATAAGTATCGCGGTTCTGCTCTGTGGAGCAAGCGTGAATTTTTCGGAGCTTTAAATTCAACAGCAGCGTAGCAGAAAACCCTGCATGCACAGCGGTAATATAGGTCGCTGTTTCATGTGTGTGTGTGTATATATATATATATATATATGTATAAAAAGCTACCCCCCACCCTGATTTCTCATTGGCTCTCTGCTACGACTCTTTCCTGCTGACTCAGTAGGCCTTCCCCTTTTCTGCCAGTTTTGTGTTCAAGACGGACTTGGCTGGCCCAAGATACACACATGAGGAAAACTCATTACATTATCATTCGCACAGTTTTCTCACTGCGTGATTAAAAGATGAGTCCCGTATTACCTTCTAAACGAAACAGCTGTAAAAAAGGCAACTGGAACATGAGCTGTAAGCTATCCCACCTGTCGAAATATTTCTGAAATGCAGACATGCGTGCGCCTCTGTGTTACATGAGTGTGCCGATTTGTACCTCCCCGGGGTTTTATTGTCTAGCACTGTAAAGAATGCATTTGTTGACTCGTGGTCTGAAAAAAAAAAAAAAAGTTCCGGAATATCATATATAACGGGGAAAAAAAAAGGTTTTCAATTTACCTCACGGCCATCCGGACTTTGAAAACTGACCTGTCAGGGTGTAGCCGCCAAAAGACACTCGAGGGGAGGTTTACAGCTTCCAAGTGTAAAAATATTTATTACGCCCATTGAAAATAAGATCTGAAGAATGCAGAGTGGAAACAATGAAACTCCATATGAACCAGGGAAGCAACAGTGAATAAATGGAAACGTTATGAGCGGCCGAGCTACAGGCCGAGGCTGTAAAGAAACGCTGTAGCTGCACCTGGAGCTCAGATTTGCATTGCTGCCACCAAAAATCAAGCACGTTCTTTATTTTCCCATTCTCCTTCCTTGTGTCTCCTGCAGCTATGCATCATCTGAAAAAAAAAAAAAAGACTTCGGCATATGGGTCCATTTTTCTGCTTCTTCTACTCCGCGGTCGCTGTCCTCCTCTTGTCGACAGCAGCGTTCAACACATTTTCTAATGATTGTATCAGATTAGTGCCTTGGATGGCCTCCAGGAAAGCAGATCCCGGGCAGATAAGTGCTGCCTGGCTCTGCCTGTGCCTCTAACGCTGACAAATGTAGGCATTAAAAGGCCAAATGGGACAAAGGATCGAACTTCCTGAGCTATCAGAGAGGTCCTGTGAATGTATTAATAGGTGAATGTGCCTTTGTTTGGGAGGCTGACGCTGTTAGTGTGGTTAGCGTGTTACATGCATTTGCATGCATGTGTCTGCATGTCCCCCCTGTAAGCTTATGCCTTTGACCTTTAATGTTAGCTTAAATAACTTGAATAACAGCTCGAAAGAACGATTAAACAGGTTAGAAGGACAATTAACCCAATTATCTTATTTGGGCTCAGCTGGAGCCCGGTATGAGAGTAGGGTGATCTGTTCGATAAACCTGTTTTCAGCAAATTGTGCATATGGGTTCGTTAACGGCGATACTTTATCATGACAAATGACTGCAAGCAGAACAAACAACGGTTAGTCATGCACGACACTGGCAGAGATCCGGATCCTGTGGCAGGTGGGCGATGCGGCAGCGCGTCTGGTCTCCGCTCTCTCCGGTGATCAGACATGCAGACAGCACAACCTGTTCCGAGGCAGGGTGATTCACATCAGCCCGTGTCTCCCTTGTGCGTACAAACTCCCCTGCTCCCCTCGCTCGGTGTTTTACTTCTCCTTGATTAAAAATGAGGATCCAAAGGTCATCCGGGCTAGCGGTATCGAAGGTCAGAGGACTCAAGGGCCAGCACACTATGGCCCAAACAGCTAATGGGCTGTCCTGCGGGTGAACAGATGAGCAGCCTGTCGGACAAATGGTACGAGGCTATTGTTGGCGCGTTGCCGGTCAGCGAAGGCCTGAATATTCGAGGACACGGCACAACGGGCAAAGACAGATCGCCACAATGTGCCGACGCCCCCGATAATAAATGATACGCCGGCGTAATGTTCTGAGACCACAGGAGTGCCGTCTGCACCTCGACGCAGGCGGGCCTACCGCCCGTTTCCGCGGTTGGCCGCAGAGAGGCCATTTGCAGAAAGTTGTAGACGACCGGTAGAAGTTTGCAGCTCCACTGATGGGGTTTATGAGTTTTTCCTTTACAAGGAGCCCTGAGAATCACAGACGTCACTTCCGAGCACATGCGGGAAGAAAGCCATCGCTTTGCTTTAATGAGCCTTTGTTTGTGAGAAGCATGCCCATCCATTTCGTTTATTGGTCGCAGGGCCCCAAGCACCAAGTTTTCTTGTCAATGTCCTGTTGTTCAGCATTACTGCACTTGCTCATTAAGCCCCCTTTTATGGTCGTCGCCTCGTCATTTGGGTTGAGGGTAGTGCGAGTTTGTTATACCTTGCCGGCGAGAGGACCCACGTGATCAGCCAATCACTGCGGCTTGGAGGGAAAACCCTCGTGTGTAGTTTCTGCAGTGCGGGCCGCTTGCTGAGAAATGGCCACCGATGGGACGGGAGGAGGGAACCTCCCACCGAAGCAGACAATCAGCAGAAGCATGCCGGTGACGGAAGAGGAAATCAGAAGGGGTGACCCTATTAACGAGGGCAGGTTGTAGCAATCGGGTAAAACAAGAGCCAATTAAAGCACCACTGGTGCTGCAAATTTTCATTAGACTCGCCAAGAATGCCTGAAAAACAGATACTCTTCGTTAAAGTCTTCATGACCCTCCCCCGTCGTTCCGCGGAAAATGCCTTCGGAACAAACGGCCCGGGATGATACAGGTAGCGGCATGGCGACGGAGTCCCTGTGAAACGAGATACCTTTCATCCTTCTGGTCATTTACCCACAACAATACATTCACAGGGAGATGAAGAATCAGACAGACGTAGCTTAAGTTTGTCGTTCTCCCGTCGTTAATTGAGCCGGCAATGATATTCATTACTTACGGTTGCCTCCGGCACTCGCCGCCCCCTGATAGCCACAGAGAGCGGCCCTGCAACTCAGAGCTGCTTAATCTAATGGTGTAACAATTGTGCCGGAGCCCCAACTCATATGAGCAGGACTAATGCAATCTATGAGAGCCGCTGGAATCGGGGCATAATTAGATTGGCCTGTTCTCGATGCACACCACACTGACTCACTCCCTGGAATTGAACTCTGCTGGAATGGACCAAATTAACCCCTACACTGCTGTAACGGCATCTACGAGATTAGAGAAAAAGTTTTAGAGACCCCTGCGAACGTTGGACGTGGGCAGGTTTGAGCTAGTCCCCATGGGTTATTACCCTACGTGACAATATCCAGGATTCCAGACACGGTGAGCCCAGGGCAAAGTGACCCGAATAAATGAAGGAAGGCCGTGTCCCGTCTGCTAACTGTACACATTAGCACAAGACTCTGAGGATTGAAGGGGTAGTCAACCCGATTAAATAATTGGTATGTTCTCAATACATCTTTGAACGGGCGAGATTCCTTAATTGTGCTAAACAAAGGCTAATCGTGTGGAATTGATTAGCACGGCTGGTGCTTTGTGACCCAAGATTCCCCGCTTGCTGTTTCCCTAAAGCGCCCTAATTGGCTTTCAGGCTGCAAACTTAATCCACGGGGCTGTTAACCACACAGCGCACAGGGATGATATGCGTCTGAAGACGTGCGTGCCTTTTAAAAGCGGATACTCCATATGTTAGGATATTTCCATCTATCTTCTGTAATCGCTTATCCAGAACAAAGCCTGGGAGTCCATCCCAGGAAGCACCGGGAACAAGACGGGAGACACCCTGGATGGGACCCCAGGCCATCACAGAGTACACACTCACACCAACTGCAAAGTAGATTCACCAATCAATAACATTTTTTGGTTACTGGCGGAAATCCATGTGAACACAAGGAAAACATGCAAACATGCTGATGCACAAAAGAGGGCGGTTAGATTCAACCGTCCAACTGTGCAGCCCTGTTATAAGATTTGTATACTAGGATTGTGTATACAAATCTTGCATTTTGCAGATATTGGCACAGGGCTAAGAAACAGAGTACACTTTATTTTGGGTGTTATTGGCGGAATAACCCCTTGCTTAGTGCCAACAAGCATTCGAAACTTGCAGTCACATGACGCAAGCAGTGGTGCGCGTAGCACGGGCTAATCGTTATGCGGCGTGTGGTATTTTTACGGCCTGGCACGGCTTCTCCGAGGGCCCCTCCTCGTCCACGAGCACCAGAGGCTAACGGCGCCTTGCCTCGGGCAGTTATTCAGTGGCCTTACATCAATCGGGTCAGCCAGCTTTTTTAATTCTTTCGACAGAAGCAGCGGTAAGTAGCCGGTTTTGTTTAGGTTGCCCAGTAACTGGAAGAAAAACAGGAATAACTAAGCAGCTATGGAATTATCCATGGCGAAGGTTAGAGGAATCTCAATTCTGATTGACGCGTGCTGATTCTCCCTTACAGATTTACATTGGGGTGTGGCTGTCTACACAACACAGTGTAACGTTTAGTACCTCTGACCCCTCCCACGGCACACGGCCGCTGCACTTTCCCATTTCACACCTTCTGCCCCGTCGTGAGCTGTCACACGGCATGACCGTACAATGACAAACTTCATCTTAGCTTTCATTAAAAAGGTACCGGTGATCCCTCCAGGATCGTTTTACGCTCTGCAGCCGACGGCGTGAGCTAGATATCATTCGGAGAAGAAGTACCAGATGTGGCCCCCCGTCTCTCAGCTACCCACGTGTATCCCCTGAGCTGTTTATATTTTTACCTGGATATTGCTGTGAAAGTGACCTATTAAGCTGACAGATTTTTTTTTCTTTCAAATGTCATATGTTGCTTGAAGAAAGACTGGATGCATATGGTATATAATACATTCAATGTCCTAAGAAAGGGCAAAGCAGATACATAATCCAATATGTGTATGAATACAGCTAAAAAGCTCAAAAGATTATTAACAATGAATAATGCAATCAGCAAAACCAGAAACATACGTACTGTGGATGTCCCAGTATCCCTTGATTACCAAAACGGGCAACGATGACCTCTGCTGGTCAGATGTAGCGACATAGCTAGTTTGTTTGGTTTCGAAAAGCAGCATTTAGTTTGCTTTGGAGTTCAGGAACCAGCATGTAAGGCAGCCTGTGGGTAACATGGCAAACCACAAAAATTCTTTCGCAACAGCTGAAAAAAGTCAATTTTCCAGTGCAGGCACTACCTGCCCTCTTCAGCAGGTGGCAATGTAAGAATTAAGGTGCTTATCGTATCTGGTTTACTGGGGCCGTGTATAAAGCAGGACCCCTGGGCAGAATGGAGCGGGGGCCTTGCTGAAAATAATTTAGAAAACCACTGCCCCCTCTGCTCATGTAACACCAGAACTGATGTAATTAGTCTCGTAAACCTTCAGGGCACGGGAAACAGTGGGGAGAAATATGACCTTCAACGCAGATGCCTGCCCTCCACTCGTGTGGATGGTGCCCTGCAAAGGGATTTGCTGCACTGGTAGACACCCCCCACCCCCCTTAGTGCACCCCCATCGCCCCTTTTAATGGACCACTCAATTTTTATTGGTTCATTTATCTGTATGTTTGCAAGACAGGACGTGGCTCTCAGAGCTGAGTCCTCTCATTCGTTAACCCAAAACTAGGCCTGACACTAATGTGTGGTTCCACCCTGCGTTTCCATACAAAGTTTCTCTGGTACCTTTTTTTTACCGGGTGGGGTGGGTAAGTTTGAGGGAAAAAAAAACGTATTGTACTAATGAAAAAGCAGACATTTAGTTTATTGCATATGATGCAGTTTATTGGATTCATTAATAATTTTGCAGAAAATCTTATTAAATATGTCCAGAAATTAAGAAAAATGTGCATACATGAAAAATAACAAATAAATAACAGCTACAAAAAACTGGTAGAATTCCAAGGCTGAACAGAACAGTCTTTATTGTAAAAACAGTCCAGTACCGGATAACTGTGACACAAAAGAAGAGAGCAAAAGATTCCTCCTCGATGTGCCATTTGGCTAATCGACCCTGCCCAGGGAGTACAAACCAGCACATAAGCTGGAAGCTTCACAGTTCAGGGAAAACCGCAGGAGGACACCAGAGGACACCGAAACGAATGTTTACACAATCCCGGCTACAAACCCGAAGACACTTTCCTTCAGATGTTGACAGAGAGGCGCTTTCTGCTGATCAGACACGTTTCCAGGACCCTTTGAGTCCCTTTGACTGAGAGTAACGATTGGGGAGGCCTCAGCCACGTCGCCAGCGCTAGGCTGCCCGCCCGCCCACCTTCCGGACGGCACATACATATATGCATGAAACCCTTCTGAAACTTTAATAAGTTTGCACCATTAATCTAGATGCCGTTTTGTAAAGCGAAGATTAAAGTTTCATTTGTATTTTTCTTAAGCATCTCCTGCATCTCCATCTTTCTCCTCAACCCCTGACCACCCCTTGGACAGTTAAATATTAATCGATGCTGAATCACGCGCTGTGGAATGTTCCGTCTCCTTTCTCCTAAGGACAGCCGGGACCGCTCTCGGATTCCCACCACGAGGGACAGGAGAAAAAAGGGACAGGAAGCGACATATTGGCAAGGTAAAGGGTGGACAGGCTGATGCAGAATCCGCAGCTGACCCCAGGCATGTCAGACACAGCATTTAAGCGTGTGACACCACCTGGAATCCTCAAATTCTGTGTTGTAAGAACCAAGGTACTGCATCAAGAACAGGTCTGAAAGCAACAGTTTCTCCCACTCTGCTGTAACCCCTAAATACACTCAGATGGCACCCTGAGATGGCTCCATGTTAGGATGACAAAGTAAATCGTTGCGTAAAAGAAACTTTTTTTTCTCGGCGTTCTTCAATTACAATTTCAGAATAAATTCCGCAGTCATAAATCATCGTGGTATGCAAGTCAAACACTCACCGCGGTCTCGGATTCAAATTGCCAATCTGGGGGGGGGGGGGGGGGGGG
>JAODKL010000034.1:20208349-20233051 GCA_026780765.1 Petrocephalus schoutedeni
CAAAAAAAAAAATAAAAAAGTGAATCATCCGAGATTGAAAAAGCCCAGTAAGTAGGCAAGGTCTCGGCGCGGCGCCCCGCCCTTCGCGGAGCCCACGCTGTGAATGGAGGCTGAGCAGCCAGGGGGAGTGAGACGTGCGGCGAAAGACGGGCAGGACGCGAGAGGAAACCATCGTGCGATCCCCCCCCCATCTCACCCCATCCCACCCTCCCTTCATGTCAACGCGACTGGGCTGCGCAGCACACGCCGGCAAGGGGGAGAAAACCTTTAGGCATGGAGCGGAACTGGCCGTCTCTCGGCAGCGAACGCAGCGGCGCCAGCAACTTTGCGACTGACGCGCGGTCTCCACGCAGCCACTCCGGGCATCTGCCGCGTCCATAGGAGCAGGACGCGCAACGGCGGCGCAAGAAACAACTGAAATATCTCCTACTTTGCGAGAGATCGGGAGTGCAGCGAAAGGTACCAGCACAGGACAGTGTAAGAATTGCATATAACCCTGCGCTGAATATACCGCTTGGGGTAAGTGAGAAAACCGGACAATTTCTTGCAAGCCAGTCGTATTAACTGGCTTCTGTGTTGCGGCGCTGCAGGGATGATGAAAGGTCGCTTCTCACTTCTCCAGAAGAGGATTCTCTTGTTTTTGTTTCCTGAGGCTGAAGGCGTCTGAATGAAATAAACATATTAAGCGCAATTCGTTTTTTTCCCCGAAGATTGGTTATCAGATCGGCGACGCATGTGGGGGAAAAAGTATGGGATGCGTCTCTGTCGGCGGCGTGCGGACGGACGGCTCCGGGGGAGGATCGCGTCTGATCTTTAAGGCGACTGAAGTTTAAGTAAGTTTATGGCAGGAAAATGGGTCCAGGAGATAAAGCGACGCGTCTGCCCGTTGACTGAGTCTGAAGAAGGACATGACAAGAGCACGTTTCATGCATCAGATCTGGAGCGTGGAGTTTTTTTGGATATAGAAACAGTGCGACCAACCAGTGCAGAAGAGCGGCCAAATAGAAACCTTTATTACCTTTGGTCTGAACGCGGAATTTATGTTTACTTACCTGGGACTTTACCGGCATGCAAAGACTAATCCACCTTTAAACATTTTTTTGCGCAGCCCTGTAACAAACTTTTGATACATGTTTTCATTGCTGGTGATGCGAATGAGGAATCTGGACGTGGTACGTTTACAACTGAGGATTTGAATCGTTTTTTCCCAGATGTGGGGAGAAAACTAGGATTCCAAATGTATGTACTGGAATTTAGACCACGAAAGCCTTATTATCGTCTAAAAAGCAAAGGCATTTAAACTGGTGAAAACTGCATTTAATCGACTGGGGTGGTTAAAAGAAGCTTGAAAACGCACCCGCTCGGTGTTGGCCCGATGGACAAGAACATTTCAGCTTACCAAATGGAGTTGTCACTTTTTGCTGTTGCCCTCATATCTTGGGTCTCGGTGTGGGCGGACGATAGCAAGGTGATTTCAGACAGATATGCAGTCTACTGGAACAGTTCAAATCCCAGGTAAGGATGGGGAAAGGGGCAGCTTCCACCACGCAGCCCCACACAGCATCAGCGCTCATTTACGCCCATAAGACATGCCCTGGAAAATGCATTCCCTCCAAATAATTTTCGCCAGCGTTTAAAGATATCGCATCTATTGGCTTGTTTTCCAATATTTCCGGACGGGCTTTAATTGCAGTCTGCAGTCTGGGGTATTGCTATGGTTTTATCGATTGCAAGTGATGCGGCTGCATGAAGTTTGCGCAGCTGAGCGCTGTGGAGACTTAGGATGGGGGCATCAGACTTTACAGACTATAGGTTATATCAACAGAACTTTTGCAAAGGCCACTGCATGTTCCCTAGCGGTGCCTTTTCTGGTCGTTTTCCCCCCCCCCGCCACTGTATTCTCATGTCTTTGAGTGTGGCATCTATGTACACTCAATGATTTTTGGGGTCTTTCGTTTATGAATGTGGTTTATTTGTTTACTCGTGGCTCGTTTTATGCAAATATTTAGTGCTTTGATTATATAATTCTTTTATTCTACAGTCCTCTAGGAGTTAAATGTTACATAATAAAGTATCATGACTAAAATATATACAAAAAAGTAACCTAACCTTCGGTTTTGGGTTGTTTCTATTCTGCGCCATAGCCCGGTGTCGAATATGAGGTATAGATTGCGTCTGTTTCATCTGCTCCTCAGTTTTCAGTCAAATTTATCCTGTGATGTAAGAATATCCTGTAAAAAGATTTTAAGATTTTATCTGGGATTTATCTGGAAGGATCCTTATTGTTATATAAATCAAAACTATTTCTAATTTTTGTTTCTTATCAAAAATTTAGATATTTCAATTATAGATTAACTAGTAGGTTATTCTTCTTGATGTTAGGTCTTTTGGATCTGGGGACTCACACTGAGGCTGACTGAAGGTTGTACATATGCTGGTTTTCTTTCCAGTGAAATTCTTGGGCCCAGTTAGTCCAGTTTGACATCAAGCAAGTATTGTATTTCTAGGGTTCTGGGTTCCAGAACAATAGCAATTAAAGGCAGCATTTATTAAGTACCGGGCATGAAGAGAGATCCAGGTGAACTTTATCATATGAGGGAAATAAAAAATCCGAAATGTCAGACAGACTTTGGTTATTGAGAAATGGAAAATGAGTATCTGGAGCAAGGCAGCAGAGATATGGCACAGAATGCTGTGAGTTTGGGTCCTGTTATTTAAATGAAGAGCAGGCCGGCATTGTGCTTTGGAGCAATAATCTACAGAGCCTTAGTAGGGTAGGTAGGGAAAAGAGCACTCTGCTGTCTCTGTTAAAAATGAGCTCTGCAGATGGAGGACCTAGAAATGCTCAATATGTGGTCAGAGGGGTGACTTGTTCTGGCAGGGTACATCTGAACATGCCCACCGCATAGGAGTGTCTTTAAAAGCAATGAAAAAACGATGAAATGTGGAAATAATGTTGGTCTATATGGCTCTGTGAACATTCACAGCTGCATCAGTCAAACTGCGCCATACACAGCACTCTGATCATAGAAAGTTGCCACATTAAACACTTCAGGGTTACCTGTTCTCACAAATCTTCATCTAAATAGCACTCTTTTCAAATACCTTGGTGTTAATGTAGGGAAATCACTTTTCTTTAACGTCTTTAATCACTATTCACCTTCCATAGCCCATGCGCCATGCTGCGGTCGTCTTACTGTTAAGGTTATGCAGTGTTTGCTTGTCTTGATGTTTTGAGCCGGGAATGATTTAAGCGTTGCGGTTAGTGATGGGAAAACATTCCCTGGATTTTGAGAATCCTGCTTCATTAGAAACTTGTGGATTAAAGCACACCTCAGGGAAGCAAAAAAGTGAGCTTTGCATGGGTGTGCCAGAGTTTTTCAGAAGTCTGCCATTAACATGCGGGATGGTGGGGCTCATGAAAATGACCTTGTCACGCAGTTTCGCCATGGACAAAGTTAATTTCCACATTTGGTGCACTCGCATCACCCATGCCTTGAATTATAATATATATTACTATTTTGTGTGCTGTTGACGCATTGTACAAATTTTGATCTTGCCGATAACCTTGTAGAGGGCCTGTTGGTTTCCCCCTCACTCATCTCGGCTGCATTTCTCCCACTTTTACCTGTCTGTTTTTTTAATTGCCGAATTATTTCAGCATTGTTGAATATTAGCGCGCTCTCACGAGTACATCCGAAATGTTCAATTTCTTTGCAAAAAGTCCAAAAGGAAGGGAGCATATCAGTGAAACAATTATGGTGAATGGGTTTAAAGTTGAGACTTATGAATATTTATAATTTAGTTTGCCGGCTTGTGCCTTTTTTCCGGCGTTGGTTTATAGGGCTTTGTTTCTGGGAGCGTGCCACTGATAACGAGGCGCACACTTGAACTGTGGAGAAGTTAGGGTGCTGGAAATACAGCTGCAGGAAGCATCAACTTCACAAAGGAGCTGCTTCTGCGAGGGGAACGTAAACGGCTTATAAAGTGCCAAAATGAGGCCTCCTTGTTACACCTGCACAGACAAAAACACCATGATGAGGAAGGTTATTTTAATCTGCCTTATATTGCCTCTGATCCACTAAGGGCCAGGTGCACCTTTTGACGGCTTTCGATTTTTTAACCCCGCGAACTGGGTGTCGGGTTCCATAGCACTAGACGTGAAACCATAGTGTTCCTCAGCTCGTTTATGCGGGTTCCACTGAGTTCTGCCGCATTCTTTTTTGCAAGGCTGTAAATGTCTCGACTTATTACGCTTTAAACTAGAATTTGAAATGTAATCCGAATATTTGAGGTAATAAAATACGATGGCGGACTGCGTGTCAACATTCTGCAAGTATCTGCATGCTGCATGCAGATGTCAGAGTCCTCAGCGGTACATTTTAACATAGTAATCTTAGTTTTTTTTTTCTTCATGAGGTTTTTAAGGCCAATCGATTGAATATTTTTATGAACAATATTTGTCTGTTTCCTTTCAATTGTGCGATCTTTACAAAAATACTGTACCCCACCTCAGCAGTGCATTTAACTTGAGATTTAAATATAATAATTAATGTATTTGCCTTAGAACAATCCAACATTACACTTCTGGTATAGTTTTCTGAGGGTTTTTTCAATAGTTGTTAACAGCTTTGCAGTTAATGTAAAATGTTTTGTTGCCAGACCATCCACCTGACATTAAATAAGTGTACATGCTCACAATTTAGGATAGTAGATGTATTCTTGGCAGTAAATTCACAGCAAAATCTCAAATAAAGCTGAAATTAAAGTCTAATGACTATATTCAGAATAAGCATGTTACATATTTGGAGAAATTCATTATTAGCAACAGCTCTCACATTCGGCTTTTGTGCTCATTATTTATTTAGCTTTTCTATACATAGATTTATTTAGAAATATTTACACGGATTTGTTCTTAAATCACATTTGCTGATCTTCGTTGACCCATTGGTTGATAGCCTTAAGACGAATGTACATGTTAAATGTAAAGACATCAATTATCTTTGTTTTCCCAGACACTTATCTGTATTTTCAATCTCGTTGGCCAATTATTGATTGATTTTAATAATGTTGGCAAATACCGACTTCCTGTGTTTTGTGAAATGTTAAGTTTTTTGTTGTACTGTAGCATTCCTTGACCTAATAGGGTCATTTATTAGCAACCAGTCTACTAGGCTCATGTCACCGGCTGGCAGATGAATTGGTCAGCAGTATTAGCTATTATTTTTTACACTATGGGCCCTTCCTCCTTCAAATAAAATGTATTAAAAGTTGGTTTCAGGTCTATGATGTAGACCATTAGTGAAAACATCAGGATTGTATTGATTATTCTCTGGTGCATCTTGTTACTTGTATGGCAACTTAAGAGAAAACGGTAGGGAAATGGGGTTCATCAGTCACTGGAATTACACTGCGGTAGATATACTTCTGTGGCACTTCATTTCTTGCTTACTCTTGTTCATTGTATTCCTTTATGCACCGTAAAGCCTTTCACGCCTTTTCCGTTATACGATACGCTTTGTGAACCTATTTTACAGAGGTTTCTGGAGATGAGCTTGAACAAAGTGCAGAAAAGAGAAAGGTCAACCCAGAATGTCCTTTGTGATATCTCTGAAAGGCTTTTATGTTTATATTTACAGTGCGTTTTGTGTACTTGCATAATGTAGATGTTCTTATCAAGTCTGACTGGGACCAACAAGGGCATTTTTAAAGCTTTATTTGACTTCGCGTTGACCTTGAAGATCCATTTCAAAATGGCAACTGCGTACTTATTTTGAGCTCCTCTAGATGGCGTAGGCTTGTTTTTTGGCTTGGGGAATGGTCCCGCCGCCATTTTCTGATTATTGTAAAGGCGGCTGTAGTTTATTCTAGAATAGCAAATTGACGCGAATAAACAAGATGGAAGCGGAGATGTTTGTCATAGACTTATTTAGCTAGCTCTTATATCTATTTTAATAAAAATGTTCGTCTCTGTAATTAAGCAGCGATTTATAAAAGAATTGTTTTTTGAAATGATTCACGCTATTTAAACCTGGAATATAATGCACTAAGCGAAACTTATAGGAGCTAGTAATTTTTCGCTTCAATAATGTCTTTTTGATTAACGACATAGTAGAATATGGTAAGATGAAAACGTAAGAGGCCAAGGAGTCATATGTGTCATTTTAAAATGCCCAGTATAAACTTAAAAATTTTAAGAATATGTATTTTATACTTGTAATTCTCAAGCATTGCGTTGAACTTTACGTTGCGTTAAACTATGTTCAAATCGCGATCACTAAAAAAATCTGCATTTGAGAGTCCTGCTCTTTCACAATACTGGATATTTCGGTTACTATTTAAAAATCGTTTGCCCTTTTAAACATGGGAAAGTTATTAAATATTTTGCATTGTAAAAATCATATTTAACGGGTGGCACTTCCTGCTGGGCTGTATCTCTTTCCTGCTGGAGTTTTGGAGGCACTTGATAACAAACCTCTGCATGAGCAATCATGGTTATTGCTCTACTGGTGCATTGAACATACTCCGGATATCTGTATCGTCTGGACTTCCCAACAGCAAGTCAGCTTTTAGTTTATCTACCCAGACATTGATGTTAATTAATTTTTCAAATTTGACTGGGCAGCACTTTGGGGGTCACTTGGCCTATGTGTCTACCAATCAACCTTCTCCATATGCAACCCTGTAATTAATCGGCAGTATCACCAGAGTGGCTTCCAGTGCGATTTTGGGCCTGCTTGTAAAAAATTAATCTAGCTTGGAATAGCATGAAGTAATAACATTATGATAATTATTATAATTGTTGCATTCTCCATGTACCCAGTGGGGCACCTTTTTTGGGGGAATGTTAAAAACAAAAGTATCTTCTCGTTAGCCAAAAAAGAAAAAAAATATGGAGGAAAGTAAAACCCCTGTAGAGACAAAAGTTACAGCCTAGTTAATTTTCTTTTTAAAAATCTTGCTGGTTGACTTTTAGCTGTATTGGTTTTTCAGTGGTTATCCAGGGTAAAAGTTACTTACAGTACTTTACAAATATAATAATCGTATATGCTCCACAATGTAAATGTATTTTATCAAGCTTCTGACCTGATTTTTTATTTTTATTTTTTTTTGATGACTGAATACACAAACAAATTCCTAGCTGAGGAAAACTCTTATTGGCAAAATAAAAACCACTTTCACAATTTATTTTTCCTTGTCAAATACAGCCTCTATACACTTTCCATACATGATGTGTATTGAGGAGTCAACTACCCTATTTAATTATATAGCTTAAAATAAGGAACTCATAACATTCATATTAAAAACTCTCTTTCTAACTGTAGATGTGGCTTTGTGCCATAGCCAAGTCAGTTTAATGTCTTCTGGTCACTAGTTGTTCAGGTATTTTATACACTGCAAGGCACTGGAAGGAGGGAAACGAATAAAGAGAATAAGCATAAAGACATATAACCATATTGACGAATATAACTACTAACTACTTGGTAACGAGTGACACTCCCCCCTTCCAGGAAAAAAAAAAAAAAATCCAAATAAAAAACATTAGATTCTGGAGAAAAAAAAAATTACTGCTGTTGTTTGAATTTTTTAGTCTGTCATCTGAAGAAAATGAATGGAATATTTTAAAAATTAAATGTTTTTTTTTTTTGGGACACAGTTGTACTAGCTCATTCAAGATTAAAGCAGTGCATGATATCTACAGAAGCAGTTGCTGTGAAGGGGGAAATCTCTCATCAGTAATCTAGGTTCAAAGCTTCATTAAATAAAATGACCTGAGGTGAGTATGGGTAACTTCACATAAGGGGACAGTCTTTCTGCACCAATGTTAAGCAAGGTTTTGTCAATGCAAGGCAAATTAATAAGACTGCTATCTGCTATGTACTGCTAAAAGACTGCCCTATGTGTATTCTTTACCTGGCTGAGTGTGCTGTACACTGAGAATGTTTTTGTGGACATATTCAGCAATAATATAATCGTTTAAAGTTTGGCAAGCTGTTTTTTATTGGACCATTCATTATCTTTTATACTTTTTAGATGGTTAGGTAATTGTGTTGTATATTTCTGAACATCTCAAGAGCACAGGTTTTGCAGGTAAGGATTGGGATGTACTCTTAGAAATTTCACCCTGCAGGTATAAACATATCAAGGTTAATCCTGCGTCATTCTAAAAAGGCTGTTGTTTTCTTTTTGAAATTTGGTCAATTGTAATGCAGTTTCATTTCAATCATTTATGGTGCAAATAGTGCTCCTCCTATGATGTATAACAGCATTGCTGTTTATATTTATCATTTTGGGTATTTTGAATGTATTATTTTATTATTCCTGAGAACAATATATATCTATTTTTTATGGCTGTCAGTAAATACGAGATACAATTATTTATTCTGTTTAAAGTTTTTGAAAGTGGACACAATATTACATTGCTAAAATCTAATATAGTACCACTAACATTACAGTTCTAAATATGCATTTGAGTTATAATTCAAGATTTCAGTGCTACATTCGAAAATACAAGTATTTCTTTTAATAACAGCATGATAATACAACACTGCCTTGTTAATAAGATTGCAGAAAACTGTTTTTTATTTAGTTTTACTATTCGATTGCTGCTAATGTTTCTGGCAGTCAAGGTCAATGTGTAATGTGCTTCACGGATGTGCACCTCAGTGACTTTTCCCGAACTTTCCCTGGCTAGCTCTCATCTGTTCATTTCACTCATGAGACCATGGGGAGAATGACAGACTCAGTTTAATTAGCATATCGTACATTGTATGCAACGGCCAGTATAGCTGTTTAGTCATTTAAATATTGAATATTCAGATATTGATGACATAATGAGTAATGGCTTGTGTTCTATTTCTGTTATTGATTTTAGTTTGAACGGTGGTGTGAATATACAGACATTTATTTTGAGACATCCTATTCGAGGCTACTATCGTTTATCAACCCTACATCGGCGTATCATGTTCGAATTTTTATATGTAACCTTCAGTATTTTTTGTGGATAGCAGTCTAAGAACAAACAGCATTATAGTTTAGTTATGACTTTTTGCTTATAGAGTCGCATTTGGAAATTGTTTCTGAACATCTACTGAATACGGCCGCTCTACACTGTTGACATGGTCCTAGTCGTTCCATGATTTGGTCGCACAAGTACCTGAACACGCTGAAATCTGTTGCAGATTATGTGTGCTTTCAGAGTCATGGACCTGGTCAGTCTTGAATAACACTGCACATAGACTCGCTTTCATTTTTAAATGAGGAGACTGCAGTCTTCCTCTTGAACTTTCCCTCTCATCTTTCTCTCCAGATGTTGGACAGAATGTTGCCATACATTATAGAGCCATAGCTGACAAGACTACAGCTGAAGCCCTTATTTGGAAGAACCCTCAAAGACGTCAAGAAAATGTCCCTCAAATAGAGGATGCATGGTTGCCTAATTTTTTTTTTCTATCCACACAACATCTCTTTACATTTTAAAATCCCATATGACCAATAATGTAACCTTATGGATCATGTTACAAACTTTACCAAGCTCTGTAATATGCATTAATCTTATACCACTGTTAAACATTAGTTTAGCCAGTGTAAGGCTATAAACCAGTTAGACCAATCGTTAAACATCGTAATGGCTTGTTATTTCTAAAAGAAAGCATCTGATAAATACACCTATGTTCCTCGGTGTGGTAGCATATAAAAGTATTGGTGGTGTTTCTGTGATTAGATTCTGGAAATAGTTGTTTTTTATTGATGTATACGCATGGTACATTAGTCTGTCCTCTTCATTACTGCTTCACTACATTCTTATTTGGCTTTTACAGGCATCAAACATTAATTGAATTACTCTAATGGAGTTCAGACTTGTTCCTTTGAGTAGTTAGATGTGTTTTAGTACAATCTGAGTTTTGGCCGAAGATCATAATTTGTTTCTTTTTACAGTGACATATTACTGAGTTCCTGAATTGATTCTGGAATGTTTATTATCATTATTATTTATTATTATTACAATGGCTTTACCTGCTGCATAACAATTTAAAAACGCTAAAACAGGCCCATGGTTCGCTACATTTATCAACTAAATCATTTTAATAGACTTATAAATAAATGGTAGCTAAGCATATTAAAATGATGTGTGCTAAAATATTATTCAAGAAACAGTGCATATTGCTACCATGAACTGTACTCTGTCAGAAGATCCTTATGAGGGATATGGAGGGAAAACAAAGATATACTGAATGGAATTTAGTCATGTTTTGTTAATTTGTTAGAAAATAATTTTGAATTATTTCTGATGGTAGGATGAGTAATCACAAATTTCATCTGAGAAACTGCTTTTTTTGTTGTAGTTGCGGGTCTTTGTTAAACAAATATATGGAATCATCCTTGAGTTTGTCGAAGAAGATAGTGGAGGTATTATTTAACTGACCATTACTCTGAGTTTATTTCTGAAAGATGCAAACATTAACTGTGTGCAATACATTGAATACCAAATTGAACGCTTTATGTGGTTTTGTCGCTGTAGTGTGGAAACGGAAATGTTGTTGTTGTTTCTGACAGAAATCTATTTTAAACTTATTAATGAAATTGGGTTTACCATTACATACATTTCAAATAGTAAAAGTACTTCTGTAGTTTTGGCAAATCCTACCTGGCTCTTTCACTTGCTGTACTTATATTCTCTGCGAAAAACAACTATAAAAATACAATGACTAAATGAATGAAACTTCCTTTTTACACGCCATTATTCAATTTTGTGAAATTCGTAGAAGCTAGAAAGAAAAATAAAAAATGCTACATTATGAATATATTTTATAATGCCTGGGGTGTAATCAGAAGATTAACTAAATAGTTGCTTCCCAGCTAGCTTTTTGGTATTCATCTATGTGTAATCATAATCAATACAGGTAAATATGAATGTTATTCAAATAATCTTCAGTGACCATTAGTTAACGAGTTACCAAGTTATCACTTGGTATCTCCAAGGACTGCCTAAACAAGAACCCTTTTGAAGAAAAAAAATTGTATTAAAATGTTATTGTATATTTTTGTAGCAAAATAAGCCATTATATGTGTTTAACACGGATTTCCTCAATATTAATGTAGTAAATGCTCCACCATGCTTGCTGTTAATGTCATGGCCTGCTGCTTGAAACATTATTGAATATCTTCGATAGGTAGTATAAATAAATTCAAATATAAATTTGAGTTTAATAATTGCATTAGACTTTGTTGCTAGTTTTTGCGAAAACAGCTTAAACTTCCTTACTGTAAAATGGATCCTTAACTGTCAACATTTGCATGTTTGAGCACATTTTGGTTTTGGCAGACTGCCAAGCCCGTGCGCGGCTAATGGACACCCTGAATCCTGAAATGTAACTGTTACGTTTTGGAAGTGCACACTGTGCCTGTTATCAGGTCATTGTCTTCTGTGCATGCTATCAATTCATCACCTTGTGTGCCTCCTGTTAGGGCACAGAGGCGGCCTGGACTCCGGTTCCCAAAAGCACCATAGTGATAATAAGATGATTGTAAGTTCAGTGGAGCTCAGTGCAACTTACGATCATCTCTGCTCCGTGATTCTTTTGGGAAATGTGCCCCAGATCCTTTTATTATATATAGAGGGTGTTTGCTCTTAAAATAGCCCTTCTAGTTTTTAAAACTAACGTGAACAGCTACGAAATCTGAATAATATAATCCGACTCAGAATATTTCTCGTTAGTTAGTTAACAATGAATTTCTTTTGTTAAGCTGATGTAATTGTGGTACAATATTAAAGGTTATTAATACAGAGATTAGAAAAGGTGATGTTGCATCATGAATAATGTTGGAGCATGAAACTTGACTAAGAATGTATACAAAGGAGTGATTGCATTTGATTGCATGGTTGTATGAAATATATGTTATGAATCCTAATGTGCATACCATATGATCATTCTGGATAACACAATATAATACAAAAAATAGTAACAAGGACAATCTCATATTAGAAAGTACGTTTCATTTATTTCACATGAAGGCCTTCTATTAAGTGTTTGTAGGGTATTTGTAAAATATGACATTTTAAAAATTATGGTATTCTTAGCATCATTCATTCTAGAGGTACATTAAGGGAATGGCTACGGTAAGGTGTAATTAATTTCTGAGCATATGCACGTACCCATAAACATAATGATACATTAATACATATGAGTTTTCGCTAGATATATGAGTTTCCGTCTGATGCATATTATGAATGTAAGTCATTTAGGTAATAATTCAGAAGTTTTTGGTGTCATTACCGAAATTGGAGGCGCCTGTCTGATAATTTAAGTCATTGCTAGCAGGTATTGCTTAAACAAATGGCTGTTCTTCATAAAAATCTTTAAACAACAAGCTTACTTCTTTTGCAAGATTGCTGGAATCCTGATTAAAGCTATTTTCTCAACTTGATTTACTTGGGTAATGGTTCATAAGTAATAACCCATAATGATGCATGGAAAAGCAGAGCTCATCGATTTATAACGCAGTACATAATGTATACAGTATAATTTAGTTTATAGTGGTAAGACAGAAAATGTGCAGAAGCAGAATATGGCATATGATATATGTGCAATATGCAGTATTGATTATTGAAAAGGAATTCATAGTTTGTTCAGTTTAGTTATGAAGATGTATCTTTTTACAAAAGTACCCTTTGTAATGTTGAAAAAGAAAATTAAAGAAATTCTTATTTACGATGATGTTTTTGTAGTAATGTAAACTCGCATTGTTTCATGTTATTTAGAATATGATTTTAAATTGTTAGAAAATGACATTTGTCTCGGCTGTATTTCTGTAAATTCAGGGAAGAAAAACAGTCTGCCGCCTTTATCAAATGATGCTGAACTGTCATTGTCTGGTTTGTAATTAAGAATCATACATTAATCAGCGAAATTTCTTCTCCGCCACATGGTTGGTTTTTCCATGTTCCCAGCAATGTTTTAAGGTATAATTCAGTGTGTGAACATCTGCATTGCATACAAATAGTCTTCCTTATGCTGAAAAAGGAGATACAGAAGAGCTCTTATACTATAGGCTTTACGGTTCATCTTATTTGAGATTTGGGGAAAAAAGAAGACTGGAAAGAAGAAAAGCTTGGGAGAAGAGTAGTGTTTTGCTCGTGAGACACCTTGGAGGGGTCTTTCCTGTACCGCAGAGGTGTCAAACCTGTCATTCTCCTGACTACAGGAAAGACTTGTCTAGAGGTTTGGGGGTTTATTGTGTTTTTCGGAAGGTGTGTGTGGTTGGGGTTTGGAACAGTCAGAAAACGAAAATGCGCAACCTTCTATTCCTGTTCAGTTCCTCTTTCTGTTATGTGTGGCTAGAGAACCTTGAAAAGAACTGAATACTCACCCTGATCCAGCCAACGTTATACTTATGTAATCTTTTATTTAGGAATCATTAATATTTGTTCACAATGCAATTTCAAGTAGGTGCATTCATTACAAATCAATAAAATAAAAATAAGGTTTATGCCTTTTATTCATTTTCGCGGCCGCATTGGAGATTTTCATACCTTGACTGTGCAGCCAGTAAATGGTGAAGAAATCAAAAGTTAAACTGTGAAGTTAAACTCGCCGTTCATGTTGTTGATGACTAAATTGGGCTTGTTACTGTGAACATTTTTGTTTTCACATTATTACCTTATCAGAACTATTATAGGTGTCATCGTAGTATATACAGGGATCCGCAAATTCACGAGATGCAGATTCACTATTGTGGCAAAAAAAGGAAAATGATAGAAAGGTAAGTGAAATGAAGACAAATTGTTAAGGAACTGCAGGTCCAGAAGTGCTTACCAGTGGTATTTTGTCATTTCCTGGGCCCTGAGAATGGTAACCCTTCAGTCATCTTTGTTTCCTCATTGATTTAACTGTGGAGAACATTAGCATTTAGCTTGATACTGAGAATGGTGTAATTTACTTATATTTTATCATTTATATAATAGCATTAGGTAAAGAAATATAGTAAATATATGAACACAATCACTTTTTATTTTTCTTCATAAAACTCTTAATAAATAGCAAAATAATGTTTATACTTTTTTATTTGGGGGGTTTATTAGAACCTAGCTTTTTCTAGTAAACGGACTTTGAAATGTCTTTTTTTTCAATAAGTTAATTGTATTTTTCATCCATATTTTGTGGGGGAACACATCTTAAAACCTACAGCATTGATTTCCTGATACTTTTGTTTACATTTTATAACATAATATAAATAATGAGTAATGTATCTAATGAATTCCCAGCCTGTTTTTATTCAGACCTTTTATGTTTATTTCTCAAAGCATTATTTACGTTCAGCACAATCAAGTGCTAGGTAAGCTTGTTCATCATATTAATTTACTATACGTTGCTTACTTTCGACAATCGAATGAAAGCCCACATAATGTTTTATTTGGGGGTCACTAACTCAGGTTGCCACACATGGTACCTCATAATGTAAATCCTTTCCTCATAAAATCAATGTGCAACCTGCAATTTACTCATGAACAACTGTATTTTCTTACTAGATGCAAAAATATATACACACAGATTGTTGTCGTATTATTTTCAGCTTCTTTTGCGACAAAAAAAAAATCAATAATGTTTTTATTATCGATTGCCCGTGATACGTTTGGTTATGTGCCTGCAATCAAGAGGTCTATAGTCAAAATGAGATGTATTCAACTGACAAGAATGAATTTGCATATTGTGAAGAAAGGTAAACAAATCTATATATTTTTTTCCATATAGAGTCTTTGGTATGAATTCACAGCATGCAGAATTTTTTACTGAAAATAAGTTTTAAAATGACATTGGGATTTGATGTAACATTCGCTGAGTATATTATGTTGGTCCCATTAAAAGGTTAAATGGGAAAATGAGAATCAGCAAATTAATTACTGCAATATGGAGATGTTCACAGAAAGCCAGCAATATTGATTTATAGAAGACAATTCAAAATATGAACAATAGCTATTAATATTGCAATGACTAGAACTGAAAAACAAAATCTTCTTGTGACTTTTTGTCTGTTACAAACTGGATCAGAAATGTCTTGCCATTAAAGAATTAATTTATTTAATTTTATAAAGATTCCGGCCTTATATCACAGCTTACAAATTTTTATTGATGTGTATCAATAGAAATTTGTATTTCGAAATGTATCAATATTTGCTTTAGTTAATGTTTAAGCAGTATCTCGCCTTGGTATATAATGCACTTGAATACTTTCTTGGCCATAAAATATTATATTCAGGTTATTCTTGATTAGCAGATAACTGGAAACAGGAAATTTAGGTTAAATTAAAACATTTTCCGAGGTCCTTGGATGAGCTAGTGTCAGAACGCAGAAGTGCCATGATTTAGCGCTGAATTTAGCAATAAGCTAAAACAAAGTCGACACAGTTTAATAAACCAAATGGGCTTCGAACTGTGTTTGATGAATTAGTTGTGAAATGGGCACTAGATAACCATGCTGGGAGTATCCAGCAGTATTACTAGCTATATAACAGTCCATTCTGGCTGGAATCAGTGTATCAGTGGTCCTCCTCTGAGCTTGTCATGGACTTACCAGAAACCACTTGAAATAAAATTTTCATTGGCGTATTGAGAGAGTTCAGGTGAAAGCTTTGTGACATGATGCACAAACAATATTGGATCAAAGTTTTGGGTCCTGAAACGATCAAAACTGGATGATGCTACTTGCAAAACTAGCAAGTTGGATGATATAACCATGCTGCAGAGCTTAGTTAACTGGTTGTGGTTTAGCATATTGCTGCATTTTGGTGGTAGGGAAATGGAATCCTAGCTTTGCGCCAGCAGGCGAAATGGGCAGTCAGAATGGATTTGTGCATGTACAACAGGGGAATCGTGTGTCCAGGTTTTGGAGAAATATTTGTCACTTCCAAAAAAACCCTTTGCCCTTTACCTTCTTGAACATCACCATGACAGGACCTGGTGTACAAGAGACCCATGGGACTGAAATTACCCAGGAAAAAATGTCGCAAAAGCCATGCAGAGTGGTAGGCATGAAAAACATCTACAGCAGTCACTGGCTCTACAGTGTAGGAGTTCAGACGATGCTAGATGCAGTCTGTCTGTCTGTCTGTCTGTCTGTCTGTGTATAAGTAGTCACTGTAGTAGCATTATTTGCATAAGTAGATCATTTTAAGATGCGATAGATGCAACTTTTGCTAATTCCTGTTTTGGAGGGAAATAATGTCAGATAGTGGGAATAGCCTTGACAAGCTAAGACAAGCTACCGCAATATCTTGTACCCACAAATGTCCAAGACTGAATTTTTTTTTCAATGGCATCAATAAAGTCCATTTTAATAATTAAAAGATAAAATTTTATTTTATGTATTTTATTATTACATATTACTACTAAATGCTATAGGCTCATGGTCAATGTTTCTCATTAGCATTTTGCTGACTGACACAATGATTTTTGCCACATTATAACAGATTAAGTTTATTTGTTATTTAAAAAGCTTTGTGAATTTTTAAATATGTTACATAGATGAATCAACACAGGGGAGGCCATGCTGTATCAAGAATGTAGCTAACGTAGAGCCTACTGCCGCAAGAGTATGGTACTTCATGTGTTGGTGTTCCACTGGCGTAAAAACCGGTACCGGCGCTGAATGACAGCACAACACGAGGCGCGGTACTTTGTGCTGAATTTGAAAAATGGCTACAGTATATATGGCGGGGCAATGTGCGATATTAATACCAATATTGCATATCTCACATCGCAAGGACCGCGACAATCGGCTGGGTTGAGATTATACGTTTTCATACCGTCTACTGTTATACTGATGTTTTGCTAAAACATTTTGGAAGCAAACCTTAGCAAGCCCTGCAGTTTTATTGATTGTTCCTTTTCAATATAATCTAGTATTTTATTTTAAAAATCAGATAAAAGTTTACTGCAGCTATGTTTGCAGGAGCATTGCACATGTTCTCCGAGCCTATCATAATTACTTTCACCCTAGCTGTTTAAATCATTCCTGGACGGGTTTGTGAGAAATTGATTTATTTTGAACTTCTTTTTGTTTTATAAATATAATATTTAAATTGCAACAAAATCATATTGTGATATTTGAAAATGTTCCAGTATTGTGCAACCCTAGTATTTAATAGCAAATACGTTATGTCTTGTCATGACATCCACATTTGATCAAATCTCCTATTCTAGACTAGATTGCAGTTAAATCTTAGATCTCTTCATTTGTCCACGCATCCATTTAATCTAATGTCCTATTGTTACTTATCTTTTTTACTTTGTTTGTCGTTGTTTTTTGAGATGCTTTTTCAGGCCGGCAGATCTATTTTGTGTTTGCGTGGCAGATAATTTGCATTATCAATCGACAAAAACACTTTTCCCCAAGGTCACAAAATGCCGAAAAAAGGGACAAAGATGGTTTGATAGTTTTGGTACTGGTACTGGTAGTTGACTGGAAATCACTGGAAAAGGGAAAGTACTGAACTTTTGTACCAAAATGACCATATGTTGTACAGTGAAAATGCAGCCATTGTGAACAGCTCCGATTTCGTCGAACACCCTTGCACTATTACCTTATTTACTGTAAATCACATCATTGTGTGTGTCGGATCTCACATTCTCATACTTTAGATTTGTTCAACGTAATGTTGCATATCACTTTGACACTTTTTGTTATTTGCTGTTTACGATATACAGTATACACCCTTACTGTTTACCAGTGACATCAATGACTTTGGGTCATAGAAACCATAGGTGCCATGGAACACGAATACAGTTTTTTTAGAAATTACGTGCCAATGCATCCCAAAAGTGTTTGCTGTGATTTTCCACATGTAGTGCATTTGGGCACCGTGTCACTTGAAATTTACGTCCTGCATATACGTGCATCTCTGTAATGCAGCAATGTAAAGAAATATGAAGGAATAATGTGTCCTCGTGGAGTAATCCGGGCCACGGTGTGACTCATGGCAGTGTCCTTGCTCCTGTGTGATGATAAACTGCATTCCCACCTGCGGGCGGCGATGGAGAAGGCTGAACATCAGGACAGGGGGAGATTACAGTGCCTGTGTTGCCAGTTTAAACAGGATTAGCTATTTCGGCTCAGGTGCTGCCGTAATAGGATTAGGGACTTCCTTTTCTTGTTCATCCACCGTTAAGCCGAATTACGGGCTGAAAACAAAGAAGGTGCGTTTCCTAACTAGCGGGTGCGCATAGGTATTGTCAAACGCACAGGGGAACACGTAGCTCTGTGGCTGCCCCACACCTTGGGGGCCAGGTGCGATACGAAATATTCTGAGGGCTGTTCTGCTGAGGCTCTGCGGCGCAGGCTCGATGATCTGCTGACCTTCGTGGTCAGAATAAGTCAAGCGACGGAAGTTATTATTCGACTTATCTGGGATCTGGACTCTGACCATCCTGTGCATTCTGCTGACATGTCCAGGGGACTCCAAATTCTAAAGCGATTAATTCTAACACTGCAAGACAGCGATAAGCAGGAAGTCAAGCAGGCACGCGTTTCAGGGGCATTCCTCACCTACGTGAAACACCTAAATAGAGCCGTTTGTCTCCTGCTCCTAGCGTGGCTCGGAACAAAAATGTAAATCCACTCGAATATGTGTTAATGCTGTATATGCATTATCACCAATGTATTTTTCCGTACTCTTGTATGAGACGGTTGTTGTAGTCAGCTGTGAAAAGTGGCGAATATCTCTTCAGTGCCAGTCTTGTGGGGACCCACAGGAAAAATGCCTAGCTCACCAATCCAAAGGGATCTCTTTCTAATCCCAGGGTTTATCCTTCAAAAGCCAATCTCTTCTAGAAGGCTTTGAGGTTGTTCACAGAATTCTCCGCTCCTCAGCCTTTTCTAATGGGGAAGTTAAAATATCTGGGTGTGGAGAATAGGGTGGGAGTGGGTTATACCCTAAGGAGAGAAGGCTGGTGGGGGGGCGGAGACACTTTGGCTGTGTTTCGATCCTCCAGAAGATAAAGTAAAGACCTGCGAGAGATCCCTGTACTCTTGGTGCTCTAGACCAGTGTTCAGTATGTTGGGTGGGGGTGGGGGGACCGGGGAGGCTTCATTTAGCAGCTGAGAGATGAATTTAAAGGCAGCTGACGTGTCTCCCTCGGAGGGCTGCCTTTGCCGATGTCCTCTGTGGGATTCCCTGCTCCCGCTTTGTATTTGCCCTCCAGAGGAATTTCAGCTCTCTCAAAACCCAGCGTTGGCGTTTCTTCGTCACCCGCATTCGGTACGTGACACTCGGCACCGAGCGAGCGGTGGGTCACCGCGGCTGTAGCGGGGCGGGTGCCAACTGTGCGGCGCGAGCCTACAGGTGAACGTCCCGGCCCTCTCCGAGAGGCACACCTCATAAAATTGAGCTGTTGTGTCTTGTTTATCCTTCATGAAAAGTGTGTAGTACATATTTTCCTCTCTCTGTGACAGCCCGCTGTACGGTTTTTGGTTCTGCTGGTTTTTCGGAGACCTTGTGCCTCACCGGGCATCACTGTCTTGGCCGGATTCCCAGCGAATGCCATCATGACAAGTCTAAAGACCCTGACTTACTATCCCAGCAGCACCTCAGAAGAATGATGGTCCATGTGGTTTAATTTTACGCTGCCAGTCTTCCGCTGCTCTCCAGCTGTCCTGGAGTTTTCCTTCCCGTAGTGCCCATACCCACGCTCAGTAAGTACTGCCATAATGTCAGTTGGAAGTGAACAGTCATTCACTTTTTGGAAAGGAAGAGAAAAATGAAGGAAAAGTAGGTCGGGACCCTTAAAAGCAACCAGTCGCCACGCAACATATTTCTTTTCTCCAACCTCCTGTTTGCTCGTTTCTGTTTGTTTTCTGCTCGTTAATAGCTTATATATGTAGGTATTTTCAACAAAAAGTAGTCATTTTGTACAGATCAGTTTATTTCAACTTTTTTTAAATTTTTTATTCTTTAACGTTGAATCAGTGCACTGACAAATGGCAAGAGTGACTAAGTTTGGTCCTGAACCAGGTTCCATGTTCACGTTTCAAACTCTTTGCGGCCTCATCTGTTTTATGACCTGCTGTCTCCAGAGAGTTAATTATTATAGCGACTCCTTCTAAAGTATTTAAAGCGTTTAATCGGGCGGTCAGGCTTTTTACCTCTCGCCAGATGCCTCAGATTCCAACCTAAAAGGAAGCGTTTTTCTGTTTTTTCGAATGGAACTACGACGCCTGCAAATACGAGTGTGAACTTGCATCCAGGAGTGCATATGAAAGTTCAAGAGTATTGTTTAGTCGTTGTCAAAAATAAAGTGAAGCATTTGGCCATCCCACCAACACGCAAATATTTCATAAAAAGCGATTTCTTGTTAAACGGATGGCATCATTGTTAGTGTTAAACAGACACGGCACCTTCCTCTAACAATAACCCTAACCCTTATGGGAGTCCATATTCCTCTATGGCTGATGTCACCGAACGCCGATGGCTAGCCTCACATTGGCCTCCTGTGTTCAGTGTCTGCTTGGCCGCCTTGCGTGATGTCCGGAAAAGACTGGGTGGAGTCGCAAACTGAAATTTTATTTGGCCGGGAGAAGCCTACGAGGCAGACAAAGGTGGATTTCACATTCAGATCAGTAAGATGAACTTCTAATATTAAGAATATTGGTTAAAATTTACAACCCTAATGGCAGGCTGCATTTTCCACAATAAACTGTAAAATGACGGTAATTTTCGAACTGTAAAAAGACAGCAATTTTCCACCCACCCTGGAGCCATACTTTTTACTGTTATTTCACAGTGTTTCTTATCTATTGCATCTATTACCGAGTACAAAACACAAGCCCGAAACAAAGCCAAAAGTACTTCCTTGGCAAAATTGTTCAAATGGCCAGTCTCTGTGTAATTTCCCCCGCTGATACCGCTCCTTTTATAGCAGTTTGGGACATGGCAATTACCGAAAACCCGTAAACTTGTGGTCATCAAAAACTAAATGAACTGCTCCCTTAAAGCGTCTATTCATCTGGGGAAAAAAGTGCTCACTGTAAGTCATACCAAGGTCTTGGAAAAAGTAGCAACGATTAAATATCAAGTCAATGTTTCAGTGCAGAGGTGCACTGGAAAGTGGAATTTAGCTATTTATAAAAGACATCACCCTTTCCTCAAGCACCCTCTTTATTCTCCTGATATAGATTTTTCTCTGAAATTCAGGAATACGGGTAAAATTCGATTTGCATCCTGAGTGCTGTGTTTACTCTCTGTGGGGCGAAACGGATTCTTGCTGTGTGAGACAAAGCCATGTGATTTAGTTTTTTTCTCCCATAAAGTAGCCGTTCACATGAAATCCTGACCTGCGACAGGAAATCTTTACTGAACGATTATGCCGGTTTGCCCCATGCCCCTCCAGAAGATGGTCGCTGCTTTTCTTGTCTCAATGGTTTCCTTGAATTTATTTTTTTTGTTTGCTATGTGCACAGACATTAACAAGCATGTCTACTGCTTTCGGGCCGACGTCTGTTTGGGAGATTTTTTTTTGGCTCATTACCAAATTGAAGTGCCACGCCCAATGAAAAGGGGTTTTTCAAGATATAATCTTGAGAGTGCCCTTTAGGGTTTTTTGTCTGAGGTTGTGGTGGGTGGACCAGCTATTAGGTCGTTAGCTTTTTAAAACCAAAACACAGACTTATTGTGCTCTGTGGTGCCCGGTGGCCGAGCTCAGCTGGGTGCTAATGGAGGGGAGCGAGGCGAAGGTGCTTTGTGATTGTTTTAGTCATCTTCCTGCAGCCCTGAAGTGGGCTTGGAAAAGAGCGAGGCCTGTGGTGTTGGCCACCGCCATTTCTCAGATATTTCGGTGCTGGGTCCCGGTTATTTGGACGCAGCGGTGGTGACTCGCAATAGTTAAAGAGCTTTATTAGTTCCACACTAGATGTCACCCTCTTCTCCATCAGCTCCTCTTCGTCACTTTCATGCTTCCTGTCACCTAAGCGTGTATCTTCTCATTCATCTGGTGGTGCCGTCCTGAAAGTAGTTTTATTTAATTGCCCATATTGCACAAGACAAGCGGGATCAGAAATGATGGACGATCCTACGGTACATCCCGCGGCTCTTGGACGTGGGGCCTTCCGTGCCGATTTAACCCCACGATGACTGAGGTGGGGTATCTGCTGGGAGTCGAGGTGGTCCAAGGCAGGGTACCGCGCGCCGCGCTGGTCCCGCGTTGGCGACCCGACGGGTGGCGGGGAGGGAGCGCCGATGACCAGGACCGTTTTAATCTGTCTGCGGAACAGGCAATTAGGGAATCTTCGGAAGCTTTGGGCCAGTGAACCTTTTATTGTGGAGTTCACCAGGCACACAGGGATTAAACTGGCCGAGAGGGACTCTCCTAGAAGGGTCTTTTCTGCCACATTAGCTTCAACAAAAAGGATTACTGTGGTGTAGGAAAGGCGCCCCCCCCCCCCCCCACTCGTCCGCCCCCCATCTCTGCCAGTGCTCAGTAGTTGCAATTAACTGCTTGTCCCATAGAAAGTGAACTTGAGGGGTCAGTCAATATGAGTATACTCCTCATCCAACACCCTAACCCTTTAGAGGTGTAATTAGAAAGGAGAGGAGTAGGGGCTGAGAGGCACAGAAAGGGGAAGGGGCTTTCATTCAACCTTTTTGTAGCAAATGAAGGCTTGTTAGTTGAACCAGGCTGCTTGGCTGGTCAGCTTGAACGGGCTGTTGGGTTGGGATGGTGGCCTGGCCAGGGGTACACAGGCGCAGCCAATAAGACGCCGGGAACACTTCACTGGGCTTGAATGCGAGAAGCCCACACTTGATGATCCAACTGTATCTAATATGCCAGGGAGAATGGCAGCCCATTATATGGATTTCATTTGAATGGGCCACGGAGTCTATTTGACTGGAAATCTAGATGTTGCCAGCCTTGAATGGCACGGCCAAATGCTCTCACGCACATTACGGGCCAGCGAAATGAGCCTTGCTGCCGCGGCCAACTCGAGTTTCCCAAGTTAAAAGCGCATCACGCCGAAGTTGGCCGGAGCTACCAGGAGGCACAGAAAATAGACACGGACGTATCATCTGCTAGTCATAATACTTCTTTGTCTCCTTTTACCTCTCCTTGCTTGGGAGGGGGGGTCTGTAAAATGCCACTGCTAGCTCAGCCTAGCCTATACTGTCTGCCCTTCCCCCACCGAGCCTCAGCGGGTAACGCGTGCTAAACAGCAGTGGCCTCCTGGGGGTCCGTGCGGGTCACAGTGGCGCTGTGCATTTGGCCTCTTAATGCGGCCCTTAATCCCAGCTTCTCCAGAGGGGTATTCTGCGAGACTCCCTATTTTTTTTTATCTAGACCCCACCCCTCCCCCTTCCCAGCTTTGTGATGTGGGCTGAAAGTGGCCAACCAGCTGGCCTGAGACGTTCTGTCCTAGTCAAGGTCAGGCCTAGTCTAAACCCAAAGCCAAAGCTCTATACATATACGTTTTTTTCATTCCTCCTAGGAACACGGTGCCCCCCCCCCCATCCACTCCCCCCCAGTCTTCCTCTGTCATATATTCTTTCATGCCTGTGATAATTTCATGTTAGACTGTGACCTGGTTCTTCACAAACCTTTGATGGTGGGCCAACACAGGAAATGTACTTAAGGGCATTTCCGTGTCTTTCGTAATTTTCAGTGTTTCGTACTCGTCTCGAGAGCCGGTTACAAGCTCCCAGGTCATTCTGTTTGCTCTGTCTACCGTTCCAGTAAACCTCTGTGTCAATCTATGGACCCTTGCAGAACTAAGAAAATAAAAAACATATCAATGGTTAATGTCACCAAGCATATTCATCCATCCATCTTCCAATTCCTTATCCTGTGCAGGGCCACATGATCCACAGAGGACAATATACTAAAATAGGATTTAAACTATATATATATATTTTACTTAATGAAGTTTAATTAAATGACATCATCATACTCAGTAGACTTGCTCTGACCCTCGGTAGACTTGCTCGTACTTTGACTACAATGTGATATTTCAGTCGGCCCAGTGTTCAGTCAACATCAGTCTCATCTCTGCAAATTAAACCCATTACCTTAAGCTCTTAAACCGCGTTTACGTGATTGATGAGCATCGATCGGCGTAGATACGCGCATCTCGCACAGTGCATTATCCGGACGTGCGTATTGCCGTCGTGCGGTCAGGGGAAAACCGTCCGTCACCGATGTTTATGCATCGCATCATTGCTCTTTATCCCAAGCCTGAAATCGCTAATGAGTCGGCCGGAGCACATTCCCGTTTTCCTAACCCGAAGGCTGCCCTAAATTCTTCAGCACGCGCTTCGGCGGTAGAAGTCAGCCTTACACTGCTTTGCCGTTCCTCCTGTGTTTTTTTCCCCTTCTCATTTTTGGTGCCGCTCACAAAGTGCCCAGAGGGATTCTTTATTAGGAACATTTTCACAGAATAAAACCTTAACAGATTGCTTATTGATCGGCTTTGGAGCCAAACAGGGAGAGGCTAGGAGAGCGAAAAATCAGGCTCCCGTTCTCTCGTCGGCCCGGCAGCACCTGACTGTGCTACCTTTCTCCCCCCCGCATACCTGTACCTGTGCTGTGTCCAGCCCCCCCGTACCTGAGACCAGTGCTGTCTCCAACACCTCCCCCCCCTGCCCCCGTACCTGTGACCTGTGCCGTGTCTAGCACCCCCCCGTACCTGTGACCTGTGCCATGTCCAGCACTCCCCTGTACC
>JAODKL010000034.1:20262214-20278947 GCA_026780765.1 Petrocephalus schoutedeni
GGGAGGGGGGGGGGGGGGGGGGGGGGGGGGGGGGGGGGGGGGGGCATCCAGAAGTAATGATATTCAAAGCAGGTAATTTTCTACTATGGGCCCAAGTTACTGGGGACAAAAAACATAGAATACAGCTGGTTATATCTGTATTGCTAATGAGGTCAAGTAAACTGAATTATTATCCACGGTCATGATCATTTGGCTCCCCTCCCCACCCCACAAATAGTGGTTCCAGCCATCCTTTCTGCAAGGTATCTGCATATATACTAACATCAAAACCATGCAATTAGATCCAAAAAATATGTAGGACTCTGTAAGCGCGCCCTATGATGTCTCATCTGGTAAAAATGAATATTTAAATGCAATTTTTAATGGAAAAAACCTGAATGTTTAAAGCAAAGATATTGGTGCAATGGTATTCTTGCAGGATTTGACTCTCCGGTATACTGACTGATCTTATCAGGTTGGTACCGTTCACTGTCGTGGGTGGGTCGGACCGAGGCTTTTCCAAGCATTTGGCTGTTCAAGGGCAATCATTCATGTTTCCTACACTCTCAGACGCAGTATGTACCGCGTATAACATAATACTATCCTACAGCAGGAGATGAGATGTCTGAATATGACGCACACACATAGGCCACTTGTCATAACAGAGCCGGGGCCTTTCAGCAGCTGTGGTAACAGGTCTGCCTGGGTTTTCGCCGATAGCTCTGCCTATTACGGCAGGCTTGAGTTCTGTCACCGAGACTTCGTGTCCTGAGTACTTGAAACTGGGTCCAGACTTGAGCAGTGGGTATTTAAAGTAATTATGTACCATGAGCAGTAATTGAGGTCGATTTCAGTTGTCTTAATTTTTTCGTGCACTTTTTTTTTCCCTTACATTTTTGTTCATTTTCTTTGTCACACATGTGGAACTGTTAAAATTTGGAATGCCACATAATCACAACCAAATGATGTTTTTGAAATGTTTTTATTTCGGGGCTCATTTTCAGCCTTTGGAAATGACGATTGCTAGTGGAATGCTCGAAAGAGCTCAGCGGGAGTCCCCCCCCCCCCACCACACACACACACACACACACACACACACACGATCATCGTAGAGTACAGACCTATAGTACCTCCCTTGTTCTCGCTATAAAAGTCTTTACGAGCAGACGGCCCATTCAGGCTTCCCCCGAAAACGCTTAATGTCCTGAATGTGGGGAGAAAAATGGAGAGTGACCAATGGGTTGCTGCACTTGTTAGTGCTTCATTTATATGGCCGAATAAATGAGCGAAGATGGAGGCAGGAACGCCCAAAAGCGAGACGAGTCATAGACTGCGCCCCAGCAGTGTCCAAGGTGAGGCAGACGAGGGGGGCGGAGTCTGAGTTGGGACTCCTCACCGCATACTGGGCCACTGAATGGGGCTTGTCCTCTTGATAAACTCCCCACCCTCCCCTGACCCTGCCTCTGCGGGAGGGATAGGGGCCGCCAGGCGGATGGCGATGCAATCGATTGGTCACGGAGGCTCGGCGGGTTAAATGACAGAATGGGATGTTTCTGGACCCGCTTCCATGGCAGATGCCTGGGAAACATGCGAGTGGGAACACCGGGAGCCGGCCGCATAGGAGCAACAGGTCAGCGGAAGCTCTCGTCAGAGAGATATGATGCACGACATGCTAGAAGTTCCTCTTCGGGAGTACTTGGACGCGTAGGGAAGAAGCAGACAGGCACAACAAGTCAGATATGGTTCCTTGGGTTCTAGACTACTCCTGTCAGACCTGAAAGTGTTTGAAGAACTTTTTGTTCTTTTAATGTTAAGGGAATAAAACCACCATATCATAAAAAGACTTATGGGAGGTTCGAGGTATGCATTTCTGCTACTGCGACATGACTGCAGTTTGACAGCACTTTGAATACTTTGTGCAACACATGCAATGGAGCGGCATTATCACAGAGAAAGTCATTTAACACCGAAAATAGGGCTTGACCCTCTAATGTTGTCATAACTCAAGCTGCAGCTTTTGAGCCGCCCCAAATCGCAGGAACTTGCAGGTTATAAAGTGTTCTAGCGGCAATGGCTTATGACAAAACCAAAACAAACTGTCAGAGCCTTATATTACACCAACACCATGGCTTGAGTTACAGAATAATGTTTGGAGAGGGGTAATTGTGAGAGTGTTCAGCTGTTGTTTCAAGATAATTCTTACGATGGGGAGAAAATATGTTTTTCCAACATTAGGACTATGTTAACATTCTGAGAAAACAATGTGCCGAGTTTCCTGAAATATTAGCTAATAGCCGTGTTTCACCGTGAGCCAGCCAATCACAGGAGCTAAATACTCACCCTCCAGGCCCCCAGGTCCTTTTCGAGCTGAGAATGGAGCGGTTGAGTCACCGGGGATATGAAAAATAGGGGAATAAGGTTCTGTGCGATGAAAGCACAGGTCGAGAAGTCTTGAGACATGGCTAAACTGGAGACATGCTGAAGACCCCTCCCCCCCCAAAAAAAATCTTCTGTGGAAGGTGGGAGGCAGAGGCAGGCCTCTGATAGTGGGCGGAGCCAGAGCCAAGGTGAGCCACATCTAGCTGCGGAGGACATGGACGATGACCTTGTAAGACTTCCACATTTTGAATGAGAACTTTTTTTTTTTTGTTCGAGAGCTATTTCAGGACCTTAAGTACAATGTCATTTTGGCAACAAAACAGTCCGAGCCTTTGTGCTCTACCTCAGAAAATGGTTAGTACCGATGAGCTGTTTTATAATTAAGGGGATACGGGGGATTCCAGCGAGGCCCCCCATACGTGGAGCCATGGACAGCAGATTTCTTACACTTGACACGGAGGAAGCTCGAGCACAGCTGGGCCTTGATCACACCTCTCATAAATCTTATTTTAAAATTGCGGTACATGAATATGTGGCTTTGACGGAATAAACGGCATATATGGGAGATTAATTATGGACCGGGTTAAACTGACAGGGGAAAGTGTAAATCATTTGGTCTGCTCTCACTTGGTTGGCAGACAACAGTCTGTTTGACAGAAACCAGTAATTGGGAAAACCTGGCTGTGGCTCGATGTCTTCAAACACCCTCCCTCGCCCTGCCTTGGGTGCTCGACTTGCAGCTTCCAAATCCTCCAGTTTGAGCGTCCGTGTAATTTCCACTAATTTAGTCTTCGGTTTCACAGGAACAGTGCTTATGAAATCTGATGCTGGGGAAAGAAAGTGTCTTGACAAGAAGTAAAACTGAAAGAGTGTTGAGGTAGGAATTAAATCCCGGCTCCGGTGTGGAGTGAGCCGTCAGCTGAAGTCTCATTCCTGTGTCGCCTGCAATTAGGTGCATTTTCAGCTATTTGTCATTTTTTTCTAAAGAATAATTATGTCATGAAGTTCATAGCTCCCTTATACAACGTATGCGATGATAAATTAAACCCGGACTGATATTGATCCCGAGACGTTTAGGTGCAGAAAGGGTCCTTGTTACTCAGCAAAGTAACATGAGGTGTTCTGACACGTCATTAGTCAGCTGGGGGCGGAGGCAGCACGAGGGGGCTGGGCCTCGCCGAGTTGCGGACGCCGCGAGAACACGCCAGCAGGCCAGTTACCATGACACCCATTTGGCGTTCACTGCTGGCACCTTCCTCCGGGCCCCTCTCGTAGCCAAAAGCTCTTCCCAGCAGGTGAGAGCTCCTCATTAGCTGCCGGGTAATTAATTGTCAAGCACACAAAAGACAGACCTCGGCCTCCGCGGGACCTTTTTAGGACCTCTCATCCTTTGGCACCCTTTAGATCATAAGCACCGTCAGGGTCAGCTCGGGGGCTCATCTTTGTGGGAAGACCAAGAAGTAATTCATCCTTAGAAAGCCACCTTTCAGCAGTGCTTAATACACAGTATATGTACTCCTTCAAAACAAGGTCCCGCTCAGGTTACCCCTGTGGGCAGGTCCGCCATCAGCAGATAAGATTGTCAACACAAGCCATGACTTTAAAGGGGCCTCCTAAGACAGCCGGGACTTGTTTTGAGAGTGCTGACAAAGGGGGTCGGGCGGATCACAGATGTTAATCTTCACCAACTTGCGTCTAAGGGGTGGCCTCTCCAACCTGCCGATTTCTGAATCAGACACACGAAGAGAAGCTCCCTCGGCCGAAGGGAGCATTTGGAGCCTCGGACCGAGCTGGGGGTGGGGGGGGTTCGTGCTGGCTAGGGCAGATGGCAGAAGGATGGGTGTCACCAGGCCCTTGAGGAGCCGGCGTTGACGGGAGCCCAGGGAGGTGGTCTCTCCCCAGGCAGATGGGTCCTCCTCGTTTGAAGCCCAGGCTTGGCCTCTCAGAGAAAGGCGCCTTCATCGGCAAGGGGACCTTGCCAAGCCTTGGCTGGGGCGGAATTAAAGGGAACGGCGAGAGTGGCCCTGGAGGACGCCGTGACAGAAGGCCAGGGCAGGAAACACAGCCTCATTAAGCAGTCTCATTACCTCACCGTCAAGAGAAGCCATGTGATCTTCCGCTAGTAAAAAGACATCTTTGTAAATACAGGAGACCTACTGAGAATGAGTTAACCGGTTTGATGTGCAGAAATTCTGAATAAATAAGACTGTCAACTACAGGCCTGTGCTCTCCAAACAAATCTCAGGCCAGATTCCTGTCCTCTGGGGAGACGTGTGTGAATTAGTACAATTACAATTCTCCAGCGTTACCAGATGGCCGCTTTGATCCCTGTGACCAATCTTTGTGTTTCTTATAAAAAAAACCCCAAATTTAATGAAGCAGAAACTCAAACTAATTTCTATCAAATAATTATTTTTCTGAATTTACATTTCCGATTGCATCTTTGTTTGTGTTTCTGCTCGATCGTTTACTTTTTATGACCCGTGATCCTCCGTGTTGCCATGGTCGTCGGCGTCCCAGCTTTCCAGCTACACGCGAACAGATTTCTGCCTCTTGTTAGATGTGCTGAAGAAGGCTGTATTGACGTTCTGTGGGAGCTCTGGGGAAGGCGTATCTTTGGGAATTGGTATCTCACGTTTCAGGGCTCGCTTTCATCTCAAGCATGCAGAGAGGCCCGGAGAGATTAAGAACTGCATGCAGTGTTGTGGAGTCTCTATCTGTCATTCTAAGGAGAATCACGGTGTATGCCTATCCACCTGTTTGCCTTCTCTGTGTGGGAGTTTCCATCAGATTTTTATTTATGTGCACTCCAGCCTTATTACTCATGGATTTGCTTTTCAAGCATTTGACTATTTGCTGACGTCCATGGGTTAAAAAATATATATACTGGAAAGCTGTGAAAATAAACATGGCTATACTGTGTACACAGACTTCTTCTTATTAATATTATTATCATTGTCCATACTATTTTTATTGTGTTTTATCCCAAAATCAAGGCCATTTATGGACAAGTAAGTATTTAAGAATCACAGCTCTGTATGGCTGTATTTATTTATTGGCTTGGTTGTTTGCGTGTCCATTTATTTTGGGCCTGTGTAGTGTTCTTCTGCCTGCTAGGGATCTACATTTTGCAGCCATTTGGTTTTCAGGCTTAATTTAGTGGAAGAACCTGGAAGACGTGGCTTGGAAAACGGAAGCGGGAATTTGAGGAACCGTTCATTGGGGGGGAAACGGGAATGTAATCGGGTGGGTGTGAAGCGAGCGGGAGAGCGGCCGGCCGGCCCGTGAAGAGGAAATGGGCTCCGTACGGCCGACCGGGCCGTGGATAACGACGCATAGTGAATCGATGATGGTGTAACAGATGTTTTTCGGGCCCATTTGTGCATCGTGCCGATCGATTTGCGGCAATTCGACCTCTCCTCACGCCCTCCCGAATCTCGCCTGGTTTGAAAAGCATCCGGATCCTGGTTCTTCCTCCATGCCGGGCCTGGCTACGCCTCCTATAGTTGCAGCATGCGGTTTTTGGGCCGCGTACGAAACCGAAATTACGTGCAGGTGAAAACGGGGGCGCGGCTGCAGGCAAGGCACCGTCACGCCCTGCTGGCGTACGCGGGCTAGACGCCGCACGCTCGCTCGTTCCTACGCACCTATACAGCCTGTGTCTCGGGCCCCTTGACGCGCCAAACGAGCAGAAATCCTGATTAACATTCCTGGCCTGACCATCTGGGTTCTTTGCATTAAATAAACCGCGGCTGTTGTGCCATTTATGCCTTTTTCTTAAGGTCAGTACCAAGAAAAGGACAAAATAATGTCAAGATGCCGGACAGTGTAAAAAGAACATGCGTGATTCAAGAAAATCGCTTTTAGTAGATTAGATTTATTAGAGTATCCAAAAATAGCATTAAAAATAATTTGTACTGTAAATTGTATAAAAATATAAAATACAAGCTGCTTGTTTGGAGAAAAAAATGGTTATTTCGCCGTAATGGATAGGTACAATTTTTCTGGTTGTCGTTTTAGCATAATTACTTGGGATACATTTTGTGTGTTATGGTGTGGATTTGCTTTTCAATCTGTAAAGTAATGTAATTTATTTTATTTGCAAAACAACGTGGCTTTGGGGGAACCAAGAAAGGCAGTGTGAAGTAGTTTTTAAAATGCTTTAAACTGTACAAAACGCCCACGACGTACACTGGGATTTTTGGCCACAGTTAGAAATTTGTGTTTTTTTTTTGTTTGTTTATTATATGATTCATAACTACAGTGGGTAGTTTAGGGCCACCAGAGACCCCAGACCATAAAACGAGGCGGCGGGGCCCCCTCAGCCCGCACGCTAAACAGAGACTCTTGAAAAACTTGGTGCGCATTTACAGCGTCTATGGTTCCCGTGTCGTCCCTGTGGAACAGTTACCCCGCACGCTTGAGACCCGTGCTTTTTCACAGCCAATCGGCTGCAGAGCTGGAAAGGTTACGAGTGACAGGGAATGCGTGAGGGTGAGTAACAATGTGTGGATGTGCCGCGTATTACAGCAGAGGGAATCGCCGTTCCCGACGTGCACTCTGTGTTAGCTGGCCGGGCCCGGATTCTTCCTGGTAATCTATGCAGATGTGTCTCGTCCGGGTTATTTACTTTCGGTTTGAGGGGGCTCCGGAGGCCCGACGGCCCAGAGCAGCACCACACAGCACTAATTAATGTAATGTACCGCTTTCTGTTATTGTAATGTCGTAGCCCCTCATCTTGAAACTGTGAAATGCCAGGGGAGGCCGCGAGGGCGGGGCTGAGGTCGCGCTCCGTCTAAAAGTCGCTGGAGGGTTCCGGGCAGTGTTTCTCAACCCGGTCCTCGGGGACCGCCAGATGGCCCACATTTTCGCTCCCTCCCTGCTCCCAGCGCGCCCATTCTAGGTGTTTGGTGTCCTTGATTGGCTGGCAGCTGCGAGGGAGCAAAAACCTGGACTGTCTGTGGGTTCCCGAGGACCGGGTTCAGAAACGCTGGTTTAGGGTAGATCGTGCCGTCTGCGTTCATGTGGCCAGCTCCGGGGCAGGGGGTGGGGGCGCTATGGAGACCGGGCCTCTTTCTGAGAGCCAAGGGAGGGCTGAGCTGTGTCGCCATTTTCACGCTTGCCCCCCTCCCCAAGCTGTCCCCCTGTGAAAGGCGGGATTGGCATTGGGAATCAGATGGGGGGGGGGAGCAGCTTGGGTATCCTGCGTGCCTCTAATTGGCCACAGGTGAATAGTTGTGTCAGAGCACCATGTGCGGCAAGACCCACAAGTAGCTAGGGAGGGAATGCGTCTGGGTCGGGGACGGGCGAAGGCGGCCCCCGCGAAATACGCCACGTGGTGCCACACCTCCCAGCTGGCATGTGGCAGCAGCTACGCCCACTGCGCTTTTGTGATGGAATGCTAATTAACAAAAAAAGGCCTCAATAATAATAATAATAACCCGCCTGAGCATGCCGTGGCCCCGGGGTACGGACGTGCCAACCAGCAAGAGGGGCTTTGTCTTCCGTCGCCTCTGTCCTCTTCTCTTCAGCTCTCCGAACTTGTGCCCTGACCTTGGCACACCTCCAGCGGAGAGTCTAAGCCCCCGTGTCTTTTCTCGCGCGTCTCATTGGTTAATACACTGTTCCCCGCAGCTTTACTGCTGTTCCCTTTCAAAGATGCATTTGGCTTTTAACACTCGGGGTCTTTAGATATGCTTAAGAATGGCACCGGCTCCAGGAATATTAAAGACTTCCCTTTTGAAGCCGTTTCATAGCAAAACAGAGCTGGCTCTGAAATACCGCGGGGAATCCAAATGAAATATGCATTAAAAGCAGCTTGCTTGCTATTAGGATTTTGAATTGAAAATTACAGCCCCCACTTCACTGGTGGAAAAATACCCCCCCCCCCCATCCCCCACACCGATCTCTACGTCGTGCCCGTCCCTCTGCCCAGGGTTACCGGCAAACCCGTGGGCCAGAGATGGCAGCTTGGTCCGCCAGATCAGTAGTGGCTGCGAGTGACCCCTACCTGACCGGCGTGTGCGGGGGACACCCCTGGGCCTCTGCCCCCCAAAGAGGCCGACGTGAAATATCCAGAGGAGGTCAGGTGCTCCAGACAGTCATAGCTGCGTTGTGATATTATCAGAGTCCTCCAAATGGAATTGAAAGCTGAAATTGGCATTTATATTGGAAAAGGCCGGAGTTCTTAAAGGGACAAGCCGCAGCGTCCACTGCGTAAACTTTTCAAGTAATCTGAACGTTGACGTCTAGTCAGCTGCCAGGAAAAGTAGGAGAATTATTGGGCCAGAGCTCCTGGCTTGCTCAGGCCATCTCGTTTTGGAATTACTTCTCAAGACGGATAATGGTAATGATGCCTTACTCACTCTGCGAGTCTTGGGGGCTCTGGAATGTCCATAAGCGGCGGCGGCCTCTCCGCGATGGGGATTAATGGCTGCCGGAGAGCGGGCCGGGCTGCGTGCGCGTCCTCGGGGCCGTGGGCCTCGCGGTCTGGCCCTAGGCACCTCTCTCTTCTCCAAAGGCAGGGCTCTCCGGCTAAGCGGCTGCCGCTCCGCCCCGCCATCCTGCCTCCTCCCTGATTGATCGGGACTTTGAGCGCCCCACCTTGTCTATCAAAATCCCCCTCGAGGTGCTATCTGTCACTCCCGCTCCCCCCGCAGCAACCCCCCCTCCCCCCAGCCCGTTGCCGTGTCGATATCGACGGTGAACAGCAGCGCTAGGTACATGTGGCCTTGGGGGGAGGGGGGATGGGGGGAGGGGGGCAGTTCCGGAACCTAACCCAGTTTTCGAAGCGTGAGCGCTGCCCAGAGACGTGCATCTGAAAGTAAAATCGAATTGTGCACCACGCGATTTAAAATAGCATTTTTTAAAAAACCTGTTCTTTTAAAAATGACTCAGAGGCTTGTGTGTCTCAGTCTGCTGAACCAACTAAAAATACCACGATCCGTCTTAAAAGCATATTTTAAGAATAAATGTATGTTCTTATTGTGGACATTGGAAGGGACGAGAAAGAATAAAAGAAAAAAAGTATTATTAGAAACTTTTGGGGCACTGAAAAGAAAAAAAAACAAAACAAAACAAGATTTTTGAGTGCTAAACAGTCCCTGCAAGCAAGGGCTTATCCAGTACAGGGTCACAGGGCTCCTGGAGCCCGTCCCAGGCAAGGGGACGCCCAGGAAGGGATGCCAGCCCATCACAGGGCATATACGGCCTAGCTGTCCACAGGAGAGCCATGCGGTACTGGGAGAGCGGGCCAACCCCACAAACGCAGAGCCGGGTGGGGATTTCAACTCTCAAGCCAGGAGCTGTCTGATTCAAATTAATAGTATATGACATACCTTCTGTTTTTTGTGCAAAATACATGTATAGTCAGAGTAGAAAATGGAAGGATATCTCAGGCCATATTAAAATCAAGGCCGGACTTATCTGTAGGCCAGGACCCCAAGTTGTGGAGGCGGTGGGGGGGGGGGGCAAGATGTTTTTCCCCCGGCTTGTTACAGCAGGATTTTATGCTGTAGATAGGGCCCCCTAACAATGGCTAAATTTGGCTCTGATTAAAACACGTGTTGTTCATGTTAGGGAGTCTGTAAGGAGTGGGGCCGGAATTAGCGGGGATTAGCATTAGCGCCAGGGCCCCCTGCACCTCCGCGGCCCATAATGAGGTATCGACAGTGTAAACAGGTATGACTGATACAGATGTGATGTGACAGTGAGGCCCGGCGACGCAGCGGAGGGCTGCACTCCAGGAGGCAGGGCGGCCTGACAGCGATCCATCTCAGCGCTCCTACTCTCCGCCCCCCACCGGCCTGTCAGGGGGGACTCCTCCGCTGGTTCTGCCTGCTTACTCCGCGGCCCTGGCCGACCTGACAGCTACACCTGCCGGCTCCGACCCAGGAGGCCCGCGTCAGGCCTGTCACCCTCCCTGGCGTGGTGCTCCCGTTTACCGCCGGTCCGTGGCGGTGGGCCAGTCACCATCGCTTCGTCGCCCCTGCCCCCCCCCCCCCCCCCGCCCCCGCGCGGGCCATGGCCGCTTCTTCCGGCCCAGGATTCATCAGCCTGTCACATCCCTCAGTCATATCCATCACGGCATGCCGTCCTCCCTGCCCGGCGCTCCTCTGCACATGACCGCACGCGGTCGCTAGCCCGTACGCCCATGGGGCAGGCCTCCTTCATCCGGGACGGGTGATTGGCTCAGAGCCGTGTATTTTCTCACTTAGACTGTATCTAAGCAGACTTTCATTCACCTGGGCTGATTTTTTTTTCTGACTGGGGTCAACAGAGCAGCTCTTAGCTATAGTGAGGTCATGCTTGTTATTGGATTGCACGCTGCTTTATCTGTGATCATCCAGCGGGGGGAGGCCTCCAGGGATCCTTCCTATATGGCTCGCCTGCTAATGCTGCATGCCAGGCCTGCCAGGGGGCTCTGTATAGCCGTTAGCATAGCACAGAGCAACACGCTACACTGTATTCAGCCAGTGTTTACCTTCTCACTAATCTTGGGTGTCTGACATTCAGGACATATGGGCTTTAAACCATCTGAAATGACTCTCAGTGCAGACTTAGTTTTTGTTACTCATGGGCATTGTATGTTGCGATAGACTATAGCTTGTATGTATTACAATATTACTCATCTAATATTGGTTTTTTGGGGGAAGTCATAATTATTTTATTTTTATTTATCGTGATTAGTTACTTAACACAACTATTTTAAATACATGAGAACATGAGGTTATTTTATATTTTGATTTATTTAAATATGATTCATTTAAGATGAAATTCACTGTTCTGTTCACCTTCACTATGCTATCCTATCACGGGTTTTAGGCGAATGAATAACAAATAATTTTATTTAAAATGCTATTCAGTTTTTCACACGGTGAATATGCACAAGCGCTCACAAGAATGGCTTTATTAGAGGCTATTTAATATTTTCTGCATCGGGAATCATTAGTGGAATCCTGATAATGTAGCAGTGCACAGGGCATTTTGGTATCGCAGCTGCAGTGAGACTGAATGGATGATTTGGGAGAACTTTATAAACTTCAGTACCTTCCTTATTCATTACCAGGGAATAAAACTCAGTAGCAAAGAAACAGAAGCAATATTCGCTGATACAGGCATGCAGATTCCTGCGCTAGATTCCAAAAAACTGGCAGGGGGCACACTTATGTCGTAGCACCCCTGCGTTAAAACGGCCTGATGGTGCACATTTACATTTATATTTATATTTATTTAGCAGATTCTCTTGTCCAGAGTGACATCCACGACGTGCAGACAGTGCATCGCTGGCATATGATGCAAGCCATGCAAACCGACTTGTGACACGTGCTTTAATCTCCTCTGTCTATTAAAGAAGATTCCAGCACGAGTGTGGTGCCATGAGTCTGCGAGAGGACACCCCGGGGACTCGGAGAGGCGTGTAGCCGTTGGTGCGCGTTTGCTAGGCAGGAAATGGCTAGTGTGTCACTTGAAAGCGCGTTAAAGGTACAGCCTGCCTGGCTGCCAGTGGGGTGGACGGGATGATATGACTGACACGTGAAACCGAACGCCGCCCAGGCAGCTGCGCGCCGCCGTCTGCGTTTAAGCGGGGGCCCCGCTCCGGGCCGGCATGCCGAGCTGACACAGCCGCGCCAGGCGACCGCGGCGAGGCCGCAGAATCCGCTAATGTGTCAGGTGTTAACCTGTCAACGGCAAGGCCATTCGCTGTCGGGGGCGGAGGGGTGCATCTCCATGTGGCAGCGACGGCTCCCAGTACATCGAGCAGCGGGGCAGTGTGGGGGCAGACTTCAACAGGGGCCGCGGATGTCCTGTACCTAGGGAACACCCCCCGAGGTTCGATAACATCGCTCAGTTAATGCGTGCATGCCGGACATAACAGCGGGCTGTCCGGTGTCCCGTCTCCAGCAGCGCGCGGTATGGAGTCGCGGCCTCACCCTTCCCGCGCACTTCATGGCTCGCATTCAGCCAGATGACACCTATGGGCCATTTCCAGCGGCAGTGCATCCAGGCGGTTTCCTTACTGGGTGTGGTTGACTGATGCATTTCAGGCCTCCGTTTTAGGCCAGCCGTACAGGTCATTTTCTTTCCTGGGTCTGTTGTGTCAGCCTGATAGCGCTGCAATCCAAACGAGTTTATCAACAGGTCGTTATCGCGAGGGAGTAGACCGGCCCGGGGGCGCCACGCCTCGGTCATGTGACGCTTTTCTAATAGTGTCTGGAACGGGGCCCGACTGGCAGGAATCGCTGCAGATTAACGGTGCCAGATTCCGCACAGAATGCTTCCAGGCCCTCGTGGAGCTCCTGCCGCGATGTTGGACACGTCTTCTCCAGCTCATTCTTCGCCTCGCCCCATATCTGCGGCTTCTGCTGGTAGGTATTTGTTAAACGGTCGAAGGGCCGGATGGTGGAAAAGAGTTGCCTGAGAAACGGGGGAAGGATCGCATCGTGTCCGGAAGCTGAAAGACCTTCATTAGGGCACGGAGATGCAGAGGGTTTTTTCCTAATCCTGGTTTAAAAAAAAGAAGCAGACGTAGGGAGACTTTCAATATTACCGTTATTGGCAAGTTTAACCTACACAACACCTAACATGCCACTTTCCCAGCGAGGCACAGTGACTGGGCCCGCTTTGATGTGGAAATTAGTGTTTTTTATTCTTTGACAGTGTGAGTTGGGTGTTTACATAACACAGAGCGGCAGAACCCCGCGAGAGACAGCATGGCAGCACTGCCAGGATGGGCCCGATAGATCTCCCTGTCTTATCCTCGCTTAGCCACGGGCGTAGAGGGGCGCTGGGAGAGAGCGAGCCCGGGAATACATTATCCACTCCAGGCCTCTTTGAAAGGAAATTCGGGAAGGACATGCAGAATGAAGATGAGGGATCGCGGAGCCCGGCCTCATGCGTGGGACCGCACTCTTTGCGGGACACCCACGCGCTCCCCTCTCCCAGCGGGACCTCTTTATCATATATGCATATAAGCCGTGGTCCTAGCTCCAGCCGGGCCCCCTGGCCCACGAGCACCGCGGGCCTCCCGTGTGTCAGGGCTCCACAAAAGAAGGAGTTTGTGTCAAGGTCAGAGTCGGCAAAGTGTCAGTATCTCTCTTCCTCCGTGCCGGTAAATTAGCTCTACTGGGTTTCTCCCGCTCGCCACGAAAGGCCCGTTTCCAAGGCGTGCGTATTGACTGAGTACACCGGAGCTGCGATCGCAGGTTCAAAAACCGTTGGGCGGGAGTCAAAGACGCCCCCCCCAAGAGGTCAGGGAGGATTGTGTTTTCTCCATAACATTTTGAATATTCGAGCGCGGCCACTAGCCGGGAGGTTTCGAGAAGTGGCTTCATATGTACCGGTGAGGGGGGGGGGGGTGCCCTGCCATTTCCTGTGTCATGCAGAACTAGACAAATGATGCCAATAGCCACCTCTGGGTTTGCATGGAGGAAGTTACTGTTTAAGTGATCACAGGAGGTCTCACTGCTATAGAGACAGGCAAGGGGGGAAACATCCTTTATGAAATAACAATGTTTTGAACTCACATTTTAAAAGAGAGTCAAAATAAGTGGGTGTGAAAATGATGACGTGAGAGTTTTGTTTTTGAAAAGTTAAGCAAATTAGTGGCCGGCCAGACAGATGGCCTTGAGACGACGAGCAAGCTGATGCTATAGAGGAGCGTGGATGTTACTCTCCTTCGGCAGACCCCGGTAAAGATCGAACAGTGCCACTGCCCAGACTTGGCGGAGGGGAGTGAAGTAAAATGCTTCCCGAAATCACCGGCGCATCATTCCGGGGTGGAATCTCCTCTTTAAATTTCGTGATGGCTTCGGGTGGCAAAAAAAATTTGGCAATGAGGCTGCAGCTGAAACACGTAGAAAGTAGGAATGATGCAAATTATGCTGGGATGTGCCGCCTGACTGAAATGAGGCCTGATGGAAGTCATTTTGCTGAGTCAAATAGGCAAGAGCTGCCGTGTTTCGCAGGGTGATGGAAAGAGAGGGGAAAAGGAAGCCCTCTTGGGAAGATCTCGTTAATTGAAATGGAACAAATACAAATTTAGAATCGTATGGATGTTTAAATTAAAGATGACGCAGCGATCTCCAAAACAAATACTCCCAGAATTATCTGTAATTCAATTAAACATTTCCAGTTATAGTTTCTTTCCTATAATCTGTAGCATATTTAGATAATAGCTTGGCATCTGGAAATGAATACGAAGACGTATATGTGTCTTCGTTAAAAAAAAAAAACGAATTCCTCTCACGGCAAGGAAGCAATCAGGGTTGAATTTGGAGGAGAGGAGCTGACTACCCCCCCCGCTCTAGGGACTGGCGTGTGTTGGCTGGTAGCGGCTATGTTATTTTCGGGCGACGTTGTAATTCTAGGTCTTGCTGCCATGATAAGTGACTGGACTTAACCCAATCTGCCATGTCAGTGCTGTGCCTCACAGTTAATTGAAGTGATAAACAGCTCGCCATCTGCCACGGGAGTGCTTTCCCGGCTTCAACTCTCACCGCCGAGAAGCATCGATCCGTGTTAATTCCGCAGGACGGATTATTAAGAGTCGCGCCGGTATCCGGGCACTGGCCGCCTCCGCATCCTCGCTTCTGCCCGCTCCGCGGAGCGCGTCGCCCCCGAAACGCCAGCCGGTTCTCATGCTACCTCCACCGTCGAGAAATAGGCTTCGACGTCTCGGGTCGGAAAGTATCTTGGAGCATATTGACCCAAACAAACAGGCCGTTCCCTACAGGACGTTTCATTTTTCATCTTTCTGACTGTATTATGACCCGCAGCTCTGCTGCTGGAGTAGAGAGTGCTATTGCCTTTTGATTGAATCATACTCTCAGATCCCAGCTTCCCTGGTCTAAAAACCATCTATCCATCTTCCAATCGCTTTTCCAATAGAGGCTCGCCAAGAGCCTGCAGCCTATCTCAAGCAGCACGGGCCAGCGAAGACCCTGGAAGCAACGCCAGTCCATCACAGGGCTCACAGTCACACACTACGGGCAGTCTAGAGGTGCCGCTTGCTTCTTGGACTGCAGATGTATCCAGAGGACATCTGTAGCACACAGGGAGAAATATGCAAACTGCACACACAGAGATTCAAACCCCCAACCCTGGAGTGTGAGGCTTCAGCACTGCCCGCCGAGCAACCGTGCCCCCCCATTGGCTAGAAACCACAAGCAGTTTAGGATGAGAAATCTGGACTCAGAAAGGCACCGTGTAGCTTGACATGAAGCTGAGGATTGCCCCCCCCCCCCCCACCCCACCCCCCCACCAGACCATAACCCGTTTCTGAGCCTGTGAATCCGGAAGATTCCGGGTGGGGTGAGGCCGGGCTTGCCATGCATGCTGTGGTTGAATTATCTTAATTCGGCAAAAGACGTGAGCTCACGAGATCAGGAAGGCTTCACCGAATCCAAACACATGCCTGACGTTAGTCGTTTATTTGTTCGTCCTACTGGAAAACTTTACGGAGGAGCTGTTTCTCGTTAGCGTCTGAGGCTCGATCCTGCCGCTTCTCCGCGGCCTTCCGGTCCTCCTGCTCCCGCGCATCCCGCCGCATCCAGCAGGTGGCGCACGAAGCGTCGGCAGGGCCGAACCCTCTCTCCGGCAGTTCCCAAAACGTGGACGGCGACCACGTCCCCCCCCCCCCCCCCTTTTGCCGGATAATAGTTTTAATTTGTAAAAGTCCCAAGGAAAGCAGTTAAAAATGGAAACTCCGCCCTATTTAATCTTTAAACTGGCAGTCCTCACCGGTGCGAGTCGGCCGTGCCTAAAACTATGTGACAGGCGACAGTGGCTTCAACTTGGCGACAGTGTCTTCAACCTGGCTCACCCATTAACGCTAAGTGGAAACCACTGTCACTCCCAGGCACTTCAACCAGGAGGCTGCGGGTGGGCGTGGTCTTTTACACCTTCCCGCTTGCCGACACGCCTCCCAGCGAGGGGCGGGGGGGGTGTTGTGTGACCCTGGATTTGGCGGTGAGCCGGCCCGGAGCATGGAGCCTTTCGGGGCCCCAGGCAAGCCCTACCTGAAGCTTCCGCCGGCATCGGAATTAGCGACTCGTTAGCGCGGCCGTGGGAGTGATGGATGTGGCCATTAATCAAGCGCACCAGATGAATTATTAGATCCCGCTCGGCATTCCGGAGCTGGTGCTGGATTTCGGGAGTGCCGGCCGTCCTCTTGCTCTTCCCCACCCAGGAGCTCCATCCCGTTCCTCGTCTCCGCAGTGGAAAAGAAGGCTATCCCAGGCTCAGGCTCCCCCCGTCACTTCCCCCATTCGAAGGAAGCTTCCGGTAGCCACTAATGTACGCATCATCCCACTCTGATTATCCGATCTTGCCACATTTTTATGTCAGAGCGTCCTGGGGGGGGGGGGGGGGGGGGG
>JAODKL010000034.1:20280573-20299362 GCA_026780765.1 Petrocephalus schoutedeni
GAAAGACTTCAGTTCTTTACCCCGGGGAAAATGACGAAGGGGGGGGGGGCGGGGGGGGGTAGGTTGGGGGTTAGGGGGGGGAACGTGAGACAGGCAAGGCAAGAGGAAAATGGAGGAGAGAGAGGCAGGACCACATTCTGGTGATGCTGAGTGACGCGCAGAGGTCTCCCGAAGCACCGTGTCCCTTGTTTGTTCTTCTCATCCACAGGCCCATTTTCACTCCATCTTCCGGATCTGCCCCCCCCTTAACCCCCCCCCGCCCCCGCGTGCCCATCGGGGGTGGGGGAGTGGGGTACTCTCTCTGCAAATCACCGTGCTAACAAAGCAGAATTCAGGCCCAGGCGCCCGTCCCACCCTGGCCCGCCCCCCGCCTCCCGAGCACCCTCCCCGCAGTTTATCGATACCGGCCCGCCTGAGCCCCTGGCTTTCTGGAATAATCCCCCTCCTTCTCCAGGCCCAGCCTCCGCCGCATTTCTCTATGAGAGTCTCCTGACTGACAGCCAGCGCTCATTTTATAATCTGGCCCAGCCGGCCTCCCATTGCTCCAGCTCTCTCCTGCCGTCAATTAAAAATCAATACAGTGCTCATGCCTAATCTCCCTCCTGTGGTACTTTGATCCGAGCCTCATTAGAAGGAGGCCGAATTTACCTTTCCTTCTAGACAAACAGGCGGCCACCGCTAAATCACACCCCCCCCCCCAAGCATCCTTGGGGTGTTTTATATAAGGATCCACGTTATTACGCAAAACAAAAACCTCTTTGTGAATTCATCACTTTTCACGTTTTTAAATATCGCGCACACTGAGAGACATTTCGCCGTGGTGGACCCCCCCCCCCTTCCTTTCGCTCGGTGACCTTGTCGTCCTCTCCGCAGGCTGAAGGTTGTGGGTTCCATCCCCCCGCTGAGTCATCCCGAGTGGTACCCCTGTGCCTCTCTATCCACCCCCGGCCATGCTGGGCCACTGTGAGGGACGAGGGTGGGGGGTGTGGGAAGGGCCCGCCCCTTTTCCGTGTGTAGCGAGTCGCCCAGGGACACGGCGGGCACTGCATGGGCGCTCTCCGGCTATACGTGCCGGTTCCAGGTGGCCAACGGGAGAAGGGGAAGACGCGTTTCAAATGGAAGTCTGCAGGCTCCATATATATATATATTTCCTTTTTATTCTGTTCTGTACAAAATTAGGGTAGCGCACAGCTCCACATTTCCCTCGGGGTGGCGCCTATTTCCAGATCTATTTGGGGGTTAAGGTTCAGCCCGGCAGGAAAAAAAAAAAAAGGAGCGTCCTTGTTTCGGAACGATTACCGCTTCCTGAGAAGTACTTTGCAGCCGGTCTGGGGCTGCAGCTCCGGCGAGAGGCTGGCTCTGTCATCGCCCGCTGTAAATGCACGGCCCCGGCGAGAGGCCCCCACGGCTGGCTCTATCATCGCCTGCTGTAAATGCACAGAATGAGAGCCTCACCATTCCTGTCATGATTTATTCTTCCTGTTTTAAAAGTAGATTGTCCATCCATCCATCCATCCATAACTGCTTCTCCAGTACATGATTGAGCCTTGAGCCAATCTCAGGAAGCCCAAGGCACATGGTCCCTTCATGCAAGGCACACACACATACACACACACACAAACACACACTCAGGGAGGAAGCCAGACGTGAACAGAGGAAGAACATGCAAAATCCACAAAGTGTGGGCGGGATTTGAACCCACAACCCTGCTAAACTAAGTCACTGTCTCTCCTTATTTATATTACCCTATTATAAGTAACATTTATATTAATCAGCAGTGTTCTTTGGCATGTTTTGAGGAGGCAGTGGTCTTGTTTCTTGATTTTAGTATATTTAGTTTTCAGTGGCTGTTAAACCCCCTACAAAACAGCACAGTTTGTAGAGGATCTGAAATGTCTCCAGATCGTCAGGCAGGCTGAGATTTTTTGGAAAGGCAGGCATCACCAGAAGGCTTCCTCTGTGTGACAATGGCTCCCTGCACAGTGGCCCAAGCCCCCACCAGGCAGAGCAGACTCCTGGGAGCCGAAAGTTGGTGTGCGCTAAGTGGGCCGCGTTGGCGGGCCGGGTCTGCTTTGCCGCCAGGTTCTCGGCACTGTATGGGAGCGCCTTTCAGTTTGCAAGACGCACCAAGAGCACACCGGCAGTACTGAGTTGCGGTGGAGTCCTTGGAATGCTTGTCACTTGAAAAAAAAAATAGTTTTGAATATTTGCAACTAAGATGAAAGGGAATATATGTCTGATGAGATGAAAATAATTGGGAATTTGTCAGGTTTGTCCCACTCTGAGCAACTGGTTGTGGGGTTTGACCCACTATCAGTGGCTGGTGGTGCGGTTTCTCCCATGCTCAGTGGCTGGTTGTGGGGTTTGTCCATCTCTCAGCGGCAGGTTGTGGGGTTTGTCCCTCTCTCACTGGCCGTTTGTGGGGTTTGTCCATCTCTCAGTGCCAGGTTGTGGGGTTTGACCCTCTCTCACTGGCCGGTTGTGGGGTTTGTCCATCTCTCACTGGCCGGTTGTGGGGTTTGTCCATCTCTCAGTGGCAGGTTGTGGGGTTTGTCCCTCTCTCCCTGGCTGGTTGTGGGGTTTGTCCATCTCTCAGCGGCGGGTTGTGGGGTTTGTCCATCTCTCAGTGGCTGTTTGTGGGGTTTGTCCCTCTCTCACTGGCCGGTTGTGGAGTTTGTCCCGCTTTCAGTGGCTGCTTGTAGGTTTTGTTCCTCTCTCAGTGGTAGGTTGTGGGTTTTGTTCCTCTCTCAGTGGCAGGTTATGGGGTTTGTCCCACTCTCAGCGGCAGGTTGTGGGGTTTGTCCCTCTCTCAGTGGCAGGTTCTGGGATTTGTCCATCTCTGAGTGGCAGGTTGCGGGGTTTGTCCCACTTTCAGCGGCTGGTTGTGGGGTTTGTCCATTTCTCAGTGGCAGGTTGTGTAGTTTGTCCTACTTTTAGTGGCAGATTGTGGGGTTTGTCCCGCTTTCAGCGGCTGCTTGTAGGGTTTGTTCCTCTTTCAGTGACAGGTTGTGGGATTAGTTCCTCTCTCAGTGCCAGGTTGTGGGATTAGTTCCTCTCTCAGCGGCAGGTTGTGGGGTTTGGCCCTCTCTCAGTGTCAGGTTCTGGGGTTGGTCCATCTCTCAGTGGCAGGTTGTGGGGTTTGTTCCTCTGGCAGTGCCAGGTTGTGGGGTTTGGCCCTCTCTTTGCATGGTCTCTCCCAGGGCTGCCTGCACTCAGCCCATGACTGAGTTCGGGTATCAAGCTGCATTCGTATCCCTCTGAGCCCCCCGAGAAACTGAACACCGGGCCCTGCTCGTCATTTTAAAAGGCCGGCCACAAATCCTGCCAACAGATATCTCTAAATAGGAGAAGGTGCTGAACAATCTGTCCATTATGTGCGCTCTCCGGCTCGCGGCCCGCTCGGCCCGGCCGCTCCGCCGCTGCTCTGTCGTCTCGCTGGCCCTCCAGTGGCCTCGTTGGCCCTAATAGATGGAGCTGTCCACAGCAAGCCGCTATCTGCTTTCAGACGGAAAGTGCACACAGAGCAGCTGCCGTCTCGGTCCGGAGACACTTCGCTGAATCCAATAAGGAAGTGCACAGGATGTCTGTTTGCGGATGCCGGGCTATGGATTCCTCAGCCATTAAGTTTCAGTTTCCACCCCACTGTTTGCAGGTGGGCATGTGAGAAGGGATGCTGCAGTGTTTAGCACGTTAAACGGTGAACTTTAAAGAGAAGCTTCAAAGAAGTACCTAAGAATAACTGATGGTGACTGAATCAGAAATTTGCTTGTTGGTCACTGGGACACACTGGCAGTGATTGTGATGGAGATCGGCTCCCATTCTGCAGCGCTTTATAAAAGTATCATTTAAAATAAGTCACTGGCTAGCTAGCATCTGACACCTCACAACTGGCAGGTCTTGGCACATCTGTTTCAAATTGTCCCGTATTAGCTAATCAGTGGCCATGTGCTGTGAAAGACGCCCTTTGTGTTTGATTTAGTGTGTATCCAGGGCCGCACAATGTCAAAATCAGCAGGTTGTAAAACATGATACACTGTTAAATAACTTACTGTTTGCTAACTTGCTTCCTTGCTACTTAGTACGAGGGGTATTTAAAGTAGTTTGATTTGCTTTTAGATGAGCTGTCCCTCTGATGCTGTTGAGCTGGTCAAGTCAGGCCCGCACTAAGCTCAACGTGACAGACATTGATGACAGATTTGAGGACGGTGACAGATGGGCAGTGTCGATTTATCAGGGCCGTTTAGAGCACCTCTCAGCTCACCTCTGATATCGAGAGAGGCCCCTTGTGACCTTTATATGGCTGCAGGGCATCGAGAGGCGACGATACTGCAGATAAAGCTAAAGCGTGTGCTTTAGTGCCAGCCTAGAGATCCAGTGTGTATATTTTAGCGCCGGGCTAACGGCGCGATTGTGGCAGTATCCTACTCACAGCCACTGAGCGTGTCGCTAACCGCGGGCTCTCTCCCAGCGCCGTGGCGGACGCGCGTGTAGCAGTGATCCGCGGGGGTCAGAGGGCGCTCTTAGCAGGTCCCTTAGTGCGGAATGAATTGCCTCGTTGAGAGCCCCTTACTGCCGTCAGACCAGTGTGAGCATTTTAACCCCTGTCATTAATTTGCTTCTCTGCTGTGCCCCTGGGGGGAAGTGGGAGGGGGGCAGGGCTTTCAACAGAGCCCCTCGGCATCCCTGACCCACGGGTCCAGCCTGGCTACGGCCTTGTCTCCCTTGATTAACACATTGGCTCTGTGGAGACCCCTTCCCATGTAGCACCTCCCCCAAAGGCCTTGCCTAGCAGCCCCGTCAAGGCAGTCCAGATCGATGGTCCAATCACAGCTGTCTTGGCAGTGCCGACTGTGAGGGCTGGGGGTCACAACCTCTCATTGATCCGCCCGGCAGGGCCCGTCTGGCCCAGTGATGGATTCCGTCCCCGGGCCCCGGCTGACGACTACATCCCCAGAGTCTGGAATCCATCTTAAATATCACATGACTGTCCAGGCCTCCCCGTATGCCATATCACATCCAGCTTTTTTCTGGTCGTAATCACGGGGCTGTGTTGGGCAGTAAAGTGCCCCGGAGCTTGCTCTTAAACTTGGATGTATCGCCTTTACACTTTGATCCGTGAAGAATTTTCACAACAGAATTACAATGTGTATATTTCAAACAGTGAGGGGGGGATGTGGAAGATGGGCAGATGGATGGATGGATGGATGGACAGAAGGAGGGATATAGGAGTAAGAAAAACAAATCTTAGATTCTGGTTCTGGTTGCATTATTAAAGAAACAGAGCTCATTCCAGTTTCATGCAATTTGTTTCCGTGTATTTATTTTTATATGTACATTTTTACAGTATAAAATGAGAGAATGTTCCCAGAGTTTACAAGAGGTAATTAATAAGCAAGGTCTAAAAAAGGCTGTTTGCATATTTAATGCGGCCCCTTACTCGGAGGTGCTACGAGGCTCCGGGCCGGTACCACATGGACTCCCGTCGGCGTCCCCGGATCGGCACCGATCCACTTCCTTTTTGCGGCTCTGCTCCGGATGAAGGCCACGCCCTGATCAGCATCAGCGACGCGCCAGCCTGGGGCGGACCGTACTAACACAGACGGAGGTGTTTCCATCACACTTGGGGGGGGCAGGGGGGATTCCCTCAGAGGGACGGATCAGAGAGATGGTCCTGGTGTTTCTTAAGATGTGGCTGCAGTGAGGACAGCAGTCACCTCAGTGCCTCGTCCTCCTCACCCCTCCCTCGTCCCTTTCTTTCCCTCTCTCCTGTTCTGTCTGGCCCACATGCCCCCTCCCCCCCCTAGCCTTTGATGTGGTGCACCTTTGATACCCAGGCCCCACAAGCATCACTCCAGGAGCTGGTACAGGGGAGCAGGGTGTCCGTGGTGGGGCGGGGGAGACCGAGACACTATGGGGGGGCAGGTGGCGGAAGAGCAGCTCTTACACGACTTGGGCTTTAATCTCGGGTGACGAGCTGCCGGGGCTGATTGGTCGCTCCTCAGCGGCCATGATACCGGGGCCGTTTTGATTAATGGCGTCAAAGCCATCACTCATTGAGGACCTCGGCAAAGCTGTCAGAGCCATACGGGACGGGGGGGACCTGAAACCTGCAGAAAGCAGCAAAATGCCCTCTGCTCACATAATGCCTCTGCTGTCTCGTCGTCATAGCTGCACGGGCAGACAGACACCCGAAGTAGGTCTGCGGGGGGCGAGGGGCTTGGGGTGGCCTGGGAAAGGGGCGGAGGAGGCGGCTTGGGTTACCGGTGCCCCCCGCCTCCCGGGCCGGGGGCCACGCTGCTCTGTCACCGTCTGCTGCCCCCGTGGGCGGCCGGGACACGCCGGGCCGCCGCCGCAGAGGGATCCCGTTTCCTGGGCCCGCCACCCGATGCGGGCCGGCCGATAACTTTGTCCTCCGGCTTGTTCCTTTTATCTCGCATCTGGGAGCAGCGCCTGGGAGCAGCGCTGCCTCAACACTGCCTCCATTGTCCTCGTCCTTGTCACGACAAGTATCGGCTTTCGGGCGGGGCGGGCGGCCCCTCGGAGCACCGTGCCCCCCCGCCCCCCCACCTGGGTGTGAATCATCGCCGCCGCCGGCAGATCACGCTGGGTGGGACCTGCTGCGTCTTCGCGGGTGGCTTAGCTTACCCCTGACAGCTAAACGGCCGAGAACACGGCTCTCCGTGACAGTATTTGTTAGCCAGGTTACAAATTACTGGGGCGGTTAGCGCGGCGTGGCGGGTGGGAGCTTGTCCCCATTTCCCGTAAGGCAGGAAGCGATCTGCGTGGTTATTGATAGGCGGCTCGGCCCACTAATGAGCTCTGAGAGATGGATGACAGCGTCATTTCTGGGTCAGGCTTTTCCCAGCAGTGTGTGCGCATCGCCGTGCCCCGGTGAGCCCGATTCACACACGCCGGGGGCCGCGCCACCTTGTGTCACCGGCATTTTGCCCACCGGGTCACGTGACGGAGAGCGCAGGCCTTAGCTATCACTCCTAGCCATATGATATGTCAAGTCATCAAATTTCAGCCATGGAGTCCAATCCCCACGTTTGATCCCTCTGACAGTTTAACCAATGATGTCTGCAGAAGCCATCTTCTAAACCGATAAGATGAGCGGCATCCACGGACCTCACCATAAATCACTGCCGGGCGCGCGGTTTGCCAGGAGCCGCCCGCCGGCCGATGGGGTCCAGATCCGGGAAGCTCTGTCTGCGCAGTTCAGGTTCATGAGCTGTGGCGTTTGGGTGGCGCTGTAATGGTACCGCGGTTGTGGTTCTGCAGCTTTTCTTTGGGGTGTGATTCTGTAGATCTATGTGCATGAACCCTTGTTCTGGGGGTGGGGGTCCTGAGTAAACACAGACGTATCGCCACGGCGACGCTCAGCGTGTCGAAGCCGTCCTTCACGTCACTGCTTCATGCCAAGGCCCGGTCTGCATCGAGGTTATTACCGCAACGCGCCATATCGACCCAACCGGGTCATGTGACAGCAAAAATGTGTGAAAATTTGTTTAAAAATAGGGAATGCATTTTAATACGGGTTCAGGTGGATGCCTGGCTGGTATGCTGTGTCTAAAATGGATGTGAGGCCCCTGTAGCTCCTCAGCTAATTCTGAGGCGGGGAAAGTGAGTGTGTGTGAAGTCTACCCAGAGACAGCATCGAGGCCGCGGACCCTCAGCGGGTATAAGAGTGTTACTCAGCACTTCGCTAATGGTGTTTAAAATAAGACATGAAGGGCAAGCCAAATGGGGGGGGGGCATTCACTTAGCTACTGAGTGCACTATCATCGTCATTTTCATCTTTCCATTAATGCTTCTCCTCCCACGTGAAGCGAGGCGCTGAGAGAAACTCGAGACGAGCGACAGCACAGGTTAGGGCTGCGCCTCTGTTTCTCCCTCTGGCACTGTCCAGGACACCCCAGCAGCACGGCGAGTGCCCCGTCCGTCCGTTTCCCTCTGACCACTTCCTGAGCTTTTGGGCCTTGTTTTGTTGAGCAGGGGTGCATCCCGCCACAGCAGGGCAGGTGCTGTGGCTTCCTGGAGAGCAAGGTACTCAGCGCTCCGCGAGAGTGGATCCTTGTAGGCCTCAGCAGAGCCCCCTAGAGGCGCGTCCGCAGAATGCTTTCAGATTCCAAGCTTTCAGATCCACTTCAGCCAATAAGCTGCCACGGAGCCATAAACTTTGCCGACGTGGGAAGCGAATGTGATGCGGCAGCACTGTGGAGCAGGTCCAGCTGATTCATTACCGCACAGCAGCTCTTCAGGCAAATTAATGGGGAAAAGATCATCTTCTGTGCATAATCGGCACATGCTTTGATTGTCAAACAACTTTTCCTTCAAAGAAAACTTGCCCACTCCTTCGTATTATACTGAAATTATTTCCATGTTGTATCCCATATAAATTAAATTTCATACATAATTTTTTTTCCCAAAGGTTTAAGATCTGCCAGTTGCCTGATCGTCTAGTTATTCACATATGTAAGTAAATAAGTTATGTGTGGTTCTATATATTATATATAGTTATGCATATATCAACATTTTAGCAAGTTTTTCATAGGCAAACCTAAGTAAATTTACGTCCAAACATGAATATGAAAACGAACAGATGAATATTAACTCTTGATATACTTGTTTTTATTGCATTAGCTTAGTAAAATGGAGTTGTCAACTTATTTTCATGTAGTCATCTGAAAAGATGCAAAAACTGTTTTATATCATAAATTAGCAGCATGGAGAGGACTTTCAAAAGATATTCCTTCCTACTCATATTTTCAATAAATGCAATTATTGAACTTCAATTATGCCAGTCCAATAAAGTCTATCCATCTTTAAGCCACTTACTTTGGCTTTGGGATCTAATGTAATAGCCAGTAAAATTGCATTAATAAGTAGGAAAAATGTCCAAAATTGCAGTAGGAATGTAGGTCTCTACATTTACAATTTCTTATATAAAAATACAAACTCGTTTTTATATTTTATAAGAGCAGTTTCATAATTTTTAGGCTTTAAGAATATAATATTTTATGTAGTTCCAAAATATATTTATTAACTGATGGTAAGATATAATAATACGTATTTTGTAGCATTTGGAACAATGCTCAATGATTCGTGATTATTCTATGTTATAAAGCGATACACAATAAAAAAGCATAAATTGAGGATGGAAATAGTGTAAACTTTCTATTGAAGTAGCATGATGTTTAATATTTTAGAAAATGAACCTCTTTCATGTTAATGACCTTATTTAAGTTCAAAAAATATTCTTCATGTTATTAGTAGATTAAATGAATATCTTGAAATCACACAAAAATTTGCTGAAATCTAATTAGTCCTTTGAACTCAAAATTGCTCACAGTACATCTTTGGTTTAACACAAATAAATTCTCCTTGAATATTAAAACAAATGTCAAACTTGATAGTAAAACTAAGAAATAAACTGCTTATATTTTCAGTTTCTCCAGCTTCCCGCAGTTCAGATAACACATATATGGAGTTTTATCGATGTCAGTTTAGCTAACTTCAATTAGGCATCTGCTGGCTAAGGTCTCTTGATCATTTAAAGAAATGCATCCTTGTTATCTTTTTGCGATTAGCAGGTAGAAACAGTTATATTAAAAAAAAGCTAGCGTGCATCTTACAGCAACAGCAAATTCTCTGGTTGAATAAGATGAGAGTGTGGTAGTCAAAGTCCATCTTCAACCATGAGATCTGGATGAGACGTGCTGGGCCATTATGTAAATTATGTAGTGATAAATCGCCAGCAGGATATAATAACTTTCTAGAGTGATCACCACTGCTCATACTATTAAGCCAAAAGTTATACTTAAAAATACATTTGCGTTTTATGCATCAAACACTGACACCCAGGGTAAAATGCGTACATGCAGCATTTTGAATAATGCAGCCTTGTTTACACAGAATAAAATCTTAACGACGTGGTGGAAAAAAAGCAGAATGTGGCACCAGCAGGGAGCCCCCGTAGCATCCAGCAGCGGCAGAATTTCTCGCTCTTTATCTAGTTCTTCTTGATCCAACAGTGCAGCCGCTTGGAGTGAAGTTGCTACTACTCAGTGTTAATATTTAAAAAAAGCAGCTAGGAGAAGCTGGAAATCCCAGGAAGAACCAGTTGCCCAGCTCTCTCCACACACCGACAGGAGATGCTAGCGCTGCGGATGTTCCGTGAATTGCTATTAATTTGAAGGTACCTAGTGCTTTTTGCCCACAACAAAACCCATCTATCCATCCATCCATCCATCCCTCCTCCTTGACTGCTTATCCTGTACAGGGCCGTGAAAATCCTCAAGTCTCTCACAGCAAACACACAGGCCACAAAGCAGGCGACACCCCGGACGGGAGGCCATGGCCGAGATGTGTCAGCAGTTTTGGCTTGTTAGACTCGGACGGCCATCTGATATGTAAACATGCTGTAAATCGATAGAAAAGAAATTATGTATGGAAATACGAACTAAATACCCAGCACATTTTTTTTTTTACTTTTTTTTTTTTAACTCACTTGGACTAACAGGAACCAGAATAACCAGCCATGTAAATTCTCTGGGGCTAATTCATCATCAATAATCCAGAACCTGGGATGATGGTGTATAAATCAGATTAGGGAGGTTGTAGTACAAACATCAGGGGAGACAATGCATGGAATCCTTGGGAACGCTGAAGAGCTTGGTTACATCACAACCCTCCCTCGAAGCTTTATGAAGCCCTGAGAAACTGTTTGTTTTCTGTGTTCACATATACAAACGCTACTCGCCTTATCGACTGTTGCTGTGTGCTTGACGAGAGCCTCACAGGTCCGCTAACGTTAAATGCTCCCAGAGCTGATTCAGGAAAAATCACAGCGGGCGAGGGAGCGAGCGCCATCAGGATGCGGAGACGGCTCGGGTATGCTGGGTAACGGCTAGTGAGCAAGCCAGCCCTCCACCGCGAGCGCCCGTGCGTTCGCAAGCCCTTTCGCTTTCCTGTTTAATGATTCCTCAGCGTGGACCACAGTTCTATTCTGGGAGGCACAGATCATGATGACTGTCGAAGCGGCGTTTGATGCAGGATCGCCTGATGTCGGCAAGAAGCATAGATACCTATAGGGCGGATGCGGTGACTCCACCTGCGTCTCAAGGTGCTCGAGCGTCTCCGGTTAGCCCCCCCGAGCCACTTTTAGATTTCAAATTAAAATAAAAAATAAAAAACACACCTCTACAGATGTGCTCCTGCTTTGTGTATTTTTGTTGTTTCTGTGTTGGGGGTTTTCAGGAAAATAAATGTTGATTTTTTATTTCATTCTGTCAGATGTGCTGTAATTATTCCTCCTCTTGTGTAGAGAAGGGTGTGAAACCGTCATGGTTCCTAAACAGATGCCTGAAGGTGTTTCCGACCAGTCCTCCGAAACCGGCTCATTTACCAGCAAACCCCCATCGCATGTCCAGCAATCGCATGCAAAACTGGGTCTCGACTGTTTAACCAAAAGCACCTCGTTCGTAGGTACATTTTTGGCTCTAGAAAATACGATTGGTTCTCCTTCATGCTTTTATGAAAGTTATTAGTTATTGTAATAGCTGATATCTCTGACATTAGTGCACCTTTTATTTATGGGAAAAGTTTTATAAATTAGAATAAAAAAATCTAATCTACAGAATGAAAAAAAAATCAGTTAAGGATAACTATTAGGATCTGATAATGTAGTTTATAAATTTTGCTTTCTGCATATTTTTGTCCAGTTTTATGGTTATTATGTAAATTTTCCCGGTTAGCGATTCAGTCTTTCCTAATATTCTGATGCTCATCTGAGTGAATCTAAGCTGTTCCCGGGAGTCTGGCCAGAATGTGGACTGTGTTTCGACGCATTCGGTTATAATACATGCCACTTCCTGGCCTTTCCAGCTATAAAATAAAAGTTGGGGCCTGAAAAGGGCTGACGGGGAGATCTGAGACTTTGATCTCCCCCGAGCGTGCCTGTGCCCCGTCCCCACAGAAAGGGGTCCCGAAATTCCTCCGCCCTGTTTGTTTTTTATTGGCTTTAAGTTGCCCTTTTGTGTCGCCCCAGTATCGGCTGGGGGTTAAGTTTGTATAAACGCCCTGATAAGAAAATTGCCCATGTAGAGTTGTAATAACAAGTGGACCCAAAAAGGTGCAGGGGGCTGGGGGAGATTGGGGGGAGTGAGGGTCTGTAGGCCTGTTTGACACAAAGAACAATAAACATGTTCCACATGGAGTGAGGTGGGCTCCAGATGAGGGTGCAGGGTGCACTCGTGGAAATGGCTTCCAGACAGGCCGCGGCACAATGGCCTATACTCACGTGCCTCTGCTTTGCACGGTGCTGCTTTCTTCCCCCTGGCCCTACTAGCTGCAGACTCGCGATGCTCTAAATCTAGACGGTTCAGTACCAAGGCAGTTTCGGGCGAGCTGTGCATAGGGATCTCAAAAATGTTCGAGAAATCTTTAAAATGATATAACCCTCGGATTCTGATGAAAAACATGTTTGAAAGGTTATTAACTTGATTTGTTTATATTAAGCCAACACTTCTGGGTCGTCGGTTAATTGCCGAATACATTTCCCTGTTTGTTTTGGCTGTGAGTCAGCATTTTAAAACGGTCGCATTTCCGATGCCCAGACGCAGACTTTTGACATATTTACTGAATTCCCTGAGATGTAAGCAGAGTCATTAGCATTCTTGTGTATTCGGAAGCATGTCGGGATGCAGCCGATGAGCGCTGATGAGCGGGGGTGCTATGCTCTGCCTGGGCCCGGTCGTGCCCCCACTTCCACAGTTACCCCCCCCCCCCCCCCCCCCAAGCAACCATCCCCACGGCCTACACACGCTGATTTATTCCACCTTAGCGCTGGTTTGTCTTGTACGGCGTGTTGCACAGGCAAACAGCCAGCTGGAGCCCCGTGGCTGGGGGGGGGGCACAGGTGGTAGGGGGCAGCACCGGCCTTTGCACGTAAACGCATGGCATATTCTGGGATTTCTGGGAACTAGGGAAAAAAAAAAAGATTTAAAAAGCATACGCTTGGTCAGGCAGTTCCCCTTTCTTCTCTCTGGCTGCCCAGGTGTCCCGCAGATCTCAATGGTCTGATTGTACAGGCTGACAGAAAAAGCCCTGAGTCACGGCAGATCGTTAGACTCGTGGATCAGACACGTGATTGGTAGCGGCGGCCGGACTTTGGCTGGCAGGGGCAGCGCTGTGCGCCGCGATAAATCACCGATTCCGCCCCGTCATGACGGGCCTGCGCGGCTCTGACATCCTGCGCCCTGCTCCGCCCTCTCATCTCCCCCGTTAGGTTAAGGAGAGAAGCCACACACTGCGCGCTCAGCCCGTCACGACCGAACGGTAAATCAGCGGCCTTCGAAACACAGACATCTATCTGAACCTGATCCATTTATAACCGTGTAACCTCTCGACATGAGGGGGAAAAATAATTATAGTTCTGAGGAATAAGTATGTCCTTGAAATGAGTCTGAAAGCAGATGCTCAGGAACGCTGAAGGTATATCGTTCATCTAGTTTATAAGTGGGGCTTTTTTTGTATATTTGGATGTATATTTTTATTCCCTTCCTTAAGGGAACAGAATGTGTGTTGAAGATCTGAATAGAAACGCACATGCCATGCCGTGCCATGCAGTGCCATACAGTGCCATGCAGTGCTGTGCCGTGCCATGCAGTGCCATGCCGTGAGGTGCTGTGCCCGCTTCCTTTGCAGGGCTCTGATGGCCTGTAGAGGCGGAGCCAGCGCTCCTTCCAAATTTGAATGGAAGGTGGGGGTTTCTCCCCGCTGCACGTTTTATCTGCAGGCTCCGGGATTTAGCGCTGGGTGTCATGTGACCTTCCCGCCGCTTCCTCCTCTGCGTAAGGGGGCGCCGCGGGCCTGCTTGCAGCCACGCGCCAAGCTGACACTTAAAAATCCAGGGGTGGGAGTGGAAACGAGGGGGGGAAATGCCTTGGCCTGCTGCCATCGTTACCACATGGGTGCTGGGTAATGCGCTTCTTTAAAAGCAAATTATCTCGGGCACCAGCACCCGGCCAACTTAATTCTGATTATATTTTTTGATGGTTTGGTGGGTCATTTGGGGTGGGGGTCGGGGGGGGGAGTGGTTGAGAGAAAGGGTAATAATGGTGAGTCACTGTGAGAGTGTGGGGATGATGAAGGGAGATGTGAGAGTCGGGTGGAAGAAGAAGGTGGAGGAGCTGAAACGGGGGGGTGGGGAGGGTGAAGATCCTCGCACAGCAGCTGGATCCATGGTTCACGGGGCCCCTTGGTAACCGCACACCCAGATTGGCCGTCATCCGATGCCTTTCCTGCCTCCTGCCCCCCCCCAATGGACAAAGAGGCTGACATACCCTCAGCTCCTGGGCCACTCAGGTGTTCTTTCTCCCTCATTGTCACTCATTGTCCAGAGTCTTCAGTAGTCACACCTCAGTTATCCAATCAGCGACATGGGAAACAAATACGACAAATTACAACAATAATAATTACTATTTTGTCTCTGATTTCATGATCCTGTAATTATAGAATATTTAGAATAATTACAGAATACTTTACTGGTCCCCATGGAGATTTTTTATCCCATCTTGTCCTCCGTGAGGCACACATACAAGTTTGGGCATTCCAGCACGAGGTCAACCAGAATCCAGCACCCCTTGAGCAGTTTGAGGTTAAGGGCCTTGTTCTGGGGCTATAGCCTTCTGAGCCACACACTGCCCCTCCATAAACATCATTCTACTGACACTAAATTTAAAATCTTTTTACACGGCAAGTCCTCCGAGTTTCTCGTACAAAATAAGAACCAGAAAAGCAGCCTAATTGATGTCTCCCCCCATGAGCCATCCTGAAATAGCTGCACTCTGCTTCCATCATCGTGTTTACATATCTTACATATCTGATGGTGGCTTTGCCACAGCGACAGCTTAACGGCATCACGAAGTAGCATAATGCGTTTACAGGGCCAACAAAGGGTCTCCCCGCTGGAATCCTCACGTTTCATTCCGATAATATGTGCCGGGTAGAAAAGATTAAAAGGTACTCCTGGAAGGAACATGACTCGTCATTTTCATGGATTGTGTGGGAAATGGTGTGAAAATAAAATACATGAGGAGCGAGATTTCTGAGGGAGTGAAGAATCGCGACGCGGTGTGACCCCGACCACCGTGAACCGAGACGACGTCCCGGCGGCCAGAGATATTGGCTAAGAGTTACTGAAGTAAATCCAGTTCATTCCGTGGGTGTTTGGCAGGCAGATCTACAGCCTTAGGCGAATGCTCGATTTGTATCAAAATTGTCACGACCTGTTAAGCCCCTTTCACCTGCGCTGGGTTATGCTCAAATAGCCCGAGACCAGATAACGAAGGTACCCCCACTAACTCCCATCCCCATACCAGTGCCACACATTTCTTGTATTTTTTGATAACGTTATTCTGAATGACCATTTACCGTAGAAAGGAAGAAATCCTTTGGAGTGTTTTGCCAAGGCGCTACTCGTTTTCTCGTCTTTGAAACATTAACTCATGGAAGCTGTCATTGAATCGAGGTCTGTATATTGGGGGATAATTCAAAGCCACTCTCACATCGCTGTTAGAATCCATGGATTACTCAACACACTCGCCAAAAAAAAAACACATCTGGTCTCTCACTAAAGCGGTGCTTCCAACACGGCCCTCGGGGACCCCCAGCTGGTCCATTTTTGCTTCCTCCCAGCTCGCGGCCAGACAGTCCACATTTTTGCTCCTTAGAGAGCCAGAATGGAGCAAAAAATGTGGATTGGCTGGGGGTCCCTGAGGACTGGATTGGGAAGCATTGCTCTAAAGAGAAACATCACCCGCATCTCCTGTGTTTCTCTGACGGCCTTCTCTGTCCTGTGGCCTCCTTGCAGGTTTCTGCGTGGGGAGTACACCGTGGAGGTGAGCATCAACGACTACCTGGACATCTACTGCCCGCACTACGAGGACCCGCTGCCACAGGAGCGCATGGAGCGCTACATCCTCTTCATGGTCAACTACGACGGCTACATCAGCTGTGACCACCACCTGAAGGGCTTCAAGCGCTGGGAGTGCAACCGGCCCCAGAGTCCCAACGGGCCGCTGAAGTTCTCAGAGAAGTTCCAGCTCTTCACCCCCTTCTCGCTGGGCTTCGAGTTCCGCCCGGGGCACGAGTACTACTACATCTGTGAGCATGCCGTGACCTTACACACCGCTTGTACCCTTATATGCTCTGTATGCACACTCACCAGTCCCTGTATCCCAGGATTTGCCTCAACTGTCTCCTCACACATTGCTCGCTCACTCTGGATCTGAGCTGGACAGCTGCTGTGCTCATGAGCTGCAGGGTGTGCTGTTTTCACTCCAGTTCATCTCATGATTACCTTATTGAAGTAATTATTTAAATAGTAATTCACCCACCCCCCACCCCCCTCCCCTCCGGTGTTTCAGCTGTCACTCAGGTGCTAATTAATATGTATTGGCTGTGGCTCTCAGGAAGCAGGGTTGTCCACCCCTGCTGTAGGAGGATATGTCATGTTGTTAGAGATTTTTTTTACCGATGTATGATGAAAAGGTCTCCCGCTATGTTTCTCAGGAAGCTCTCATAAATATCTAAAGGTGTATGTTTTTCTCAAATAGCCCTCATGTACATCTAAAGTGTATTTGGGTTTCTTAGATAGCCCTTACCTTACATATATCTAAAGGTATATGCGTTTCTCAGAAAGTTCTGACATATATATATAGACATATATAAAGGGTGTTTAGGTTTCTCTGATAGCCCTCGTGTATATCTGAAGGGTATATGTGTTTTTCAGTCCTAGGGATGGATATTGTTAAGATTTTAACAGTACTACTACTCTTACCAGTACTGCTTATCGGTCTGGTATTTTAACAGTATTCTTATCGGTACTTTTCGAATAAAAAATCAAATGAACAACATAATTAAAACTGCGTTATTTAACAAATCACTATTATTATTATTCAGCAAATTTGTATTATTATTTAACAAATTAACATTAAATGTGAAATGCATTAAATCTTTAAATGCTGCTAAATCTTTCCAACTGTTTAATTAATAGCTAGCGTCAGGTAGTGAGCTACATGTATCCTAGGTATTTTTATTGGCGTTTCAAGAGGGTGGTACAGGTGGGGGTTTACATACATGCACATCACTGTGCTAACAAAACCTTTTTCACTTTTAAGTGAAAATTGTTTTCTTTCTGGAAACATTTATAACATTAGTTTGACTGAAGCCTCCAAATTACTGGTTGGTTTGGAAACTGAAATTGAGAATTTCTGAAGGACAGTTCAGATTATGTTTAGGCCTTCTGAGTTTACAGTATAAATGCACACACCCATAACAGCCAGCCTTCTGATATTACTTTCAGTTACTAACCCACGTTCATATTTTAGATAAATGTGTGTGTGCTGGCATTTATACCATACCTGGGACAACGACGGGTGAAGTATGAGCTAAGCTGTCGAAACCTGTGCATCTCTCCGTCTGAATGTGATGCACTTTCGATAAACGCTTAGCCAGATTGCTTGTGTTTCTGCCTTTACACGCAAAACATTTGTTGCACTTTTAGCAAGGAGCACAGTGATTCTAGTGAAGTGCAGCCACACTTCTGACCTTTTAACTGTCTCCGCCATTATCACTAGTTGCGGCTGCCAGATCTGTGTGCGCATGTTTTACGGTACTGCAGATCTGCAATGCGTTAAGATCTCTGTCCTATTTGTGAATATAGGAACAAATTTTTCATGCAATACCGTTGGCATAGTAAGTTGACAAATACTCCTTTGGCATGGGATTTACAATATTACTAAAATCATTATAATAAATTAAAAACACAATCGTTTTTGTTAGTTTTAATTCTACCTAACTACTTCTCAGTCCACAACGAGTTCGTGGGCATTTATTTAAGTGTTTTACGATATCACATAAAATAAAAAGCTGTATATATGCCTGGCATGCAGGCTGTACGTACATGTCATATATTTCAGTGTCCAATAACGGATATTAAGTTAAGTATCATGTGATTGTGTATGTATGCTTTTATGTGTCTTACAATGTATTAAAATGTAATTTAAAGTTCTAATTTGTGCGCATACTCTCGCCGATCGGGCCGGGGACAACAGATGTCAGTATACAAGTCACGCACAGTAATAAGCGAAACAGAACTTTGCGCGTGCGCACGCAGATCGGGCAGCGACGCAAGAGAACGCTCTAGATTAACGTCTTAATCAGTAAAGCAGCTGGTCAGAAAAACTGGGAAAGATTCGTTTTATATAGAAACAAAAAAATCAGATTTTTTCATTTCTCCAGTACCAAAAGCAATACCGTTAATGTAAGAGCTTATCGATACTCTGGTCTTTAAAAAGTTAACGCTGGTGCCCGTTTAGTACTGGGTTTTGGTACCCATCCCAAGATAGCTCTCATGTATATCAAAAGTAAGGCTGCCCAAACCTGCTCCTGGACTCTACCACCCTGCAGGGCTCAGGTGGAGCCCTAATTTAATAAACCCTATACAGATAATCAGGCCATTCAGTACCGTCTCAGTATTAGAGCCAACTATGTTGAAGCTAAGTTTGCTTTAAAAGTGAGACGCTACTGAAGTGCCTGATTCAATTACAGCTGCATCTAAACTCTGCATCTAAGTAGCAGGGCTGGGCAGTCCTGATCTAAAGATATATATGTAAATCTAAAGGGTAGTTATCTAAAGGGTATTTGGGTTTCTCAGATAGCCTCAGGCATATCTAAAGGGTGTATGGGTTTCCCAGATAGCCCTCAAATATATCTAAAGGGTAT
>JAODKL010000034.1:20308834-20343452 GCA_026780765.1 Petrocephalus schoutedeni
CCCCTGCTGCTGCCACCACCTCTCAATGTCGCAGGACAGCTGACACCCCCCATCAGCCCCGGATGTCCACGCCGCAGCCAGCACACCGGGACGATGCAGCAGAGCTACGAGGACCTGAGCCCCCGCGGTCACCACGCCCAGCGTCCCCACTCTCATCGTCTTGATGGATAACTGTGCAATTCGGCTAGAAAAACGACTCATTTCAGTCTTTTGTCGTTCCCCTCACATCTCGATGGTCAGCTCATGCCATCAGTATTTACTTTTCTTCCCCGAGGGTCCCATAAAAGAGCATCTTTTGTTTGTCTCATTTTTGTAGGCCGGGTGGTGAAATTTTATTTAGCGTAGGGTTGTGTCCACCTGTAGCGTAGTCCTGTCGCCGTGGATAAGATCTCTATCGTTCACGTGTGATCCCAGCCGAGCCCTGGACTGGAGGAGCCCCGTACTCCTCCTACCCACTCACTGAAATGTTTCCATAAAATTAGAACATTCGCCTTCCAGTACAGGCTTTTTGTGTAAATCTGCCAAAGACGCCCAATTAGATTTCCCCTTTTTTTTAAGTGGAGGTGGAGGGGGGGTGGGGGTAATTTCGACGTCGAGCGAGCCGCGTTCAGCCAGAGAGCATTGTGGACGTTCAGAATCACAGCACAGTGCTCGCAGAAAAAGGACAATGTTTTTTTTAAATGACCTTTTTTCATATATTAAAAAAAAGAATGTTTAGTTAAAAATTATTCGACAAATTGCCTTTTTCACTGGTGCTGAATCAGCTATTAATCTATTTGTCACGAGCTGCGGTGCCAGGTGGAAAGGGGACACCCTGTGGTGATGAAGTGTTTTGTGAATTATAGGTCTTGCTGTTCTTACTCTCGTTCCCCTTCGCTCGCGCTCTCTCTCTCTCTCTTTCTCTCTCTCCCTCCATCTCTCGCTCTCTCTTCCTCTCTCTCGCTCTGAATGTGGAATTTTTGCCTTCACGCGCGGCCCCTGCTTCTCGTCCCCCCCCTGCCCGCCCGCAAGCTGGCACAGCGGTCCCAGGCAAGCGGGCCGGCGCTGTGTTTGGCGCTGGGTGATCCGAGTCGCTCAGCGACAGCCAGAAGCCCAGGAGCTGCTGGGAATCGTGCAGGACTGAGGGACCCAGCCTCCTCTCTGGGAACGTAAGGCAGGCAAACAAAAATGCTTTTTTTTTTGTTATGAATATGTGTAGCACTTCGGCTAAACAAATGGACACCTGTTTTGCGAATTTATATGTGACTGAGACAAAGGGGACTCTGAACAAACATTCTTCTGTAACATAGATCAGAGGAATGATTACAGCAACGCCGATATAAGGAAAGAAAAACATGCAAACAAAAATGTAACAAAACGTTACCTAAATACAATTTTTGTACTTTGCTTTATTCTGTTATTTTTTACTTTTTACTTTTCAAAAAAAAAAACAGGAGAAATTATTCATAATTATTCATATGTGATATGAAAATATAATGTAGACCTTTGAATGATTAGAGTGATGATGGATCCAGTCTCCGCAGTCTCTGAAGTTTAGAGAAATCAACTGTTTTGCTATTGTCGTTGTTATCCTGCTTGTGTCACAATGCATTCTGGTACTTGTAGTCCTGTAATGATTCATTTTAAGTTTTTCATGTTGGGGGGGAGGGTGAAAACTTGTTTTGATTTCCTATAAAATGTCTTTGTTTTGGCAAAGGAAAGCAACGGGGGGGAAAAAATGAAAAACACAAATAAAGCTTTTTGTCTATAGCAGTAAAAACTGTTTTGCACCATGTGCCTAGGGCATCTGTACCTAGAAAATGCAAAATGATTATACTATGTCAGAATGTTAAAAACAGCTGTCGCAAACAATCATAAAAATATGTGTCTTCATTTTTGGTATGCATTTAACTGGGTCAAATTACAAGGTTATGTTGTCAGATCATTCGATGTATAAACACGTGTGCCAGTTTGATTTAAATGAATTCTGTTGTGGGTATATATTTTTAAAGAAAATGATGGTTTAAGCACGCCACCATAATACTGTTAAAGACTTTAGCTTTAATTGTAGGGGCCTCTGCCAGAATCAACAACTTGAGCTACACAATGGGTAAGTTTAAATTTTAAGAATTAAGTAGCAAATGTTTCCAGCTGGATCTCATGAAAAAAAGAATCAGTTCATGTACTTTATGTACTGTGGAGATAGATCCTTCTAGGCTTCAAAAAGTAGCTGCTAAAGATTTTTTAATGTCAACTTCGGAATCACAGAGCTATCATCTGATTAACTTCATGTCATTCCGTCACTGGAGTGAGGTGTGTGTGTATGTGTGTGCGTGTGCGTGTGTATCAGACTCTTTACCGTGCAGGGGATATCTGCAGAAACTTGGAGAAGCGATTTCAAAGGATCGATACCTCACTGCCATGGAAGCTGGGGCAGGTTTTTCAGATAAGAGTCCAAGCTGGGAGATTAATGACAAAAAAAAGAAAAAAAAACTGAAAATAAATAAAATATAGAAGCAGATGCAATGAAATACCACTTCACGGTCTGGCTCATGTGTCAGCTTAGCTAAGCATAAGCCTTAAGAGAGAGGGAGACTCACATCTGAAGAGAGAGGAGAGAGATGTTTGCCGTGTAAAAGGAATCGAGATCAGGAAATGAGGTTTGATAGCTCTGAGTGCTGTAAGAATCCACCTGTGGGGACAACTGTTACCCTCGGAGGCTGGAAAGTGGGAGGTGGGATAATTGGCCATAGAAGAGGACATGTTTTTGTGGCTGTGTTTTCTCCTTAATTCCCTGATGGAAGTGGCCCCCGCTGTTTGTGTCCAGAGAAACACGCGTGGTCCTTTACAGCTGCTAATGGGTTAGCTGACGGTTGCTGGCAGCAACCGCGAGTATCATACTCCTCCTGCTCAGCCACTGCAGGAGTAACATACACAAACGTCTTATCAAATAGTCCCGAAAATCTCTGCAGAAAAATTCGCACTGACTTTCTCGAAAAACAGGAAAAGTTTTCTTTTTTAAAGCCCTTTTTCTTTTTTGTATTTGTGAAATTTTTCATTTTCTGTTCCGGTAGAATATCACCCCGCAAGAATTTACAGCAAAATTGCATAATGCGGAAAAAAAAACAAAAAAAAAAAAACAAATAGCCAAACCACAAATATTTATTTCATGGTGTGCTAATGTTCTTTTTTTGTCGAATGTTTCTGTCAAGCATTTTAGTTTTAAAAAGGTATGAAGGGTTTTTTTTTTACTTTGAAAAATGATGAGGGATGATTAATCTTCCATATCAACCCCTAGAATTGTTGCTTAACTCTGAAAATGTTTTCAGTTTGAAATATGTGACCCATCATAAATTAATAATAAAGGTATACCTCAGCCACCATGAAACCATTGTATAATCACTCAGATCAGAAGCTGCATTTTACATTTCTTTCAGGTACACTTCTGGCCATAATCTGCAGGACTGAGCTGTGAGGCCATGTAAACTTGCCAACCACTATCCTGGTCAGGGTCGAGAGGCAACATGGGGATTTAGGCAAAGGTACACAGTGGACAGGATGAGAAAATGTAATGTTATTTTTGAGCAGAACAATGACCAGATTAATGTCAGAGGTTTAAATAAGTATGGCCAAACAAAAGCGAATGAGTGGCTGACAGACTACTCCCAAAGTGGCAAAATATAGGAATTTCATATTCTTTGCAATGACTAAACAAATCTGATGCATATATGTTAGCATTCACATTCACAACATCAAAAACACATGACCTGTTTCTTCTGTGATTACAGGTGATGTAGGGGATTAATATGATTCTGCTTAATCCTGACTATATTTTTATGAGATTATTTTTAAAAGGAAATGCTTGTATGAATGACACATATTTAAAAAATGTCCTGTTGCTTTTTAGGTAAATTATGAAAATAAATGGTGCAACACAGCACTCCTTGTGGGATTCTAACCACTGACCCATGGGTCAGTAGTCCATTTACTTAACCCCAATGCTAACAGGTTTCCAGCTGTTTATACAGACTTACATTGCATCAACCTCCATAAAACATATAGCTAAATTTCCATCATTTAAAAAAGTACCTTGCATGCACATATTGTTCCAGGTTCACTTTGATATTTTTTATACACAGTCTGTCAGGAAACTTTGTTTTTTAAGTAGGTACGCTTTAGTTGCAGTGTAGCAATATATATAAGTGTTACTTTTTTATTTTGCTTGAAATCTGCACATGAAATATTCCGGAACATCTTTGTTGTTATTTCTTTTTTACAAGTTTTCATTTTTAATCATCTTTAGCTGTTCTTAACATTACCGCTGCTGCGGTTTTGATTTTAAACTTCCACTGTTCAGCCTTTTTAAAATACTTTGTAATGTGAAAAACAACTTTTGCAGAACACTGTTGTCATACAGCTTGATCATTTTGGAATACACTGTGCTAAAGTGGAGTCTATCTTAAAGGCTACCCCACACTGTGACCTACTTGTATCCATCAAAAGTCAAATATATCCCTAATTGTAGGTACACCAGGGCCGGAATGGCCGGGAAAATTTATCGTGGGGAACCCACCTGATCAGCACAATTTACTGTGGAGGTCCCCAGAGCCGCTTTTTAATCCCAGCCCAGCCCTGAGATAGATGCACTATATTTATGTGTTACACTGATTAGATGGGGTAGCCAAATATTTTCTGCAGGCTTAAAAATATCAACGGAGCGGAACTCTTGACGGGCAGCAATCTTCATCAGTCTTTGTTTGCGTTCACTGGCCAATTAGATGTAACTCGGGAATTTCAATTGCTATTTCCCAATGAAGACGGGAAGATCATTAAGACTGTTTATTTCTGTGTGGAACCTAGTAACTGCAGCCCATGTGCATGGAAAGATAGAAGGAGAAATGTGTGGGTCTGACGTCAAGGCAGTTCCTCCACAGGCCTGTAAGCCTGGTGCTGTGGAATTAAAATAATTGTGAAACTGTATAGCTAGTCACCATAAATAACGAAATACATACTTTAATTACTAATTGTATAGCCATTTGTTACACAAGTGTAATAATTATATGAACCTCTGGGAAAGGTATGAAGGACGGATGTATGTTATGATGTTCATCCAAGACCAAACAGGAAATGTGTAAGTACACGGATACAGGAACTCCGGCAGCTTCTCCTGCAGCCTCCTTTCCCATTGGACGACATATTTAATACTGTTTGCAGATAACCTCCCGTGTGTCCCAAGTGGACGTCTACTCCTTCCAGCTGTGTCCCATCCCAAAGGAGCAAGGATCCAAGTCAATTCTTGTGGTTTTTATTTGTAATTCTGCCATGTAAAAATTAGGAAAAACTGGGAAAAGTAAACAAAGCTTACTCTTTCACGATAATGACAGAAAAGGCAGTTAAAAAACCGAGATATACTTTGAAAGCCAGAACATTAATGGGAAGAGAAGGGGAAAACTAATAAGATGGGTTTGAAAAGTAAGTGTCGGATAAAAGAATTAATTCGGTGAGTTTTTATGAGGTCGGAAAATGATGGGAGGGTTGTGTTTAATGCATTCATAAAGTCAACGGCATCATATAGGAAATTGCAAAATTGCTGAATCTTCAAGCATTTCAGAATTCTGTCAGGCATTTGTTTTAATGATATTTCCAAGATGCACATATCTGAGTAGTTATCGAGTAACACGGTTTATTTTATTTTCAAGAGGCTTAGCCAGCGCAGTAAAATTGGACTGCTGCCCTCAAAGCAACGTCGGGCTATTGTGTTGTCTGGGTCCCAGTGCCTCCTTGAAGCCTTCTCGAGGTCTGGGCCTGGCATTGCTGCGTTCTGCCTCCCTCCTCGTGGCACGCTAGAGCCGGCCTCCTCCTCTCCCACAAGCCTCCCGAGGCGGCCCAGAAGCTGCTTCGGCTAGCACAATAACACGTTGCTCTAAGAAGTGCAGCACATGCCTTCCACTGCTAGCCTGGGCGAAAGACGTCCCGGAACGCACGGGAGTACCACCCATAATGTGAGCTGAAAATGATAGGCAGTTCCAAAATGTGACATCGCCAGACTATCTTTTGAGGGAAGGAAGGTTGGAGAGCTACCGGTGATGGCAGTCTGGCAGCTGCTGTCAATGTGAGCTCTTTATGCTGGAAATCTCCCCGTGAGATTTTATTATTTTTTTCTTTTGCCATTTTAAAATTGCAATAAATGCTTTCTATTTCTAATACCAGGGAAATAATTTAACCACCTGGGGCTTGTGCCACACGTCTCTCCATGGAGACAAGGTATTCCTTTCCCCAGGAGAGACCTTCTTTAGCCATAGCCTTGCAGAAACCGGAAAATGGTTACAGGTTACAGCCACACCTATTCCAGAGGGTCTCCAGAGAAAAGTTTTGGGTGTTTGATAATTCTAAACCCACACTGCTGGCATTAATGAGAATGCTGGGAATAATGTGAAGGAACCTATAACCCATTGAACAGCCTGGTGTCACTGTCACCCAACTAGCAGAACAGAGTGGACACCACATCCTCATCCATGTCAACACAGTTGAGCGTAAACAATCCAAGCAAGCGGAGCACACTGGCGATCCCTGAAAAAAGCCGACGCACGCCAATGCTGGGGAGGCGAGGCGACACCCATGGCGAGCATGATTAGCATGCGCTGTTAATCACTGATAACACAATTAGCGACTAATAAAGTAAACAATGGGAGGTGGGCCGCACCAGACAGTGACTGACAGCAGACAACGATCCCAGCTGCTCCGGATTGGAAAGCCACACGCCTCCTACTGTTAACACACACCGACTGTTTCACATACACAGTGAGGCCCTTCACTACCGATGGCATGAAAAATAAGTGTGGAAAATAAATGAAATATAATCTCATTGTAAAGCAGGGAAAATCCTGAGCTTTATATACAATTAAACTAAATTTGCAAACAAAAAAGAACGTAAAATTGCGGTTTTAGTATTTGCTGTAAAATTTTGAAAGTACCTCCGTGTTGCATTGCTGGCAGGTAGCTAAACAGAATGAACAGCTAGCTTCCTATATATTATCAGCTGAAGACAGTCAAAACTTGAGCAAAGCTATAATTACTGAACAACTCTGATATTGTCGTCTGTTTGTGGACAATGTGTCCCAGTCACTTCCCGAGAAAGCTCTTCACAAGGCCTAAATTTGATACTGTCAAATCAGCGGAAGTAACACTCGTCATTTCCAACATCACTGACGCGACATGCAGAGGTGTAATATCTCTAATTTCTGGATGCAACTGTCCTGGCATTCACAAAAAGGCAAAATCATACTGCAGTCATGGGATTTCGTGAAAATTCACGTCATCTGCACATTTCACATAAAAAGCCCCATGAGCTTGTGGCGTGTGATGCTGATGCACGCACACGATGCTGATGACTGACTTCCACCTCAGCATTCACACATGTATCACAGATGGTCCCCGAGCACATTGACCGTGGTCAGCATTCCCTCTCGGCCATGTTTGCAACCCCTTGTTTTCCCCTGCAGTCTCCATTGCTTTATTATGCAGCTTAAAACTGGCAGAACTTCAATGACATCCTACCTGTGCAGATGCGAAATTATGCATTAAATCTGAAATCAAAGGCTTCCGATCTGAATGGTGCTTTATAACAAATGTTCACCAGACAGCACCGTGACAAGAAACACATTTTGCTGTCATCAGAAACGGGCATCTACACTGCATTTAGCAACTTGTTGAGCTGAAAATCTACCTCAACTGAACGCCTGCCTGCAAAACAAATTTGACTAAATGAGCACCAGTTCCGATGTGGGCGACACGGTCCTCGGACGGCAGATAATAACTATGTTACTACAGTCATGAACGTAAACTTCCATTTTCACACTTTGTGGATTTCACGAATAATTTACAATTTATAGTTTTTGGTGTCAACAAGACTCATGCTCACTAGATAAGATCTATACCAGGGGTCTCAAACTCCAGTCCTGGAGGGCCAAAGCCCTGCACATTTTTGGCTTTACCCTCATTTAACACACCTGATTCAACTTTTTGCAACTCATTGTGCTAATTGCCACACAGCTCTTCAGCTCAATCTTTTGTGGTGGAACAGGGAAACAATTAAGCTACACAGGACTCCGGCCCTCCAGGACAGGAGTTTGAGACCCCTGATCTATACTATGCAATACTTTACATACTATCCATCTACGGAGTTGCCAACTTAGGTCAGCTGGCTGGCGTGGGATTTTCAATTTGAGATTTCAATTGTCTGCACACTCAATAACAGTTTTATTACCTTGTAAATAGTCTGTAGGGTTGGTAAGCTACTCCACCACTTCTGATGTAGCTAATTTTAGGTTTATAATGGAATAATATAGATTTGTCATAAGACTTCTTGTGTGAGCATGAGAGTGTGAAAGCGTGACTGTCATGCCAGATGCCTGAGAGGTGGCAACCTTGTGTCTACCACCTATGGCTTCTTATCCTGTAATAAAAATTATAAATAAAAATGTAAAAGTACAATTTAAAAATCATACTGCTTATTGCGACATTGGGTGTTTCCAATTCCAACTTTCCATTTACTGTACATCATTTATCAGTGCTCAAGACAATGACAATAGTTTTCCTATGGTGTAACTAGGCTATCTCAGAGTTTGCGAGCAACAGAGGCAGAACGCCCCAACCAAAGCACTTCCACGAGCGGCTGTATAGATGAGTGTTTAAACTAGGCGACATTAGATGGTGCTCGCCGGGGGGGGGGGGGGGTGGGGGGGGCACTCGTGGGTGGAACTGAAGTGCCGAAATTATTTCTAAGGCTTTTTATAATGAAATGCACTTTCATAGCTCGCATCTGTTGACGCATACGGCCTCTTGATTCTAAAACACCAATATACATCTTAAAGAAATGGAGCTTGGAGCCGAGTAATACTTGGCGCTACGGCTGCCTCTTTTTGATAGGCAGGGACTTCCACCCACAGGAATACGAGAGCTACAGAAACATAAATCATTATTTTAACTCAACAAAACACTGTCAGGGTGAGATATTGGCTGCCTCAGCTGTACATCTCCGCTGTCCCATTGAAAAACGGATGGCATTTACTGAGCCAAATATGTTCACCGTGAAAAGCTAAGCGGACTCCTGCTCATTCTAGGCCGAAAGGAGGCTCTGCTCACTACCACATGAGCAGACAGGCCAAACGGAAGAACGAGCAAATATATTCCCTTATTCTTTTAGATAAGCAGAAACAATTATACAATTAAGCAAGTTAACATGTTTTCCCCGATGTATTATACTTAACGTCAAAACACACAGGCAGCTGTTCAATCTTTAACAAACGCTTTCATCACAGCGGTAGTGTTTTTTTAGCAGTAGGCTAATTAACTAAAGTTACGCTCCTTTAAATGTAACAGCTGTCTGTCAGAGACTGGGGTTATTTTTCCCCCATGTTTCCTTTCGATTTTGGGAGGCACCGATCGAAATCTCCCATCGTGAAAACAAAGGAAAGTTCACGTCCAGACAACGATTCCGCCCGAGAGATAGTGTTTCAAAACTCCCAGTGAACGTGTATTAAAAACGCAAAATAACATCTGTTCACAATCCGATTCGTGCCCTTTGACTAAAAAAGTATACCTGAGATATGTAATTCAAACCATGCTTACTTTTACACAATGCAGGACGACAAAATAATGCCTTTGTTGGACAGTTAGCACGGTTAGCTTGACATTAAAGGCGTAAAATTATTTTTTTGCAGTGGAACATGACAAAGTTGTTTTAACTAGATTATAGCTGATATAATAGTGAAGGCTGCTACTTGCATGATTTCCATTAGCTTATTAGTTTAGTAAATGTGTTATTTATGCAAGGCAGACATGTTCGCGTGCACGATCCCCCGCTGATGTCATGGCAGCAGTGGTCAGGGGCCTGTATCACAAAGCCGGATTTCTTGCTTAGTGGGCTGACTTGTCGGACTTAAGGTATCCCAGTTTAAATGGACTTTATCTTTGTTCACTCACATTTAGCCCAGACTACCTTAAATCCTACATTATCCGGCTAAGCAAGAAACCCGGCTTTGTGATGCAGACCCCAGGTTGTGTTAAAACACGAAGCAGACAAAGATTAATGAAAGCATACATTTCTTCAGTTCGGCATTCACTGAACAGTGATCAGTTCACAAATCACAGCATTTAATGAGCCCCCATTCATCTCGAGCACATAAGTGCAGGAATGCTTTAATACCAGTTATCTGTGCTGCCTGTGTGCGTTGTGCATATGGGTTGATGTTTGTGTCTGTTGGCTGTGTCGGCTAGTGGTCCAACATACTACATGTGTGTAGTTTTCATGTTTTCCCTGTGTTCAGGGAGTTTTCCTCTGGGTACTCCAGCTTCATTGTGAAGTCTAAAAATACTTAACAAACATTGCGTTTCTAAATTTTTCATAGTGTGTATGTGCTCTGTGATGGACTGGCATCCCACCCAGGGTGTCCTGTACCTTCTGTTTTGTGTTTCCTGGAATGCTCCAGGCTTTCCCTGACCCTGCACTAGAAAAGTGCTTGGAGGATGGATGGATGTTTTAGTCTTTAGTTCATAAGATAAGTCAGACTTCAATGCTTTATATTAATGTTTACCAACTCGGTCCTCTGGGACTGACAGACAGTCCACGTTTTTGCTCCCACCTAGTTCTAGTAGGGAGCTGGGAGGGAGCAAAAATGTGGACTGTCTGGCAGGGAGCTGGGAGGGAGCAAAAATGTGGGGTGGGAACACAGGTTGAGAAACATTGCTTTATAAGAACACAAACCAAGATGTTTGGGTCCGTAGATGAGATGTTGGCTGTATCCGCCTCCCTGCCAGCCACACTCCATGCTCCACTCTCCCTTCCAGTGTAATCCATGGAAACTGATGCACACACAAGTACACAGCCTCTTCAAATAAAGCTTAATGAAAAGCGGGCCGATTTTCTTGAGCTGTTCTTGAACTGTTGAACCTTACAGGCTTTCTCATCCCTCCAGGGGGAGCAGCGCTGCAGGTCCACAGTGTTCCAGGTGAAATGGAATGTGGGCAGCAGTTACCGTATCTAGCTATCCAATCAATTATTTAAAGCTATTTTAAATACACAGGAGGTTGAATTAGTTAACATTATACCAAAAAAAAACAGGACACATAACAGAGCGCAGTTTAATTCAACCGTACGAAACATGTTTTTATCAAGCACAGCTCTCGTTCACCGTGGTTAATGGGGTTTATTCTCATAGGGGAAGAGCGTTTGATCTTGACCAAAAACATTTATAATTGACCTCCGAAATGTAACATTCTCGGCTGCTATAAAGCACATCAGTATTTTACAATGCAATCATAATAACAGAAGGACTTAGCTTCCACTTGTTACTCAATCCATGTAGATGCTGACACGGGTGGAGGTGAAATTCTGGGAAATCCGTCTTTTTTATAATTCAATTAGAGAACATTAACCTAGAGAAATGTAGCTCTTTCGGGGCAATTTCTCAGTGGTTTACAGTCTTTGGTTACTTGCTTAATTGACCAGTATAACCATGTCCCCCTGGTCTTTCATCTGTTCTCAATTAAAAGATATGTAGATGCGGGATATCGCAGAAGTAGCCCCCACAGTACAGGCACAATGATGACCACTGATTATAATTCTGTATTCTAATCCGAAATGCACCACGATAGGTCGGTCGGCCATGACATGAATAAGAATTACGGTAAGCACACACATGAAACAGGAAGACGGTGCTCGCCTCTCATGGCACGCATTGTCACATCCTTGCTGGAAGCTCACCTCAATGCTTCAAACTGGAGCTGTTTCAAGGAAAGTTGTGTCAAAATGTATTTTTCAATCCGTTACACCTGTTTAAACTTAAAGTCTCTGTCCTAGACAGGCTATGGAGATTTGTGTTAGCTACAGACATCTTCTTTTGTCATTTCTGATGCAACTACTGGAAGTACAGAAGTGCTTGTAAGTCAAGACACTAAAAGCAAGTCCAAAATGTACTATACTCTACTCTACTATAATATACTATAAATTCAAACATGTAGTGTGTATTTGATTTAGGTAGGCAGATAATAATGAAACATATAAGTATAAGTATAAGGATTTCGTAATGGATTTGCAGAAGATGCCTTTGACTTAAAGGTGAAAATATGAGGCATGTATTAGTTATTATTTTATTTAATAAACGGAATGTAATTTCATAAGTTCTCATCCTTTCCAGGGAGTCCCCTGCCTTGTGCCCTGTGCTGCCTGGGACAGGTTCCTGGCTCACAGAGACTCAGTACTGGGTAAACAGCTGGAGGCTGGGCTGAGTGGATTTGGTCAATTGAAATGCAATTTTCATGAACTCATGAATTTCTTATTTCATCAGTCGAGGTAATTTTGGAAGAGCATGTCAATTAGTTTCATGTGGAACTATATGATGCCAAATTTCACAGCAAACGCAAAGTTCGCCTTTTGAAAGAAGGAAAACACCCAAGGTGCACCGGTAACCATTTCCTCTTTCCTGGCTCACCTCTTCAGTCACACATGCACTCGTCCATGTTCTTGTGTGGGCGCCTACAGCAGAACCCCAGTCCAATACTACAAGGCTGGCTTGACCTTTTCGCAATCAAAAGCCCAACAGCTGTGGCTTATCAGGCCCCCAGTGTGAAGTGCATCTCCTGCAGTGGCCTTCCAGGAGATTGCACTGCGGGCATCACCTAACAAGATAAAACAGCCTGCTATCATAGCTCATTCGCCGAAACTCTCGAACTCACGCTCTACAGCCTAAACTGTTGACTGCACCACAACACAATATCGCTAAATAATGCTCTGTGCCACAAATAGCGCCGTGACAAAATAGCTCTGATTTCTCTCTCTCTCTCTGGTTAAACTTTTCCAAAGGGACTCTACAGGACACCACTGTGTTTCAGGGAAAAAACTCACAAAAAAGAGTTATAAAAACAAATCATAACTGGCAGCTGTAAATCAAAAAGACAGTTCATAGCTGATAGTTAAAACAAATTTATTATTATGGTTATACACTGTAAATGGACTGCTTTGAATTGTGAGACAGCTGGTTCCTGCTGTTCTAGCATTTAGAGAGGTCCAGCATGGATCTGGGTTCAAAGGCTGCTGGATTTATGTTTTCATTACATACTTCTGTACAGTATGTGTTGCACATGTACTGGGTAAAAGTGGTAATTCCCGTCATAAAAGTAAATATTTTACGACTGACCTGAAATATTTGAATTCACCCCTTTTTCAAATTAAATCACAAGTGTATTACACAGACAGAGATTTCATTGTCATTCATGTGCATACAGCAGGATTAAAGTCATAGTTACAAACTCATGCAACATCCAAAAATGAATAGAAGAATTTCAGAAATACTAATATATATAAATAAATATAACCATAAATTGATAAAGGGCAGCCATGTGATGTCATACAGAGCTATGTAGGGCGCCATTATCAGTTTTAAAGGCCGTCCCGGCATGTGAGGGGGTGAGGGTGGCACACTGGGAGAAGGCTGCCTAGTGGCAAAAGGCATAAAAGATCCCCAGTAGCAGTGGAATAAGCATATATATTATTATTTATATATATTCATAGATTTTTTTCCCTACTACATTAACAAATGTTAATTTGCAATGCTGACGTGCGGCTTTTTCGGCAGATTCATCTCTCCGAGATGCATACGGTTGGCTCGGAAGGTTCAGGAAGACTGACTGGGCTTAGGTATTCCAGGATTGGTAATGTATTCATGAAGTGCTCTTAGAGCTGTGAGCAACACCAGCCGCAGCCTGGATGAACAAGCGTGCAATTTACAGCTCAGAAGCCCATCTGATTCTATTGGCAGTTCACGCTTTAATAGAAAGATCGCACTCTGTCACAGAAAAATACCGCACTATTTATGGAAATTGGCCATTTAAAAATTTCAAATGCAGTGGACAGTAGCTACCATGACGAGAAGATGCTGTTTTATTGAATCTTGCAGAACTTACGACTTACCACCGTGGATGTTGTTTAAATATCGCCATGCCCTCTGTGACAAACGTGTGTGCAGGTACCATTTCCAGGCAGCTGAAGGCTCACTTGAATGAACATAAAAGTGCCATCAGCCACAGTGATGAGAACTCCCCGGGAAGCAATGCATTTTAAAGAGTGGAATCGCAATTTACACACCCTCAGATGTAGTGGCATAGAGTACGTCCAGCTTAGTGGTCGCAGTAGGGATTTAGACAAACAACAGCAACGACAAAAAAAAGGTCAATAGCACAAGTCTTTGTGGATTTAAGAAGGAGATGGCAGACTTTTCCCTTTTTAATATGACGTGGTTCTCAATCTTGTACCTTTCCTTCTCAGTCCCAGTGAGGAAACAGCATGGAAGCCATTCTTGGCTTTATCTTCAGCTCCTAATGCTAAGGTGAAGGCAACTCATGATCTTAACCATCCAAATCTCCAACTGTAATTCTGATCAAGTCATGTCCCACCACTTGAGTGTCTCATCTGCAAATATGTAGGCCAACAGCTGCACACTGTGATTTGAAGCACAGAGTTTTTTAACGCCTAATTGTTCTTCATATTTCAAGTGAGCCATATTTTCAAGTGATCGCATATTTGTAGACACCCCCATTTAAATAATTGTTCCTTAAGTCTTATGTACAGCTCCTGTGCTCAGAGTTTTACTAACTGCATATAATCAAGATCTTAAAACATAAGGGAATTATGACAGCGTAATGAGCGACTAAAATGATATTTTATGCGTATTTAGGATCCACGGTAGCGGCTGCTATCATAAATAGTATCTCACCTATGGCTCAGTAATACAGTTTACGAAAGGGATGGGCCAATTAATTAGCGAAACTGTACACCTAACCGCACATGCGAGGACAACCAACGATCAACGCGGCGTTTCCCCGATCGTTAATTATACATATTTTGCACACTAAGGAAGTTTTTCTACTTCTCTGCTTTAACAAGCTTTCCTAACGCAGCGCTTAAATTCGAGGACAAGAAATCGCACCTTTCTTGAAATTCGGAACACGTAGCTGGTGGTAAACAGTTACAATACATTCTGTTTGCGATGTTAATTTCTTTCGTTTAACACATATTTTAGCATAATTAACAGGAGCGAGACAATCTGCTGCTAATTGATTCTGCGTTCGGGCAGCTGATTCACATTCAGTGCGGCGCCCTTTTTTTCCCGCTCATTCCTTTTCTCTCTCTCTCCAACGGAGAGAGGGTGAAGGGCTCGGCTTGCTTTATTAATGAAAGCCATCTGTGCTGTAGCCGAGCAAGCGAGGGAGATGGGGGGGGGGGTAAAAAATAAATCGATCGAGACCTTAGTGTTTAACGTGGATAAACTGTCCATAAATGTCAGGGCGTGTGCCTCGGACAGCTTCTAGATCCAGCTCTTCTGAAGCGGGCTATAGGGCAGCCCTGCTATATTTAGGGGGCTCTTTGCATCCTCTGTCCCCTAGAGTCCTTCTCTCTTTTTTTCCCTCCATGAATTCCACAATTTATTTCTGTATCTTTTATGCGAACTGAAGAACTCGTTTATAAGTGCAAGCAGATGTACCCCCCTCCTTCTCCGGTCCTCATTCAGTTTAATGAATGAGGGGCGCTTCGGGCTCAGAAACCTGATCTGTGGAGTTGAATGTTAGCCGCGCTAAACAGGTTCTTATTTTTAAAGATATAATACGAGCTTTGACATGGTCTGAGCCGGACAGCCGAAGTGCTGAATCAATGGGCGTCGCTTTGCTCCGGCGATCCGCGCCCACCCTGTCAGCCTTAACATGCGGGGGCTTTAACAAAGTTGTTATTTTTCACGCAATGGGGGTAATGTCGATGTTGGAGACTGAGGGAGGATTTGTCATAATTGATATTAGGGCTTATACATTTGTCGGAGGTAAATCGATTTCATGCTCCGGGTTAAATATGTTGTAGGGGCAACATGGGTTAATACTACCGATGATTTACACGTGCGGGAGGGGGGGAATAAATAATTTACAATTGTTTTGTCAGATACGTGCTTTAGTGCCTACGATACCGGGGAACACACGCGTTGCAGTTTCAACATAATTGTTTTTCCCCGGTAAATTGTGCTTAACCCGCAAAGCTCCTTCGGGGTGTATTAATATAGTTCTGCATAATTATAAAGTCATTTCAATACTGAGTTAAATTAGAGCAGCGGCCAAATGTGAATAAAAATGCACACGGGGGGCTTTGTCATTTAAGCCTCTTTGAATATATTTTTATTTCTTGCCCCTTGTCTTGTTTCATTACTTCTGAACGAGCATATATGCTCATCTACTTTGCATTAACAAACCGCAGCGCTTCACTCGGTATTTATGTATGGTATGCACGGATTCGCCCATAATTTGAGAGAAAGGTATTTTTCTGTAATGTGTGCATGTCAGACTGGGACCTGTGGGTTTGGTGTGGACTGCAGACTTGTGTTTAAGCATGGTTTATGTTTATATAGTGTTGGGCTCATGATATGTAACTTATATCGGCATGAGGGCCATGTAGGAACTGTAGCATAGATCAGCTGTCACCAGCAAAATCTAAAAGGAAAGTGTTTTTCAAACAGCGTGAGAAAATTCGGGGCGGGAGTCAAATTTGCATTTAAATAGGTGTATATACTGGAGATGTTGAGGAATACAGCTAATATTTATATATGATTTAAATTTAATTAAAACCATTCCTGAAAAGTGATATGTTCATAAGTTATGAGTGAACTTTAAAAGCTCGATTAGGAACATGATCGAAGCCCAAATTGGCCGCGATTATTTTATTTTTATTTTTTTACCTCTCTCCGCTTTATTTCTGATGATCTTTTTTAATGCGCAAGTTGTGTCGTTGGCGACTGTTTTTAAATAAACGTTCGCTCCTGTTCTATACACTAAAAATGTTGGGCTTGAAAGAACCTAATTTTGCATGTCTGGAATCTCTCCGTTCACTTTACTTTAAAGCAGACATATGGAATTTTATGTGTGCATATAAATGTTTATACATACACACACATTATCGTATATAGTTATGCTCAGTCCATCCAAATTTAAAGGAGAATCGAAAAGTATTCTTTTAAGACAGTTTCAGTGGGTTTTCCTAAATTTATTTTTAAAAGAAGAAATATATGTATACATGCATATATATTTGCATTTGACAGTTATCCAGATGCCTGCGGGAGTTGTGAGTAAAGGTGGTCAGGTCAGCACCGGATTAATGTATCCGGCCTGCTCTCACTCTCCTCACCATTCACCCAAGAGCCTCCTTACCGCTGATTCTGGGCTGCTGCCTACTGGGCCTCTGACATCTGATCACACAAGAGGTCACAGCCCGCTGAGGCTGTTTGACCGCGACTGAGGGGATATGGCCTCGTCCCAGGCCGTCCCCTTCCGAAGAGTCGCCGAGGGTCTTGTGTCAGATTTGGTCAAATTAAATTTATCTTTTAACTCATATAAAATAACCTAGATTTTTAAAAGTGTCCCTGATAGCGGAATCGCCTGCAGCATTTCCCCGATATTAGCCGGGACTGGGAACAGACGGCGTGTTGCCGTCTGTGATCAGTGTGGATTGCCTGTAACAGTGGTCACCTCAGACCCCTGAATGAGTAGAGTTCAGGCTCTGATGCTAAGTGTTCACCAGCCACCAATATAAAATGGTGAAGGAAAAAAAAAGCGTAATCATTTCCATTCTGTCTTATGCAAATTCCTTCATTAGTTGACTATTGTTCAGAGTAGTGCTTTTCGGGAACCTGTGTAAGGTACTGTCTGTAACTGCTGTAGCTGGTAAAAATGGCGTATTGACAAGTTTCGTAGGCTTCCCCTCGTAACATCCAATTATTGTAATTAAATGTCACGTTAGCATTTCTGTAATTACTTTGCACCGTTCGGCTGGAGAAATAATTAAACAGAAAATATGACCGCTCACAAATGAGGAATAACTCTGTGGAAGAATAATTGGTGGTGTTCCCAGAAATGGGGTCATTCCATAATTACCGGCAAAATTATCCACTTTGCCCACCCGCACCACCCACCCACATCTTGAAACAGGTCTCACAACAAATAGGGAGGTAAATTAATCATTTATATAGGAAACAAATAAGAGTGCCTTTTTGGATCAAGTCCTCTGACAGTAGTGGCAGAGACGAGCAGGGAGTGGGAACAAGGTGGCCATTTTTTTTTTCTCCACAGAAAACAATTGAATTTCCAATCACTCTTTCAATGCTAAGGAGAAGCTGCTTGGCTGATTACTATTCCGATCAGTGCCGGGGGGACCTCAGCCACAGCTCTGCTGCTCATACCTCCGTAACTGAAGCCCCTGCACCCTTCTCCCAGGAAGAGAAAAGAAAAAATTGGTTGGAGTCATTTTTGTCCATCATGTTCGCTAACTGATGAAAGCTCTTGAGATAAAACCCCTCCCTCGCTTGGCAGCTCAGGGTGATAAAGAGAATTAACAGACTGTGAACAGACGTCGTTATGGGCCAATAGCTAACCTTGGTGAAAGACAAACCCACTGGTACACTCTAAATTGCGACAGGTGTTGGGTCTGCATGGTTGGCAGGATGACGTGGAGGTCGGCGCTGGCATCGACCCCCCGGTAATGAGGAATGATGGGGGGAACGATTTAAGTTATAAATACTATATAGACAAATCACCTGTGTTGATTGCCTTGGTATAGCATTCCGTGGTAGCATTTTTATTATGAATGAAAGTCCCTCTTTATGTTTTCTGACAGGGAACTGTTCAATTTAAATTTCATTTAAGGGATGTTCTGACATTGATTAGCTATCATATCAATTTCCATAATATTAAGATGCGGCTGTTTGTCTTTTATTATATTTTATGTTTGTAAATGAGAGATATACTTAAGTAATTATTCTCATTTAGAAGCTGGATGTGCTCATCTTAAACAATAGTTAAAAATAATAGTTAAGTCACAGTTGAGTTAGTTCAAACAGTAATATAAGAAGAAGGCATTTCAGATAAATGTTTAAACAGTTGTAAACGAAATGATTTGTCAGGTACTGAGAAGTATCATTAGTAATATGAAAATAAAAGAAAAAACAATTTAACCAGAATTTGGCCCAAATTACAATCTTCATAATCTCAGCAATCTTAGCAAGCTCAGTTTTTAATTCTCTGTCTATGTGGTTGGCCTTCGAAGTGCCAGGGGAAAAGGGTAATTGTGAAAGAAAGGGAAATCTTACTGGGGCCCGGGACAGAACCATGCATCACCATTTTTTTGAAGATGCTCCCAAAAGTTTCATTATGACTCTTGGATGAGACTAGATGAAAAAGGCTTTATCTTCTGGAGATGACATGGGGTCTGAGGACATGCCATTAGTCTTTGAGTTTCAAGATATGGCAAGAGAGAGTTCCTTAGTAACCAAGGTCGCCAAAGCAGAGGAGATCTGAGAGAGCAGACCTGGCAGATTGACTGAAAGAAGAATAGCGAGTATACCTGTATGCCTACAGTTGAGTGATTATTGGAGCATTTACTGCCTGTCTATTGCAGCTTGAAGCAGTAACCACAGCTATGGAGAGCTCATCAGACTGAGGAGAGAGAAGAGAGACAGAATTTGGTGTTTTCCAAAAAAACACCTGATGACAGGGATAGGGCCACTTTCTGGTGGGCTGGGAATTTCTTGACACAGGGGAGGCAAGATCAGAGCAAGGTTACCAAATATGGCACCAGGCGGGGCCAAAAATGGTGCAAAGTTCTCGGACATTGGAAGGAAGCAAGAAAAAAACTTGAGAAATTAACACGGACAGCATGGGACTCCGCTGAGGAAATGAAGCAGGCAGGAGGACTGGTAATGGAAAGCTTCCCAGAGCGAGGCATGTGCTACGTGATGGCACCACTGCACTCCACAGGGCACGGTGAGTGATAGTGTGAAGAAGAATATGTCTAGAGCTCTATGAGGCCGTGGTGGGTGGGTGGGGGGATTGTGCCCCTCAGATGGAAGACAGTGTGAACTAGGTCTCCTGCAGATAAGTGTTCACAAAGTTTTAAACCACAGACCACATGGTGGGGGTAATTTCCTCTGACCACCCAGCAACTAACCCCCTCCACCCCAGATAGCTTGGGCTGGGTACACATTTTTTTAACCGCTGAACAATGGGCATCTAACCATTATAAATCCCAAAAGTGCAATTGCCCTTCCCTTATTCTCCCTCGCCGACTTCCTGATGGAATGAGTGATGCGCTTTCAGCAGCACGCGTGCGAGCGGGACGTCTAGATCCGAGCTGGAAGACGGGTGCCCCGGAGCTCCAGGACCGTTTCTCTTTTTTATTTGGAGACCTACGGGGGACGGGATCCAGCTGCGGCCTGCAATCATTCTGCTGCATAGGGTATTATTCACTCCCTTTCTTTGTATCCCCCTTTGTCAGTAGATTTCAAGTACTCTATATTCTCTATTCTCAATATATCTCAGATATTGGGGAAGTGGGCAAACCACTCGTCATTTTTTAGTATGAAATATTTGTATATATGATAGTTAATTAAACAGTATAAGATTATAAATTATAGGTTTAGGTTATAGTTTATAAATGTATAAACTTATACATTTATTAATTATTCACATTAGAACAAAGGAGACAGATATTTTTGCCTTATGGCATACAATAATAATTACTATAAATACTATTTCAGTTTGTTTATAGATTGTAGGTCAGCAGTTAAATGTAATTAACCCTCCACTGCAGATTTTCTGTTTTCTGAAACATCACAGACAAATTAGTATTTTAAACATTTATACTCTTGTAAACATTTATAAAGTGCATTTATGAAGTTGTTTTCCCTTCTTGTTAGTGCATATGCATATGTCTTTAATGCGTAATATAAGCATCAAAAACATATCTGTTGATGTCATTATGCTAATGCAGGAGTTTTTAATTTGGGGTCTGTGTATTGGCGTCAGAAGGTCTGTGATCCTGCAAAATGTCTTATTTTTTTCTAATAAACCATCTTCAAGAAAAATATCTTCTTATATCATGTTTTGCTAATAAGGTACTGTTTTATTTCAAAAAAGTGTTGTTCATTTTATAGGGAACCAGTTGCAAGAAAATCCTTTTCATGCATGACGTCTCATGCTTGTTTAGGTGTGTGTGTGTGTGTTTTCCTTATTTTATTATACTTGTGAGGACCAAATGACCTCCCAAGTATAGCAAATCCACAAAAAAGCTAGTGAGGACTGGAGGCTGGTCCACACCACCCAAAACTTAATTTTATAAAAAATATCTGCATGCAATCAAAATAGTAAAAATGCTGAAAGTCTTGTATTTTTGTTTGGTTTCTTATGGTTAAGGTTAGGGTTGGGCAGGGGCTAAGGGTGTTGTGACTGAAATTAGGGTTTTTCCCAAAGAAATTAATGGACGGTCCTCACCCAAATAGGAATACAAACCTGTTTGTGTGTGTGTATTTTTAAGAGATAGTAATACAAACGTGTGTGTGTGTGTGTCTCTGTGTGTGCGTGTGTGTTTTATGGGGGAGGGGGGGGGGGGGTCCTTAGCTTTCAACAGATTCTCAAAGGGGTACTTGACCCAAAAAAAATAAAAAAATTAAGAGCCATTGTGTTAATGGTCTGAGGCAGACAGACGGCAGTTGTAGTCCATGGTGCCCCGATATATCAGGGAAACTGAGGTGACACAGAGCTGGAACAATTGAGCGGGTCTGGTGCTGTACTGGCGGTGGGGATCACCTCCGCATCCACTAGGAGCAGCACATAAACTTTCCAGACCAATCCAGGTTCGGAATCGCTACCACATGGCGAATATGAACATGTGGTTCTATATATAAATTATTCAGCAACAAAACAAGTGGATACACTCCTCCGCAATAATATTAATGGGATAACAGTTAGTCTGTGCTACTGGGAAACATCTGCATTGCTGAGTACTGGGGCACATTTGCGATTAATATGGATCTGACTTTCGCCCACCACGAGTTTCTCAAATGTGCCGGCTGAGAATTTGATCCGCCGGCGTTCGATATGACTCTCGGTCGCGCCGAGGAAGTGGACAGTGACGGGTTTCAGACCCCTCTGCCCTGCCTCGGCGAAACATGCTTTTACACGACACGGATGGCACATGGTGATTATCCGGCATCCGTCTGCCATTTCCCCGTTGCCTCCCGGAAGGGGACCGGGGGTGTATGCCATCATCGGTGAAAGGGGCACAGGGAACGACACGATCGTCTGTCCCGGGCAAAGCACTCAGAGCCCCCAAAGTCAGGTTCAGAACCAGCAAGGGTAATGACTCACAGATGTGAAGGCCTACCAAGGACAAGGCAAGACTTTAAAGGAAACCCAATTAATCTTAAGACCTGTCTTACCTCATTACCATTATTTTTCTACAGGGACGGATGAAAAGCCCAATTACTCTTTGAAGTTGTGATTAAACACTGACTTGGGAGTTTGGGATGCTTTTTTTGTTCTTTCATTTAGGATTTTTCTTTGTTTCTATGCTTAAAATGAAAAAAATGCTATTTTTCTAAATGACTCCAGTCGATTATACATGTATTCATAAGGTTGCTCTCTCCAGCTTAGCCTTCCCACCCTTGCTTCCCATATATACAAAGCATTGTTTTATTTATATTTATTTATATATCCTTTCAAATTATTCTCTCATGACACTGAATGGTTCAGAGTATTGGAATGTCATTCCTAACGTTCTATGGAGAACCACAGGGATGCAAGAGAAAGTTTTGGTACAGCTCGCCGCTAAAGCCAAAGAGAGGGAAAGGTTGACTTAAGGTCTGGTTTAGGTTTCTGTCAATATTCTCTGGAATGTTCCATTCAGCGTGCAGAATAAGATAACACTCTGCTTGATTGCAGTGGAAGGAATTTGCAGCATAACTATTTGCATATGTTGATGCGTGCTTTTCCCACAGATATGAAACATCGTCACCCCAGAGTGAAGTCATAGGACAGCACGGTCTAATTTCAGTGCTAATTCCTGCTGTGAACATGTTGGACGATGCCACTGGCTTTGTGGAGGAATGCAGTGGGTTTCGTAAATGCACGGCATGTTTACCCTGCTGTTTAATTCTGCTGTTCCAATGACAGTGGAGCGTTGTGTCACAACACCACTGTGCATCGACGCATTGATCTGTTTATTCTCTGCTTCTGAACTGAACTGAACTGAGTTCAGGTGTCTGGGGGGGTGGTGGGTGGTCTGGGGGGTGGGATACTGATATTTATTGCTGGTCTATTGATCCCACTGAAGTCTGGGGCTAAACAAAGTTCGAACCCGGAGGACTCTGCCTCGTCGATAGCGTTGATTATCGGGAGGCCGGCGCTGCTGCCTGCACATTAGCCCCAGCTCGCCGACACAAACAAGGAGGGTAGAGGCTTCCCATTGGTGCAGTTCAAACATGCCCCGCCCTCTATTACTCCCACTGCCCCGCCCTCCTCGTGACCCACATTGGATACTTTTCCCGCCCTTACCTTTGGCCACCAAAATCTCAAAATTTATTTTATTCCATGAAAAATCAAACTCAATCTCCAGTTGTTCGTCTTCCATATCCAGGACAGGGTCAAACAGAGCCTGGAGCAGATCCCAGGAAGCACCAGGCACAAGGCAGGGGACACCCTGGACGGGATGCCAGTCCATCATGAGGCATATGCTCACGGCACCAGTTCACCTGACCACACGTTTTCTGGACTGCAAGGAAGCTCAGAGAGACACAGGGAAAAAATTCCTCTCACACACAGAGCCGGAGGCTGGAATCAAACCCACACCCCTGCTGGTGTAAAGCCACAGTGCGACTTCTCTAACCATTTCTCTAGGCACAATTAGAATATTTCTTCTTTCCTTTCCCTTTTTCAAGGCCGTCCTGTCACCAAAACTTTTCCGAACGCACACTCCGGGGCACGTGGCAAACCCGCTGAATTCCAAGATATCTGTGAAAATAAAACGAAAACGGGAGAAAATCCAACCGATCGATGGGAAGCCGGCGAGATCAGCGGTGTGGCTGGTTAATGGGGAGCTCCCTTCTGCACGTGAAAGCCCCACAAGACAGAGACGTTTAACCTTGACGTTTAACATTAGATAACCAATTTGTATTGTTGGGGGGGGGGGGGGTTGTCATAATCCCACCCAGCTGCTGGCTAAAGAGGATAACTGGGTGGGGGTTTGCAGAGGGTTAAAGCATAAAGCAAGGAAATGTAAATTTGGGTTTTTTTTTTTCTTTTAGACATAACTCACCGTGTTCAGTGCTGACGTGATTGAAGTCAACAGAACCCGGAAGAAGACAGTAGGTGTCAATCACCTGCTTAATTGCATCCAGTGTGAGCGAGCTTTGCCAAAGCGGACAGTATGGGTGTTTATTCACTGTGACAGAGCCCAGCACATTCCTCAGTAGGAAACATAGGGGCTTGGCGGGGGGGCAGATATGCTTTCAGAACATGATCCGATGACAGCGACACGCACGGCCTGCCCCGACACCTGAGTTCTCCACCCGTGTGTGTGTCCTATCAGCACCGTGCTGGGGGTGGGTGGTGAGGGGGCGGATGGGTGCCTCTGAGATGGAAGAGCTGAAGGCCGCGTCTCCGCCGTCAGCGGAGGGAAGGCAGCCGCGAGCGGTGTTGGGCCACCGCGGCACGGCGTCACGCTCTCGCTTAATCCCGTCACGCTCCGTTTGCCTCGTGCCGCACAGCCCGCCTCCCCTTTAACTGTGATTATGTTCACTTGTGTTCGGGAAAAAGGAGGCCGACCGCCGTACCGCTACGCCGCAGTTAGCCAATTAGCCAGCACGAAAAAAGTCAGAGAAATCCGGCATGTGAGTTCATCTATTTGGCTACATAAACCCCTTAACATGCATACAGCAAGGGGCAAATTTCTGAAAAGCCCCCATCAAGCACATATACATATATTTATGTATATATATATATATATATATATATATATACACACACACATATATATATATGTCCACATTACGTATATATAAATTATTTGCTTTCCTGATAATTGCACCGCACCAGATGAATAACACGGACACTGAACGACACGCTGCTTCATATATTGGTGTGCCATGATACAGTGCATGCATATATTCTAATATTTATATATTTCAAATATAAATTGGTACAGAGTCCTGTAGCCCGAGATCAGGCCGCTGGCTTTGTTAGAGCCCACCCAAAAAACGCCATGACTTTGTTTAGTTTTGCCATCTGTTTTACGGTCTTTCCTGCACAGTCAAGGGACGGGAAGAAAGGGTACCTTTGGCCTGATGATTAGAGCTTTGGGGACTGAGAAAATATGTTGCTTAATTTAGGGCACAGAGAGACAGAGCACAGCGCGACTCTTTAAGGCGGGCAGCGCGGACCCGGGAGCTGGGCCCCGCCAGGAGGATGCTAGCCAGCCAGCCAGCTTCTTTTAAATCGAGGGCTTCACGCGGGAAAATTGGGGCCGTCGCCGAAATCAGGAGGGAAAATTGGTGTGCTGTGTAGCTGGAGAAAAACAGGCAGGTAGTCCCACCATTAGCTGCTGGATTGTTTGGAAAGTAGCCTCGTCTTATGGCTCCCATGCCACACCGACAAACCAGATAAAGGGCAGCTGGAAGTCACATCAGAGATTCGGCAAGAGAAACTGGCACAGGACGGGAGGGAGTCATTGCAGCGTGAAGGGGGAGGGCCACACCCTCAGACCAATCAAAACCTGCTGGCGGGTGATGGTGGTGCCGGGACAAACCTGGGCCGGCGTCTGCGGTGTGTTGGGTCCCGGTGTCAGCTGGCAGCTTGACGATCGCCGGGGAGGCGGGCGAGCCTTGGTGCGAGGATGGCTGGCACTCTCGGGGGGGCGCCCCGGCACGGGACGCTCCAGAGAGACCCGGCATAAATCTTTCATTGGCTTTAGTGACACTAGGCAAGAGGCTTAGAACAAAAAAGGGGTGTCAAACAAATATGATCAAAGAATGATGCAAATGTCACTGAAAAATTAATATTTAAGTAGGGATTAATATTTATGCTCACACGTTTGTTGTTGAGATTTTTTTTTTTCCAGTGGTATTGCAGTGGGCTGTTTGAGAGGAATAGGGCTAGGATTTCGAGCCACGCTCTGTAGCCACGCTTTTCGGAGAGGATTCCGCCGCCTATCGTGGCATATACCACCGGCTTTGTGCATTCAGATGTCACACCCTTCCTTATCATTTTTAAATATCATCGGTTTTTATTTTTATTTTACCCTGTCCTTGAGGTGACCTGGAAATGACCCTCAGATTCCTACTGCGTGCCCATGTGGCCCTTAAAACTTGAGCTATCTGATGTACCATCGTTAAAATGACTGAAGGAGATCAACATGCTGAAAGACCCTGAGAAACTACAGATGGACGTTTAATTCCTGGCTCCCGTTCACAGACCTGGCCTTGACCTCTGGTGTGGCTGTCGGGGTGCCAGTCTCCTGTGTGGGGCACCTTATGTTCCCCCCGGGTCTCCTCCACGCTGCTAGGCCGCTTCACGCTCTTCCCACTTACTGCATGCTGGCCACAAATCGACACCCCGGCCGTCCCCGGAGCCGTGGCCCGGGCCCTTCCAGCTCGGCCTCTCTCTTAAGTCTCCGCGCCAGATGGGTTTCGTCAGAGGTGGTACTTATTTATTTTTACTAGGCCTCAGACTCTGCCGTCTGCTTTGATCGCCCCACACGCAGTAAAGTGTCCCTGCAGCACTCGGCTGGTGAGTGAAGCCATTTCCTCTGGGCCTGACTGTGAGCCCACACCATCTCCTTTGTTGGGGCTGGACGCCAAAGACGTCTGCGTAGACGTGCAAGCGCTCACCCGATCAGACGAGCAGGGGGAACCAGCATGGAGAGCGATGGACTTGGCAGGAGCCACACGTTGAACCCATTAAAACACATCTGCAACACAAGCTGACAGAAGCTCGCTGCTTATATTGGAGTTAGACTTTGTTTTTGTAATATTGTGATTCATATTTATATTCCAGGAGTGTTTGCTCATGCACTTCGCTTTAGATGAATTCATAATTTTGCTATACTTGCAGAGCAGCTATTGACACATGCAATTCTAGGTTATTCCCGCTGAATTATACGGACATATACACATGCACACATTTAGTCTGTTGGTCCTTTACATACCAAAAGTGGGCATCATTTATCACAATTAATCTGTTTATGATACTTGGGAATCTGGGTTCCAGTCTCAATCTCGGTCATATATACAGGACGTTTCATAAACATGGGCGCATTTTGCACCCCCCCCCCTGCACATTTTGCCAGTTATCATGGGGTGCGCTCACAGTCCGCAGGGAAGACTGATGAGATTTCTCCACTTCATTTTCATCCGTGTCGTCCGTGGCTTCGGGGGCAGACAGGGGGCACCGGCTTCTCCCAAGATTAACATCGAGGCCCTTCCACGCTGTCACCTCCGGGCCAAACCCGATCTGTAAGCGTGGGGTTACGTGCAAGGGGGGGGGGGGGGGGCTCCGGTGGTGAACTCCTCGGTGAAACGCCGTGCACCATTTAAACCAACTGTAAAAACACGTACCCAGGGTACTTGTTACCTGGAGTAATTAGCTGTAGCTCCCTGAGGACGGGTCGCGAAACTGCAGTGATGGGGAAAGCAGAATTCGCCCGGACGCATTCTGCGTGAGCGCCTTAAAGCAAATGTGTGATTCGGATATGAGGCCCGCTCTTCAGCTCTACCTCCGGAGTGATCTTTGTGCCCCAAATAATGGAGAGGGCCGGTCCATGTGAAAATTAATAAGTGAAATATATATATATGCTAAAGCTAGTCTGCAAAGCCCATTATGAGAGCGGGCAGGAGAGCAGGCCTTGTTTCTGTTATAGCCTCACCACAGGGGTGCTCACTGTACATGTCTCACTGCTCTCTGTTCTCCTTGGCTCAGGTTACAGGATCATTTTTTTATTTTATTATTATTATTTTTTTTTTGAGGGGGGGGGGGGGTTCTCCATGGATGTTATTTTTTTATACCCGGCTCATTTTTTCTCCAGCTGCAAATGTGTTTATATTAGAGCATATGGAGACCCCTCCCTAGGGGTAATAACAGCGCGTTACGGGGGAACGGAGAGGGCCGCGCATCGCCGGCAAGAGTAGAAGGGCGAGATGGGAGCCCGGGGGCGGGAGGCGCGGAGGAGGAGGAGGAGGAGGTGTCGAGCTGTCCTCCAGGCAGGTGACCACGGGAGGCCCGTCCGGGATTGGGCTAAGAAACCAAATATGTCTTTGACGGCCGTTTCAGAATACCAAACTAGCATGGGTTTAACCAAAGCAGAATAAACTAAGTAAAGATAAGCATGAGGTGCCTGAGACTGCCATCAGGACGCTTCCTGGGTGTACTGTATAATTGATTCATGTTTTGACCCTTTAATCTTCTTGTTTTTGCATCGCCTCCAGTTCGGAACGGCCAATTAATCCCATCATTCGTCTCTCCCTCGACGCGCGACACCTGTGCCAGCTCTCAGGAGGGACACCAGAGCCCCCCCCCGCCCCCAAAAAAGCTCCTGCTGTCAGCCACCCGCGCCCTCTCTCTCACTCTCTCTCTCACTCACTCCGCGGGCCCCAGTGCGCTCGCCGTACCTTCGGTTCCTCCCACGGACCTGTAGGCGCCCGGCTGACAGCAGACACGGGCATACGGCAATGAGCGAGAGAGCCAGAGAGAGAGAGAGAGAGAGAGAGGAACCCAAGCTTCTAACTCAGCACACAGAACACGGGCCAATTTTCATTCGCTGGGCCCCCTCGCTGCCGACAGCTAATGTGCCTCCATGGGGGGGGGCTGCCCCAGCTCCCCGCCACAGGATGCGGCACTGAGGACACCTCTGCCCGCTTCCTGCTAAACTATTCCTGACTGTTTGCAGGCTGCCGTCAAAGCAGCGTAAAATCCAGCCCATACCCTGTGCATGTGAGGATTACAGGTCTGCGCACAGGCCCTGCGACCCATTACTCAAAAATCTACTGTAGCGACACTTTTTTGGAAGAGCAAAGGAGGCGCAGGGTTAAAAAAAAAAAACAGAAAAATATATTTATATTATATATAAAATATATAATTCTTTGAACTCTGACAAAAGTTTTTAGGAAGCTTCTGCCAAGCAATGCTTTCTAAAATCAATGTAGGTATCGTGTCCGCAGCCCACTGCGAGAATGTGAAAGCTTTCCAAAATTGCGCATGGCACAGAACCAGGAAAGAGGCACACTTCAGCGCTCTCCCATTTGTCCTGTTATTTATGAGCATATAGTGATTATTCCAGGATTCATCTAAAATCATTACCAGGCCCAATAAGTTCCTTTAAGAGGCCTCCTTATAATGGTTTTTATTTGTCGTCCAACTGTGTGTCCCATATGCCCGAGTACCATAAGTATTGTGGAACAATCCTGAAATGCTGTTTCCTTTTTCAGGAAGTAGGGCAGAAATAGCACACTCATCCGATAGTCCCAGGCCGCTCCGCCGGGGTGCTCCTGTGTACAATTCGCCTGAGGTCTGCGGTCACTCTCACCTCGTTTGCTTGTCTCACTCTGCACCATCTAAAAAGATTCAAAAGCAGAGAGAAGAGATGCTAGAAATAATCTCATAATTATTTTACCGTCTTCGTAACAAATATTTGGCAAATAATGTATGCTTATAAAGGCAGAGAATGTGAGAAAGTAAATATCGAAATGGAGCAACTTTCCTTGTCCTCCTGGCTAAGCTACTGGGGACATTTCTACAAGTTTCAGCACAAGAAAAGAGAACAAAAGCTTTAGTATTTTCATATATAGAATTCTGAAGTAATCCATCTGAAGCTAAGCAGGTCTGGGCCTGGCTAGTATTTGGATGGGAGAACTAGGAAAGCTGGGTTCTTGCTGGAAGAGGTGATGGTATGGCCATCAGGTAAGCCCATCCTGTGGTCTGTGTGGATCCCAGTGCCCACATGGGGTCACTGTACTGTTAAAATGGTGCTGTCCTTCAGATGAGATGTAAAACCAAGGTCCTGACCCTCTGAGGTCATAAAAGATCCCTGGGCATCTTTTGAAAGAGTAGGGGTGGCTCCCCGATGTCCTGGCTGAAGTTGTCCACTGTGGCCCTATAAAATCTGGCCTCCTAATCATCCCAAATATATATAGATTGGTGAATGCTCTCCTGCCCCTTCACCACCTTAGCTACCGCGTGGTGAGCATACTGGAGCAGAATGACTGCTGTCGTATCATCCAGGTGGGTGCTACATGGTGGTGGTGCTTGAAGTAGCTCCCCCTTGCTTCTGTAAAGTGCTTTGGATGTCCTGAAAAGCGTTGTATAAAAGCAACGTTCATTCACTCATTCATATAAAAAACTGCATGGCACATAAAATCCAGGGTGTCCCTTGCTTAGTGCCCTGTGCTTTCTGGGATGTGGTCCAAGCTCACAGCAACCTTGTCCTAGAAAAGCAGGTGGAGGATGGATGGATGGATGGATGGTGCATGTGTTTAGCTTCTGTAAATGCTGCTGGTAGATGACAGAGTACTTGCACCATTTTAAAAGAAACAGAAGCCCTCTTTAATACTTGTGTAAAACTATATATGACACATGGATTTTCACTTTTAGTTCTGGTGCTTGTTCTGCTGAAATATATTCAGTTATATGGAATCAATGGATATTACTCAGCTAATTGTAATTATTGTGTTGTATTTTGAGAGAATTCTTTAAAGGAGCAATATTGTGCCAGACTTTCAGCAGTGTTTAACATAGTACGTTAATGAGGATATGTGCTTTGCTTTAAACACTCATTTAATAGGAAATTATATAATCTTTCTATTTTCTAGGAGTTTTTTTGTTTTAGAAGATGATGTTATTAAGATCAACAAAGCAACAAATCAACAGAAGATATCTACATCTAACAGGAAAATACAGATAAATTTGTGTACTTATCTTAGGAAACTGTCAGCAGGTGTGCAGACCAGCACATCATGCAAAATGTGCCGGAAATATGCAGTCATAAAATACTGTGAGAGTCAATAGACGTCTGTTACTTGACTAACTTTGTCAAATGTATTCCGAAAGGGAAGTGAATAAAGAATAAGAAATGTACTGCCTGAATCAATGTTTCTTATTTAAAAAGCAGTGCAGATTCAGGGGGGTATGACCTATCCCATCCATTTTTAAATAAATCAGTCCCTTTCTGAAAAATACAGGGTGCTCAACTGAAGCAGCACTCAGCATCTCTGGAACAGACGACCGCATGGAAAAAAAGGCCTTGATGTTTTTATTCAGTGAAAATCACATTTTGTCACATAGGAATCTACAGCTGCAAGTTGATCTGAAATCACTAGTGAGGATTTATCCGTTTCTCCATGTGCTCTGATGCGTCCTCACCAGTTATGAGAGCGTAAAAGTGGATACATTCCAGAAGGTCTGCATGCTAACGTGTGGAGAAACAAACCTCCAGATCTCGCTCTCTGCTCCCCATCCGACTGGGCTTCTGCGTCTGAGGTACATCCTGCCACAGATTAAATATTTATATTGACACGAGTCTTTGTTTTAGATTGACTGAAACTGTGCTCCTTGGCCTTGAGGTTTACTGCCAAAAATACAGTGCTGATGATGTAAAACACATAAAAGTTGTTAGTAAATTGTTAGTAGTTTTTGAATGAAAGAAATGACCTGAGTAAAATAGCCAATACAGTGTTCACAGAAAGTCTTGGGACGCTTGTGTAACAATGTTGCAAATTTATTGGTTTCATAACAAAAGTCAGTTGACAAGTAATGTTGAACATATCTGCACCTATCCTCCACACAGATATTTTCTTTTTATTAGGTGTCATAATTTTCTGTTCTTACCATTTTGCAATTAATTGCAATCACTGGCTCCCAAAGGGATACTAAACATAAATGTTTGGTGTTTTATGTTATTGCAAGGATGTTACTAATTAAAAAGCAACAAATGAGTCTGCTTGTCAATGACCTTAACTCAGAACAGCTGCTTTATAGCTAAAACTTTGGTTTCAATTTATTACAACTTGAAGTTAATATTTTATTTAAAAGTACTGGCTGTTTCTAAAATTATACATATATTTTTGTGAACAAATGAATTCAGTAATGGTATTTGTTATAAAACCAACAAATTTGCAATATCTTTACTGGATTAAGCAAGCGTCTCAAGACTTTCTGTAAGCGCTGTATAAGTAAGTAATCTGTTTCCAACCTGCTTCATAACCATTTATCTGGTGCCGGGTCACAGTGTAAATAACCTAGTAATTCAACTAATATTCAGTCTTGCTAATATGTTTGGCCTGCATTAGTAGGCAAGTAACGTATAGCCGCTAATCACCCACAATAAACAGTTGGCAGCAATATTAGTAGAAATTAAAATGTTTTCTTTTTTTCCCTACGGCTCTTAGATTTACCAACATTAACCCCTCACAGGAAGTCCATGAGTTCTCTTTAAGCTAATAAATTAAATAACCAAAAAAAACTTAGGCTAGTGATTAGCATCTTTGGGATCAGGAGAGCTGGCGGGCCTAAAAGGGACCCCAGCAAAGTGTTTTTGCCCGTCTGATCTTGAAACCCAGGCCATGCCCGTGGAGAGAGGCGGCTTGTCTGGGGGGATAATTAGGTAACGCAATCTGGCCACCGGCAGAGCGTGGGGAGAGGAGAAAGCTCTGTGATGAGCCATTTAGGAGACAGTTCACAGTTGACTGGTGGGGGCTCGAGCCAGCACGGTGTGCCAACAACAGGCTCCAGCTTCCTTAGAGGCCCTGGACCAGCAATCGGCATGCTGGGGGGTAGAGGGCTCCGTCAAACCCGGAGCCTCCAGTTTCTCCTCTGTGTGCCTCTGGAAGAGGCCCCCAGGCCAGCTGTTTCACCATAGCTAATAGTTAGAAATGGTTATGCGATGCAATGGAATTAAGGCCTACCATAAAGGATTCCAGAGTTTCTGTGTTTTCAGGGGCTCTTCATGCACTTCCCTCCACAAGCCATTAGCAATGGCTATTGATTTAGCTAATGTCGTACATTAACAATGACTCATGACTACGCAGGACAGTAGGATTGCATTAGCTTTATTAAGACTCATAGTCTTCGATTAACGGTAATATCCTACAACCGGATGATTAAGTGCAGTCCTGCGATATTAGTTATTTCAAATTAAAAAGATATTGAGTTTGTCCAGAATTTGATCCTAAACCAGGAGCCTGCTTACCGGTGACTTCACCAGCAGAGCTGAAGGCTACTCTGAAATTCTCAGTGGAGCTCCAAGAAGCTAAAGGTATTCCCCTGTGCTCCTGAAGGGGGCGCCAGCTGTGCAGCGCCCTTGTCTAAAATGCCACATTGACTGCAACCTCCACCCCTCCCGCATATTCTGGGGGTCCGATGGCAAGGCAGCCTGAGTTTTCCAAAAAGACTATGTTTGTTCCTAATTTCCTAATTCATTAGTTAATTCCGTTTATCAGCAAGGCGGAGCCAGTGGCAAGGCGGAGCCAGTGGCAAGGCGGAGCCAGTGGCAAGGCGGAGCCAGTGGCGTGCCCACAGCGGCATCACTGCTGTTTCTGCATAGGCTGCATAAACATCCATTTATCCTCTTATTTATTTAGCATATATCTGTTTTCAGGAGAATACCAGGCAAGTGGAGATGTATTAGAATTAGTCCTGCGGTACTTTCCGTTGGGGGTCCCTCATCATCCGGCTGGCAGCAGGAACACAGCGCACCTCGTTAATAGGGGGCTGTCGATAAATATCTCTGAATGTCAGGAAATGGCAGAGAAACAAATGCCCATTTCCTTTCCCCTGGCATCCGAGTTGCTGTCCTTCACCCCTGGGTGGGGGGTATTTAAAAATTGCAAACATGATGGGCAGTGGGTCTAACCCTCATCAGGAAAATTTGCGGGGGAGGGGGGGATGAGAGAACCAGGGTAAAAAAAAAATCCTGGTGAAAGGGGCAGGAAGTGCCATCGCGAGTGAACGCGGTACCCAATCAGCCGCGAGCCGCGCGGCGATCTCCCGTAAACTGCGCACCGTGTCAGGAAAGCGCCTCTAGGTCTCTGTTTTTAAGGAACCATAACCCAAGTGACATCCCCCCCCACCCCCCTCTCAGAGTGCAATTATAAGCAGGCCCTCCTAACGATGCACTGCTCCCCATCTGGTGTTTCCCCCCCATTAACCTGTCAATTAAAGTTTACCTGCGAGGAGCAGAGGCTGGCACATCACGGCCTCTCTCTCTCGCCCCGCTCGCTCGCTCTCTCTCTCCGGCGGCCTGCTCTGGGGATCCCTGCCTCTCTGATTGAGGCTCAGCCTCCCAAAACCGCCATCCCGCTCTTCTTCCCCCGGCTGGCGCTTCCCTAACAAGGCCTGACGTGTAGCGGGGCTCTCGAGAGAGGCCCGGAGGGCACAGAGAGGTGTGCCTCCTGCCTGCGCTCATTAATAATCGGGCCTCATCCCCGGGCCAGCGGTCAAACAATACCCCCTGCGTTTTTTTTTTTTTTTTTGCTACCTTCGCCTTTCCTGCGCATCGCTAATCCCCGCCTGCACGGCCCGGCACAGGTGTCAGGCTGGCACGCGACCCGATGCCGCTTGTCAGAAAGCTGGCCCCTGACCGCCCTTGTTCCTTCCCCGAGCTATTGGCTTTAATTGGTCCGCCGCCTGCTAAAGCAGCCCGTCTCCGTGACGACGTAAACGTCGAGGACAGCCTGCCTCCCCGCGGTCTGATCCCCGGCCGGGCCGCCACCAAGCTCGCAGCTGATTCGCGGATTAT
>JAODKL010000034.1:20346282-20385699 GCA_026780765.1 Petrocephalus schoutedeni
ATTATAGGGAGAGAACAATATATATGAAGCTAATTCATTATTATTTCTCATTCCAGACTGTGAGATTAATGCGATATGCCGCAACTGAGCTTTTCTATTCAGGGAGCTGCATGGGGTGTACACTAGCCAAACGTTTACAGCACAGTTTGGGGCTCCCGTTTGACTTGGGAAGCCTTTTTTCTCTCGTTACTTAAAAATAAAAAAAAAGTGACAGAGCTAACGAAAAAAGAAACCCGTTTGCAGCACACAGGAAATAAGATTTTTATTGTATCATATTGCGTGCAGTGGTATATAATTATATAAATTGGGACCCAGCTCAGAAAGGGTAGAGGGAGCGGGTTCCTTCCTCAAAAGCACATGCTCCTTATTCTCTGTGGAGTAGATAAGTGCCGATGGCCTTCCATGGGCGTTGCTGTCCCAGTCGTATTCTGCTTAAGCCCTCACACTTTCATTTTCTGCTCTGTGCACTTGACTCCCTACAATCCAGCCTCACCTTGGTAAGTCATTAAGAAACAAATGGCAAGTTGTGTCTCAAGGTCCAGTGCACCGTGTCTTCGGTTCACCCCGCCGTGCAGACAGATAGCCTTGGCTTGGCGGGACTTTTCTGGAACATCTCCACCGCGCTGTCCTTCTCTGTTGCCAGATGCAGCCATTTCCTCCCCGGAGAGCCAGAATTCTGAGCTCCCCTCTCTGCCATAACCCTCGCAGACTGAGCTTGGGTTGGTCAGGAAAGTGTTGGAAATGCAGGCCGTGAAAAGTGAGGCTGGAATCCCAGAGCACGGTGGAGCTTTCCCGCTGGATCGCTCCTCAGCTGGGCATCTCCCATTCCAGAAATGAATCACTCTCATTGCAGCTCACGTGAACAAGCACTTCCTACTACAATTTATGGACATATTTCTAGCCTTCATAACGACCATGTATAAAACAATCCTTTCCTGTTCGCACAATTAAGTGTAATGACCCAGGACCTCAATGACCTCATCGCAAGACATTACACGTCACCTCGGGGAGCGCAGAGGCCTCTCATTCCTACCTGGGGTGGGACTGGGGGGCGGAGGGAGGCTCTCACCTGTGGAGATGAGCTTGCGCATGCGTAGGAAGCTGATGGCCAGCCTCATGATGGAGGCCTTGTCCAGGTGGGAGCTGATGCTGTGAGCCAGGGGTAGCTGGTGTGCCAGCTCGTAGAACACCTCTGTCTCCTTGCTGCGGCGGCAGCGGGCCGCGTCCCGCGACTTCTCTTTCCTCCTCTCCGAGCTGCTCCTTACCGAAAAGGAAGGGGTCACAGGTCAGTGTCGGGCACGGCCTCCTCGCAAACACCCGGGCGGCCCCGTGTCCTCTTAAAGGCCAATTAGAAGCACCTGACTGTATTTCATAACAAAGTCCTTGACCTTAAGTTATTCTTCGATATATGACTGTAAAGGCATAACCAGGAAGACTCTCCTGTCCTGCATGTGGCATGTGGGTCACTCGCCTTCAGATTTAGGCTGTCAAAGCAGCCCTATAGAAGGCTCTCTTTTGCTCAGGCTGCTTTCCATCATCACAAGAATAACGCTTCAAGCCTAATTTTTTTGGTATTTTCAGTTTTAAGGTATATAGTGGGTCACAACTGTATTCTTTTTTAGACAAAAATGGGCAAGCAGACAAATATTTGCTGTTTACGTGCTTCAAAATGTTTATGCATTAGTGCTTTTAGTATCTGCATCTTTAAATAATCTGTTCATTAAGGCAGGGCAGTTTTCTGGCCGTCATTATGCTGAAAAATACTAATCCACAGATTGTTGCCCTGATTTCTCTCTAATTATCTGAGCTGATTTTGTCTCAGTTTTGTTTAAAAAGACGTTACTTGTCCTCAAGGGACTCTGTAACCCTGTAACTCCTGGCTGCCAATATTTCATTAAATTGTTTTAGGAATGTGTTCTGCAGTTTTAATCTGCAAATCATTATTATTATTATTATCTCATATCTCATGAGGTGGTAAATGCTATTTAAAGTTTATTTATTTATTTTAGCATGTTACAGTATACTTGTCTGGGTAATGTCTAGATTTTCCAGATTTCACATTCTCCATTTTCTGGTTTTCTTAAAGATTTGGTTTCAGTTTTTTTTTCTTTTTTTGCAGAGGCTTTCTGGTGTTTTTTTTTGCTGGTTCTCTTTCTGTCTGATGGCTCTCTCTAGCCTCCCTCTGTCTCTTTAAAACACCTCTCTTCTAAGCAAGCCTTGTGTAGATCTGGCCATCTGGGGCTATCGATGAATAAGTCTCTCTTCTCCTATCTCTCTATCTGCCTCAGCTTTGCGTCTCACATGCATTGGGAGAAGATGAGCGAGAAGATGAGCGCGGGCGAAACACAAACACACACACGGTCTGATATTTACATCTACCACATAGACCCACATCGCCAACAAAGGCTTGCTTGATAGAGCGGTCTGTTCCTCACGTCTGTCTACCAATTACACTGCTGAGGAACAGGTGAAATTGCCCCAATTGGTTCAGTCTTTACTGTGCAACGGCCTCACTGTTCAGTGTCTGAAATTACGGGGATGGTATCTCATCCCTTAATCAGTCAGAGATCCTCAGTGTCATTAACTAACCGCCTGACTAGAGAAACAACACACAAGAACATACATGTATAAAATCCAGAGACTGTCGCTCTCACAGATACTTATAATATCCTCCAAAAATCAAGCTTTCAAAAGGCAGTAAGTGAAGGGAGACCACAGCCAAAAGAGCAGCTCTTTCACACACACACACACACATGTACTTGGTGTGGTAAACACATTACTAGGAGCTGCTCTTTCCAAGGCTTTAGACAAACAGAAAAACAAACAGGGTATCTGGCAGTCGCATGATTGGATTATGGTCTTTCACCTGACAAGGTCAGACTCCCTTACTGCCACCCCGCAGCTGCAAAATGACACCAATCAGCCAATGACCGTCCTCTGGCACAAGGCTGGTCAATAAAGCCCAAACTCCGCCCCCCTGACACAGTGCTACAAGGTGCATCTACCAATCATAATGCGGGGCTGCTGGCAATCAAAAACAGAGCAGTCAAGGTCACACCAGAGGCTTGGGTCCCCTGGCTGTTACCTAACCGCATGATATATAAGTAAGCCCAATCACAGTCGCATAAAGCTCTGATTAAAATACTATAACTTATGTATATTACTTCCATGCATGCTGACCTTTCCACAGTCGCCATGGCAATCGAGATGAATACTGTGTTTCATCCTTAGCTCTTGATGATTCTTGACTAATGAAAAAACTCTGGCTGCCTAATTCATATATAATACATGAGTGAGTCTTTTGAATTGGGACAAATTGCCAGTAATCACATGACAACTTCAGTCACTCCCACCCCCCCACTCTACTTACGCTCCACAAACCCCCATAATCAGACTGATCGCGGTGATTGGGGCACAGGGGCACGTAATCACTTGTGGAGCCAGAGAAAATTCAGCCCATTAATGCAAGTTATTATACATAAATAAAATAATATTACTCACTTGAATTAATGTCTATAATATTATCCAGTAAATGTCCCCTAAGAAGAACAATACCGAAATTTGCCTCTTTTTAAAAATTTTATAAAAGACTTCAGATATGGTCTCAGAAACACTTTAAATGTGGACGTTTGACATTCCAGTTAGATGCTAGTCTGGCCGTATTTCAGGCCCGTTTGTGAGCCAGCCCGGTCATATAAATACAGCTTTTGGAAGGCCCTGGAATACTCCCTGCACCGTTACTCTTGGAGTTCATTTGTTATCTGGTGTTTTGGTTTCGTCTGGGGGGCCTCCATACGGCCTCATCCATCCAGTCCTGATGGACTCTGTAAACGGACAAAGGGTGAGCTTCATCTGGTCACATGCTCGGCGCTGCCTCTTTATGTGAGTAATCATCTTCCCGTCCATCCATCTATCCATCCATCCATCCATCCATCTTCCATGACTGAGCCTGGAGCCTATTTCAGCAAGCATAGAGCACATGGTGGGGGACACCGCAGGCGGAATGCTTGACAGGGACACCGATTCACCTAACTACAGGTTTTTGGATTAGGAGGAAACCGGAATACACGGCTCAATTGACAAAAGACCTCGAACAATCGATGGAATTGCTAATATATTAGCATGTAGCACGTAGCTGGAGATGATGGTCCGTGTATAAAGCAGCCCGTGAGGGCGGGAGGACGGGATGCCGTGGAAACGCCGCAATCGATACCTACCTACTGGGGAATGATGGGGAAGGAGACAGAAGACGTGAGCTGGCTGTGTTATGGGGCCCGGCTGCATCCGACACACCGCCTCCCCTCTGGCCCGAATGCAAAGCAGGCCTGATTATATGATGTTTCCCTCCTGCACTACAAAGGGCCTCTGAGGCTGTTTAATATGAAGGAAGCACTGGGGACTTTTGCTGTTACAGCCATTTTTAAGTCCCGGCTGCAAATTCTCACACTGCTGAACACACAAAAATGTACATCTGAGCCCCCGATCTCTGAATTCTGCCATGCCTTTTTACAATTACAATTGCATATTTTTCTAATTACATTGATTCCGACATTTAAAAACGTGGCCATGTGTACCAGGGATTACACTCATATAAATGCCAGGGAAATGCAGAGATGAGTTACTGGCTGTTGTTGTTTTTTTAAATGAAATTCTATTATTTTGCGCCAGATTGTTTTGCAGCGAGAGGCCAGATTTTAAGGACCATTTCAGACAGTTTGGCTATGAAACCAGTTTTTTTTTTTTGGAATCTGAAATCACCATTAGAACCAGACTGCCTGACGAAACAGCACTAACTACAAATAAATTATAAATGAACAGCTGGGAAAGCTGGTGGGGGAGGTGGGGGAGGCGTGGGCTGCTGCCACACACCTCTGCGGTTGTCGGTTCGATTCCCACCCCCCATTTGCATGCTCTTGCCGTGTTTACCCAGGTTTCATTCCCCAGCCCAAAAACATGTGGTTAAACAAATGGGTAACTCTGATTCTGTGCCCTAGGCATCCCAGCCAGGGTGTCTGCTGCCTCATACCCAGTGCATGCTGGGATAGGCTCCAGGCTCACCGCAATGCTGTGCTGGATGAGCAATTAAAGAAGACGGATGGGTGGAATTTACCTCTGAACGGCGAATATCAGCCTGAATGGCGACTCTCACATGCCGCATGCCTCACGGCTGATTTGTTTCATTGTGCTTGTATGAGCTATAAGGTACAGCAGCATACGGTAGGCATACTCCTGTCAGAGGAAAGATTATTAGAAAATTGAGTCTCCTTTACCAGACAGTCTAATGACTAACCGTTGGCCTGATGACAAGAGACAGACGGGAGAGGATGGGCACAAAATGAGCAGATTTGTTAGAAAATTGGTGGTTCAGTCTTTTCTGGGTCTTCCGGCTGAAGTAGTTACAACCATAAACAGAATAATCTGGATGGTTGTAGAACTGACAAAGAGGGGAGGGCTTCGCTGGCACTAGACTTATTTAAAATTGTAAGGTGAAAACGATGAGCTGTGAGGTCAGAACCCCAACTGTCCTGTGCATTAGTGTTTCTTACACGCAGTAGATCTTGCAGGAAAAGGCCCTGGTGTCCAGAACCCCCTACAAATGAGCCTAATATTGTTATCCTCTGTAGACGGATGTGACAAATTCAGTGTAATTACCCGTCAGGGGTGGCGACCTCGATCTGGTCATATCCCCCGGGCGCGTCTGGGCTGCTGAGCGATGCCGATGATCTGTCACTGGGGTTTTCCTGTCACCCCTGCTCTGACCGGCACTGCGGTGACCCACTAAGCCATTAATAAGGCCCCCGCCTTTCGCCAAACCTCCGAGGGCCAAACTCCAAAGCACAAAACAAATAGATATATCTGAGGCTAGGGGACTGCACTCACATAATATGGTTGTAAAGTAAAAAGCAGTAAGCATTGCAATTAAAAATCATATTATTTTACGCCACACCTGAATATTTTATCTGCTCTTATACTTAAATTTTTTTGAGATCTAGATTTGGAAATAGTAAAGAACACACACACAATCACACATAAATTTGACATTATACACTATATTGCCAAAAGTATTGGGTGAAATCATTGAATTCAGGTATTCCAATCACTTCCATGGCCACAGGTGTATAAATATTAAGCACCTAGGCATGCAGACTGCTTCTACAAGCAAGCAGCTGCATCAAAGCCTTACATCACCAAGTGCAATGCACACCACCACTGGACTCTAGAGCAGTGGAGACGTGTCCTCTGGAGTGATGAATCATGCTTCTGTCTGGCAATCCAATGGATGAGTCTGCGTTTGGATTTTGCCGGGAGAACGGTACTTGCCTGACTGCATTGTGCCAAGAGTAAAGATTGGTGGAGGGGGGATTATGGTGTGAGGATCTTTTTCAGGTCTTGGGCTTGGCCCCTTAGTTCCAGTGAACGGAACTCTTAATGCTTCAGCATACAAAGCCATTTTGGACAATTTCATACTCCTCACTTTGTGAGGACAGTATGGGGATGGTCACTTCCTATTCCTACATGACTGCACATCAGTGCCCAAAGTAAAGTCTTTGGATGAGGTGCACAGAGCCCTGACCTCAACCTGATAGAAAGATGGCCTGATAGATGTTTGGGATGAATTACAGTAAAGACTGCGAGCCAGGCCTTCTCGTCCAACATCAGTGCCTGACCTCACTAATGCTCTCCTGGAAGAATGGTCAAAAAGTGTATGAAATCAAGCATTAAGCCATGCGATCAGGTTTACAAACATTTGTGAAAGATTGGGTCATTCTGAAGAGCTTAGTGAATTCAAACATGATACTGTCATGGATGTCACCTTTGCAGTAAGTCAGTTTGTGAACTTTCTTCATTGCTAGATATTTCACCATTGCCGAGTGTTGAGGCGCATAGTGCGTAAAAGTCACCAATGCTCTGTTAACTCAATATCTGCAGTTGCTCCAAACTTCCCTTGGCATTAACTTCAGTGCAAAAACTGTGCACTGGGAGCTTCATGGAATGGGCTTCCATGGCCAAGTGGCTGCTTGCAAGCCTCACATCACCAAGCAGTGGTGTAAAGCACGTCACCACTGGACTCACTGGAGCAGTGGAAATGCATTCCGTGGAGTGCCAAATCATGCTTCTCTGTCTGACAGCCTGATGGATGAGTCTGGGTTTGATGAATGCCAGGAGAACGTTACCTGCCTGACTGCATTGTATCAACTGTAAAGTTTAGTGGAGGAGGTTGTTTTTCAAGGGTTGTGCTAGGCCCTTTGGTTTCACTGAAGGGAACAATTAATGTTTCAGCATATCAGGACATATCATCTGGCCCTCAGCGGGTCTTAAAATTAAGCAAATACAATTTCAGCTGAACAACAACACATGACGTCGTTATTTAACAAAAACTAAGCCAAAATGCAGAAGCACTGTGCGAAAAATTAAGTACACCCTTACAGCTTCCGATGGAATTAAGAGGGTAAGTAGCAGCCAGGTGCTGCTAATGAAATGCACTTAATTGATATCAGTAAGTGTGGCCACCTCTATAAAAGCAGAAGTTTGCTGGTCTGCAGCATTCAGGTGTTTGTTAACACAATGCCAAGGAGGAAAGACATCAGCCATGATCTTAGAGGAGCAATTGTTGCTGCCCATCAATCTGGGAAGGCTTATAGGGCCATTTCCAAACAATTTGAAGCCCATCATTCTACAGTGAGAAAGATTATTCACAAGTGGAAAACATTCAAGACAGTTGCCAATCTTCCCAGGAGTGGACGTCCCAGCAAATTCACCCCAAGGTCAGATTGTACAATGCTCAGAAAAACTGCAAAAAAACCCAAGAGCTACATCTCAGACTCTAAGGGCCTCAGTTACCATGTTAAAGTTCATGACAGTATAATTAGAAAAAGACTAGTATGGCTTGTTTGGAAGTGAAGCTTTAAAAAGAACATGGCAGTCCGGCTTAGGCTTGCAGAGCTGCAAGTACAAGACTTCTGGGACAATGTCCTTTGGACAGACGAGACCAAAGTGGAGATAATGCAGGCCATAATGCACAGCACCACTTTGTCAAAAATCAAACAAAGCATAGCAGCACAAACCAACTGTCTAGCATGAGGGGTGATTTGGGCTTGCTCTGCAGCCACATGTCCTGGGCACCTTGTATTCATTGAGTCAACCATGAACTTCTCTGTATATTAAAGTATTGTACAGTCAAGTGTGAGGCCATCTGTCCAACAGCTAGTGCTTGGCCAAAATTGAGCCTTACAACAGGACAGTGATCCCAAGTGCACAAGCAAATCTACAACAGAATGGCTGAAAAAGAAAGGAATCAAGGTGTTGGCCTAGTCAAAGTCTATGCTGTGGTAGGACGTTAAGAGAGCTGTGCATAAACGAATGCCTACAATCCTCAATGAACTGAAGCAAAGTTGTAAAGAAGAGTGGGCCAAAATTCCTCCACAACAATGTGAGAGACTGATAAAGTAATACAGAAAACTATTCCTAAAATTACTTCAAGTTATTGCTTCTAAAGGTAGTTTTACAAGTTATTGAATCTTGGGGTGTACTTTTTCCACACATGGCTTCTCAATTTTGGGTTCATTTTTGTTAAATAAACACTGACACAATGGAATCTCTTCTGTGTTTTACACCTGGGGTTAGATTTAAATAATTATAGAACCTGGTAAGGACCAGATGATATATATTTTTTTAAATCTCCTGATATGTAAAACTGACATGACTGTATGCATTCAACTTTGTGGGAACACTTTGGGGAAGACCTTTTTCTGTTCCCTTTTCCCGAGTGCAAAAAGTAAGGTCCATAAAGACATGGTTGGGTGAGCTTGGTGTGTAAGAACTTGACTGGCCCACACAGAGCCCTGACCTCAACCCCATTGAACACCTTAGGGAACTAGCAAGGAGATTGCGAGACAGGCCTTCACATCCAACATCAGTGCCTGATCTCACAAATGCTCCTCTGGATGAATGGGCAAAAATTCCCACAGACACACTCCATAAACTTGTGGAAAGCCTTCCCAGAAGAGTGGTAGCTGTTATAGCTGCAAAGGGGTAACTGATTCCATACTGATGTCTATGGATTTTGAATGGGATGTCATAAAAGTTCCTGTAGGTTCAATGGCCTTGTGTCCCAATACTTTTGTCCATGTAGTGCATGACATTTATAGTGAATACATTAAATTCAGTAACATTGCACTATGTAATCATATATGTAATCAGATAAAGCAATTTCCCTTGTAAACAGACATTCGCTAAACTCATTCCTCGAAAGGGGCCAATGGGAACTCCTGCGCTGTACGCACATGTGTGTATGTGGGTGTGTGTCTGGAAACAGATTTTACTGAGGTCACAAGGCAAACAGCCAGTTGTCACAGGCCAACGAAAACCTTCTTCTCAGGGTGGGGGAAAAGGGTTTCAGATGAGTCGTAACGTACGACGTATAGCTCTGGGAATGGATCGAGAGCATATTATAACGCTGCCACTTAAGCGGGTGATTTTCATTCCACTGAGAGGAAAACACATAAAATAAAAGATTCATTGAAGAACAGAGGAGAGATGATAGCATTGCAAATTCCCATAATATGGGAGCGACGCATCCGATGGAATGGGGATAATACCCACGCTCTAGCTGTTGTCTGAGGTCAATGAGGGGTAGAACGGGCAGCGAAAGACCGCGGCAAACGGTCTATAAGGAGTCAGTCAGGAGTCAGTTCATGAGGTCCGGAGTGTCGGGGCGGTTAATTCTCTCCTCTGCTAGCTGCCACAGCTGTATTAATATGCAGGATCTGCTTTGATAGCTTTTCTTTATTAGCTTCTAATGAAGATAAAAATGTGTTGTGCGATTTTTATGCTGAAACTATATAAATGCAAATGTACACTTCCTCTCCCTCCCTAAACAGGAGGATGGAAGGCTTTAGTTAGCCGGCCTGTCGCTGGGAAATCTAAGACAATTTAAATGGCTGAATTGATTTTTCTCCCGCTCTCTTCTCATGTAATGTTAGCGACTGTATTATACCCTATTCCCAGAGCTTAGTGAAGCTTACTTGACTGACTTAGGAAACCAGTATTTATCTAACTCCTTTCTCCAGTAGCATCTACCCATGTAAGACTCAGACAGTGGCGTCTCTGATAAGATTTATGTAAAGGTCATGGAGGAGAGTGAGATACTGTGTGGGATCTTTATAGTAATCCTGATGTTTTTTTTTTCCAGAAATACAAGCAGTTAAAATGTGCTGGAAACCACTCGTGTTTCTCAAGCAAACGGTATCTGTGTGTATTTTGCATTCATGGTTTAAGGGTGGGATTCACTTGTCCTCAACTGCAACTGATACTGTAGGTGGAATAATTTCACATTAATAGTGTTTAAAGCTCTTTACTGTCCTTAATAGGTTATTCACTTTTCCAATGCAAATCATCATTCAAATGCAAGATCCTTGTTTGTGCCACCATTTATATTTAGTATATATTTGTTAGATTGAAGCTAAAATCATTTTAGTTAAAATATTGCAACATGAAGGGCCAGTAAACTGGCTATTAATATTAATTTCAATTATTTAACTGCATCCATCCCCTTATAATATGTATATATATTAAGTAGCAATAGCATCAGGGGACATAACAGCAGTTATAGATACACAGTGGTAAAATTTAAGGGGTTAAAAAGCTGCACAACAGGAAGACAGAAAGCAAAGTCTCCTGTGAGTTATAGGAATGGAAAAATAAATCTTTGGGAATCCAAGGTCAACTGACTGCCCCTGGGCAAGCTAACGCCGGACCAAAAATAAGTGTCTGCATGTTGCGAGAGTGGAGGCTGGCGATGGAAAGGCGGGCGGATGCCTGCTCAGGCCCTGAGCCAGGACAGCAGCGATGACGGGCAGCTCGGCCTACAGCGCGGCCGGATGCGAGGAGCGGTCGGGAGGATGTACACGTAATGCATTTCTAATGGCTCGCGGAGCCTATTATCCGCAGGTCTCAGGTGTGACTGTGTTTAATTTAGTTTAACACACTCGCTCTATTTATTCTGCTCCCGTAACTGGAAAATTGATTTCCTTGCTTTGCGTTGTTCATTATTCGCCAAGCCGACGAGCCTAAACGCGCTGAAATAAAACATGAAACACTTGTGGGTTTTAATTAGCTCTCGCCGCGTTTCGCCTCTCCCGCGCGGGCCGGCGTGGAGGAAGAGGTGAGTGTCGTTGCGAAGAAGTCAATTGGAGGCTGTAATTAATAAATTCCTAAAAATTCAGCGCTGGAGTTCCTGAAGAGACGCGAATGCACGGCTGCTTAACATCCAGTTATGAGGTCAATATGCTTCATCTGAATGGTTTTCCTGGCACCAAGTGCAGACTCCTTCCCCTATAGATTGACGCACTTCCCCATTGTTGCAGATGACTTATTTAACAGATTGTCTTTCTTCCACTAGGAATAAAAAAAAACACACACACATCATGATTACAGCCGATCTGTGTGTGTTTTTTACTCTCCCATCTCCGGCCGCAGGATTTACTAACAGAAAATCCTTGCCGAATGGAACACTAATGCAAAATATAACAAACGTCACCGGTCCTTAAAACATGATGCTCTAATAGGATGGACGGGCTTTTAGGGTGATTGCGCGGAATCCCATCACCCTCCCAGTTCACCACCATTTTACGCGTCGCTGGGTCTAATGTGCAAGAACGAGCTCGCACCGGCCAGCCGGTGTCACGTCTAGTTTAGGTGCAGCCACTGTCAAGCTAACCCATAGCCCAAAATACGACCTTAGCCAGACACTCCTCTCCATTATCCCAGATTAACTGAGAGATAAGATCATGGCATCTTAATTCTTGCTCTGCTGATCCCTGGCTCCATAACATCTCCCATTCATCCTCCAGCTGCTTATCCTGGACAAGGTCACAGGGGGCATGGGCTACACCCTGAGGAGGGTGTGGGTCTGTCACAGGGGATACACAATGAGCAATTTCAGATGCCAGTTAGCCTAGCACAGTGTCTCCCAACCCAGTCCTCAGGGGAACACCAGACAGTCTGCGTTTTTGCTCCCTCCCAGCTCCCAACCAATCAGAAAAACCGAATGCCTGGTACAGGTGTGCTGGGAGCTGGGAGGAAGCAAAAACGTGGGCTGTCCGGGGTTCCCCGAGGACTGGGTTGGGAAACACTGGCCTAGTGGCATGTCTTAGGGCTGGGAGAGGAAACTGGAGTAAATGGAGGAGAACCACCAGACACAGGAGGGTAGGTAGGAATTAAACACACAGCCAGATTGCATGGCCCGTGGTGCCACTGTCAGCCTGGCTTGGGATGCCCATGTCAGCCTGGCTAGAAAATAGTTCTTGACGGAGGATGCTGGTCTGACGAAAGCCAGAAGCTCTGTGGACTGTCTCACGGCACTCACCTCATTAGGTGCAGTTGTGTGGTGGACGACTGGGCTCTGATATACACAGCCCCACCAAAGTCATGGCAGAGCAGAAATCTCCCTGACGGCGCACTAACAGATGGGGCTATCAGATATGCAAATAGTCTGCTTTGGCCAGAATAACATCCAAATAACCACGCAAAACCTCAAACTCTAAGCAACTTGGGACATATCACCAAGGCAAGACCTAGCCTCTACAGCACAGCACTGTAATGGGAGTCATTTTCACTGATTACTCATTTCTTGGAATAAAGACATCACTTCTGTTGGGATAATATTATTATTATTATTATTTGTGGTGATGTAGTTTCTTATTATTACCATGTATTTCACATTGTCTGAATCGCATCCACCATGAGTTGAATAATATAGTTTTTTGACAGATTATCTTCATAGGCTGGCTATAATAAAGTACTTGCAATCTGTGGGTAATAAAATTTAAATATTTCCCTGTGTTTTTGACTTTATGGATGGTGAGGAGAGCCTTGGTTGTTTTTAAATTGGTTTTATTGGCGCAAAATGCCATTTTTTGGGTAGTTATATTCCCATCAAAGTGACGCTGTAACTGTCCAGTGGATTAACATCTCACCCAGCTCCGTCACGCAGAAATGACTCCACCATTAATAAATATGTGCACGTATAAAAGTAATGGAAAATAGCCCAGTTTGGAATATGCCTGTTTAATGATATGACCACTGAATCCACGCTGCCCTTACCGTCCATCCTTGTAAACCCTTAGATAAGCTACATTACATCAAATTAAGCTGCATTATTCCAGGCACTTATAGCTGTCCAGAAAGGAGTCATTTAATTCAGAGAATCCCAAACAGATGGATAATTGCAATAGATAGTTCTGATGGGTCCGTGACAGTCGGATCGGGAGTGCACTTCCATAATACATCTGAGTCAATTACAATTATTAATGAACCGCTAAAATCCTGTTAACTATAACATATTGGTAAGTATGGGATGGAGAGTGTGTTACAGAGATAATGGATGCCATGCTTTACCAGTCCCTCTGGACTCTTATACAGTTTGCTGTACAAAATCTCAAACAGCTGTCAAATTAAGCGGAAATATTATATTCATTTTATATATCTATACATGTGTGTGCCTATTTTCTAATGTTATTTTCTATGAAATTCATGATATTAAAATTTTTGTATAATACTGTCCAAAGGGCTTCTATTATACACCAAAAGTCTTTAAATGACTATCACTAATGAAGATACAGATAGATAGATAGATAGATAGATAGATAGATAGATAGATAGATAGATAGATAGATAGATAGATAGATAGATAGATAGACTCATATTTTTGTGCATTGGATATTTGCTCTTAGATGACTTTTCATTTGACTCTAATCCCCTGCATGGACCAGTTCTTTCTCTCACCTACTTCTCTAATACAGCATTCAGAAAAGGTTTACTTTGATTTAGTTAAAGTGTTAAACATATGATGTGGTTGAAGTGTATGCAATTTAATGGTCTTATTATAACTAGCTTGCAAAGTGCTGAGGATTAAAACTGGGATTATTTTAATACCAGGGCCCAGTCAGAGCCGCCACATACAGAATTGTTAAAAGGCTGCCATCATTATGACACGCATCATTAAAACTCACATGAGCGCAGATGCTTTGTCTCGTCCTGCTAACGCCTGTGAGTATTTCTGTGTTTTGGTGAGGAAAACATGAAACACAGACTTCTGAATCTCAATATTGAATTAAGTTTTTTTTTTTTAAAGATGCCCCGGACGGTATCACCTTCCTCTTTGTATCTGCTGACCTCTGGTGGTGAGATGGAAATATACTTAAAATAGTGGGACGCGTTATGTTTAATGATTTTTTTCCGTATATCGAACCTTAACCTATTTTTATGGCTACTCTCGTACCGAGAGAATTTTAGGTTATATATTACTGAGACAAACTGTCTGAGAACGCATAGCAGCAGTATATAATGATTATTAAGCCAGTTACATACTATACAAATTATAGTGGTCAAACAAACTCGTGGTTTATTCTTATAATTTAATAATATAATATAATTTTTATAAATATGATGTAGTGTTTTTTGATATTTCACTGTATGCTTTGATATTTTAGAGTATGCTCTGACCGTTTTCTTCACTAATAATTATCAAAAAAACTATAGGACTCAAACAGAGAAATTCACTTAATATCTTATTTTTGATAATAAAAACACTATTTTATACGCAATTCACCATAGCAGGTGAAGAATCATAGGACAGCAGCACTGTGAAACCAAAGGATTGATTTACTTTCCAGTGCAGGCATCAGGCAAAGGGCATCGACGGAATTTAAATAAAATCATTTGGACGAAGAGACAATTCAGCTTAGGCTTAAATAGATGCCGAAACAAAGCTAACTAAGGTAGGCAAAGACATTAGGTTCTCTACCCTCGCCTTTAATTTGAGTAACATACTGAATACTCCCGCTTACCCAGCGACATTAACATCTGTAATCTGTTTTCTTTGTTCTGTGTGCTGGTGAGGAAATAAACTACAGAAATAATTTCAGCAGGCAATACATTAAAAATATAACTTGTGTTGTCAGTGTATACATTTCTTTCTTTTTTTAAAGACAGCCTGGCGGCTGAGAGGGTAGTTGCTTGGGTATTACATTTCCTGGGCTGAAGGTTCGAATCTCCTCTGTGGTGGGGATTGCATATCTTCCTTGTAACAGGCAGGTTGCCTGATGTGGCCTAAGGATATGTTGGTATGCTACCTGGCATCCCTAAATTGCCCATAGAGTGTCCCTATGACAGACTGGCATCCCATCCAGGGCGTACCACAGCCTTGTACCCTGTGCTGCCTGTTAAAGGCTCCAGGCATCCCTGTGGCCCTGCTCAGACTGAGTGATTATGGGATGGATGGATATCATTCTTTATTACATTAGTTGTAAGACATATATCTTGATGTAATTGACCAGGTTAGCGGTGTTTCAGTTGCCAGCGTTAGATACCCGGGTGACTGAGCTCTTGGTTCTCAGCCTTTTTGAAACTTTTCTGGAGCCCGTGACGGCCTTCACGGCCTTCGGTATGTTAGTTTTAGTGACACCCAGGAAGCGAAAGGCCCCTGCAGAGCAATTTCTCAAGCACACCCTCTACAGCTGCTCTCGATAGGCACAGACCATGATTTTTCTCCCCCGCCCGTGGCTCTGTTTCACCAGGCCTTTCAATCTAGCCCCCCTTCTCCCGCTGAACTCTTCCATCCAGTCTTCCCAAGGGACAGTAACTACCAGCAAGGCCGAGTGCTTAGCGGTTTCTGACAAGAGTATGATGTCTGGCCTCTGTGTAGGCGCCGGAAATGGCATCTGTGAGCTTAACATGCTGTCCTAGGGTCAGCCTTCAGTTGCTGTCACCAGAAGACCAGTTGTAGCTCTGGGCAGTAGCTGTTCTGACAAATATAATGGTCTTGCTGGGCTGATGCGCTTACGCTAGGCTAATGTCACTACAGATAGAGCTTTCGGCACCCAGTTAAGGTGCCAGCAGAACTGACCTTTTGGGTTTTAGCTGAGGATGTCCTCAAGTGTACTTGTTTTCAGCAATCCAGGTAATGATTCAATGACTCAACCTCAGAAAGAAACAGCTTGCATGGACTGAGTAGAACGTTATATAATGTCTGTCCAGCTTCTCTGGCTTTTGTTAATACTATGAGACCTTGTGAGTCATCTTTTGTTCCCATCTCATACAGACAGGCAGTTCGAGCAACCTACAAATGTAATGTTTGATGTTCATTTCAAAGCACTTCAAATTTTATAGACCGGTAGACGCTGCAGGATCTGTGAGAGCACAACGTATTTGATAATCCAGGTCGTTTACCTGATAGCTAACTGCCCTTTTGTTAATCAGATTAGGGTTTGTGATTCTTCTTTCATTTCCATGGCTGAACCTTACAATAGCAAAGCTCACAATGACTGTCGTCACCATCTGGAGAAGCCTGGCTGTGTCACATTTTGTCATCACTTCAGGGATTCTTTCTCAAACTCAGCTTTGCCCTTTCTCCTGGCTGAAGACAAATTGACTCTTCTGAAGCTCTGCTTGGTGTTAGAGCTTGTGGTCCTTGTATTTTCAGGGGACTTTCCTCCCAGCCCCAGACAGTACGACCCCAAATCAGAAAATGTTGGAACAGTATGGAAAGAAAACAGCAATTCTGAAATTTACTTTGACTTTTATTTCATTGCAGACAGTATGGACCCAATATATTTCATCCTTTACCTAGTCAACTTCAGTTTTTCTCAATTGCTTTGGCACATTTCATGAAACATACTTAATATTCTCAAGACTATAAGAGTATTTCTCAAAACAATTCATGCAAAAAGGACAACACTATGGTTTAGCTGCAAAAGCCTGTAACTTACCCAAAACAACTAGCTCATGTCACAAAAGTAAATAATTCCTCCAATGAATTAGTCAGTGCCACCAAAAAGAAAAGTACAATCAGCATTGTGTCAACCATGAACATCAAAATATTTAGATATATTGTCATTTTATCAGTGTAAGTATGCTCCTGATTCCAAAATTCGGAACGACGGTTACCACTTTCTCATTGTCACTGACTGATCATTTTTCTTTAGCAAACTGTTACTTATTCATGTCAAAGACACCATTTTTAACAACGCAAGACTCTACATTACAGTATATAAAGTATACAAAACAGCAAATGGCAAACAACAAAATTACAACATAATGTACTGTGGCAAGCAAAAACACACCAGTGCTGTTTCATTGTAATTTAGGGAACATATAGTTTTTGACAGCTTGGTTAACTGTTTCACATGTGGTCGCTAACACAATGATATATATATATATATATAGTTTTAATGTAAAATTATTACAATGGGAACCTACATAATCTATTTTGACCAACAAGTTTAAAGCAACTGAAAATAGTGCCAAATAATGACAATTGTACAAAATCATTTGCATATATGAAGTAAAACATTTGGAAATTCATGTGAAGCAATGAAAAATGGCGTTCAAGTATGCATATTCACCCCATAATATACACCCATTCCTACATTTCAGGGCTGCAATACAGGCCCCAAAAAAGCTGGGAGGGGGGCAATTTATGGCTACCAATCAGGTAAATAATCTTAATTAATGATGTGATTTCAAACAGGTGATGTCAGCAGTTGATTGTAATCATGATTTTGCACAAAAGCAGTATCCACGAAAGGCTCATTTTTGAGGAGCTCCAATCAGCACAGGAGCTCTCTGTGATGAGTTGCTTTGCAAGAGCAAGCTTGGCTGTGAAGGGTAGCAACCTCAAGGGGTACCCAGGGAGCTGGGGATTAAGAGCCCACAGACATACCAAGGCTGGGCATGAACCAGCAACCTTCCAATTACAGGCACAGAGCCACACTCTGCCTCCCACCAAATGCATGAGAGAATCACTAAAATGCTCAAAAACAATGTTCCTCAAAGAAAGATTGGAAGGACTTTGCAAATTTCTCACTCTACAGTGCATGCAAGGGCACCAGCCTTAGCTGAACACCCATGACCTCCGATCCCTCAGACGGCACTTCATCAAGAACCATCATTTATCAAAATCTGGCATAAGCACACGGGTAAGGGATTACTTTGGCAAACCTTTGACAAACACTACAATATTGCATTACATTCACAAACACCACTTAAAAAATAGAAGCCTTCTGTTAACCATGTCCAGAAGCGGTGTTGACTCCTCTGGGCTTGGGAGAATCTGGGATTGACCATCACACACTGGAAACGTGTATTGTGGTCAGACAAATGAATATTCCATATCATTTTTGGAAAAAAAAACGAAAAGCACCATCCAGATTGCTAACGGTAATACACTGTAAGTCCAAAAGCCAGGCGGTCATAGTCTGGGGTTGCGTCAGTGCTCTCTGCAAAGGTGATTTATACTTCTGCGATGGCACCATTAATGCATAAAAGTAAGTTGAGATTTTAGAGCAAAATATGCTGCCGTGAAAATTACTTCTTTTCCAGGGATGTCCAAGCATTTTTCAACTAGACAATGCAAAACCCCGTCCTGCACGCATTACAAAGGCATGTCTGCAGAGGAATAGGGTATGGGTCCTGGACTGGCCTGACTGCAGTCCTGACCTGTCCCCAATGGAGAATGCATGGACAATTTTGAAATGGAAAATTTGACGATGACCCTGTACTGTTGCACACCTTAAGCCATGCTTGCAGGAACAGTGGGACAAAATAACACCTGAAATGCTTCATCTGGTATCCTCAGTGCCAAAACATCTTTCAAATGTTATGAGTAGGAATGGCAGCATTACCATGTAATGAATGCTTTACCATTCCAACTTTTTTTAGAATGTGTTCCGAGCCTGAAATGCAATCCTTGTATTTCCTGTCATCCTGGTAGCTCCTAGTGCCCAGTGGTTGATTAATTGTTAATGACCCTCACCTGTTCCTTGTTTAGATTTCATTCTCTGTGGATATATGTGATCCTCTGTCGTTCATTGCATGCATGCCCATACCAACCAGTGAGGACACTGAGGTCAAGTCCGCAGTATTTTTCCTGCAACTCCAATAACCACGATCCATTACGGGGAACACCTAGGAAGGGCTGACACTTTTGACCTCTGAACTTTAGCAATCTCGGCTATGGCCCTGCATGTAGTCTGTGTGCATGGAGTTTCCATGTCCTCCGCATGTCATTTTCTTCCTACAGCACAAAGACATATAAGTTATACCAACTGGCCAGAAGCATGTGGGTGTTTATGCTTGTATGTGCACGGTGATGGACTGGCACTCCAACCTGGGTGTACCTGTGCCTTGTGCTCTATGCTGCCTGTGATAGGAAATCTGGGAAAGCAGTTGGATGGATGTAGGTTACTTAGTCGATCATTTCGTTGGTTGCTTAATGCTGGAAAAGAGAAAAAGGCAACGCAAACTGGACAACATCGTGAATACTGGGTGAAGTTGAGATCTCGAAACTAGTTAACAGGATCGGAGCTGTCCGCAGTCCTGAATTAAAATACGGAAATAATCGCGTCGCCAGAAAATGACGAACTTTGCCTATGATCTGTAAATACGTTTATATAAATGAAAGGGTAGATTTTCATATCAGGATATCTTCCACTTCTATGAGGTGTACGCACTAAACCTTCCAGATTTAAAATATAAACAAATGAGCTATTTTATGGCGTCCGGGAAACGGGCTTTACGGTTGTAAATCACGCAGCGTTGCTTTGCATTGTTTTGATTGACATTAAATTTTCCAATCGCCGTGCAGTTTTTTTCCACAAGGGATGTTTTCATTGGACGAGAGCGAGGGTGTCGCGGGCATGTGATTACAGCTGACCCCGCCCTCCCCCCAACCTTCAAGCGGGGACAGGCATGAAAGGACCACATACGGAGATGATGCCGGAGCGCATGATAGGTGTTCATTTGATTCGCTGTAAGACCTGGTTACGATAGCAGTATTTAGAAATGTGTTTAACTGTATTATGCTATGGTGTAGGGGACCGATGGTACAATAATTTATAAAAAATATAGTTATTTAACAACGCGATAAGGTGTTTTGCCATTTCACCATTAATCCTTTTTGTTCACCGAATTTAAAAATCTCTGCTTGTAGTTGTAATAAATAGTACTAGAAAGAATTCATCTACTATCCTTAAAAGTGTAGTGTTGTAAAATGTTAACTTGGATTTGTGGTACAGAAATATATAATGAAAATGGAGAATCTCTTACACATTAGAAGGTGCGGCCCTGTGGAAACTGATGCAATTATTCTAGATAAATGCCGGTGAGCGCGACTGCTCAGAAATTAGTAATACATCTAATTCAAGTTCGTGGCGGATTGGTTGTCACGTAATAATAGCAGTGATGCGAAGACTTTAAGATAAACATATGTCGCTCTGATCTAAGTTCTCGGATTAAACAGAGCCTAAAAGTAGGGCTTTCGTACCTGACGTGCGGTAAATATCTGGATTAAATAACTTTTAAGAGAATCGACGGTAGCACCGCGAGAACAACCTGCGGGTTGATGCTCCATCGCAGTGCACATCAGCACCAAGCAGCGCTTCACTTAAATGCCTAGCGTCTGCAATGCAAGGCGTGCGCGCTTATAGATTTCTGGCTATGTGATTTCGCCGTACACTTTTATATTTATATATTTTTTTGCAAGAAGAAATCGGTTTTGGGGAAAGGGTGATTGCGCTCGGGGAAGGCACGGTGCCGCCGGCCAGCATGCCTACTTCACGCTCCGGCGCCAGCGCAGCGGAATACTGGGTCGACGGCTCGCGGCGAGACGCCTCTATAGAGGATTTCTACATCATGGGCGCGGAATTAGGAAGGTACGGCAACCCCCCCCCGATCTCTGCCTTACAGCTGTCCCGATTTCATGGACCCCGATGTGAAATGCTCGTTAATGTCCGCGCTGAGGGGTCGTGCTGTACCCCCAGATCACGTTACGTTGTACCTGCGGCGTTTTCACTGCCCTGCATGGTCCATGTTTCAGGTCGAGCCCATACAAACAGGCAGATGAGCATACAGTGGAAATGTATTGCATTTTTACAGATTTCGGCAGTTATATTATATAAGCCCTTATCCTAGAAGTATTACATACAGTGTAACCATATATTAATTACCTGTATACAATAAGGTAAATAATTTAGGGCACAGTGGAGCAGGTGTGGATCCATTTTTAGTTAATATTTTTGTAACAATATTAAAACTTTTTTGAGTGATTGTTATTGACTGTAACGGAAACGCCAATCACTGAACTTCATTCACTGATTTTCTGGATTTCCATGTTTATCACTGTCTGCAGTTAATCAACGTTTCAGTAATTGGTGATTGCAATCCAAAGAGTCACTCACACTGCAGGCTCTGCCCGCCATTTTGGGTGTAAAAAGATTATTATCGCTTCCTTTTATGAATAGAAATGTAAGGTAATTTGCATTGTGTTTTGGGTTAGCGTTCCTGCGAGGTCTCGCGTAGGCTGTCGATTCTTATTTTTCAATTTCAGCCTTTAAAAACCATAAGAAATAAACGCTGCATCGAGAAAGGAAAGTTGTAGTGCATGATCTTATATGCAAATGCACAATCAATAATTATTATTTACAATTTATTAAATTATTAGCTATATTAGCGCTAGGCGACTGCATTAAAACATTTTATTAAAGATTAAAGATGGTGCTTAAAACTACAACAAACTAAAATTCTATAAAATTTCATATATATATATATATATATATATATATATATATATCTGCTGCCAGATCCAAAAAGTAAAATACATATATATATGCCTACATACTTAGATAACAGTTGTAAGTTATGTTTATATATGTGTTTGTGTGTGTATCAGAAAATACTGTTTTGCTGCATACTATACGTGGTTAATAGCTGACTTTTTAAAGTTGACATTACATTTTGCCTCGGGGTGTACCTTAATGTGCACCTTGATATTTTTGTTGTTAGAAAAGTGTTAGGAATGCTGTTAATTTCCATAATTTTACCCCAGCATGTCACATTCAGTATATTTCACTTAAGTGGCATTAAGAAACTACAGAATGACAAGTAAGCCATTTCCACTTTGGATTCCATTAATAAACTTTCATTATGAAATATGTGTTGTATGTTACATTAACAAATGCTTTTGAAAAAATGGATGGAGCTATTAGGTTCTTGGCTGATTATTTCTCGCAAATAGAAAATGAAACATTGTAGCTTTCAACATGCCCTGAATTTACTGGATGACAAACAGTTGGCAGTTTGATTACATTTCAGAGACTGACATGGAATCTCTCTCGAGTTCCTATTCTGCGATTTAGTGTTTGGCTCTGGAAATGTATGTCCTGCTGTCCGCTCATTGTGGCAGCCCGTCTCAATGACCTCCATCGTTCTGCTTTAGTGAAGGATACAGATCAGCTGAGAGGGAGAGATAAGAGCCTCTCTTATTTTAGCCTGCGCCTCGCTATCTCTCCTGACCATGATACTGGAGAGTGTGGCTGCCCTTCTCTGAAGAGAGTCTCTTTCTGCCTGTTGTCATGGGTTAGCATGTGTCTGCACGATGGGGAGTCATTCTTAGAGCCTTTGAAACCAGACAGCATCTCATGTGGACTAGAATAACAGTGACAGTGTCTGGAAACTCGTGGGATTGAATCCCTTGGCTGGGGTTGTATTCATGTCACTGTTGGGCCATTGAACAAGACCCTTAACCCCAACTGCTCCATGGATTCTACATACTGAATGGTCCTGATCTCGGCCATAGTTCTGTGTCAGTTTGGACAAAATCATCTGTTAAATAAATATATGTAAATTTTCCCACTATATTTTGTTTTGGTTAACAATGATACAATATTTTATTACTGAAAATGTGTACAGACTGTACAGCAAATAAATACTTTGCTACTGACCATTTTATCACACAAAACATAAAAAAAATATATTTTTAACAAATGATGATTCCAGTATTCCTTTGTTTATCCGGGAGCCACTGTGCTTTGCCTATGTGCCAGTTAAAAGGCATTCTACTTTTTCATTTCTGTATAATTCAATCAAAAGCCCATTTATCTACTGGCTCCTTCTGTTACCATCTGCGAAACCCTGGTACACAGAGTCCCCATGGTCCTCCCATATGCGGATGGGAAGGTACACCAGGGTTTGTGTTGTGGAGGAAGCATCCCGGTTTCCAAGGAGATGCAAAGCTTTCCAAGGAAATAAAACGGATTGATGGAAGGAGAGGGGTTGAATTAGAGGGACACTGGGGGGCTAATATGGGAAAAAATTGTTATTCAGATGTTTGATGATCCTTTGTGGGTCTTTACAGAGTAAAAAATGATAACCTGGTGTTATTTATGAAAGGGGTTCTAGTCTGCATTGAGTTTCCTGTGTTGTATTCCTCAGAGACTATGGTCTGTCCAATGCAGTTTCTTATACTGTGTCAGTAACGGCTGAGAAGTTTTATAACTGGGGTAAATATGTAGTGCATGGCTCCATTTTCACATTTTTAATCATTGTTAATAAAAAAAATAGAATATGGATGAATTCCCTGGGGCTTTACGCACTCCTGGCCAAGAGAAACCTCTCTCGTTGCCTCTCTGTAGAAGCAGACGCGTCTAATGACATATCCCTGTGGCTGTATAATTTTCCACAAAGGAAGATTTACACACATTGGATGTGACGTGATCCAGGCACACGAGGGTCACATTAAGTCAGCAGCCTCCATCTGTACTTGTTTGTTTATTCTGTAGCTTTAAAGAAATGACCAAGAACAGTGCAGCGTGTCCTACAAAGTCACCCAGATGTCCGCATGTTTTTTGTTTACCTGCATATTATCACGGTTGTCTGTCGGCCAGACACATGTGCCATGCCTGTAACTCACACACTGTATTTTCTTGGTATACCAGATGTTAGTGAGCAAGCTATCCAAACTCCAGTGGTGATACAGTACATTTCATGCAGAAAAATAGTTTGTTAACAGCTGCAAGAATGATTTTATTTCTGCTCTAAGGGGGGCTACGTCAGTGGTGTTCCGATGTGAGGAGAGGCAGACAGAGAAACCCTATGCTTCCAAAATACTAAAGAAAACGGTAAGTAATATCATCATCGTAATGATTTTCAGAAACAAGGCCTCAGTGTCTAATGTTTTTATTGCTGTACTAGATTGACAAGAAAATCGTGCGGACCGAAATTGGAGTTCTGTTGAGGCTCTCCCATCCAAACATTGTAAGTACCGTCATAACCCTTGCAAATACAAAATATCTTAAGTGTTTTTAATTTCTGCATTCCAAGCCCTATAACCGTAACATGGAGCTGGTCATATGTAGGAAGACTGCTGCTTAAATGTTACCCTCTTGTTTCCCCTGGGTATTAGATCCGCCTGAAGGAGATCTTCGAGACAGATACCGAGATCGCTCTGATCCTGGAGCTGGTGACCGGAGGGGAACTCTTTGACAGGTTGTTTCTGTAAACACATATGATCCTCACAGCTCGGTATCCTGGTTGAATATTATGGGACGTTAATAATTATGCTGTATGTCCAGTTTCATTACAGAAATCGTTTCATGACACGTGCTGTATTCCTGCTGTATTATAAGTGGGCTATAGAGGCTTCAGTCAAATGAAAAGTGAAACGTTTTTGCTTTCCTTGCTGAGTAACAGATTATATGTTGATTCTTGATGTGTCGCCAGAAATCAGAATCCCCAACAAAACTTTACACTGAATTGTAAAATTCCAGTAAATCAAAAGCAATTTATTTTTTAATATTTTTGGAGTCCACATAAGTGGTACGCGAGTACGCATGGGCGGGATCAACAGTAGTGCGCGGCAGTTTTACTCGCATGGGCGGGATCAACAGTAAAATGCTCGACAGTGTTCGGTCTTCACGGCGCAAAAGCGTACTTTATTTGAGTAAGTTCCTACTGGAATTCTAATAATTAAAGCTCCAGTATGAAGTTACTCAAATTAGGTATGCTGTTGATTATGTTACCCAGAATGCACCTCTCTGCCATCTAATTCTCTAATTCTAGTTCTTGTGTTCTCCTGCTAGGATTGTGGAAAGAGGATACTACAGTGAGAGGGACGCCGCTCACGTTATCAAGCAGATTCTGGAGGCGGTCGCGGTAAGACTGGGAACGACAGATCGTTCAGTCTATGTGGAGTTCGTCTTTATGTCCTTCCATAGATTTATATTGCGAAGTAAAATTACATGAGCATCCTAAAAAGCAGGGAAACAAAACAGGAATTAGCTCACCGCTATTTTCAGGGTGTGAATTATGTGGCGCGATGAACATGACAGAACTGCGGACAGATGAATAGGAACAGAACATTTCTTAATGCAGTACCATGCAAGTCCAAAGGAAGTCACAAGAAAAGCAAGATGACTTGAGTTCCAGTTTTTTAAATAGTTTTAATTTTATTTTTCAATTTGCTATTGCTAGTGCTATTAATGTAGTCCTGAAACCTCACATTTACTAAAATCATGTACTAAAATGCACATATCCAATGGGAAAAATTGAGTTGGGGGCTTCGACTCCATAACTTAGTAACTTACGCCAGACAATAATAATTCATAAATTATATGATAGACATCTCCTAAGGGTCTGATGGGTCTCACGAGAATTATCTAGTAGCCATTTCAACCAAACGTGCTAAACTCGCTAACTTCTCGATTGCCGAAGGTCAAGTATTGAGTCACAGCCACCATACAGCACAAATACAGTGGATTACGATATGTTGAGGGGCACTGAAGGCAACATGGCTACAGACAGTCTATGAAAAGCAAATGTAAGTGAATTAAAAAAGGTTGCTTTGTGTTTGTAGATGATAATTTGTCAAATATTTTCAGATTTTTAGAATTAGAATGAAAGACTTTCACCTATGCAATGTGTGGATGTACAAAATCTCTCATCCTCCACTGTGAAAAATGGGTGATTGTCCAATCTAATCCTCTCATTGTAGTAGTGCCTTTATCTCTTGTGGTGCTATCTCTTGTGGTGAATATTGATAAAGTTTAAATATCAGCCAAGATCAACACATTGGACTGATGACGATATCTTGATTTTTAAGAAATATTGGCCGAAATTGAAATTTTTACCAATGTATTGTGCCCCTCCCATGGGTATTGCCCCTCCCTTCTTTGCTTGAATTATGGTGCCCTCTTGTGAGGGCGTATATAGTCTTATCATAGGCTATGCTCAACATTGATTGATTAGAGGAGGGATGTCTAGTGCCTAGTAACCCATAGGCAGTAGCCATTCACTGATTGTATTGGCCATCTCGCGGTATCGCCGATACAGCAACAATCAGCTGTCAGCTGATGGTAAAAAATGAGCCAATATTTACCATGATAATTCCCTTTAAATGGTGAGCTATATTGCTTTGTACACCTGCATACTAAGTAGGCATTTGATAGCAAAGGAAAATTCAGTGCAGACAGTGTGAAATCAAAAGATATCACTCTGAAAAAAATACAGAATTTATCACTCTAGATGATAAAGTCTTTCTCTGTTTATAAATATTATAAATATGTAAGATGGAAACAGTTAAAAATATAGTCCTCTGGGACTATTGTATGCCAGAGTTGGTGTTTTCTTATAAAAAAATAAATACTTTTTTATATTTTAGGAATGTTATTTATTTATTTCAGAACCTCTCAAACCATCAGTATTGGTATCAGTTTTCAAAATAATCAGCTATCAGAATCAGCCAGAAATGTTCTTGTCAGTGCATCACTAATAGGCTGGCTTTTAAACTCAAAAGATGGAAGTTAAAAATAGAAACCACAGATTTTCGTTTCTACTCATTTTTATTTTGTTTCAGTTAGTTCTGGAGTTTGTTGATTTAACTTCAGTTAAGTTTGTGTGTTTCACTTGCACTTTTAGTTTTGTTTTAATTTTAATTAAGGAAAAATGATTGTTTTCAGTATCTGTTAACGATAATAACCTTGGTTTAATGCTGTTTATCTGGGTAGTAACTGTATATTTCAACAGAAAACAAACACAATTATAGCTGCAAGCAACAAAAATGGGGCCAAGCCTACAACCAAGGCGTGGATGACATGGAAAGGATTTCAGAAATTATTTAAAGAGACTGGCAGAAACCAATTCTGACAATCCGCAGACATTTGCTTGTGGAAAATTTTTACATTTTCCATAAAATCCAATATGGTGACCACATCAATTCGATAAACATAGATTTGGCAGTGGAGGAGGCTGGGGATGTCCCATGGTGTTAGGAGACATAAGAATTGTTTTTCTATGTCAAACCCTTCCACAATTATCAGCCAAAACACATTTTTTGCTTATTGCAGTACCCTCTAGTGGTGCAATGACACCCTTTTTAGTGAGTCCCCGTAGAATTGGGTCCCAAGTCTATATTCTAAATTTGGTTTTGAAACCTCAAAGCCTTGCTGAGATATGGCCTCACTTCCTGTTTGGTAGCTTAATCATCAAATTTATTGGAGGACAGCAGCCATACTATTTGACTTAGTATAATGCTTTGAACGGTTTTTATTCAGGACTTTCTGTAGATGATGCACACCACATTTGGAGGTGATTGGATCAATGACCTAGGACGAGTTCACAAAAGTAGTGTTTTAGAAAATTCATTGTGGCAAAATTTCCCATAAAGTTGAAATTAACAATGGTGGCTGCCCTCAAATTGGGAGGACCCAATACTTCAGAGAAATCAAAGATCACAATTCTAGGCCAAAGGGTTTAAAAGTTATATGCAAAAACGTATCTTGACATTTGGCCTCATGGTGGCACTAGACGGATGGATGGATTGACCTCAAATTTGGTGAGAGTATACTGTGGCTTAGCCTCTATCAGTATGCCAAATTTCAACGGTGAAGATTGGGCCATTTTTGTGTCATGTGGAAAATACTCAAACTTTCACTAAGATCCAGTATGGCGGCTGCAGGAATTCGGGGGACATTAAAATTCCCAAGAATCTGCCTGGGGCCATCCCCCAGAATTAGAAAATACAAGATTTAATTTTCCATAACAAATTAATCAACAGTTATTAGCCAAAATGTATTTTTGCTAATGGTAGCATCCCCTAGTGGTACAATGGCACCATCTTTGGTGCTTGATCTCAGAATTGGATCCCAAGTCCATATCCCAAATTTGGTTTTGATAGATCTAATCGTTGCTGAGATATAGCCTCATTTCCTGTTTGGTGGCATTGTCCTCAAATTCGTTGGACAACAGGGGTCGAACCATTTAACTTAGCATAATTCTTTGAACAACTTTTAGTCAGCATAATTTGTAGATGATGCACACCAAATTTGGTGACGATTGGATCAACGGCCTTCGCAAAAGTAGGTTTCCAACAAAATTCAAAGTGGCGGAAAATCCAATATCGTGGAAATTAACGGCATCTGAATCGGGCTGACCCAAGGAATCAGGGGAATCCAAGATTTAAATTCTAGGCCAAAGGGGTCAAAAGTAATAGGCAAAAAAGTATCTTGAAGTTTGGTCTGGTGGTGGCGCTAGACGGATGGATGGACTGACCCCAAACTTGGTGTCTGAATAGTTTGAAGTGTCCTCTATCAATGTGTCAAATTTACATTCAGTTCTATGGGTTACCATTGACTTCCATTGCAGAAAGTATAATAATAATAGTGAAAAAAATCCTAACAAAAACAATAGGTGCCCACGCACCCTTCGGTGCTTGGCCCCTAATAATAATAATAATAGTGAAAAATCCTAACAAAAACAATAGGTGCCCACACACCTTTGGTGCTTGGCCCCTAATTAACATTGCAACATATGCAATTTGATAATAAAAAAACAATAAAAGCAATTTTAAAACAATAAAAACTAACAGGAATTTCTGCTGTTCTCCAAAACGTTACTGATACCTTGCTGGATACAAGTACATGACTCCAGTCCCCAAACCTCTCCTCAGGGCGCACCTCAGCCATGTATTCATTAAATTTCAGCACAAGCTCACGTAATTAATTAATTAATCAATTAATTAATTAAACAATGAATTGATTGATTGGTTGCGTTGAAATCGTCGATGAGGCATTGATTAGCCATATGAGGCGTGGTAGTGGTCAAGTCGAAAAATACGAGGACATATTGGATGGTTGCTGCAAATATTAGCATGATTTTAGAAGCAGTTTTGTAATAGTTAAGCTACACGCTTTTACAGACAGAAGTTTTACACCGAACTTTAAACATAATTTTCTCCTCAGACTTTTGCAGTCTCACATTCATTTATATATTCAGTATGTATTTGGTCTGTGGCAAATCCCAGTGCTGTGTTTTCACTCAAAGACCCGCAGCAGTGAGACCATTTTCCAGGTCTTCACTCTGGGAGGTGTTCTGATGACCGCAGGCAGGTCAGCGATGTGCGACTGTGTTATGGGTGCCCAACTCATAAATGTGGGTCATGTTTGTCGTCATGAATAGGAGGAGATGAGCTGAAAATGTGAAATAATCCGCTTGCAAAAGCTTTCGCATTTTTTATTCTGTTAATCCCCCATCCAAAAGAGTCATTATGACATCTGTTATGTAATGATATCGCAGAGCGTGTGCTCCTGTGCTACACACTACGTGTTTTTTAACGCACGTCTACCACTGCCATGCTGTCGGTCCATCCCTCTTTTTAATCCTTATTAGTCGTGAGTAAATACGTGCTGCCCTGCACTCGCTCCCGGAAGAGGAGAAGACATGTCCTGACATGCAGTCTCTCATTCAGCTTGTGAGATGTTCCTGGGGGTGGAGGTGTGTTACCATCATAACGTGTGAATTTTTGATTTCTCATAAATATGGATTTCGGATGGACAGGATTATCAGAACATTTCTAACCAAGTGAGAACTGAGGATGCAAGCAGAGGTTCTTTAACGGGGCAGGGTTTAAAGGTCAAAGAAGGTCTGATATTCTTAGACCCAGAAATGTCAAAATCATATAAACTGACCTGACGACAACCAAAGGACCAGATAATTCACGAAAGACCACTAGATTCAATTCCATATTTTGTTTCCAAAATGGAATCCAGAATGTTTGTTGGGATCCTAATGATGGTGACAGTGCTCTTAAAAACATCTTGCTTGATATGAGAAAAGCCGGTTTAGGAGATACCCTGAAAAGGTCCTTGACAGGGCAGGCCAACTCAAAGAGAAGAGGCAGTCACCTAAAGCTAGACTACAGAGTTACGGAGATGCAGAAAAAGGCAAGTATTTGAAAAGCTGTCTGAACACATTAGAATGAAACACATGACTGTTGACTATGGAAACATTTTATATTTTCTTTAACACTGTTTCTGTTAGCAAACTTTTTTTTTTATTTTTGATAAATTTATTCTTAGGAGATACTCAGGCAAGCAGGAATCAAAATAAGGTTCAAACTCACTCCATGATTTATTACTTGTACATGGTCCTCATTAATCACAGAGTCATGTGTGAATGGAATGAAGTGCAAATGGAACCCTTACATCTGACTAATTAAGTCTAAATCACATGTTTAATGAGTGGGATGTTCCGTCTGTGAAAGATGGATGGAGTGTTCTTCACTGTGGTGAATGATCACTTGATGGTGAGGAGAACGACGGGGAAAGGGACAGGGGCTTCACCGTAGCAGCAGTGATTAAGACAGCATGATCGTTATTAAATAAATAGGCTAATTACAGCTGCCTCAGAAGCATGTCACAGCTCCTGATAAGTAGCGCTGTAGCACTGATGTCATAATTACTATGTACGGTATTATAATATAATAACTATGTACTGGAACTTGGAGGAACAGATATAAAGTCACCTTTATATCTTGCCATGCAAAAAAATTGTTTCATACCAAATAAAAATAGGAATGTGCAGCTATCAGTAAACAGAATGTGTTAAAGGTTTTATGAACTGGTTTAAAAATGGTTAAATGTGGTTAAATGCAAACTGCAAAGATGCGGCAAGGTTTTTATTATTTAAAGAAGAATACATCTGATGTAATATTCCTGCAAGAAGCACATCAACTAGTTACATCAACCAGGGTCTCCCAGATGTAGGAAAAGCAGTGGCAGATGACTCATCAGGCCACATAACTTTTTTCTACAGCTCAAGAGCGCGGGTTCTGTGGTTTTTCACCAAGTTGTACGTCTTAAGGTGCTTCCTGAATGACAGTGTGGAAGGAAAATAAATTCTAGCTTTGTAAAGCTCACAATGTGAGACATAGACCACAGCTTTTGAGACCACACATTCGTGGTGTCTAGCACCGTTGGTAAGCTTCAGCTTGCGGCCGCCGTTCCCCTTTGTCGTTGTCCATGTTCAGTAAACATTTCCGCGATTATAGAGACCGTTTGCTTTTGACACATCCAGTAATTTTGCAGTTTTCAACAGATGTGCCCGCAAAATTGGCACTGCTGCCCTCTTTGAAAGCCTGATGTCGCTTTCAGAATGTACATATCAAAGCGCAGATGCCCCCTTTTTGTCTGACACATACTGCTAATTAGCACTGAAGCCAATGTGACTCATTTGTATAGCTGAGTTTGTAATCATGATCTAGTTACTTCAAAGTCATCTTTCATCTGGCGTCTCCGTTATTTTGTTGACCCCGGATCAAACAAGAACATGAAACCTTTAGTTAACACCAGAATCTGGCCGTATAAATGTTATGAGGTTTTAGGGTAGAGTAGGGTAGGGTAGGGTAGGCTTTAGAGTAGTGTTCTTCGATCCAGTCTTCGGGGACCCAAGGTAGGGAGCTGGGAAGGCGCAAAAATGTGGACCATCTATGGGTCCCAGATGACCGATTTGGGACGCACTCTTTTAGGGCATTACTGCTTAATGGTGGATGCAACATTTGATTCAGGTTGGCAGTGTCAGAAATAAAGATAGTTGGATGGATAATTTCATACTAAAGAAATAGAACTTTTTTTTATATATTTTTTTAGTTCTTTTGTTACACTGCATGACTCAGGCTGTATCCCAGTTAACATCCCTAATTATAAAATTGATACATTTATGAAATTAATCCTTTTGATAAATGAGGAAGAAATCACTGTGCAGGATAATGTATCGCTGTGGAGTTAGGAGTAAGAATGGAAATAGAATCTTGATTTAAGTTATACAGACCGCATAGATTCTTTGGGAAGTGTGGAAGGTGGGACAAGAACGGAAATTAGAGAGGCTGCCATGGGGGAGCACAGAAATGAGGAGAGGGGACAAAGGCACGATGAGGCCTGCTGACCGAGACGGGTGGAAAGCCTCTCATAGGCACTTGCCTGAAATGCTGTCAGAGGCATAATTCCCAGTAGGACTATAAGAGGGCCAAGCAGAGTCCTGTCAGAGGAAACACAGCAGCTGCTGAGACATCCTCCAGAAGGCCTGCTGGGTGTAAAACCAGGACAAACATCTGTTAGAGCACCACAACGCGGTTAAGGACCATAATCCATTAAAGAAACCCATTAAACATAGAATATAGGAGGGGACTGCAGGACCTGCTTCCTGTGCAGGAGGGGAGGGCCTGGAAACAGGGCAAAGTGTAGAGAGAAGCGAGCTGCCTGCCAGTCACTGGAGCTGCCGTATGATTCGGGGGCAAACCTGGATGAGTAACGTTTCACAGCACGAGACGCAGAAAGTATATCCTGCAAATTGTGCATGAGTTAAGACTAGGTATCAGGCTAGGCTTTGTGCAGGGTAATAGTGTAATCTGTCCTCAGATAAGATAGATCTCACTTAAATTTTGGCAAAACCATTTGCTTATGGGTTGGTTCAATAGCCCAGGGTAGTTATACTGTTTTTCAGACTGAGCCAGGGCTTGCAGTGAGGGCAGTCATGACAGACACTCTCTACAGAGTCCCAAATTTGTGCCAACAATTATGCCTAGGAGAGCCGTCATTCCGCAAGGAGAAAGCGTACAGAGAAGCTAATTACTTACATGATGTGGAAACTCCCACATGATCAGAGGTCTTCAGTAATAGAGGAGTGTCTCGTGAAAAAGCTGGCAAAGGAATCATCTGTGACTGTTTTCTAGGTCACAAGTTCAACTGGGAGCCAGACTACCAGACTCCCGTGGCTGGAGAAAATATGGGTTTCTAGTGGTAGAGTTACGGGATGGCTTCTTGCCAACTAAACGCTTGACATTGACATAGGAGGAACGAGGGGAAAAAACAGTGTAGGCCACCAAAAAGACATTTAGAGCATGCTCCCTGAAGAGCTAGATGGGTAAAAATGATTTATATAAATCAATCTGTAAATCTTTTATACAAAATCAATTCTACTAATACCTCAAAATACAAATTAGGTAAAATTACCCAAGTAATGAGTAGGAATAATTAATGTTTAGTAGTATGATAAAAGAAATGTGTAAGGATAGTGTATCGATATGGTCTAATAGCAGTTCGAGAGATGATTTAGGGCTCACAGTTGGATACGTCATAAGACGGAAAAACTAAGATTTCAGTTCTTATTTATTCTTTCCTAAGCATGAACATTTATAGAAAAGCTGTTTTCAAACCATTTCTTTTGTCTTGCAGTTTCTTCCTTATTCTGGAGACCCCAGTGCAAAATGCAAAAATAAAATCTCAAAGCAAAAGTGAGATTATGCCTATTGCGCCCTCTAGCTTTAACATTAATAAATGATTTTGTGCCACAGTGCATTGTTACACCCATACAATCGTCATATGTTTGAACTGTGAACTTATCATGTCACGGTGCATTGTTTCGGTGCTGGGGGTAAAATGAGAGGATTGATGGGGTAGGGCTTCCATATCCAGTGCTCAGCCTGCTGGTTACATTTTAGAGATGAGGAACAGCCAAAATACCCAACAAGTCTGGCCAAGACAAGCAGTTAGGATAAATGAATTAGCCAAGATAATGGTCATATGTTTGGAATTAGATAGACATGATCCCTTCCCACTGGTGATCATTGTTGTAATTACTGAACACTGGGTCAGGGTGAGGGAGGGTTAGAAGGACTGGACGATGGTGATAGTAATATCAGATGCATGCATAAAATACAGCCATTGAAACCCACAAAAATGTCCACGCATGCAGATGATGTTATGACACACAATATGTCCCCAAATTCAATACCACCAGCAATATCAATGTCACAGAATACAGGACATTCTGAGGATATAAACTATGTGAATCCAACCCGGAATCAATGGCATTTGTATGATTAATCCCAATGACATTAGATGTGTTTCTAGTAAGGTTAGAAGCGAGACTCCCTGCATTAATGTATAAAGGGAGCCCATCTTCACTAAACGCTCTCAAAATGAGTGTTATTCTGCTGTAACAATGGGGTGGTGACTTTCGAGGCCAGCCGGCAGAGGCTTCAGCATCTCACTGACAGGGCCAGCAGCTGCAGCCGCCGGGCAGTGAATAGCGGGACCCCGCCGTCTCGGGTTTCCGAGGGCGCTGCTCTCCCTGACAGGCCGGGAGCAGAAAGCGGGGACCCGCCGCCGCCCCCCGCGCTTCTGCGGCAGCACCGCGCCAAAGCGAGGAGCTCGCTTAACGAGAACCAGCCCCCTAGGAGACACAACGCTCGACGGCTCAGTGGCTCCACAATTGCGCACGCGGGAAATAGAGCAAAAGGACGCAAGAAGAGCGAGTAAACGGGACAGACAATGCGGGTCCTTAAAGATGGGTAAAAACAGTGAGCCTGCCTCCAGATGGCAGGTCAAAAACCTCCCTAAATATTCAGCCTGACAGCAGTCATTTGCAGTTATAAATATTCTAGCTCTCTGTCACCATTTTCATCTCAATAAATTGTCTTAGAACTGGACTTTTACATGATTGTCAGTATTTTATATCAGTCAGGAAGCTTTGTGTAGTATTGTTTATATTGAACCAAGCAGAGTTAACCGGTTTCAGGCTGCTACTCATGCAAATGTGAAAACAATTGAACCCTTTTTATCTTATACGTCTTGCAGTTCTTTCCAGGCGGTCTTTTGAAGTCAAACTACAGCATAAATCAATAAAAAAGTGGCCTATTGTAAGAGAGAGCCCATCGATCAGAATGTCGGGGTGTTTTATCGGGATAGACGTGTAACATCTTGCCCCCGTATCTGCCTGTGCTCCCGTTGCAGTATTTACATGAGAATGGAGTGGTGCACCGAGACCTGAAACCAGAGAACCTCCTCTACGCTGACCTTTCCCTTGATGCCCCTCTGAAGATAGGTGATTACACGCTTAGCCATCAGAGCCACCTTTCGCCTCTGTTCGCGTAAAGATAATGTCACCGCAGGCTGCGAATAACAGAAAGACACGCAGCCTGATTTTAATTTGATGGAGTTAAGCTGAAAGACCTACTTTGATTGGTGGGACACATGCAGTAAGACGGTCTGTTCACTGTCACAGCGGATTTTGGCCTCTCCAAGATCATAGATGACCAAGTGACAATGAAAACTGTGTGTGGTACTCCTGGGTACTGCGGTGAGTTTTTAACCTTTACATCACTTTACGGGAGACGGGTGACACTTTGTGAACGTAGCCGCTAGACGCGCATAACAGGAAACGACATGAGTCGACATGAGCGGCGGCGACACGCCGGGAGCGAGGGAGAGGTGCGGCTCGGGGGGACCGCGTGCTGTGGATGTGACAGCCGTGTCTTCCGTCTCCCGTCAGCTCCGGAAATCCTCAGAGGCAGCAGCTATGGCCCGGAGGTGGACATGTGGTCTGTTGGAGTTATTCTCTACATACTGTGAGTTCAGATCACATGAGGCCGTGGTGCATTCTGGGAAATTCTGACTGTTTTGCCAATGTCTATATGTGTGTCTGCAATGTACGTGTGCGCATAGTATTTTACAGCTATGTATTCTCCCCTGTGTATAACTGCCAGATTTTCCTGTTGCCCATTCTTAGGCTTTGTGGGTTTGAACCATTTTTCGACCCGAGGGGAGACCAGTACATGTACAGCCGCATCCTTAACTGTGACTACGAATTTGTCTCCCCCTGGTGGGATGAAGTTTCCTTAAATGCCAAGGACCTGGTGAGGATTTCAAAGAGGACAAAGGGGTCATTTTTAAGAACGGCAACGCTAAATGAAACAATATTCACAGCTAAATTTTATCAGTAAGGGTCTTTTTGGAGCATGGGACGGTTATGTGAGGGGCATTTGTTTTTCCGTAGCTTATTAATAAATAAATATAGCAGTTTTTGTTTTCGTATAACCCCTAATAAAAAGTGTGGGCCGGGCCGCTTGGGGTATTCGGTACTCTGAAGCCCCCTCCCCCACTCTGTGTGACATGTGTGAGCAGGTCAGTAAGTTGATTGTCCTGGACCCCCGCAAGCGCCTGTCGGTGCAGCAGGCTCTGCAGCACCCATGGGTGCTGGGCAAGGCCGCACGCTTCTCCCACATGGACACCACCCAGAGGAAGCTGCAGGAATTCAACGCCCGCCGCAAGCTCAAGGTCAGCTCACCGCTCGCCGGGGCTCGCCGTTTTCACGCGTGGGGCACTGGTCTGGATTACCGAGTTACTTAAACCAGATTTAACAGAGGCTGCATTTTGAACAGGTATCCACATATAGCAGCATAGGCACTGAGCTCCATACTATAGTTCTGATATAATAGCTATAATATCTTGTAGTGGTCTTATGTGTATTCGGCACCTCAGCTCGAAGCTGAGACGTTTAGTGAAATTACACTGAAAATGTGAAGTTCTTCTCCGTCCGGCAGATGCTCAGTTGAGGATGATTCTCGCAGTTTTCAACGGGACATTCTGCTCCGCATCCCATGTCTGCTCTTCCGCACCAACAGTGAGATTTGTTCCCCAAGCAGGCCGCGATGAAGGCAGTGGTGGCCACCAGCCGCATGCACGAGGGCTCCCGGCGACGCACTGACAGCTGCGAAGGCCCCGGGCCCGACAAGACCCCCCAGCCGGACGGCGTGCAGAAGAAGTCGTCCCAGGACTACCAGAGTCAGCAGAGTCACACCAAAGACACTCCTGGCCCCACTGATGAAAAGGCTCCACCACCAAGTCAGTCCCCTCCAATAATTCAAGCTCTTCCACAATGCAACCCAAAGAAGGCCACGGCCCGTCCCCTGCCTGCGGGATGTCCCCCTGGTCTCCTGCCCACCCGGCCACCCCTGAAACCAGATGGACTCAAACAGCTGTCCGTCATCCCTAAAACTGCAGTGGTACGGCCCCGAATAGCAGCAAAGAGCTGCTCGATGGCTCCCGTAGACAAGCGGGAGGCCGCCCCAATCCTGCCTACCCCCCCCAGCCCCAGAAACGTCAGCAACGGCTTTATGGTGGAGGTGGAGACCAGCAACAAGGCGACTCAGTGTCAGTGAGCGTGGGTGCCGTAAGAATCAAAAGGAAACATCGACTCATTTCGTGGGAGGAGGTTAAAGAAACATCGCGGTAATTTCAGGAGGAGTAAACATTATTCTGCCCACTGCTTGTGTTTATACTGATTCACCAACCGCATCTTCTCTTTCGTTCCAAGTGCTGATTTCTGGCCGGCAGCCATTGTTGCCAGTTATCGCCCTTGCCTGCATCAAAGATTCTCGCTTGTTTTTTTTTGAGGACATGCCCAACAGCAGTTTTGATCAGTTCGGCGGTAAATAGTCTTGGTACTTCCTTTCCTCTTCTTAAGCATTTGCACACGAAAGACAGAAACTTTTGACATATATAAATAGAATAAAGGTGTATATTTCTTTTTGTAACAACTGTAGAAGACATTGTTTTTATTGTGAATGCCATTCAACACAAAAATGCCCTCTGATGGTCTTTTATCCTTCACGTATCTCCTTTAGTCTACATAATTTCTTTTTGGGGATGAGTGAGATTCACACGGAACGGTTTTGGGTCCTTAAATAGAAGGATGATACGTCCTCTCCATACAGAGATACGTTGTAAGGTCCCAGCTACAGGACAGTCTCTTATTTAGACAGACACTACGGATGTCATGAGGAGTATTTTCAAAGCAGTTATATGTTGAACTGACAGCTTCACCCTTCATTCAAATTCACTATCTACCTCGAGGCTGCATTGGAATCTCCAAGATGGAGGTCTGGGTCATTTGATATAATTCGATATATTTTCCACAGTCACACTTTTGACTTCCATGCCCCGTACGTTTCCTATTAAAGGGCTGTACATGGTGGACCTCAGATACGTAATAAATTTTAAACCTGTCCCCAGTTAGGAGATTCACACCCCCCTATTTGTATATGCTGTCACTCGCCACAACTGAAAAGACACAGTAAGGGTATCATTGCTAAACAAAGTAACGGACGGAGCAATGGACGGAGGACGATGGAATGACACAAATGGGCCACGATCGACTAAATCTGTGCGATGATATATGAATATAGATTCTACAAGTATCGTTGCTTTTAAATGCTATGTTTAAAATAACGCCACCTTAGGCGACGTTTGTGCTTGTCATGGTGTTACAGTGTTAAATGTTTCGCTTAATACATGTGATGGGTAGTCAGAGATTCGAGCATTTCTGAGATGTATGAATGGTGATGCAGGTTTACCGACATCTTTAATTACCGTACAGCAGTAACCACCTTTAACTTTTTCCTGAACTTTGAATAAATACATGCTTAAATGACTGTTTGCGATGTCAAGCTGTGTTATTGAAATACAGGGCAAGTTGTCACGTGTCCCTGTACCCGATAAGCAGTTGGAGGGAGGGAGGAGGAATGGATGGATGGATGGAGAACATACAGCTATGGCAGATATGGTGCCTCCTTACTGAAAAGGAGGATTATTCTTAATTATAATAGTCCTGCGTTGGACTGGCATCCCATTCTGTTGTTTTCCCTGGACAGGCTATAGACTCACTCAGACAATGTGTACCATACATCCTTTTCTCCAAGCTTATATTTCACATGACAGACGTTAGACTTAATTATGGTTATATAAAACCTTGTAATCCATTAACAGTAAATTACAGTGATTTTCTTTGCAAACGGATTTGTTTTGTCGGACAGTTATACTTCCTAAGAGAATAAGAGCCAATACACTCCACAAATCATTCACTTACGGAGCCTGAGTTATTTCAGTGTGTAGCTGCATAAATGGTGTAATTATAATCTTTCGGATTAGAGCATCTAGAAAGAAGCAATTGTATTACAACACATACTGCAGTTTGCATCATGGTTGATTGGGTATAGGATAAGTATTTATATTATCTGAACCTCTTTCTTGATTTATATAAGTGGCTAAAGTGATTATCACTATAAACTGGCATACCAATGAATTTTCCTATTTTTAACTGTAATGGCGATTATTATGCATCGTTACATAATTACTTATGCCCACAATTAGATAAGCAGATTAGTAGTATGCCTAAAATATTTATGACAGGCGTATTGTGATGCCCAAATGCCGCATGCAGCCATTTTAGTATATCATAGAAGCGATTATAAGTGCTGAAGTCGCGGTGAAGAAAGGGACATCCGAGCAGCCACAACATCATTTAAAAGTGCATTCAAACAAGGTAAAAAGACGTTGGTGGTGTGACGGCACTTTTTATGGTCTAATGACATCCATCCATCCATGGCCTAATGACATCCAACCCGCTTATCCTGTTCAGGGTCGCGGGGGGTCCGGAGCCTATCCCGGAAGCAATGGGCACGAGGCAGGGAAC
>JAODKL010000034.1:20385799-20410610 GCA_026780765.1 Petrocephalus schoutedeni
ATGGAACTGGGCCGGATTCGAACCCTGGTCCCAGAGGTGTGAGGCGGCAGTGCTACCCACTGCACCACCGTGCCGCCGCGGTCTAATGACATATTACTGGTAAACATAGTCCTCTAATATATTTCGATCTTATTTCAGTTCACAAATTATTTTTTTTGTGACTGTTTTCATTTCCTTTTTAGTTTACGATAACACTGGACCAAGCAAGACCAAAGCGCACAAACACACACACACACACCGGGCACCGTCAATCAAAGTCGAGTAAACCCAGATTTTAACCTAAAACTTTTCTCACTTATTCAATCAAAATTCTAAGGTACCAGGGAGACAACTTTATGGCTTTAATAATGAGGGTATTTAGCAGTTACAAGTACAAAAGATATTAAAAGAGCTCTTCATATTAATGGTAATCTAATAAAGATGAACATACAACACTTTTGTGTTTTTGTGGTTTTGCCCACTCAGGCGGTCCATCATCCAGAATGGTGCCTTTGTGTTTCCTCTTCAGTCACCCCTACATAGCACTAGTGCTGCTGTGGTAAGCCATCGAAACTTTGCACAGCGTAAAACCACCTTTTTGTTTTCTGATCAATTAAACCACTTCCATAGTTACATTTGATATTGAAGGAGAACATTTGTTATAATGAATTGAAGCATTTTAGAAATCAAAAAGGTAAGTTCATTAAAAAAAAATGATTTAAGGACTTCACTTTAAAATATTGATGTTGATTTATAGTGAGACTTGAATTTATGCTATATGGTTTTGTGGGCATCTATAATTTGTTGCATTTAACGCACTTCCTATTAGTGAAATAGTTACAACATACTTTATGTAAAGCAGTACAGAGCATTAATGATGACATACAGTTTGTTGCTGTCAAAGAATTAACTTAAATGAAACTGTCAATTTGATTTTCTGGAGGGAAAATAATCGCTTAGATTAATCGACCAATCAGTAAAATAGTCGATAGATTAATCGATAGATAGTAATGGCAGCCCTACTCTACAATAAAATGGATCAAATGCACTTAGAAATAACATAATTAATTAATAAATGTATAAATTATTTAAAAAATATTATTTATAAATAATAAATAACGTGTTAATTTTCAACTTCCTAAACAACTTTATTTAACATACATACAGATATGTAATATATACAGCACATACCTGCATAAATGCCTGCATATACAGATATTCATGCATAGGCTCCAGACGCCCCAATGTACTGCAAAAGCGGTTGACAGATGGATGGCATCATTAAAAATGCATTTCCTTTAAGCAAGCGGCATTTTCGCATGTCGCCGCCCCCGCATCAAAACAAAACCGGTTTCACAGGCTCGTGTCGGCTGCGTGTCGTGCGGGCGCGTGCACGGCTCGGGTAGGACGGAAAGCGACCAATGGGAGCGCGAGAAGAGCGGCGGTACTGTGCGTTATGAAAGGCGGCCTGTTTGTGCCAGATGCGCATGCGCGCTCATCGCGGCGCTGAGATGCGGCGAAAGGCTCCGGCGCCGCTTCGGTAACGCGCAGTCCGGCGCCTTTCGCTCTAATTACGCCGAAATCATGAGTGACACGAGAAGAATATCTAAGATAACGCTACGGATCGCGTGCCAGGGTTTATGGGTAAGGTTATTAAAATCAGCATCTACAAAACTGGTATGAAATACGTGCCACAAATTTAGTAACACCTTACACATAACTATCATTTTTTTAAGTTGTGCATTTCGTTTGTGTTATAGCAATATATATGATGCCGGAAATGCTTATACATTTTGGGAGCCGCACTTTTGACTGTATTGAGCAAATTCGTAGACGCCCAGACCTGCTTTAGGATTATAATCTCGCTCAATTCGTCTAGTCATGTATTTACTAGTAAATGTTTGTCAGAAAAGGAAGTTCTGTGACGAAGAACGACACTGTCACGTGACTTTAAAGTGAAAATAACATGCTATCTGTTCACTGAGACTCGAATTGCATCTACTTTATTGGTTGGTTAAAAAAACTACCACTTCCTGTACTGTTCATGGGCTGCCATTATTAAAATAGTTTGGAGCAGAGGTGGCCAGTCTCACCCAGAAAGGGCTGTTGCATATGCAGGTTTTCACTGCAACTGCCTAATTAGGTTACTAATTAGAGGACTGATTGGCAGAAGATATACCTATACCTGTATACCTGGGTGTAAACAGCTGACCTAAAGGTTGTGGATAAGACTGGCTACCCCCATTTTAGAGGGATTGAATGTTTATTTGCTCAAAGAACAGCCTTGTAAGGAATGACCATTAATGAGGATGATGAGATTATGAACATTTACAGTTCACGTGGGGCTTTTCCCCTCCCCAGGCTGAGGGATCCCCATGCTGTCGCGGTAGGTGTACAGGTCTGTGTAATCTGGCACTTGTCTATCTCTTGTTTTTTTGCAGCTTGCCGCTCTGGTGGTGGCCTTGAGTGGCCTGTACCTGCTGGTAAACTTCAGGCAAACTGGACTGCTGTTCTGCAACATCTACTTCATCTTACCTGCGATTGTGGCCCTGATCAGCGCGGCCGTCCTGCTCGCCAGCGGGGGAATCGGCTGCTGGGTGTCCATCAGGGACAACACCGTGCTGCAGGCTGCGGTGAGATGCTTCAGGACACAGAAGTTAGGAAAATGTTTCCCAGATCAATAAGGCAGTTACAGCTACAGTGCAAGGAGACAGCAGCGGTAAAAGCCAGCCAGACATCTGTCCATACATCAAGCATCACAGTCACAGAGGGCCCTTCCAGGGGGCACCCCTGCCTTGTACCCTGTGCTGCCTCAGGCTGGTTTCAGGAACTTCAAACATGTACTGGATGGGTGAATGGATAGATAGATGGCTGTCTTGTATTTTCTGGAGATTCAACTGATCATGTCTGAGTGTTATAAGGCATGTGGACAGCTTTTTGACAAATTTGCAGCCTAGTTACAGATTAGTTACATGCAGACTTGCACTGCATCTGGATCTGCTAGAATCTTAACCTTTATTATGTCATCTTGCATAAGACCAGCCCTTTGACTGTGATGGTAACCAAACCTGTCCTTAATGCTTTGTTCCAGTTTGTGTATCTCCTCGTCATCGTATTTTGCCTGGAAGCGACCGCATCTGTCCTGTCCTACGTGAACGTAGGCAAGGTAACCCTATTAACTGGTTTAATTAATTAAGGCTACGGAACATTTGTCATCTCACCTTAATCAATGCATTAAATTTGACCATAATATCATCTCTACTCACTTCTAGGTGCATTTGGAATTTAAGCCTTTGTGGGGGATGTTTCAGAACTACACTGGCAATGAGCAGGACTTTAATTCTAATGCTGTGGATGCCCTTCAGGAAGAGGTGTGTTCATTATAAATGCTTTCAGTGAAATCTAATTTTCCAGCATAAGCTTGGCATCAGTTATATTTTGTGAATTATTAAATTCACCCAGGTGTGTGGTTTCAATAGTTTGTGTTCATATTCTACTGATTAGCATTTTAGTGCATGTTTTATGTACCCAAGTAGTGGGTTCTGTTGGATAAGAGTATAAATCAAATCAAAATGTATTTTTAGAGCACAGGTAAGATGACAAAAGTCAACTGGTGTGCTGTACAAAGTCAAATGCAACCAAGACAGACAGGAATAACAAAAGGACTGATGATAATAATAATTAATACAAGTAAAAAAGGTGACAAAGTGCAGTAGCACTGTTACCTCACACCTTTGCGACCAGGAGTTCGAGTCTCCACCCTGACCCCATAGTGTAAAGTTTGCATGGTCTCTTGGAATCCTGCTTGGAGTAACCATGGAGTGATCCTAGAGTGCCTTTATCTAGCAGGCTTTCCATCAGACCTGGACTCAGATGACCCACACCTGATCTCGGGCCGATAGTAACTCGTCAGGTAGGATAGAAATCCTGCTGGATCCCGGTACTCCAGGATCAGGGCTGCCTACCCCTGATTGAAACCATGTGAGAGCAGTACCCTGTATGCCAACATATTGCTTGAGACAGGGGATAAGAATGTTGGGGAGCTTTAAAAGTTTTAAAAGTTCAAGCATAGCTGCATGAGCAGAGTTGGCGATTTAATAAAAGATTATTCAGAACCTTTAAAACCGCAGATTCTGTGCTATTGTAAGAATTAAAACCAGACTGAAATACTTCACTATGTCATTATCATTGGTGGAGAACTGCTTTCTCCAGAACTTTACAGAGAAATGGCTGTTTGGATATGGGCCTGTAGTTCAAGTGACTCGAGCGGTCCAGGTTCTGCTTTTTAATCATGGTCCGGACAACAGTATGCTTAAAATAACCTGGAACACACAGCGAAACAGCTATTGGAAATAGCCAGGATTCTGGACTTGACACCTTCAAATACCTGTTTTAGAAGGCTAGAGGGGACAGTGTCAGCAGGATGGGTCGTGGGCTTCAAGTTACCGACTATTTCTGCCAAGACAGAGAGGGACACACAGGCTCACACTGACTCGAGATAGCAGAACATGTGGGCAGGAATTAAAAACGTGAGATCAAATGTCCAAAGTCTTGTCAACAAATCACCTTCACAAGTTGCTGAAGACATGAAGGCAGGCAGGAGTGCTCAGATTAGTAGCTGTGTTAATAGCTTGATATCCATGTGATGAAGTATACATCATTATGTATATACTATGAATTGTCAATTTTTTTAAAATGAACATGTGGCTAAGTAGATATTATTTGCTGAATGTTAATGAATTTTACCTACAGTTGCAATGCTGCGGAGTTCATAACTACACCGACTGGTTTGGCACCCCTTGGTTTAACCTCACCGGCAAAGTTCAAGTGCCACACAGCTGCTGTAACTCCACCTTCAACACGTGCAATGGCACCCTGGACAGACCAGACCTCCTTTATGCACAGGTACGTGCCAAGCATATGTGAGTTGAAGCGGTCCTGGTTATTGTTAAAGCTAGCTTTCAATTAACGTTTTCGTTCAGTTCCCTGGCACGCATTTCATTTGATTGTGAAGCAATAATGTCTACATATTTTTTTGTTTTGTGAAATATTTTTACTAAATGTATTTCTATGACACGGTACGCTAATTGTTTGCAGAAATCCTGAATGGAAAGTCCTGGCTCGTTTTGCAAATTTAGAAACATGATTCGTATCCATTCCAGTATTATACTGGACTAGCTAAAAGTTAATCATTCCAAAGAGAAAATAAAGTCAGGTTACTGGAGCAGAACAGTAGCATTTCATATATTTCCAAGATAAGCAGGTTTGGAGAATGAACTAATTAACTATCCAGCTAGTCTCTCAGCAGTGCAGAGCCTAATACAGGAAAGAACCTGGACCAGTCTGCCACTTAATTACTAGAAAAATAAATAAAAAAAATCTTGCAAATGCGATTAAAGCTACATGCTTAGACAACTACCGAACTAGCAGGCCTGAGTAAATCGATTCACTTAAGCTTCTGTGGCTTGCTGTGAAACTAATTGGCTGCATGTTGCAATAAATGATCTTGATGCCTCTTAGCGTGCTAGGTGGTTGATCCATTTGAACATGCCCCTGGATCTTTTTGGACCACCATCGGTTTCAAACACACTATAAATACTATGAACAACAGATTTCGGTAGCATAGTCCTTGCGTGCCATGCCTGTTGTTTGATGAGGTGCATTCTGGCATATTAAAGCAATGTATGCTTAGTCTTTGCTGGTATGTGTTTTTTTTACTTGAATTTTATGATACACATTTTGTTTAGTATTTGATGCAAAAAAGAGCAGTTTTGATGCCGGTAAGTTATTTCCGTTTATTTTGGAGGTGTGTGTGCTTGATGAGGACTTTACACTAAGCACAGTCTGCATGTGCAGGGCTGTCAGGTGAAGCTGGAGGTCGGCTGGCTGTTCATCCTCTACTTTATCATCATTTCCTCAGCAGTGGTTGCTGTCATTCAGGTGAGCCTGACCACTGATAGAACACTAACCTTTAGCCTGGGCTATCAGACTTGGGCTAGCACAGCTATTATTAATGTAATGTTACATTGTACAGTAATGTGCCTAACACCTCCTAAATGGAAAAAAGGTGCTCTTTTTCACTAAAGCTTTGAGAATTAAACACTCAGGAAGAGTTTTTATACATTTTTATTATATGCTGTAGAAAAATGTAAGGGGGAAAACCTCCTTATTTGTATTAAAATTGTTTAGTGTTATATTCTTTTGACCCGAAAAAAGTAAATGTTGTACAAAAAAGGAAAATGCTATTGAGGTTAAATGTCACATTAAAGGCATAGTAGTGTAGTGTTAAAGCATATTTAAGGTGTTTGCCATGGTAACTGCAGCACATTATGCTGTCAGGATCAAAGGAAGAGAGGTGTCCAGAACACAGCATTATTACCCAAACCATTAGGGTTCTCAAAAAAAAAAAAAGTTCTTAAAACCAACCAAACTGATTTTTTTCCCCCTCAGAGACAATTTTCATGGGCACCCTCTTTTCAGTGCAAAGCAAACCTGGTCATGAGATGAATATGCATTCTAAAATTTGTTACGTCAAAATGAAATGTTTGTGTCTTTTCCAAACTCTATATGATCCATACTTACACATTTGATAAGATCTGACATGTAGCTGAAAAATGTAGGTAACGTCAGAATAAAACCAGGCCTAACCGACCCAACCTGTACTTTAACATAGTCACAGGTGAATGTTATTGTTGTTGGATTATGTTGAATTTTATTAGAACAGAAAATTGACAAGACTATTGCACAAGAACGTAAACGTAGGCACAATGATGGCTCATAGATGTCAATCAAACTGTAATTACAATCAGAAACGGTTGTTCTAGTATCAAATTGTGAAAGATTATCAGTTTCCGCTCCCCCCTCCCCCAACCACAGTTAATCATTATTGGCGGAACCCCTTCATGTCCTTGATAAACTGGCCCTGCCATAGAGGGCCGTCGGTGGTCAGGTGGCTATTTTCAGCCTGACTTCCATCTCCCTTGGCTCCCACCACCTTAGCCCCCTTTTACACTGAGGATTACTTTGTACTTTGCCAGATTAACATGCTAATTGGACAGTTCTGCCTACAGCACACTGGCACCAGATGGACCAGTGGGACCATTAAGCTGTGGACCTACCCTGCCAGTCTGGTAGTGTGGTGCCAAAGGCTTCAGGTCAGCCAACAATGCGGCCTGACTTAAAATGGCCCTACGGTGGCATGATTCTTCCCACAAGGAGAACATCCAACCAAGCAAAGAAAAGCTTTTTTTTTTTTAATAGTAAATTAGTTTCTAAATCAGGGCTTTGAGGCTACAGGGACGCTTGTGAAACACTGGGTACAGTTCCCAGGAGGTTCACATTTTGAAAAAGACTGGTTAAAGGCTGCAAGATTCAGGGGAGTTGACCTAATGCTTAAAAGCTTCAGAGGTGATGAGCTTTCAAATCCCATTTTGCACTCTGAAATGTGCTGGCTGAATCCAGCCGCTTCAATAAGAAGGGTCGCTATTGTATTTTTTTGGTGACACTTTACTTGAGGGGGGGCACAAGTAACTTAGTAATTCAGTTACTCCTCAAGTACAAATCATGAACAAATATAGTAACTGCATGAAATGTTACTCTTGCTTGATTTTTCGAAATCATTTGCATTAAAATACACGTGCAAGAAACACATCTAATGCACCAGTCTAGTTAAGTAGAGTATGTGTAATATGCTGATGACTTAAATCAGTAAAATCTTGACTTCTAAATATACCAATTTAGACCATTATTTAAGAAAGTATTAAATTCAATTTGTCTGTGATGTTATTCCAGATGACATCTATTCATTTGCAGGTTGTATGCCACTGTTTATATTGAAAATTGTATAAACAATAGCTAATGATTATACTATAATCTGCAATATTATCCTTGTTTTCTCCTTGATCTGCATGTTTTAAAAATATAGGAAAATCTTCTGCCTGTGATGTCTGTAATGCACTGTGAGAACGCGTGAGTAGGAGAGTCTGCAATATAATGGAGTTCCCTTTTTGGGGGCAGATGGGGAATTAGGCGAAACCAGAAGAGCAAAAAGCCTTCGGAATAGACTGAGGGTGTCCTGCTAAACACACAAGCACAGGTCCAACAGCAGGGGGCAGTCCTGGCCTGGGGTAGTGGTCAGGACAGAAGGAAAGTCCTGGGAATGGGGTTAGGGTTGAACAAATCAGCATGCACGATAGCAGTCACCTGATTTTCCCCCTCCCTCCACCTGCACCCCACCCCTTCTCATCAGTCCTCTAAAAATCGCAGCATTCGTCGTTCGTGTTGATCCGGAATTCCGTAGATGGGATGCTGGATATGGATATGATCTGTGAAAGCTGAAGATATCAAATGATTAACTTTACCATTTCTACTTCCACTTTAATTCCTTTTGTCTTTTGTATTTGTCTTAATTGTATGTTTTAATCAGAATCAATCTCTTTAAGTTTAATTGTTTTAATTAAACTTCAAGTTCAATTGTAAACCTTGTAACACCACCTGCATCAAAACAAATTTCTTGGATTTCATTATTTGGGGGGGAAAAACTTGCCAATTTTTCTTATTTCACCATTAATACAGATTAAAATGTACAGTGGCCAAAATTGGGAACTCTTTTTGTGAACAGGTATTGCATGACATGAACATTAGGACTGCATTTGAAGAAACAGTTTGGGTCTTTTTATACGATGCTTATGAGCTGTCGTTGTTTTAAGAACTGCCTTCCTACCTGAGCGGTTAGCATAAATATCCCTGATACAGCTGTAGACTTGCTCATGAAGCCCTTTGACAAATGAGCCATCTGGCCAACTGACGTGATATTAAAAGGGTCAGACACGCATATGTGTGTGCATCTATAATGCTTCCACTAATTCCAAAAATCATTTCTCCTCTCCTCTGTCCTAGGTCACTGGGTTGGTCGCCGTGGCCCAGCTGATGCGAGATCAGCCCTTGCAGGAGTATCGAATCCTGGACAGGGATTCAGTAAACTAGAGATGCTGAGTTCTCCGACGTCCAACAAACATCACGATTTAATTTCTCGTTTGGAGAGTAATTAAGTCCTTAACATTTTCGTAACTGTGAGGAAAAATTTAACTTGTGCAATTGTTTTTTTTTAGACTTTTAATATGCATAAACAAGGTAATCATTTTCAGATGAACAGTGGCATTTTCTTGCTTATTCGTGGTTCTTGTATAGAATACATGTATAAATTGAATAAATGTGTAAATTCTCAGTGTGGAGCAGAAAGGGTTGTCTCGGCATAAGAAGGCCATGCCACTGAGCAACTTAACTAGTCTGAATTGACAGTGAATTACCCATGTAAGCCATGTCTTTACAACCTATTCTTGTCAGAAATGCAGTGATGAAGAGATGAGGATGGGGTGTAGTGTATATGATACTGTAAAACCAAGAGGATTAAATCCTCTGCATTATATTTGAAGCAATGATTGTTAGTCTTGCAATGTACAGATTTGGGGGAAAAAAATTATGGGACCACCCCTTTCATTTTTCTTAAAAATCTGTGTTTTTAAATCCTGGTTTAAAAGCTTGGTAAGTTTTGGCTATATTTTTGTCTTGAGGCATTAAGATTCCCATTTGCCCCTCTCTGTATGTCTTGCTGATAATTCAAGTCTTTTTGCAGGCACAGACTTTCCAGTGGGTCTGAAACTAAATGAAAATGGAACAAAAGGATGGTGCCTAAACCAGACAGTGAAACAGTGAAATTACTAGTGTGTAGTCAAATCATATCAAATTATTAGGCGTATAATGGTCCTGCTGGCTGCTTCCAGGCTCGGAGTTTCTAAGACGGCAGTAAACAAGAACAAGGTGAAACGGGAGATACTGGGAATGACCAGAAACCAGCCAGGCAAAGGGTGGAAGCAACTTTCTAATGCCAGAGATGACTGTCAACTTATCTGACAGTTTCTCATGAATTGGAGGATGACATCAAGTGACCTGAAAAAGGAATGAGAAACATTAAGTGGTGTGAAGTGCACTGCTAGGACAGTTCGTATGAGACTCCTAGAAGAAGCCCTTCATTAATGAGAAGCACACCCATAAACTGAGAAATGAGTGGAACTAAAATTTTTGCTGTGGTCTCTTAATTTTTTCCGAAGTTGTATTTAGCAGTTGGAAAAAAGATTAATTCGGTTGTACTTGATTCAATGCGATAGTGACGTAACTCCACGTGCCCGATAACTATACAATTCTTTTATTTCTAAGAGACTCATGCACTGTCCGCCAGAGGGACCCATAACACAAATCCACATCGTGAAAGCTTCATTTGGATTGTCTTTTCTGGGAATGCATGTTTTTTTGTGTTCTTATAATAACGTCATATTCCCATCTGTATGCCTGCCCCTGATATATCTCTGAAGGTTTTGTATAAGGTGATGATTGCAGTTTTATAAAATAAAGCTTTTGTATCCATCCTTCTAATCGCTCATCCTGGTTAGGGGTATAGGGGAGCCTGAAAGCTATCCAAGGCACTGCAGGGGTGGAGATGGCAGGTCCAAAAAATACAAATCCTGACCAAAGTTTTGTTTCAACCAACCAGTTGAGTACTCCGTGACTGAGTCTTTATGCTCAACTAGCTGGTTGAAATAAAATATTGGTTTGGACTTACTGGACCTGAAATTTCCATCTCTGCATGGAAGCACAGGGCACAAGGCTGGAGTACGCTCTGGATGGAATGCCAGTCCATAGCAGGACGTACACAATCATTCCCTGCAAGCAATGTGGAGATACCACCAACCCTAGTTGCATGTCTTTGGACTTGCAAAGTGCAGAAGTGGGGTTTGAACCCACAATCCCTTAAGTTGGAGGCTATGGTGCCATCTAATGAACTACTAAATAAAAAGCTTGTTAATTTTATTTTGATGCAGTTTTTAGTTCTGTCTTTATTTAGAGAGCCGTATATATGAATAGAGAAGCTTAACACATTATTACACACACACACTGCTACTGCTATTACTATTTGAACTGGCAGACATGGATAGCATTTTACTTTACAAAGTTGTTGCGAGCTTCCAACACTGAAAAATAATAATTAATGGCGTGGAAGGTATCTACCTGCGTTATCTGTAGCATACTTTTCCAGTCGAAGTGATAACTATCAAATACCTACACTGACTAGTTGTTCACATAATCGAATCTCACTGGTATAAAAATCATCTCTTCCTAATGAGAAAACTATTTTCACTCACATAAAATGTAAGCTATGTCAGTTCAGGAGCTGCTATGGGTTTATATAATAAAGACGCCTTAAATGCCCTGTATGTACTCGTTTTTAGTATTTTCAACCCACAAGACTGCGCGATAAGCCATACCACGAAGATCTGCACCCTGCAGTTACGCATAGGAAAGAAAAGGAAGAATTGCAACAATGCAGCCAATGAATCTGAGAGTTGCACATGAATGACATGTAATGTACCGAATGACACGGCCGAGGAGGCGGGCCGTGCGAGTGCCTGCCCCCGCGCCGATTGGATGGTCGTCGTCTTCAGCGAGCTTCATTGTCTGTGCGGAGTCGTACGCAGTCTCGGTCCGCAGCACCGGCCTTCGTGTCCTTGGAGCAGGTCGAGTAATCGATTTAAAAGCAGAGTCGGAGTTCAGGAGGAGCAGGTAAGGCGTTTTGGGTGTTTCCGAGTGGCGCGCTTCTTCCCGAGGTAGTTACTAACTCCGAGGGGGAGCGGGCGCTTCGCCCATGAGGCTGGGAAAAACCGAGGCCTATTCAGGCCTGGGCGAGTTCCCGCCGCCTGCAGCGAGGGTTTTACCTGTAAAATCAGGCCCGGCTTTTCGGATAGAAAGACGGGGCCTCTTCGCGCGGTGTGTCGCGGCGGGCTGCCCATTTGCTCTTTTACACCCGTCTAGCCATTTTTTGTTGGGCATTACGCGCGTTATATATTTAGTTAGCCATTTTGCCGTAACGCCGCCTCATTAGTTATACGCCATTAACGAATAGCCGAAGCTGGTTAACTAACCCGCCTCTTTGGGCACGCAGGCTGGCAGATTTTTAGATAAACGTGGCCAGGGCGACCCTAGCGTGCTTTTTAAACTGACGGACTATTATATGGCCTCATGTTTTATTTCGGAGGGTTTGTACCTAAAATGGCTGCTGGCGCCTTCCCGTTAGTTACCAGGCAGAGACGGGCCGAGAGCCGCATTAACCCGTTTATCTACCCACGGTAGCGGTAACCTGCGGGCGGAAACGTGCCGCTAACCGCTTACATCCGGCTACTTGCCGTGTGCTCTGTGGCCATTTTCGCCGCGGACTTTTCCCGCCTTCTGTCGAGGAGCGTCTCCGGTTCTTGGCGAGGTCTGTTAGCTGTACTTGAGTTGGTCGGATGTGCTGGTTGTGATGGGCGATGTGCTCGTAGTGGTAATGCGGCAGCCAGGTGTATGTCGTCGGGCCGGGTTAAGTGACCAGTGTAAAGATGCTGATTGCTAGGCCCTGCTTGGTACTCCCTGGTGTGTGTCCCTAAGTATCAGCGTCGCTAACGATCATGCCTGTCGGCCTGCGTTGGGAGTTTAGATGTCCAGCGGCAGATCTGTATTTTATCACCTGTTTATGACTGTAATGCCTGTCTTTTTTGTTGTTCTTTTAAATAACATGCGTTGTTACGTTTAATAAGTGCATTCCAGTTACTTTCACACACGATTTGCTGAGAAGTGTTACTGAATGTCTTTGTGATGGGGGGGCTTGATTTTTCTGGTGCACAGTGGGCTTTATGACTCTCTCACTTCTGAGTGAGGTTTTCAAAGTACAGGCATGGGGAACCAGTCAAGGAGACTGATTGTTGTTCTGTTCTCTCCACAGGTATTTCCTGAAGAAGGCTGATCATCTTGCTCGATTCTGCTTTAATTTTGTTTTGTGAAATAAATCCTCCCCCTTTCTATTCAGTTTTTTTTTTGTTTTTTGTTTTTCTCTCCCCCCCCCTCTCTCCTAGCGTGTATTTTTACTGCCTTTTGTTTTTGGTACCTTCAGATTCGGGATTTGTGAAGTGTCTTCATGGCAGTCAGAAGGGGACACATTAGGTACCTTAAAGTGAGTAGCAAGTTTATATACTATTTTAAACATTTGTTTAGCTAGATATTTTATCTTGGTCATTTGTACACTCTGCCGTTATCCTCTATTGCATGTGATTTTCTTCAGGAGGGTATTATGTTATTGGATGCAACTTCTAATCAACATTCACAATTTCAAGTTATCCGGAGGCATCATGTTATTAGTAGTATTGTTATTCCTGAAAAGTAGTTGTTCCCAAATCGCTAGTGGAATTGTGAATTGATTTTTTTGCTTAGATTTCCACAAGCATAATGAAATGGCATGGTCTCTGCTCTGAAGAGTAGCTGGAGAGTGCAGTAGAGTTCAGCACATCCGGTTTCTGCCATTCAGTCGTTTTGTGATGACCTCAGTATGCTAAGCCGACCATTGGCCTATTATCCACTCCTGGTGCATTGATATCTGTATTAATAGTGCTGAAGCAGTATCTCAGAGCGTATGTGGCAGGCCCTCTCTTGTGCTGTTTTCGAGTCACTCTGGATATGCCTCCCAGAGGCCTTAATCTATGTAGCACTATGCAGAGCTAACTAACATCAGTCGTTTGCGTCCGAACACGTAATACAGTCACTACTTGTCTAGTAACTGTGTTGCAAATGGTCTTTTGAGCATTTGGGCTGTTCAGTGCTGAATTGTGGGTTGGGGGGTTATCTGCAAAATGTGTTCCAGACATCCCATCTGAGTAGTCTTATTATTGGGGAACGTTTGGCAATTTTCAATGTTTCTTTTACATTGGCATGTGTACATGTTACGAATGAGTCAATATGTGAGTGGAATTGACGTGCTGCGCTTCTGTCCCCAACTCATTTGCCTCCTAAAAATGTCCACCGCCCCACTGTTGCATCAATGGAAACCATTACAGCAGAACGTGCTGGTCTTTGGCAGACCTCTGTGAGCGGTGACCACTACGCTCGTAACCGTGATGCATGGGGGAAATGCCCAGGAAACAAAGGATGTAGGTGATGGAGCGCCAGACTCCTCAGGCTGATCGTGAATGATGCAATATGAGTGTTGCTATTGCAGGTTTGCGAGGTTCAGAGCTGCCAGGGTAATGAAAACAGGGAAGCGCAGCAGCACGGCAGTAAGGGTGCCAGTTCACTGAAGGTATGTTCACAGGGGCAAACGTGAGCAGTGCTTGTATTTTTTTCCCATTGATTCCAGTTTCACCCATCAGATTTTCTTTAGCATTAGGGTTAAGTTTTGGTTAGCAGGCCCTTTAAAACACTTGGATAAATCTCAGTTAATCTCTTGAAAGTGAAAGCTTAACTTCGTACATGTTGCATGTGTTTAGCCAACATCCACACTCGTTTGCATAGACTGCCTCTGCCCAAGACGCAGAAGCACTCAAAAATCGTGATTGTTTTAAAAATTTATTTTCCCCTCCCTCCTGCTCCATTCACTTGGGCACTTTTGAAAACTGGGTGTACAATATTTGTGCAGTGCTGAATTTGCAGTGAAGTACAGTAGATCATTGATAATGCCCATGCAGTGTTCATTCAGTTCAGGAGGGGGAGGTGTGCAGTTAAAGCTGGATTCCTTTTTAAAGCGCGTGGTTAAGGAACAATAAATTCCTAAAAGGTACAGTTGCCCATGTACGTTTTGTCTCCTACATGTATTTTGCTCTGAACAAATACTGAGCTTGGAGCTCTTGTACCAGATGCTGAGTGTAGCACAGTCATCTGGATTTTAAGTTCTTTGGTCTAGTATTAGTGCATCAGCGCTGCTGTTAGTGTCAGAAGTTTACTTGTGGCCAAATTATCAGTGATCTACGAAGTCCTGTTACATCCTATTTGTTGGAGGCCCCTACATCATAGAAGACAAGATTCCCTAGCACTTCACTTGTATGTGTTCGCTTGCAGTTTTGAGAACCTACAGCGCATGGATATGCAAACGAGTAAACGTGGTGGGTTCTTCAGGACTCCCTCATTTCCACATACTTCTGTCCATTTATAGGAGGTCTGAAGCCCTGCTTTTGTTCTAGTCCTCCTGTTCTCACAGCTTTTCAGATTGCAGACATTTGTCATTTGTTTATTTTAATAATAGCTGGATGGAGGCCACCCAGTGGGTCAAACGGGGCTTTAGCTGAGGCTATTTGTCAGTGAGGTCGTCTTTTCTGTAGTTCACTCTGAAGGCCAGGGCTGTCTACCATGCTGAATCATGTTGTTCCAGCTTGCATTTTCTCCCCCCATTCATGTTTTTTAGTGTTTCTCCATGTTTTGTTTTAAGGAATGGGGCAGCTGTTTTGTGAAGGTCACTGCCATGGCTGATATTTTGGTGGTTTAGCTTAGACTTTTTTGCACTCTTCCTTTTTGTGTGTGTGTGTGCGCGTGTGCGTGCTCCCTGGAGTGTGACTCGGGCCAAGGGCATAAATCTTTTTTTCCTCCAGCTCTGTTGTTGGCTGCTGGTTTACATGTAAACCTGCATGTCTCCTGATTAAATTCATCACGTGTCTGTTTCTGTGTGTTGCGGTTGCTGCTGATATTTTAGGTTCCTGATTTGTAGGGAGTAGAGGTCATGTGTTGGTATGCCTGCTAATAGATCGGGAGAACTTTAGGGTAATGAATGAAGACTCGTAAGTTGAGTCTAATTTCTTCAGGTTCTAGGTTTAAAGCTCTGAGTTACAGTGATCTGTATTGTAATAGCGTGTAGACACTAAAGCACATAGAAACACAGGTTTGTAGTGGGGGATTTTGTCTGAAGCCTTCACTTCATGTCCCTTGCTTTTCCTTTTGTGGACTTAATCCTGTCTGTCTTTTTCCCTCCATTGCAGGAAGTGTATGACATGTCTAACGGTTACGAAGACCATATGGCGGATGATGCGAAGGACGCCAGAACCAACCTGATCGTCAATTACCTGCCGCAGAACATGACCCAGGATGAGCTTCGCAGTCTGTTCAGCAGCATCGGGGAGGTGGAGTCTGCCAAGCTCATCCGTGATAAGATGGCAGGTAATCAGGGTGCCTGCGGCCTTCTCTCAAGCCCCGTGGAGATCGTTTAGGCTATTAGTGTGCAGCCCGTCCATGCTGTTACTTGGCTTTCGTGCATTTCCCCTGCTCACTATAAAAGTTTTATGTAGGTTGAGGGCCTGATCAGTTTGGAATAGATATTAAAGCATTATGAAAGGGAGCCTTTTTCTTCTTTTTTTAAAAAGCTTTATTCATTTCAGGAAAGCTTGTGCACGTAATTTCCTTTCGTTGCATAATTTTTCAAAGTTCATTTCCAAACATCCAGTTAGTTTGGTACCAAGGATTGCATAGTGATAGTTGTTCCAGCATCATGTTATGTCTTTGTTTAGGTAGACAAGTTATTTCTTGTGGTGTTGTCTGTATGATGACAGAGTGCTGAAAGTGACTTAGGGAAAGTTAGGATGCAGAAGTATAGATGAATGTAGTGAGCTGTGCTTGCTAAAACCTGTGCAGGCCCTGGTGAGGCACAGTGAGGGTTCAGACCTGTCTGTTCATGAGTTGTGTGTTTGCAGTTGTGACCAAAGGTGTTGCACGCTGAATGTGTTCAAACTATTAATTGTTCTTGTTTCTTATTTTTGTGGACATCCAAGTATATTTCCTTACAGTTCCAGTAATCCTTCCTGCTGTCTGCAAATGGTCAAGTAAATTCTTTCAATGTTTTCATTTTCTGTTTCTTACTGTTCTTGCATTGTTAAACTTTTTGATGTTCTGATTTGACCATTATTTCTTTGTTTTAATCTAATTGTGTAACTCTTTGCAGGGAAATGATTGTATACCTTAAGAAAGTAACATCAGTCTCAAGTCGTGGGTTCGGATGCTTTTTGTGATGTCGTCTCACAACTTACTGTGGTTTTTTTTTTTGTTTTTTTTTTAATTTTTAAATTTTTTTTATTTTTTTTCCTTCAACTCAGAAGCTGTCATGGATAAATTGTGCTACAAATGCATTTAAAGTTCGAATTTGGGTTATACTTGGGTTATTCAGTTTGATTTGTTGGTCTGTTCCTAGAAGCCCCCCCCCCTTGTCCAATCCTGATGGACCATGTTATTTTTGTTTTTCTTTTAATTTTCCCTCTCCAAGCTGGTATTTCTCTGGCAGATTTAGAGGCTTAATTATCTGCAAGAGAGCCAGATTTAGAGGCCTTAAATGGATGTTTTTTTATAACAACTTTTGCCTGTGCCTTTTGCCACAGGTTTTTGCTTTAAATGAGTAATGTGACTTTTTTTTTTTTAATGTTGCGTTTTGTTCACTCCATCAGCCAAATGCATAAGTATGCTGCCTAATGCACTAGTTAATATTTGCCCCAAATAGAGGTGTGAAAGTGGGAGTGACGAGCATTGCAGCTTTTAATGACAACTTTGATTAATGGGAAGACCAAGCAGATGGCTATAACAGACAATCTCCACCAGCTGTGGAAGAACAGTTTTTAAGAACCGTTTAAGTCTTAATCACGTTAATCATTCCTTTGACCAACAAACATGCAGCGGGCCCCGCCCCCTTACCATTAAGTGTGCTGGTGTTTTTTTTTTGACCTACTTCAACTTTAACCGACTCTTTTGGTTTTAACCGTAAAGTCCTTCATCTGCAGGTCTGAATGTAAATGTTTTAAAAATTGGCATGCATTGTGCAGATTTGTTTTGTGAATATACTCATTTGTCCAGTCTGCAAAGTTTTGGAACAAACGTTTTTTATTTTATTTTGTTGTTTTCCTTTTTTGTTTTCTCTAGGCCACAGTTTAGGGTACGGATTTGTTAACTATGTTAACCCTAGTGATGCAGAAAGGGCAATCAGTACTCTCAATGGGCTGAGACTACAGTCTAAAACTATCAAGGTAACGTGAAAGAGGTGTTCTTGTATACATGTGTCAACTGATAAATGTGAAATGTCTTTCAAGTAGCCCTTGGACAACAGAGGGGAAGCTCTCTGTTGCTGAGTGTCTATTTGTGTTGAACATGACAGTACTGAGGCACTGCACCAATAGATACAGCCTGGTATGATGTACTATTCTTCTAGAAGAAATTGTGTATCTATGTATACACGTATATAAACACTCACCAATTGGATGACTAGTCTATTGGAATTTCCAAATGTTTTTTTTCTTTTTAATTGCTCTCCCAACCAATGTGACTAAAAGTAATCTTCTAGACTTGTCACCAGGCCTATGCACATACCTTAGTTGTAATGTCTGAAAAGGAGCACAGTAACCTCATAACACCCCCCTCCACTGCCACCAGTTTAAGGCCCTGCACAGCAGAAAAGCACAATTATTTCTATTCAATGTTTTATATGCAAACGAACTTAAATGTGTTTTTATTTAAGACATGGTTTTGTGCTTTTGAGGACTGTAACATGAATGAATGTGCCACCTGTGATGTTTTTTTATATTTAATTTTTTTAAAAGGGGTTGGGAATGGCTGTTAAACTGTAATTGGATTTTATTTACTTTTTGAAATATTTTCCAGTATTTTCTGATTGGTATTTTAATGGTGAATGTGCTTTGCAGTTATTTTAATTTTTTCTTGTATTGTGTAGTAGAATATTTGTGGTTGACTCTGATAATTTCCATCAGGTGTCTTATGCCAGACCCAGCTCTGACACCATTAAGGATGCAAACCTCTACATTAGTGGGCTGCCCAAGACCATGACTCAGAAAGATGTGGAGGACATGTTCACGCGCTTTGGCCGTATCATTAACTCCAGGGTCCTTGTCGATCAGGCTTCAGGTAAGCCCACGTGTGGCATAGCTAAAGTCCTCCAGCCATCACCTGAAAACTCCTTTGAGATTAAGCCCTCATCTCCATTTCCTTGCAGGCTTGTCCCGAGGTGTGGCTTTTATCCGGTTCGACAAGAGGGCAGAGGCAGAAGATGCCATCAAGAGCCTGAATGGTCAGAAGCCGCCTGGTGCCTCGGAGCCCATCACGGTGAAGTTCGCAGCCAATCCCAACCAGGCAAAGAGCTCGCAGCTGCTCTCTCAGATCTACCACTCACAGTCTCGCCGCTTCGGCGGTCCCGTCCATCACCAGGCCCAGAGGTTCAGGTGAGACGCCCATGGAGGCCCGTTCATTCATGTATGTCATTGACCCTTAACTTCACAAAGTGCAGTTGTTAAATTATAGCCTAAACCCAGCTGTTGCCTTCTCCTTCCCTAAACAAACGCCCCCTTCCCATAGGTTCTCTCCAATGAGTGTGGATCACATGAGTGGTTTGTCAGGCGTTAACATGCCCGGAAACTCCACCTCGGGCTGGTGCATTTTCATATACAACCTGGGCCAAGACGCGGACGAGGGCATCCTCTGGCAAATGTTCGGCCCCTTCGGCGCAGTCACCAACGTAAAAGTCATCCGCGACTTCAACACCAACAAATGCAAGGGTTTCGGCTTTGTCACCATGACAAACTATGAGGAGGCAGCCATGGCCATTGCCAGCCTGAATGGTTATCGCCTCGGAGACAAGATACTGCAGGTTTCATTCAAAACCAGCAAGTCTCACAAGTGAAGCGGCACATACGACCAAATGCTCGCTCGAGTTTTCTATGGAAGAAAAAAGTGAGAAGCCGCACGGTCTTCATTTTGTTAGCGCGATTCTGCAGCAGTTTTCAGTTCCTTCATCTAGGAATTTTTTTTTTTGTTTAACGCTCTGGGATGGAACTAACATGCTCAAATGTTTCATTTTCAGTTTAGAGACTAACATGGCTTGGGTCTTTTTTTTTCTCTTTTTTTTGAAGGGTGTATGTTGTCTGTGAAAGTAGCGGAGTATTTAAATTTACATGTAATTTTGCTTAGTTTAAGCAAACAGCATGCCGTGTCAAACTGATTCCCTCACACTATTTGTTGAAGAAAATCTGAATGTGCAGACAGATCCTTAATCTCCTTTGCTCCTTTACTAGCCCTGTCATTTCTCAGTGTTAGAGGGTTGTAAAAATATGACCTGCATCAAACATGTATTGGAGCTGCTGCGTGAGGAAATGAGCTACAAGCATAGCATGCTTCGCAAGTTTAGAACAATGCTGAAGGACAGTCTACATAGGTGTTTGTGGTACACTGGCAGTTGCATGTGTTTTTGTTATGTATAAAAAGTTAAGGTTTTCTAGGGGACCTAGTCAAGACTTGGATAAAAAGGAGGACCAAAGAAACTGAAGGAAATTAAGGGTTAAGTGCTCACGAGCCATCCGATGGTTGTTGGGTTTGATTTTGCTGAATCTTCACTGCTATAATTTTTAGAAATCAAAAGCTTAGTATTTGGTTTAATATATCTTTCGTTCGAACGTTTGAGCATCGTCCCTAATAGCCAGTTTGAAACCAGCTTTTTGTACTCTGGAGGATGAGTGAAGCCTTCTCACAATTTAATGTGGTAGTTTGAGAGCTGATACATGTTTTTGAAACTGCCTTGCAATTTTTTTTTTGTTTGTTCTGCATTTATGACCATTAAATTTTTGTTTTGCTGACATTTTGTTGTTTTTTTGTTTTTGTTTTAAAATTCTTTTTATACAAGTGTTCTAGTTTTGTTTACAGGGCCAACGGGAGGAGGACGGAAATTTGAAAGCTTTACAAATCCATTTGATTTCTGCTTTTAAAAATGCCGGTAGGCGTGTTATTGTCCATCGGACAGATTTACAGAATCACAATCTTTTTCGATTTGCAATGGTTTATTGGTTTGTAAGCACAGTGAATTAGTTTTAAGTGCCAGCATACAATTTTATCCCGTATTGGACTGTTAAGTGTTTACCAACAAACCTTTGGAGACTCATTAGCTGGTATCGACCTCTGAATTTTTTAAAGGCTTAGGTACAACTTGCAGATGGTCTGTGGACATTTCTTACCCTTGCTGATTAATTCATCGCGCTATATTTAAGAGAACTACATGATTTAAGGTAAATGGACTTTAAACTAGTTTTCCCTTAGCTTTCCAAATAAAATGAGTTGGGTTCGTACCTACTTAAGTTGAACCCTGCTAAAACAAAAAGTTGTTTTATTGCTGAAAGCATGTGGGTGCACCATTAATCTTGAGGTCATTTTAGATTCTGCTTTGGTACTCCTAGTATTGTTCGTTAAGTGCATAGATGCTTCCCTGTAGCTGGCACCCATATCTAGATATGAGAATTTATACTTCGTCTGTTCTTTCAAACTACAGATGTGCACAGGACATCCGGTAGTTTCCCTGGTTCATGAAACCGAAAAGGTCTCCATAACTCGTGACACTGCTCTGATTTAGCAGGCTCTACTAAATCTCGGTTTTCCTAGTTTAATCTCTCGTGTTCACTCCGGTCTGGAGGGTTTTATTTTTTTTCCCTTAAGGTTTTTCATGCATTCCTTTAGTTGACTGTGGAAGGAAATTTGTACCTGATTTTCGTTTACGTTTTTAAATGGTACTAATTAGTACTGTAATGTAGTCAGTTTCTTAGCCGTTCGGCACTTTTTTTTTTTAACATTGCTGTATGCCTTTTTTTAAGAACTGGATTTCATAATGTACCACCTTTTTTAACCCTTATTTTCAGGAACAGTGCTTTGGCTGGTGGTGGCAAAAGCCTAGGAAGGATTTATTTATTTTACATATTGTAAATTAAAATTTGTAAACTTAAGTTTTACTTTTTAATTCGATTTTCTCTTGGGGGATTAAATATTTGAGGTAATTATGTTCATGTGTATTGTCTAATCACTTCCTGAAAGCTGAAGGAAAAAATAAAGATGATGATCGCTTATGGTTCCCTGTTCTGAAGTGAATCGTCGTGGATGGGACATCTGCCCCACGGGAACTAACGTCATTTTATTTGGAGTGACGTAGCGGTGGTTCTTCGCCAAGGTGCAGATAGGTCGCTAGTGTTACTTTCCGGGAGTTTTGTTTCACCATTAGAAGGTGCTTATGCCTGTTTTGTAGCAATTCTGAGTTGCTAAATTCCGAGTTTTTCTTCTGTTAATTATACTTGGTGAGCCCTTTAGTAAAGAGTGATCATTACAATAGCACTAGTCTCACACGACTGCACAAGATGTAGGATAATCTACTAATGCGAGGATCATTTTTTTGCCACTGGAGAGACGCAAAGGCTTACATCCACATGGATTGGCGTAGTAAGGATGAGCGAAACGGCTCAATGTAAGTAAAGTAATAGCCTGCGTCTCGGGTTGTAGCCCGGTTCCAGAAAGTTTTAGAATAGTTTACTGAAAGCATTGCTTCTACTTCAATACACAGGCTTATTTTACAAGGTGTTAGGATGCACCGTTTGCATAGAACCTGTTGCCATGGTCTTCTGATAAGCGGCCGATGCTGACACCGCACGGCACTGATTGGAACTCCTGCATCTTTGTTGGCTCAGAAGCACATTGTTGTGCAGAGGACGTCCGCGGTTAACAGGGAAAGTATGCAGTTTCTGATTTAAAATACAAGTACACACAGAATTCGCCGTGCTCCCCCATGCCGCAACTCGCACCTGTCAGACCGTGTAACCAGTCCTTGATTTTGGTAAATCTAGCCAGTTTTGCTTTGTTCCTTCTGCCCGTGGTTCTGCACCTTTTCAGCAATGGAAAAGACCGCTCAGACATTGCACTAAGGGTTGTCTGCTTTTGCAATGCCTGGAACGCAAGTGTCCTTTCTGATCTGCGAAATTGAAACGATGAAGTGATGATACGTTTATTGATCATCTACTACCTACTGCGTCTTGCTCTCCATGACACAGACGCGTATGATGTGACTGTCCCATTTCAGTAAAGATGACAAAGACCATATGTAATGCCAAATAATAATGGAGAAATAATTTCTCAAGAATACTACGATAGTCACGAATCTTGATTCTGACTGAAATTTTTACCTGGAATCGTGCAGTACTACTTATTTTTATTTTTTTTTGTTGAGGTGCCCATGGCTTGTTTCTCTAGGTCATGGTAGAGGTGCAGTGCTTAAATACATCCAATAGCTAGCATGGCCAACCACGTCTTTCATCGTTTTTGGGTCGGACTTGGCAGACATTGCAATGGCTGGTTTCTCCAAGCCCGTCCCGAATCACTTCACAAATGGTGTCAGTTGCTGTAGTGTTCTCCAGGGTTTCCAGGTGATGGGTGCTCTCCATTGCTAATGTTTGTGTTCACTGTGCAGAACTTATTGAGTGACCGTGGCCTCATTTAAATTTGGATTGGTCTATGACAGTGGCGAGGCGACCAAGTAGCTGTCGTTGCTCTGCACACACACACAAGACTAGACTGGATCTGGGACGGATTTTAGATATAAATCTAAAGTGTCATTGCTCCTGGGTCAGACAAGTATGGTTTAATCTGGTTTAAACTGTTCAGGCTGATATCTGATGCTGAATCTGTAAGATGTTTTGTGTTCTAACCCTCTAGAGGAGGCATGTGTTCTGCTGGGAGAAGTTGAGGCTGCCAGAGGACCGAAATCCCGCCCCCTCGGTCCCTGGAGAAGCCTCTGCACGGCATTGCTCCAGAGCATCACATGGTTTGGTTATGTGGAAAAATAAGGCCAAACAGTGAAGTCGTTCACCTTAGTATGTGTCTGAAATTCCTTCCTCCCATGCAGCACGGTGATTGGTGGACATGACGATGTACCTGCTACCTTCTCAGATCCCTTCAGAAGGTCTTTTTACAGCTTCCAGGGCATCACCAAGCATGTTCTAAATCAATCTCTTTGGACTCCAAAATAGGGAAAATTTTACACTGCAAAAAACGTCTGCTAGGTGTACCATTAACTGATTCCCTGTAATAAAATGATTACTTCTGCTACCATTTGAAGTCTGTCTGCATGTCTTTCTGGTAACCAACACTTTTTTTAAGTTCAGCTAGCACTTATGATGCATTAGTCCTAAAAAAAAAAAAAAGAACGTAGTTAAGGAGTGACCTCACTGATGTAAAGACAAGCACTTTATAGTCCAAAGGTGAGCCTATTGGGTTCAAGCTGCCCCATTACTGGGTGAACGTATGTAATCACTCTACCCATTTAAAGTGAAACACCTCCACTATGTTATCACTCAAACCAGAGTCTGTAATTAGTGTACATTAAATGCAGCAACAGGACAGGCAACGCAGGCAATTCATTAAATTTCACCGCCAGCTCACTTAATTAATTGAGTTAACTAAATAAATTAATGAGATATTGATTGCCCTGAATACCAGCTTACTAGTACTCGAGTCAAAAAATACATGGATGTCTTGGATAGTTGCTGGAAAAACTGGGGTGACTTTAGGAGAGGTTTTGAACAGATTAAGCTGACAGAAAAAAAAATCATAGTTTTACGCCAACATAAAGATGATTTAAACAATTTTCTTTGGCTTAAGACTTTTGCACAGTACTGTGCATTAGACAGTAATTGGAGCAGCAGTCTAAAGTTCTGCAATCTCTAAAAATTGGAAGTGTTTGCACCTTTTTGGGCACCCCCGAGTCGGTACGCCACACATTGCCGTCCCATCACCAGTGCAGCATGTTCCCGGAAGCCCCGCGTGACCTCTGCTAATATGGGGGCATAAAGATCTTCTTTACCATGCTGCCACATTGCCACAGCAACACATTGGTACTCAAACACTGATCCTGCCACCTAGAGCAGCAGGGGGACAGGCGGAGATGGGAAACGGGTACTGGGGAGGTAAACTCCATCACCATGGTTACTGAGATACAGGCATAGACAGCAGTGGCGGCTGCTAGTCGTTCAAACGGGAAGCTCATTTTAGGCCTACATGTTAAAATTATATGAATATTATATGAATAAACGAACAAACTTTACAAAGCTAAAACAATGGGCAAACTCGAGAACGCTATAATTATGTTATATATATAGATATATATATATATATATATATATATATATATGTGTGTGTG
>JAODKL010000034.1:20418272-20444793 GCA_026780765.1 Petrocephalus schoutedeni
TTTGCGAGCTTATGTTGTATGCTGTTGTTTGGATAGGGAGCAAGATGTAGAATTTGTTGTTGTGTCTTTGTTTTCTCCGCACTTAGGTAAGTTAGCTTTGGGTTGCGTTCGGAGTTTTGTTTATTGTTTTCGCTCAGTCACTCCCGAGTCCTTTTGCTCCGGGTTTATTTGTTCTGTGTCCATGGCGTGCCAATAAAATGAGAAAAATATATTTAAAAAAATACCCCTTTGTCCACGTGTGTTCCCTTATCCATCGCACCCTATCCTTACTCAACATCCCCTTTCCCTTTCACTCCGTTAACTCCCCAACCCTAGACTGGGGCTCGTAACAGCCGCTCGTTGTGTAAAATTAATTTGCGCATGCGCCTGCCTAGAGCTGCCCGGTAAAGGGAGGTGCCCGTTAGTGGTGTGCGATACTACAAGATTTGGTATCGATCCGATACCAAGTAAATACTGGGCTAGTATCGCCGATACCGATACCGATATTGATACTTTTTAATAACTGAGGCAGATGCTTCATAAAATTTCTAAAGTTGAATAAATTTTCATTAACTTTAAGTGTTTTGTGATTTTTTTATTAATTAGTTAAAATCCAGGATAGAATTTGGGCAAAGTTTATAAATAAATAAATACTTTATTATAAAAAACAAGTAACGCAAAATGTCTTTTTCTTAAATAAACTGCACAAAATTAGAGAACCGCCTTTGAAAAAAAGAAAAAATAATTAGTGGGAATACAATAAAGAAAGTACAATTAAAAAACAACAACAAAATGTAAACACACTCAAAGAAATATCCCCCCACCCCCCTGTGCAGAACAGATTAAAGGTTTTTGTTTTTATTGCACTTTTCCTGGTACTTAACAGTGTTTTCCCGAAAAAAAGACAGGGTCTTATATAAATTTTCGCTCCAAAATAGGCGTTATGGCTTATTTTCGGGGGATGTCTTATTTTTATTATATTATTATATTTTATTTTATTATTATGTACAATCTGTGTACGGGCCGCATAAATAAATACATACAATAAAAGTGCCGCAGTATTCCTCAGGCCATCTCTGCTGTCCTGTAAAATCCTTGAAAATGCACCCAGCCGGCAGTGCACTGTTCGTGCGCTTCAAGAGATTTGTAGTTGTTAAGCTTCAAAAGTGTATGCACTAATGCCAAAAACTAGGTAGTTGACAATGTCGCCATAAGAACGGTGAGGTAGCGCGTCGGGATCCTTTGTCCATTTGTTCGCTGGAATCTCATAAGGGTCGATGTTGTTGATAACCAGTAACTTCTGCAAATACATTTGCCCTGCAGCGCACTTCAGTTTCTTATGGTATGGTGTCCTCTCACTGTGCTTCGCCTTCAGTTTCTTATGGTATGGTGTCCTCTCACTGTGCTTCGCCTTCTCCATCTTCGCATTTCTTCCAGTGTTAAGATCTGGGGTGCGTTTCCCAAAAGCATAGTTGCTAACTACGATAGCATCTTACTGTACATGGTTAGGGCCATGTAACTGAATGAGTCGAACTATGTTAGTCGTTAACGGGAGCTTCTGGGAAGCACCCCGATTATTTGCGTTCCTCTGAATATGGTGCCGATATCCCGTCATTCAATGCGACAGTGATGTAATTCAGCACAGGGTATCAAGACATAGGACAAACACTTAGGTAACATACATACATAAATTTGGAGATATAGATGTATCTGGAAGTATAGATATGTATGATATACATGCATAGCAGCGGACAATAGTGCAAATACAGTCCAGAGTCAGAAATACTAGTTTAGTGTTGTAATGGGATTAGTGCAAAAACAGTGACAAATGTAGTGTTACTAATAGCTCATAAGTCTTATGGCACAGAAGCTGTCAGTATGTAAATATACAAGCTATCTGTGATTGGCACTTTACCTTTCCATTGTCCCTTAACACTGACACAATTCGACAATGACTAATTATTAGTCAGCCTTCATATGTTGGAGCTTAAATCCCCGTTCTTTCAGTAAACCTCCACACTTCTGGCACATTAATTATGCTTCATTTTAAGACTGTTGGCAGCATTAAATTTTTTACAGTTATCACAGATGAATAAACACAAACAGAAGTCAGGAAAAAACAGCTACATTTTAAGGAATGATTTATATAAATATGTACTGGTGAACTACTTGTTACAAAGAATGATCAGACTGCTCCAGAGAAACTGACACATTGAGTGGCCCTTTAATAATCACTTTAAACTACACTTTGTCAGTTATTTGTTATGGACATATGTAACTGTATTTGACTTTCTAGCAGTATCGGTCACGGCAAATATTTACATACTTCATTTTAACACAGACCTTATTACTAAGAAGGGTTTCCTTCTACAGAATGACATTTCATACACAGGCATCCGTGTAGAAAGCTTTCAAACATGGATCCTTGTAGCTTCTGTTTGTTAGGTGTATCATTATCGTGATTTTGGTTGATGATCATACAGTAAACATTTTAGATTAAGCTACGTAATAAAATCTAAGAAAATCAGATGTAAAGAAACAGGTCTCATTTGACAGTTTGCATAAATATTAGCCCATAAAGACGTCAATTTTAAAACAGTGGCACAAGTTTTGCAACCAGTCATAATATATGTACTTTGATGCAAATTTACCAGAACTACAGCAAGTCACATTTACATCATAATCTGTTTTATCAAATAAACATTTTACTTGATGGTGCCATATTAAGGTTTTGTCTGCTTTACTGCCCTAAATACAAATACAGTCCTGGTTTTCCTAAAAAACACAATTTAAGCACAGAAGTTTACAGTAACCAGCTAGAGAGACAAACATGTGCTAACATTAATGAACAGTAACTACCACCCAAAGACATTTAGCTAAATTAAAAAGTACATTGGCTCTTAAGAAAAAACTGGCGTAACAAAAATCTACTCAACATCTTTCTTCCCCAGTAGATCTACTTGGTCTATAGCTGAGCTTTTGTTGTGAGACATATTTTCAGGCTTGGACAAACTTTCCAACCCTTAACTGACAGCAATCTCTCTAAAATATAGAACCTTATATAACCCTGGTTAGCTGCAACAAAACGATAAATCACTGATACATACTGGACTGATCATCACACAGAATATCTTCAATGGGTCATATAATCAAACATGCCTGGTATTTTGACTTGGGAGTATGATATTTGATATGCTGAATTTCTTCTTGGAAATTCACTTCAGCAATAAATTACCCAACATAAAATATTTTCTACCAAATCATAGATATGCTGCACACTGAATTATGTTGTTTACCTACTGACACCATACAAAAGGGATAATTAGACAAAAACGTCATTACAAAATAAATACAACCTCTGAAATTATTTTAATACATACAAACTGTATTTACGCTAATATGAATGAAATACCTCTTGTGGTAATATTTATTTAGGAAAACATATGTAAATATTTCAGCAAAGGAATTTATAATTCTGCATCATTTAATAAATAAATGGGAGCATCAGGCACGGTTGCCCTTTTGTAAACCACATTAGGTAAAAAACAGTGGCAGGTCCTTCATTTGGAACTGAATCGCCAAAGTCAGTAGGCAACAGCAGTAACAGACATTGGTGAGATGATCCAGGGAAGGCTGCTTGGGTGACCTTTATCAGATTACTACCAGTCTTGGATTTCAGAAATGCTGGTCAACTAACAGCTTCATTGGAGTACTCCAGCACCTTACTCAGGCTTACCCCTCCCCTCCACCAGGGGTCACTATTTTATGAAGACAAGGCCTGCAAGCACACCGTAACCCAAAATGAGGAAGAGAACCTTGAGCAGACGGTCATGCTTGTCCTCAAGCTCACGGGACAGTATTTCGAAGAAGGTGACAAAGAGGAATGTGCCAGCTGCCAAGCCTTGAAGCACGACGGAAGCGATGTCTCCGGCCAGGCTATGAGCACTCTCGATGCCCATCCCCAGCCCAATTCCCAGGGGAATCATGAGGCTGACAGTGACTCCGAGCTTGCTAGCATCCCGCATGGGCAGGCCCACTTTTGCCACACTGATGCCGAGAGCCACAGCGGCCAAGGTCTCATGAACAGCCACCCCTACAAAAAGTCTTCCCAGCTGTAGCCCGTCTTCCTGCAGACCCAGAGCCAGCCCCTCAAAGACCGAGTGGGCAGACAGGGCCAGCACCAGGCTGGCTAGCCTCAGTGGACCTGCCCGCGCTATCTCTGAAGGGCTGAGGTGTCCGTGGTGGTGGGCTTCCTGGTGGTGACCTCGAACAGAGGCCCTGGGGGGTGCAATAAATGGCGCGTCATACTCAGAGTCGCTACCGGCCTCAGAACCCCCCGCGTTGAAGGTCTCCAAGTCAATGAAAGATGGCTTCTCTCTGCGGAAAGTTAGCACCGTTTGCTCCACAAACACCGTTAGGAAAAACCCAAGCATCATCATGGTCTCTGCGAGGGGGTAGTCTGTCAGAACCTGCAGCTCATTCAGGACGAGGAGCACCTGAAAAGACAAAGAAGCCAAGCAACTCTGACATACAGTACTATTCAAAGGTCTTAGGCAACCAAAGAAAATTGGTGTAAATCTAGGCTATTATGCTTGTCAAGGTGTGTTGGCTTGGCCATTTCAAAACTTCATCTCAAATCAACCCATTATTTACAGCAACCATCCAATACACCCATGTATTTTTGACTCACCTACTAGCACACCTGGCAAATCAATTCTTGTTGAATTTTTTGTCTAATTAATTACTTTAGTGAGCCAGTTAGTGAATTTTGATAAATACATGGAATGGCTGAGGTGCTCCTGAGGAGAGGTTTGGGAACTGAAGCTGTGTTCATCTAGCCGTCCAACTAGATATCAGTAACTTTTTGGAGAACAGAAGAAATTTTTACTAGTTTTTATTGTCTTACTCTAAATTTGCATATGCTCTAATGTTAAATGTGTTTGTTCTAAGCAAATACACACTTACTACTCAGATAAATAGCTTTCTTTTGATTGCCTAAGACATATGCACAGTACTGTATGTATACATTTTTCATTAATATAAAACAAGTATTAAAAATAAGAAGCATGTTACGGTTTTTCTCAGCGCACCTTCTCTCTCACAGCAGGTAGGAGGGCATTGAAGCAGGTTGCCAGGAAGACACCTCCACCAAAGGAGTTGCAGAGAGCTAAAATCTTCCTGTATCGCTGGGCTTTTTCATAGTCAACTTGCAGGACCCTTACTGGGATGAGGATTCCAGCCAGCATGAGAGCAAATACTCCCAGGAGGCAGAGCACTTTGGCCACGACGATCTCCATCGCTGACAGAGATGGAGGCTTTACTGGCTGCCAAAAGAGCACCACCGCCTTCCTCTCTGCTGGGTCACCAAGGCAAAGGACGGCAGCAACTCCCTGGCACGACTTCAAAAATCATCCTTGGTCTGTGTCCAGCTGACTGTAAAATATAGTTTTTTAGTACTTAACATCAGCATTTTCAACACTATAAAATTGAGGCATACAACGAGGTAAGACGATAAAACAAAACATATCTGATAGTTCGTCAAAGATATTTTGAATATCCTTCAATAACGCACTACTTCATAGGTCATTAAAATTCTTGACAATTACATTTTACTACCGAAAATTAAAAATATCAGCATAGAGAATTACCTTTTCCCCCCAACGTGCATGCAGCATACAGTCAATGTCTTACATAAACCACACACGGAAAATTAAATTAACATATTAATTAGTAAACGACTAATAAAAACTATTGTTTTGGTTTATTGATTTGGTGCATCGTCCAGATGTCACACAGTACATATCTATATAATTGGTATTTTACAAACTATCATTTGATGTATTACACCTTCATTTAGTAAAATTTGCAAGCAAATGACAAAAATCCCCAAGATATTTCTAGTTGCGAGAGAGCCATCTGTATTGGTTTTTGTCAGGTATGATGAGATGATAGCGTGTTACGTGGTACGGAAGCCCATCCGAAAAGCAAGCTGCACGTAATACAGCAGACACGCGGAGAATACACCCGCGAAGTGCCTGACACAGGCGTATAAAAACGTAAACAAAATGCTTAAAATACTTTCACCTTAATATCCTTCTGCAGCTTCACTTCCGTCTTCTGCCGGGGCACCTCTTGTAAACCCCTCCCCCCAGTTTCGATCTCATTGGCCACGTAGAATAATGTTTGATCGATGATTGGAGGAAAAAACAATCAATCACCTTTCTTTTATCTTATACATTATGTTCCGTAAAGCATGACATGCCTGCTATTTTTTTGTTCCGTGCCCTTTTAATGACTCTGGCTTCAGACTTGCATTTTGCTTTCTTTCCTCTTCGAACCCTTTGCCAGCCGCTTGTTGTGGTCAAGGTCGAGGTTATTTCAGGCAACATAAGCTCCCTGCGGCGCCACTGGTGGGGGGCTTGACAACTCCATACACAGAGCTCGAACCCCCAACCCTGCAAACCTGTTATTTACTATTTATTTATTATTATTTAATAAATTTATTACTATTTACTATTATTAAAAGCAAAATAGTTAAAAGCAAAAATCTGCCACTTATCATATGTCAGTATCCACATATTTAAAATTGTTTAGCAAAAGCCCTTTAAAGGGTGGGTCTGTTTTACTATAATTCGATTATAAGGAACGATAGTCATAATAGCTATTTAGCAACTAAGCAAATGTATTAATGAGAAATTTGTCAATTTATCAATGTATTTCATTTTAATACCTAATGTAATTAGCTATTTCAGTTTGGTTCAGCGATGAAATTCAGACCTTCTAGCCCAGATGGTCTCATTTGTTACCACTTTTTATAACATTTACCATCCAAGTATTCAAAATCTGGTGCAGCCCAGGGGAAGTACAATTTTGAAATAAGTGGTTTTCAAGTAGTTAGGTTTGTCCACCCTAGCCAACTAGCTGGCTCCAAGAGAGGACTGACAGACACTGTGCTCACATTCAGAGTGCAAACATCACCTCCCAAAGAAACAAGAGAAATCACATTACCCCATCATGTCTAAATACCATGTTTCAAAATCTTTATTTCAACTAGACTGCATGCACTGCAAAATTCCCTCTCCAAGGAAACACTACAAGTTTATCTACAGAATGGACTGAATTAGTATTGTCAATATAACCAATTGTAAGAAACAGTAAGAAAACTAACAAAATGGAGCAGAAGGGGTTTAATTTTTTCCCCACTGTGGCTGTTGGTGAGTGTGGTGGACCTCAGTTTGGTGTCAGGGATCCACAAGAGGAAGTGGAGAAATAAAGATTAATGAATACGGTCACTTTCAAGAAGTCCTCAGATTGGTTTAATCAAACGGGGGAGAGAGAGAGAGAATGAAACAAGTTATCAGGAAGGAGCAGTTTGAGGAGGTTATAATTAAAAAATGATCAACTCACAAAATCTTATGCAACCCCAGAAGACTGCATGAACGGCTTTTCCTCACATAAAGCTGATAATGAACATCATAAAAAAAGTTCAGTTAATGATACACTACTGAAAGCTCAGAGAGATGTAGTTGGCCATTTCTTATACAAACAGCTGTGCAAATGTTAATAATTGCATTGATGTCATGAAGAAAAAAAAATTCACAGGTCAGGTTTCACTCCTGTGGGAGTGAATTATTACTTCCTTATATGAAAAGGGCCCCCTGCTGGGAATGGATGTGCATAACAGCTAAACCACGTGCTACACTGACAGTATTTACTCCACTATAATGAATGTGACCTTCGTAAGGTTTGAATGGGACCGGTTATGAAAACTGCTGTGGCTTTTCCAGAAACAACCTGTCTTCAGTTAGTTTTATTTTTTTTTTTGGTTTTGTAGATTTTCTTCTTTTATTTTAAACAATCGTCAGACAGACAAAAGGGGCCAGACATGCAAGTTAAACACTTTATCCCTGGAGTTGAAAAAAATAAATGAAAATAACATGAGGGCAGAATGTCTTCACTTGAGAAATATATCATCTGAAAAAAAAGAAAACACAAAAATTACCAAGAGAATGCCACAGTTTATTTACCATATTTAGGTCAAAGTCCTCCAGCAGCAGAGCCCTGAGTGGCACAGGCAGCCTTACCGGTGTGAGTATCAAGGCTGATCCTCATTGCTGGCGCTCGGCGTCCGGCTGCGAATCTGACTCCTCAGCTGCTCGATCAGCTCTGGGTTCTGCTGCTGCATCTGCTGTGCAAACTGCTGGCCCCTGCATGATCAAGGAAGAACAACAGGCATCTCATTACAGCATATAGCCACTAGGGGGAGACTTGGAGGTACACAACATGCCATTGCAGCGATTTGGAATGTGCCTTTCAGCTGTTCCACTGGTGCTTTTTCTAATGACCTGCACTCTCTCTGAACATGAAAATCAACACGGAAGTCAAAAGTGAAATCCCTTAACCAGCATGTGAATGCTAACAGGAGTCTTCTACATCACTTACGCTTGGATGAGGCCAGAGAGGTCATTGGCACCTCCTCCGCCGGGGGCAGCGGCCCCCCCAACAGGACCGTAAGCTCCTGACATCATCCCTGACATCCTGAACAACACAATGAGGCGAAACAGCTTAGCCACTATCACCTCACACACCCTCATGCACTTTTTTCATTCCTTCAAAAAGAATGATGATCACACAATTAAAGATCTTTTTTATAGCTAAAAACAAATAACTGAAAAGCATTATCAAAACATATTGTTATTTAATGGTCACATCCTTATCACTTACAGCTGCTGTACTTGTGGGTTATTCATTAGAGAAGATGCCTGGAACAGAGGACAACAATCTGTTATTAAAAATAAAACCCAGGCGTTAATGATTAACTGTCATCAGAGGAAGGCAAATCGATTTACATTTTGCTCTTACCATGTTCATAAAGCCAGGATTACTAAGCAAACCAGCCAGGTCAACTCCACCCATCCCGCCTGTCTGTGAGAGAGAGATGGTACAGTCAACCACAGCAAGACGTCAGATACACTCTCATATTCTGCTAGTGACCCACATCCCTCTGTTCTCCCACACAGATATGTCAGTATTGACTAACCGGGCTTGAGGTCTCCCTCATTTTCTGTTCAGCGATCTTCAGGTTCGATTTGTAGGTTTCATTGTCTGGATCCAACTCCAAAGCTTTCTTGTAGTAATTTACTGCTTCCGTGTGTTTATTTAAACTTGCCAGAGCCAATCTTCACAGAAAGAAATTCGTATTGTCACCACAGAGTGCCGAGCCGTGATGGACCCAGTCGTCCGAGCCCCTCTCTGCCGGCGGTCGGTCTTACCCCATTCTCCCGTAGGCTTTACTGTAACTGGGGTCTATCCCAATAGCGAGCTCACAGTCCTGTACCGCGCCTGCGTAATTCTGCAATTTGCTATAAGCAGCAGCTCTGAAACATCAGAAAGCAGCTTTTAACAGTATATTTGAGGTGGGGGGGAGAATAAGAATTTACATACTTCTTGGTAAGAGTTCCTAGCTAGACGGTTAACTCTCTGCAGGAAATATTTCTTTGCTAACAGTGCTGCAGGACACACTTCAGCATTATGACGATGTGCACAGGCGCAATTATCGCATTGCATTTTTCCAACATTGCTTTGTGTCTGTTGACGACGTTCGGCAACACCTCCAACTTTTGGCGGATAAGTTCTATTTTGTTATAGTTTATTTCAGGGAATTTCATCTTTTTGTTTTAAAAATTTCACTTTATTACCTGCGTAAATTTCACATATCGCGATGTGATATTGCGCAGCCCTCATTGCAAATACGCTAAAGCAGCCCAAGATGGTTAACCAACTAAAACTAAACATACTTTCTTCCATATCTGCATGGTTTTGCTGTGCTACTTCACATGCGCGCGCGCACACACACACACAGCCAGAGACACCTGTCGGAAGATCAAAGCTTCCATTTCATTACCTTATTTACCCCTTAATGCACTGTATTTGTTCACTCACTGTACCTGTGGGTCACATTGTACAAATGCCAGGCAAAGAAGCGCAAATGAGGTACATACCGGTTGCAATAATACACTGCACTTCTCGGGTTTAACTCGATGGCCTTAGAGTACAACTCCACTGCTGCATTAAAGTTATCCACTTTCATCTGTTCATTACCTTAAAAAGAAAAAAGAGAGAGAGAGAGAAGTTTTAAATGCAAATACTTGGACCGAGCCAAAGGATTAAACACTTACAGGGGCCAACCTTCTGTTTTTAGCCTTTCTGCCTCAACAACTTGCTCCTCAGTCGGAGAATCTGCCACTAAGTTGATCTTTACTTCTGGGGTCTCCTGGGACTGACAGAGACAAGGAATTTCAGCATTAAAATAACACGGCACTGAATCTATTAAAACACGCTCGCAATGGGCATCTGAAAGCCCACATTCTGCATTCACTTTTACTTCACTTTAAGGGAAATGTATTGGATTACCTTAGAAGTAGCCAGGGCGAAAAGCTCTGGTAACGTCTCATTGACTGCAAGGCTCTGGTCGTCAATTGAGACACCAAAAGCCGTTTCCAGACATTGTATAGCAACTAAAAAAAGCAGAAGAACATGCTTTTAAACCCATTTATCTTTGTAAAAAGAAACGGTTGGTGATCAGATGGCTGCAGGTTAGGTAAGGTGTTTCTCTTACCCTCCAAGCTTTCCTGTGCATCTGATGACAGACCCCCAGAGTTTAATTGCTCATGTAGAAAGTGGATGATGGAGAATGCGAGACGCTTCGTGTCTGTCATTTTGACCTGAAGATCTGACTTCTGGCAGCTATATTTTAAGTAAGTAGCTGTAATGAGAACAGTATAAGTACAACTGATTTCCAAGTGAACAGTGTATTTTAATGCTAAAGTAAAGCTGGCCTTATTAAAAATGAAAACATGTAGTGGATTACACATAATATTAGCACGCACCGAAAGAGACGTTTTAATATATTAACAAAACTGAGTAATAACCTTGGCAAACCCAAGCACAGCATTATCATCGGTTCCGTGGAAAATGCAGCTGTATCACCGGAGAGACCGCACACAGAAACTGTCTACGGCTATTTCACAGGCGGATTAAAGGATGAAAGCGGGTTAGCGCGTTAAAAGCTAAGGCGCTGAAATGACATGTAACATACAGCTAAGTGGGACAGCGAAGCACAGGCGGCGTGTCAGCTACTCATCACAAACTAGCAAACTTAGCCAGTCGACCCGCGGAACCGGCACCACCTCATTGTGGATGGAGAGGGGAAAGGGAGGGAAAGGGATAGGTAACACACCGCTAAATACGATGTCGACGTGTCACCCTCCACCCGCTCCGATAACTACCTCGCTTACAGTCAGCAGAGTCAAGCGGTTTGGGCCAGCAGAAACCGAATATTCCAGCAAAGCGGTGGCGGTTAGCCTGCTAGCTTTTTAGCCTGTTGGCCTGCTAGCTTATTAGCCTGCTGGCCCAATACTTTGCTAGCCCGTTAGCCTATTAGCTTGCTAGCCCGTTAGCCTGATAGCTGCCGTGCGGCCTTTAGCTACAAGGCGAGCTAAAAACATGCTGGACTAAATGCAGCACAATGGGGTTTCCCATGGGAACCAGGGCTGCCGACCACCGGCTCCTTATTCCCCAGACATTATTCTCAGCGCGAATGCATGCGGCGTGGCGCCTCGCACTGCGCGGCTGTGAAACACTTAGTGAAGGCGGATTAGCTGGTCGGAAAGTCCGGGCTTACCGCCGCTCTCCGGGTCTCGCTGTGTGCCGCAGGTAAACGGGGGCGGCCGTCTGCGCGTCTCATGTCTACAGCGTCACGCCTGCCGTGCCGCTGCGTGGACGGACGCGCCCGGGCTGCCTGCAGCCCCGGCTGCCGGAGCTCCCTGCCTCTGCTTGTGGAGGAGCTCTCAAAGTTACGTCGTTAACATTGATTGAAGATATTGTGAGGGGAAAAAAAAAACATAATGGTCGCAGCGGGACTTGGTTCTTTCATGGATATTAAAAGCTAATGCCAAGTCAAGGGTGCCTTAAACAATGTCAGCAATAGAGACGCAGAAAATATCATGCTTTTCTTGGTGCTATCAACAGCTTGCAAAAAATAAAAAACCCCAAAGTTTCCTTTATGGTGGCTACATGTTTAATCTATTTGTTATTAAAGCTTAATTATGAGTGTTCATTGATTTCTGATGAACTGTGCACATTTACAGCATTTAGCTGACACCCTTATTCAGAGTGACTTACATTACCCAATTACAGGGAATTATAATCTCCCTGGAGCAGCATGGGGTTAAGGGGCTTGCTCAGGGATCGACTGGTGAACAGGATTTGAACCACTGGCCTCTGGGTCCATAACCAGAGCCTCATACCATTAGGCCACCACCATCCCTGTCTGTAATCAAATTAGATACTGACCCTGCGTGTGTAAAGTTTGTATGTTCTTCCCATGTGAGTTTCCAGATTGTGAATGGTGCGTGAGTTCCCTGTGTTGTGTTGGCATCCCATCCTGGCTTATACTCTGCCCTATGCCCATTGCCTCCTGACCCTCACAGCCTTGTACAGGTAGTAAATTAACATAGTTTATCTTAGAATATTGTATTTTGACTTTATCCTGTGCTTTTCACATTAGATTCCGGATTACTGCAAGCTCAACAGGGTAAGTGGTTATTGAAAATGTATGGAATGATATTTTGAATATATTACCCCAAGACTATCGTTTCACTTTATCACACAAGGTTAACTGAATCTATGCATTACTGGAGCTTGAAGGTTGCTGTTTTTACTGGTGCTTGCTTTCTTACATCCCTGGAGGTCTAGGATTACATGTGTCATTGCCTTGCGAGTCTCAGCCTACGGCAAAGTTCCTGCCCTTGAGCAAAATAATAGCTTTGGAACAGGAAACTTCCCTGGAGATTTACAATAGAGGCTAATGCTAATCTAGGTGATCATGATGATAATCAGGACAGAATCAGGACTGTATGGGGAAGGCCCCTATTTTGTTAATAATATATTCAATATAAAATTTAATAAGCAACATTATTTAACAGTATGTAAAATGTATCAATACTGTACAAATGCTTACTGACCATAATTATTATTTTTTTTTAATCAAGGTGTAAAATGTGAAGGATTCATTAATTGGAATGAGATCTGTCAAAAGTTACACTGTTATATCTGAAGTATAATTTTGAGAAATATAATTGCTTAGTGTAAAGACTTTCTGACTGAAGTTAGTCCTGATAGGCCGCTTGTCTCACATCCAGGGGGGTCTCAGCTGTATAATGTCACCCCATGGGTCCGCTGTATGATCCAGGCTAGAAACTGTAAACGAATGTTGTCTTGGAGTGCTGGTTCTCCAGGGAGGATTAAATGAAAAAAGAAAGAAAACACCATGTCAACCTTCTGCGTACAAGTGCAGTGTGCCAGAAAGTCGCGGGCCACTCCGTACTTACGACGAGCAGAGAAAGTAACTTGTAAGGTATTATTATTCGTCTTTGATTGTCAACATAAAGATTTGATCATTAAAAATGCTGCATGTTTTTTTTTAAATTGAGGATAACCTTAAAATAAATGTCTAGGAAATGTTTGATTAATGGCAGGAAAATTATTTAGGATCTATTGAGGGATAAGATTAGATAGTTAGCTTGCAGTATTGTTTACATTAAACAAATGTATAATTATCTGTTTTACGGTAAGATTTAGTAAAGCTTTTGGACACAGATTGAAGGAGAGAACGCACAGAGGCCCAGGGAGTTGTGACTGATCAATATGTCAACAAAAAAAGCAGTGGGTTTAGAGCTGCTAATGGGTCAATTACCAGAGGGTCTGGAGATCAGGTCAAGCGTGGTGCGAGTCTTCATCAGCTCAACATTCTCAGGTAGGGGAGGTCCATCAGTTCACCTCTGTGTTTTGCTCACACATGATTCATGTTAGCATGCTGACAGTAAATCAAATTGATCTGGCTGTTTGCAGATATGAGCAGTGAGAGGGATGCTTTAATGGAAAAGGCGTATCCAGAACTTCAAGCTTTCTGTCAGAGTTTGGGCCTAGTATTTGAGGTATGTAGTTTACGACTTGAAAATCTATATAACTCTTTGTGTGTGTGTGTCTGGGTGTTTGCTTGTGACTGTTTACAAACCGAAGCCCAAAGCATGGATAAAAGCAAAATTTAAAAAAGCATTTTTTAAATTGTTTACCAGGATCAGTATTACTTCAAAGGAGTAGCCATATATAAACATAATACACATCTAAAAGAGATCTGCCTGTTCACGATTAATATCATAACGCAGTAGAAATGATGCCTTGGTGGGAAAGAGACTCTCAGATACCTGTAGGTGTGCAACTGAGTCCAGTAATGGCTCATTTGGTTTAAAAGACACAAAACATCAAATGAATTGTTCACATTATTCATGTGGCAGGCTTTTCTGCAATAGCTCAGTTTAGGTCACTGTATTATTATCACTCTATAATCTGTTATTATGACTGATATTTATAGCCTTAATAACAACACAGTCATTAGTAGTAGTACTCATTATTAAACAAATGGAAGTAAATCACTGTATTATTATTTCATTTAATTAAATTTCACAAAAAATCAAATAAAATTAGACATACACATACTGTGTATTAGTGCTGTGGAAAGCAATCGGTTGTTTACACATTGAATTAACTGTTCACATAATTATTAAATCAAGGCCACCTAAAAACTTTTGTATTATTTTAAAATGTGTATCATTATTTATAAAAAGTTTCATAAAATGAATATTTAATCCTGTGAGATTGTTGTTAAATTGCCTTTTTAGCATTAAGTTAAATGAAATTCCATTATTCCATTAAGTGTATTAAGTATCTGCAAGTCCAAGCTTTGCAGATATGCTTGGTTTTGCCATTTATTTTACCTAGCCATGATAAAATGTTTAATATTAGTGGTTTTGTGGGGAAAAAGGTTTTAATGGTTACTGTAGTTAATACTGTATAATTCTTGTTCAGTTAACCAGATTCTTAAAATATTCAGTTGGGCACCATGACCTTGTATTTTAAGATGAATTATGGGAGATGAATGTTTGAAGATATTTCAGCAGTCTGGCAATAGCTGGGACCATCCATCCATGTTCCAGGGTCACAGGGCACCTGGGGTCTAATCCAAGGCACCACAGACTCCGGGAACAAAGCCATGTGTGAGAAATAATTGTTTATAAAAAAAAAACGGAAGGGCATAAACACAAAGGAGAAGATTATAGACAGTTCTGAATATATAATTCATTTTTATTTAGTTAAATATGTACATGAACATATATCTATTAGTTTACTGTTGGGTCAAAGAACCCTAATTAGGCCCTGCCAAGTTATTTAGTGTTAATGATTGTAGTTCTTCACAGATATTTCTTATTATCCATTCTAGGTTGTGGATTTAAAATGGGGAGTTTCGGATGCGGTTGCTGTGGATCATATGACAACTGAACTGTGTCTAGAGGAGATACGGTCCTGTAAGAGCGTTTCCATGGGACCCAGCATCACCGTGAGTTTAACATTTTTTTTTTTTCTAGTATTATGTATCTAGTATTATATTGTAATGTATTATGTATGTAGCTTTAAGTGTTGACGGTTTGAGCAAAGTTTCTTAATGTCTTAATGTTTTTTAAATCCTTGGTCGTCTAAGGTTCTACTGGGAAACTGCTATGGATATCGCCCAATTCCTCGGGTGATCCCGGAAAATGAGTTTGAGCTGCTGTTGGCCAAACTGGCTCAAAATGAGGAGGGAATAAGGCTCCTGAGCCAGTGGTTCTGGAAGGATGAGAACGCTGCTCCGCCTACCTATGTCCTGCAGCCAATAAGCACTCACTTTCCTTATTATTCTGTTTTTGGATCTGAAGATAGCTCCTTGCATGATAATGATGTCATCAGCTGGCAACTGACTGAGGCTCGAATTTTGCGGCTCCTTCGTACCGCTGCCCTGCAGGCTGCTAAGGAAGGAGAACTCAGCATAGAGCAGAAACAAAAATTCTTTAAATCTGGTATGAGAATTGCATTGAACTGTGTAATCATTGATAGAATACAAACTGAAGTTTTCCAAAAGGTTATAAAACAGTCACTCAAGCGTTTTTTCCCCCCGCTCTGCTTTCCAGTGACAGAGTGGGAGATTGAGCAGGGCCTCCTGGGCGTTCAAAAAAGCAACCAGCATGCTGTGCTTTTTGTGAGGGAATTACCACGGCTGAGAAAGAACGAAAGCCAGGGGGCGCTCAGCAAGTTCGTTGACTTCACTGCAGATGGTCTGGTTGACATGGAAGCGCAGGACCTTCTGTCAACGCTCAAGTCTCGCATCTACGCCACGTGTTCTGGCTTTCTGAATTTGCATTGTTTGGAGCTTAGGAAAGGCAAAATTGATTCTGGCTGCAAAGAACATGCACAGTATCTCCAAAGTGTCTGTGGCCAATTTGTTTCTCAAATGAAGGCAATGATCAAGGGGGCAACAGCACTGACCCCGGATGAAGAGTGGTGCTGGCTGCTGAAGGAGATCAGCCATCACCTGGAGCTAAGTTCTGCTAAGTCTGCCATCTTTTGTGGAAGAGAACATCTCCTAGGCAGGATCTGTCTCCACATGTGGGAGTCTGCCAGCGATGGTCACTCTCCGCTGATTGTATACGGGCCTTCTGGGATCGGAAAGACTGCGCTGTTGTGCAAACTGGCGCAGGAGATGCGTGGGGTTCTGGGCCCAAAGGCCGTGGTTGTGCTCAGGCTTTTAGGAACCTCTGCTCTGAGCTCTGACATCAGCTCTGTCCTCAAGAGCATCTGTTTACAAATATGTGGAGCCTGTAGCTTGCCACTGCCAAACTCACTAACCACCAACAACCATGAAGATCTCATCAGGTTCTTTCATCTCACTCTTACTAGGCTATCACTAAAGAGGCAGCCACTTCTCATTATACTGGATGGTCTAGACTATCTTGCTAAGACCTGTCATGTTCACAAGCTATACTGGCTTCCCAAAGAGATTCCCCCAAATGTGCATCTTGTGGTGTCCACGCAGGTTAACAGTCAGCATGTCTTAAATAACTTGGAGGCATTGATAGAACAAAAAAATTTCTTTGAGGTTAAGCCGTTGACGGTAGATCAAGGCAAAAATGTCATCAGTGCATACATGAGCAAAGTTAAACGCTGTCTGACTCCAGAGCAGCACAATGTGATTCTGAGCATCCTACAGATCTCTGGCAATCCACTGCTGCTCATGCTGGCTCTGAACACAGCAAGGCGTTGGGCGTCATACACCCTGGTTTCAGAGCAGCAGCTGGGCACCACCTTGCAGGAGGTTGTCTACATACTCTTCCAGGGCCTGGAGAAGAAGCATGGGAAGCTGCTGGTCAGCTCTGCACTTGGCTACATTGTGTCATCAAGGTATAAAATAGTTTAATTCGCTATACCTTTGTTTCATCTCAATGTACAAATGTGACAGGTCGGTACTTTAGCTTATTGTAATATTGTACCATTTTCTTTCTCAGAGATGGGGTGTCAGAGGTGGAGCTTCGTGACCTGCTCTCGCTAGATGATGAGGTTCTAGCTGAGCTGTACCAGTACAAGCTGCCTATAAATCACACTACCGTCCGCCTTCCGCCCTTACTGTGGTCACGACTGAGGCATGACATTGATGAATATCTACTAGAGAAAGAAGCTGATGGGATCCAGGTGCTCGGGTTCTGCAATAGGTAACGTAAGACACCTCTCTTATACGGGATATGAGTATATACATTTGGAAACCACTGGACATGTTTTCATCCATCTTATCCATCTTCCAATGACTTATCCAGTCACGGGGTCGTGCTTCTTAACTCCTAGATTACTAGCAGTCGACTACTGTATGTGCTCAGCAGAGGTGGGTAACCCAGGTCCAAAGAGTAAAAATCCAGACCAGGATTTTGTTTCAGCCAACCCTGTTGCGTATTAAGAGTCTCAGTCACAGAGTGTGCCACTAGTTGGTTGAAACAAAATCCTGGTCTATATTTTTACTCTTTGCACCTGGATTGCCTACCTGTGGTGCTCATGTTGAGCTATGCCTTTTAGCCTATTTCTCAGTGTACCATTGTAAATGTACATTTGCCAGGCATATTACTGAAATGGTGCGGGAGATGTACCTGTCTTCAGAACAGAGGACCAAGAGACACCAGGTGTTTTCCGAGTACTTCCTGGGGCATTGGAGCCAGGGAAGAGTCAAACTTCTCCAGCTGCCTTTCTTACAAACCAAGCTGAATGCTGACAGGAAGGTATTTATGTATTACAAAAATCACTGATTCAATAATGAAATATCTATTCCTGAATCACTCATATAAAGGTGCAAATACAAATACAGGTTAAGAACGTCCAAGTTTTAGCCAGCTTGTACTTATGAATGGATGCCATAGAGCCTATTATATTAAAGCCTGAGTTAAGTACAATGGCTCATAATAACGAATGCGCACAATACTTTATAACATTCAGGAAAACGTTGCACGGCTTCAGTGATTTGTTGGCTTGAGATACAGTATCATATGCAGTTACTTATTATTATTATGCAACTGTATTGTTATGTTAAACATGTTTTTTGTGTATATGTAAGGCAAAATACATACTATATCCTAGAGGCATATATTTCAGGTCTAGGAAGCAAAAATCCAGACCATGATTTTGTTTCAACCAACTATTTGAGCTCTCCTTGACTGTGACTCTTTATACTCAACTGGCTGATTGGAACAAAATCTCTGTTTGGATTTTTATTTGTTATATACCGTTCGACTAACTGATGCTAAAAAATAACCACATGAACCTGTTCTGACTTACCTACAAATCTGACTTAAGGACAAACAACTGGAACGAATCTTGTTGGAAACCTGGGGACGGCCAGTAAACACCAGGCCCCGAGAAGTCCTGTTGTTTAATGCTGAATGGTATTTTCATTCCTTTTCAGGTGACCTCTCAGCCCTTATGGTTTGCCGAGGGTGTTGCCAATCAGCGAAAGCTGCGAGAGCTACCATACCATCTGATTCATGGAGGGAACTGGGAAGACCTGCATCAGGAGATTATCGGTAAGGCTGTATTTGCATTACTCACCAGGGATGGCCAACCTGGCCATGCACAGGCAACCGTGTCTGGGGCAAGACTCATCTGTGTCCATGGCAAAGTGCTTTGACTGAGAAAAAAAATCTTGTTCAGGCTATGTTGTTAAATACAATGCCCATGATAAAAATATTCTATTTTGATCCACCAAAATTAACTTTGATGTTGACCCCTGTTCTTCACTAAAACAGACACTGTAAATGACAGTGTACCCCGATCTAGCATTCTGATGCTGGTATTACAGAAGAAGATGGCACCCACTTCTAACTCATTTTCCCAGGCAATACAGAGTGGCTATGGTGTAAGACCTTGACCTGTGGGGTGGCCAGTGTTATCGAGGACCTATCTCTCTGTCTTGAGCTCCATGATTGTCCTGAGATACACCTAGTCCGAGACATGTTCCTACTCATGAAACCTACTTTTGACAGCATAGAGGGACAGATGGGTGAGTTCATAGCAATCTGCCAGCAACATTTTTTAGTTGCTTATTTCACACTTGTCCAAAGGTCCATATTAGTGAAAAAAAATTCTGTTGGAACACATTTGAGGTGCTATATCATGCTGTCGCTCTCACGAAATATGTATTAAGCTCTTCAGTGTGTACTCATTTAACATTTAATTCATGATCCACTGTTGTAAGAGAACTAAGAACTAAATTACTTATATCTAAGATGTTACAGTACTTTTCTACTAAACCCTGTGTTTTTAAATCCATTAAGACCCATCCGTCTTCTACACTGAGATCTTCGCCAGGTTACACTCCCTTGCGGAGATGTATCCTTCCATCATTGGTCGGCTGTACTCCCAGTGTCAGGACTGGTTCAGTTCTTCGCCCAATCCAGTTCTTGTTCCCTGTTCTGGCTTCTTTCAGTCACCAGGAGGACCACTGAAAACAATCCTCACTGGTTCCCAAAAAGGTGCACATAAACTTCTACAGTTTTATCCTCTGGTGTACAGTTAATAGCGCAAGGTTTATTGTGTTGCATCATTTCTACTTCACTATATACAAGCCTACTTCAGGGTCTGCTGCAAAGATGGTGTATGTACAGTGGGATATTCATTGTGCCAATATAAGTTGTTTCACATACTCATACCCAGACATATCTTTACATTGAATGAGGAACAAAAATAGGAAGAATGATAAAAATATTTGTGTTCTATTAATCATTTTATGATGTATTTTTGAATTATACTATATATTGCACTTTAATGTATAATAAAATAAGTATTTCCTATTAATATGCTTATACACTTTCTTTTTTTTTGTTGGTCTGGAACTTATCTCTCACGTAATGCATTAGTTTATTCAATGTCTGATTTGTGTCATTTTGTTCTAATTCCTGCTGTTTAGGAACACAGCTACAGTGTATATTGAGACCCCCCCCCCACCCCCCCGTATTTCTCCCCATCAATACTGCTTACAAGCTGATGGTCTCATTTTTCAGGGATCACCGGAATGGATATTTGTCTGGAAAAATGTCTCTTGGCAGTGGGCTCAGCAGATGGCAGTGTGATAGTGTGGCACCTGGAAAACCTGGGGGTTGTCCACACACTTACTGGGCACACAGGTGAGGAGCCCACACAGATTCGGCCGTCCACAGATGGTGGCTTAGCACCAGTTAGTGCGACGTGTCTCGACATGTGTGTCTGTGTTCTGCGCAGATACCGTGCTCCAGGTGAAGATAGTCAGAAATGGGACCCGGTGTCTGTCCCTGGCGTGTGACGGAACACTACGGCTGTGGAGCCTTCTGAGTGGCAGGCAGCTATACATCCTGGACGAGTTCTCCACAGACGCCCAGCTGCCTTCACGGATCCATGTGGCTGAAGGGATGCCAGTGTTTTGTTCCTCATGTCGAACAAAGGTGCTCTTATCTCTCAAGAGTCATAGCTCTGGGAGTTTCTCCCCCTGTGTTGCTTGTTTTACATTTGGGTGCTTTGGGAGCAATCACTAACTATGTACTATCAGCCAGTTAGTTAGCATCACTCATACTGAGCACACAGATGTTTATCCATTTTTAAAACCTTGAGCTATAACTCAGTTATCCATGTATTCTTAGTTCTTTGTCATATACAACAGTGCAAGCATTATGTCATTTATGTATAAGGTGTTAGGGTTAGGATTAATTTCGGATTAATTTCCAGTGTAGAATAATCGTGCATTTACTCCTAACAGATAAAAGCATGGCACCTCGAAACATCAGATCTGCTCTTCCAGATCGAAGGTGCTGGTGAGGAGCTGACCATTCTGGGGATTCTGGACGATGCACTCGCGGTCCTGTCCGATCGAGGACCCCTCACGCTATACGACTCATCAACTGGTGTGGAGAAAACACAGGCGTGCTTAACGGCGGATCACCAGAACCTGACACCCACATGCGCCGTAACCCTTCTGACTCAAGGCTGGCTGGTCGTTGGGTCCAAGGAGGGTTTCATTTATCAGGTACTAATCATTGTGAAACACGCAGCAGTACTGTTCCATCTAATATAGGGTAACAGCATTTAGTGTTACAGTCAAAATTCACCCGAATATTCCCTGTTGCCACATGTTTATATCCATAGGTTTCGACTCAGGAGGCATTGGCTGTGGCAAGACTGTCCTCTCCAGTTTTGTTCCTCATCCCATCTGCCAATGAAAAGCTGCTGTGTGCTGGTACATGCAAGATGTTCTTAAACCAACTGAGACCAGACACTGTGCTGCTGTAGCGTTCTATGTATTTTATGCAGAGTAACAGAATAGGATTCTGCTTCAGATATCTGCAGAAGTGCTCCTCTTTACATAGGTCAATATCATTTGCTTGGATGCAGGTTACAAGAAGCAGGTAGCCATGTTCCATGTCCAGGCTAGCATGATGCAAAGGTTCCTGGCTCAGGCTTTCCGGCACGAGGATACCGTGTGGACGGCAGCTGTGCCTGGTCATGGCAGGGTGCTCATCACCGGCTCCGAGGACCACATCATTCGGGTCAGGGGCAGCAGATTCATTATCGTACATGAAAATGTCACAGACACGAGCTACTGTATAGAATCTGTTCTAGTGTTAGGTGCATAAATATAAAGGAAGAATGTGTACATGAAAAATTTCCTGAAGATATCTTTAATGTATTTTGATTTAAATAATTTCTGTGTTGTCTCCCCTTTTTCAGGTGTGGTGTCTGTCCACAGGAGACCTGCAGGACTCCTTTGTTGGCATGGGGGCCCGTGTCACAGGGCTGGTCATGTATGGAGACACGGTCATTACGGCTTCCAGCGACACCCCGCAGCTGAAGCTTTGGCAGCTCGATTACAATCATGCACAAAAGACAGAGGGCTGCTTCCCGGCTGGTAGGCCGCTCATTACACTGTCACACGACGGTGAGAAGGTTTACTTCCTGCAGAATGGTGATAGGACACAGGTCGTCTTGTGGGACTGCCACACAGGTACCATTTAGATTATATACAATAACAATATAAGTCATTTCATATCAAATCACCTGGTTTGGGGAAAAAATTCCCAGGTCACCTTTTCAGATTCCCCGGAAAACATTCACACATGCTCCGAAACCAAACTTATAGAGAATGCCAAATATTAGCTCTGTATCTCTAATAGTTTTGGAACTACAGCCTAGCCTATAAGCTATTTTGAAAATCAGGCACATTTCAAAAAATGATTCTGACACTCCTATAACAGTAATACATAAGGTTACTGCACACACATGGCCTATTATGTCTGCCCCTTTGGATTAAAGCGGCTGCTAAATCTGTCCACTTGATCCACCTGTGCCAGGAACTTCAGCTGGAACCATCGCCGTGTCCTCTGAGGTGAGCTGCATGGAGCTGGCCCAGAAGAAGCAGCTGCTCTTCTGTGGCGTGAAGACTGGCACCATCTTGATCTACCCTCTAACGTACTCTCCCGAAACCCTGTGTATCCCCCCGCCGGAGACTCTGCCCACAATCTGCTGCATGGCAGTGAGTCAGGCGGAGGACAGGATCGCCGTGGCCTACCAGGACAGTGTCCGCGTGTTTGAGATCACCGAGCGGGACAGCTTCCCCAGCGTCGAGGGTCCCTTCCAGACGCTGCCCCTCTCCCTGCTTCAGTCTCCCATCTCTTGCATGGCTATGCTGTCAGAATGCAGGTTGCTTAAAGGCTCAAACTGTGGGGAAGTCACACTGTATGACTTTAAGAACACCTCTGTGACTTCCCTGGACGGGCACCAAACCAAGATCACGTGCATCACAGTGAGTAAGAAGGAATCGCTCACTCTGATTGGTTCCCAGGACTCTGTCCAGAGGCTGTGGAGTCTGTCCCCTCTGAAGCTGAACTACACAATGGAGCACCAGGTTAGCATCTGGCATCTGATGAATGTGCGATTGTTTACAAGCACTTTGTATTTGCTCAATTAAAAAGAAAAATTTTTCCTCATTCTCTCATTTTTTCCCTCCAATTTACAGGGTTTCTTTTTAGAGGGTGTTCTGTGTTCGGCTTTTTCAGAAAACGGACAGTATATCTTCACAGGGTCCCAAGACCGAACTATTAAAGTCTGGGATGTCATTAGTGGTAATTCTTATTTTCATTACGTTATTATATTAGAAATGGAAAGAGTGCTGTGCATGTTTAATGTTTCACGAAACATCCTGGATGAAATGCCAAACTACTAAAATATTAATAGTATATAAATATTTTGTGTTGACATCTTCATTGCTATTTCTAGGAAACCTGCTAGTAGTCCAGTATGTCTACGCCCCCGTCACCAGAATTTTGCCATACAAGGAGGGGTTTGTGGCGGTTTCACAGCTGGGTCATGTAATCAAAGAGAGATTCCAGTGTCCGAGGCAAGGCAACCTACAGTACAATCGCCTCCAGCACATCCAGAGGCAGTACCAAATCACACCCAGAGGGAGAGAGCCTGAAACTCCACCTTCAACTGCAGCAAGAACCACACAGCAGAAGTCTGCCCAACCCCAGCTTGCTAAGTCTTTACATACTTGCTGTATCTTATAACACTAAATGCCTTAAGCCTTTATTAGTGATTCACTCATCTACAGTACCAGTCAACAGTCTGGACACACCTGGTTTTAGTTTAATAGGTTTGTCACTATTTTAGCTGTCTTATTCACTTAATAGTAAAAGGCCTCTAAGCTATGAGGTATAAAATATTTCAATGACCAAGAGTACTCAACAGCTGAAAATTTTCTCAAATTTTAAAATAGCTCCCAAAATCGTACTGAAGACTTGGCATTCAGCTTCCAAATATAGCTATCTGGAATGCTCCTCTAATAGTCCTGAAGGAATTCCCCCAAGTTCTGGTCACATGTTGTCTACCTTGCTCTTTCTCTTCGATCCTACTCTGAGTGTAGGTCGGGGGGTCATGGGGGCCAGGTCATCTGTCACGGCACTCCATCGCTTTCCTTGCTCACAAGATAATACTTGTTGTTATCTTAAGTATACTGTACTTGTTGATCTGTTATATTGTCACCCTATCCCAAAACATATCCTTAACCCCAACGCCAAGCCAAACCCTAAACCGAAACTTAACCATAATGACAATGTTAACCTTACCATTAACTCTAAAGCCAGCACCAACCTTAGCCACAACCCAATTGTCAACCATAACCATTACCCTGCATCTAGCCTTATTCTAATGCCAGATACAACCATTACCATAGACTTTGCCACCCCAGCACTAGCATTAGACCTACTGCAAACAGTAACTTAACTGACAACCCTAATGGTGCTATTCATCCATACATCCATAATGCACATGGTCACATGATCATGGAGCCCATCCAAGGCAGTTCAGGGTGCAAGCCTAGAGTATACCCTGGATGGCATGCCAGTCATTCACAGGGCACACACACACCCAACCAAATAGCTTAATAGATGACACAGCACCAGGTGATAAGAAAAAAAGAGAGAAAAATCTGTAAATACATAAAATAATACATTTGAGTAATATGAATTGTATGAAGGAAAACCAGCAGATATACAATATTACACAGAGAGACTTTGACTCATACAAAACAATGCACTGGGAATCACAATAAGAACTGAATCACATAGTCACCAGAAACTACATGTGACACTCACTCACTGTCGATGGGCCATAATTCACAGAGATAAATCATTCTGCCATGCTAGTACACCGTCACAGTGACAGTCATGTTAATTACTTTAGTGGCTCTTTCGAAAACAATCCTGTGGATATACTGATTCCTTACATACCACAGACAGACATCCTCTCATGATTATGTATTTGGTGTGTCAGGATGTTGTTTTTCCATTTCCTTTTGTCTTCTTAAACCTGATTTGGTGTATAAGGGCTGCAGCCAAGGACACCATACATATCTAGAAGCAGAATATGCAGAAGCAGCAAACATATAACATTAACATATAATGTCACATCACTTTCTCCTACATCCCAGCTCTGCCTGACTTTACTTTCCGTAACTGATATCGTCTGATCACTGATGTTGCAATCCTGTTGTGTCCTATTTCAAATCTCGTTTCACTTGAAAATTTACTGCACTGCATTTTGGTGTTGATGGCCTAATAATATTTATTCGACTGATGTAGTTGATTAAACATTGCCTTGATATATATAAGCGTTCCTTTTGCTTACAGCATTATATCTTTAACATTTCTGTGTTTTCTTCAAAGCAATAATGTATTTTTACTACAAAGCAAGCCAAAATGATTTATAGCTGACAGAAATTATAATGCAGAAATATAAGAGCTTGCCTGACCTCGAAAAAGAGGAGCCCCGCAGCCATTGCTGCCAAGAGCAGCAGGTTCTGCTGCCCCCACTTGGCGACTGTGTCCAGGCAGCCGGTGGTGTAGATGCTCTGCCCTGCCGTGGCTTCCTGCTGGGTCCCATAGCCGCACATGGTGTTAAGTACCGACTGAAAACGAACAGCAAGAAAACCTGCATCAGACCCCGATCCTGGATAGTCTGTTGATTTTTTATTGAATACATTCAGTATTCTAAATCAGAAATTCTCAAGCACGTGACTCTTGACTGCTGTAGCGCCTAAACTTGCCTGAGAGTTCAGCTGAATGCACGACGTTCCCACCTGCTTGCTTTACTAAAACACAGCCTCTTAAATCTGTGTCTGTGCCTGTCCTGACCTTCGTCTTCTGTTGTTTGCAGCATGAGAATGGCACGCCACAGCGCTCCACGCTTGGGTTTGTCTTGGAGCAGTTGAAGTATGCGTTGTAAGACCAGTCCTTGTAGGAATGCCCCCCACAGCACTGGAACTGCACAAAAAACAATTTATTTAAGTCTAAAACATTAATTGAAAATACTCATTGAAAAATATAATATGCAACATTTAATACTTGTACACAATGTATTTACACTGTATTATTGTTCTGCAATTTCAGAGGACACAATAGGTTAATTTCACCTTTTTTTGTACAAAGTCTATTATGTTCTCCAGGTCCAGGTCATCACGGTATTTCTCAATTCCGGTTTTTATCAATGAATCTGTCCTCTCCAGTACCTGGTGGGACCCATATACAATTATAATTTGACTGTCCTAATACTT
>JAODKL010000034.1:20462465-20515083 GCA_026780765.1 Petrocephalus schoutedeni
ATCAGCAGTTTCTGCAATACTCAGACCAGCCCGTCTGGCACCAACAACCATGCCACATTCAAAGTCACTTAAATCACTTTTCTTCCCAATTCTGAAGCTCGGTTTGAACTGCAGAGGTTTGTCTTGACCATGTCAACATGCCTAAATGCATTGAGTTGCCACCATTTGATTGGCTGCATTTGGACAGGTTTGCCTAATAAAGTGGCCGGTGAGTGTATATGCTCAGTTTGAATTTGAGAGGAGAATAATGTTCCTCAGAGTAATATTGCAAAGAATTTGGGAATTTCATCATCTATGGTACATAATATCATTAAAAGATCCGGAGAAACCTCTAGCTCTTATTATACCCAGTCATCTTACTGACCTCTTGCCAATTAACCTAATTAGTTGTGAGATATTCAACCCGGTCTTTTGTTTTAGCATTACGCAACTCTTCCTGTCTTTTGTTGTTTTTGAAATGTGTTGCTGACATCAGATTCAATTTGTGCATATCCTTGTCAAAAAACAATAGGATTTCTCAGTTTAAACATTTGATTTGTTGTCTTTGTTCTATTTCAGTTAAATATGGGTTTATAAGATTTGCAAATCACTGCATTCTGTTTTCATTCACATTTTACACAGCGCCCCAACATGTTAGGGAACGGGGTTGTACGTAAGCGACATTATTCCATAATACGTTGCTACAGACCCTCTTGAGGAGTCCTTTCAGGTAGAGCTCCTCGATTTACGGAAGCCGTTGACCCACTTTCACTACTCGCCGTAGAGCTTTCTCGCCCCCGACTGCGCGGCTGGTGTTCCACACCGTTATGCAGCAAGTGAGGATACTTGCTGCATAACTAGGTGGGAGGTGTTCGGTTAGCAAGGGAGGTTCTCTGTAATGTGAACCCCAGTGAACTTAAAACTGGACACTCTTCCTACCAGTTCACTGTTCTCTGTTCTTCCAAACTTCCTGTAGTCCAGGATCAGTTCTTCTGTTTTTTGTTTGTTGAGGGTGAGGCTGTCGACTCAGTGGGACTCCCTCCCTCTACGCCGGTTCGTCATTACTGGAGATCAGGCCTGTGATGCTCGTGTCATCCGCAAGCTTGACAGTGGTGTTTGAGCTGTTGCTGAGTAAACAGTTGCATGTAAAGAGAGCACAGAAATGCTGGTGAGCACACAGCAACCACGGAGCCCCTGTGCTAGGAATGAGAGACACTCGCTAATCTGATCCAAATTCCACACTCCCACGTTTGCACCCATCTTGTTTGTGTGTTTTTTTTCTGCTAATCTGCAGATTTGAACCACTTCAAATAATCGTTCATTTCCTGCTATGTGAATCAGCAACAAAATAACAGCCTTTCCAGTGTTTACCAATTTTTCTAATCATTGTTGATACAGAGTATGAGTATTTCTGGAAGGTTTATTGATCTTATAGCAGAACTCGCTTGAAAAAATCTTTGATACAGTTTTATAATATGTAAAACGTCTTACTCTATTCTAGCTGTACGACATCCTTTCTGTTTCACAGAGGAGAAACATTGCCCCTTGATGGAAGGTGTCTTAGGGAAGGACTACAGCCTTGGCTTATGGAGTGATGGAGAGCTATCTGCCGTGGAGGACGCAGGAGGTCCCAGCTGTCCTGGAAGCATGAGGGACAAGGCCAGTTTAATGTTCCTTTTTGGGTTCTTTTTGTTTGTCTTTTTCTTCTGGATTCAGTAGTTCTGATTTCTATTAACTGCATCCTTTCTATTTGACAGTCTGCAAAAATCAATAAGCCAATTAAGGAAGAGGTGGACAGTCATATCCCACTGGAAGCATTCGAGGGCAGTCAGGAGTGTAAGTGGAAACCAGTTTATTCAAACATTAGCAGTTAGTTTCATCAACCTATGTGGCAGCAGGCCAGTTTAATCCTAAGGATCTGAAAGCTCCCTGGACTGTTTTCTCTGCAGTGTTTGTTAGGGCAGTAACTGTACACACATTTGTCATGGAGCGTTCAGCTACATCCTTTTCAGTTTGGAACAGGCGAAGAAACATATCAGTACATTTCTAGACCTGGACATAAGTTAAATTCACACATAGATGTTCAACAAAAAACATTGTTAATTGTGGCTGTGGGTTAGTTCCAGCTAATGTTGGTTACAGTCAGCCATAACAGCCGAGCGAGAGCTGAAAGACTCTCCCACGTCACTTAAACTCGCCCTGGGACAACTCTGTTGTGAAGGGCGCTATAACAAAATAAATTGAATTGAATTGAAAATCAAAGACTTTGGTTTCCCAATAAATAAGACCAAAACTGGAGAGAACTTGGTAAGAGCAGGACTGTCTGTTGGCTGTTTTACCAAACTCGGATACGGAAAGGAAATTCCGACCGGGCTCCAAAAATAAGACTTTAAGGATGGATATACAATCAGGGCTTAATTAATTATGGTTGTTATGCAGTCTTATTTTTGAATTTTTATTTGTTTGACATCTTTATTTTTTACAATGTGCTAATATGAATATCTTAGGTTTTGTTATACAAAATGTTGACAGACACATTTGCCTTTCATTTGATTTCCAGCTGTTTCTAATTGTGTTTGCGGTTTTAATAATAAACTATTTCAAAGCAAAATCTGTTTTTCATACTGTAGCAAAATTGCATCGAACCGTAAACTCAAAACTGAGGTTTGTACTGAGCCGTACTGTACTGAATGCTGTTACACCCCTAGTGTTTCTAGTACTAAGCACTTAACCTTTTCTGCAGTTGTAAATGGGTAAAACTGCAACTAATTTATAATACACAGAATGTGCCATTTTAATCATAATCTTTACTAGAAGATTAGAAACATTGTGATATATGTATATTGCAGTTGAATTCAGCTGTGTGTTTTCTTGTCAAACCAACAGTAAAAATACTCAGAGCTTTTACTGGGGACCAAAGTTCAGCTGAGCTACAGCCCTCAGAGGAATCCGACAATCAGCCCAGACTTTCTGAAGACCTAGAAAAGCCTGATGTTTATCTCAGACCCAAAGAGTATGAAAAGGACAAAGAATCTGTATATAAAAGTGGGCATTTTGTCTTCAGCAAGACCTTTGAGAGTCTTGCAACCAATGCAGCGACTAGCAGTGAAAGTGGCATGGGAACGCAAGATATTTGCTCCCCTTGTGGAAGGAATTTTGAGAATTTTGATCAGTTAGAAACATACCTGCCAGATCATTCGGATGACAGACCGTTCATTGGGACTGACTCCAAAAAGGGTTTAACCGCGAGACGACAGATAGAAGGCCACCAGCTAGATCGTATGGGAGAGAAGCTGTACGGTTGTGAGGTGTGTGAGAGGACTTTTGAGCAGGAGTATGATCTGAGCGTTCACAAATGCAATCACACACAAGCAGAGCTGTACAAGTGTGACGAATGTGGGAAGCAGTTTGCTCAGAAACGGAATCTTTTAAGGCATAAGGAAATCCACAATGAAAGCGGAACTACTGGGGTGACTTATTTCAGTTGTCTGCAGTGTGGGAAGAGCTTCACTTCTAAGCGGTACCTTAAAGCCCACCAGTTTCTTCACACAGGAGAGAAGCCATTCATCTGCACAGTGTGTGGCAAGACCTTCTCTCACAAATGTAATCTGTACTCACACCTTCGCACTCACACCGGAGAGAAACCCTTCTGCTGCAGTGAGTGTGGGAAATGTTTTGCTCAGCTCGGTCATCTAAAGAGGCACACGTCTGTCCACGACACGAAAAGAACATGCCTGACATGACACTTTTTTTTTTTTTTTTAACCCACATAGTAGGGCCACGTTATCATAAGTTTTTGATTTGAGTGCGTAAACAGGACACTTGGAACCATCTCAAGAATCATATTTACAGAAGATGGACAAATAGCCATTTTTCAAAGACAAGCTTGCTAAGAAATGACTGACACAGTAGGTCTTTAGATACAAGAAAGCCTCATTTGTATATTGAGTTGGGGTATTTCAGAAGTTTAAAGCTGTTACAGACCAGCCTTCTCTTTTACTACTTCTACAATTATCCTTGTAATTCTGGCTGACATTATGTGTTACTATTAAGAGTGCTGGAACAATAGACTTGCAAAGACTGCTGTTTGTGAAGCTGTGTCTGTGGGGGTGGTGCAGTGTGGTTGTTTATGGTTCTTACTAATTATTACTAATAAATTAGTCATTCATATGACAAAGTGATGAGCCTTGCACATAGGTCCTCCTGCAAAACAAGCTTCAAACAATGCTGGTGTGGCCTGAAAGCCAAAATAAAATTAATGAATTTTACTCAGTTTCACCTGTGGAATTATTTAAGTGCTTCAGTAAGTGTTTAAAAAGAATTTAAATTTAAATCACCTAGGAAAACTGGAAACTCGTAAGTGCTATTCCTACTCAGGAACAACACAAATATATTAAAAATAACAAATCAAATTTAGCAGCTAAATAGACACATGGGTGTGAAAGATATGAATCTGTCTATGGCAGCTATATTATCTAAATCAGTGTTTCCCCGGACAGTCCACGGTGTACCAGGAGTCTTTACCAGTCCACCACCTATACAGCTAATTCACTAATTAGCTTATTAACCAAGCCCTTGATTGCCTGAGAGGTAGCTTTACATATAGGGCTGCTGATCCACCAATCCCAACTACATGCTATTGCGTTCAACTCTGATCTAAGCTTTCTGTCCGTACATAAACCTGTTATCTGATACTGAGTATCTTTGCATATATTATGCTGATGTGTATGCTCCTCTTCTCATCAGTATAATAAAATATCATGTCACTTTTTTATGGTCTTACTGACCAGGGAGTTTTGCCAATTAAGGCAAACCTTATTCAAATTATGTATAAAATTAAATATTATCATATGATATCCATCCATATTTCAACTGGGATAGTTTCTGAACATCTTCTTTAGTCGTATAATTATAATTATTTTTTTTATTTTTAAAAGATTTATATATAAAGATTTATGTATAAAGATTTTAAAATAACATTTCATTTTCTCACAATCTCATCTTCTACTACGCTATATATAAAAAGGAGCAAGTGCAACTATACATACACAAATAAATTATAATTAAAATCGTGATTAATTCTAAAATGTATTGTTACTGTACTACACAACCCAGCTTTCCCGAAACGTAACGCCTCCGACGTACTTCCGCTGTTCCCCTTCTAGCCCGGAAGTAGTACTAGCCATTTCTCTGCTCTGCGCATGCGTGAACATCAGTGCCAATACCTACTACGGAGTAAATATTTGTCCCAGTGTAAATGGACAGCGGCTCCGTCTAGAAAAGCAACAGACAGCCTGGATTCTCAAAGCATCTAATGCAAGCCATGAGGTCTGCATAAAGGCTGAGGGTCCGGGTAAAGCAGGGGTGCCACCGCCGTGATCACGTGACGAGCGTCATCTTAAAGCGAACTATACGGCAAACAGAAAAAGGTATTTATCCCGTTTGTTATTCTTAGAAGAGGTTAAGTTCATTGATTTTACTCGCTACCCTGGTGTTTATATAAGATTGCATGGAGTCGTAATTTTAAGGGCCAAAGCAACATTTTTCTTTCTTAGTTGCTCGCTTGCGTGTTAAATCACAGTATAATAGTAGTATGTACGTTTTTTGGCTTGGCGTGTCATGATGTCCATATGTGGGAATGTATGTTAGCATTAAAGTCCATGAAACTGGCAGCGGCCATGGCTTGCCTGTGTCTTCATCAGTCATTAAAAGAGCCACTTTCTTGGAGGCTTCCATCTTGGATCCGAGTTCGGCAAGTGGAATGCATCCGACTCGGTTTTCCTCGAGTTTTTAGCGGATGTTACGTTGTCCCGAGTTCCGACCGCCGAGGATAATGGAACGCACGATTAGTTCATATTCGCTCATAAGTCGTTTGTATTCCCTGTATTTCCTGGAGGCGTCCATCTTTTTACGACTTACGACTTGTTGGTAAACTGGAACGCCGTGAACTCGTGTGTGACGTCATTCCCAGTTACGAGTTACGACTTACGAGGTAAATGGAACGCACCAATAGTCTAAAAGTCGGTGACACTTGCAGGTCGTGAAAAGTATGGGGTCAAAAAGCAAGAAGAGAGTGATCCTGCCGAGCAGACCGGACCCGCCATCAGTGGAGCAGATTGTGGAAGACATCAACCGAGCGTTCCCCAGCGACCCTGCGTTCGGCATTCTGCAGGACGGGCTCCCAGGTGCGGAAATGCTTCAGCCGGGGAATAACAGATGCTGTATATAGGCTATTTTGACACAAAATTTTGTCAACTCTTACTGTACCATTTTTAGGAAAATGTACTTTGAAATCCATGCTATCATACGCATTTGTTTATATGAGCCCTGTTTGACAGGTCAGTTCTAAGAAATTTCCAGTAAGGTATAAACAATTCTTAAACTTTCTGAATGGCATGGTCCTACGCTATTAGGAGACAAAATCTGGCCATGTCCCTGCTTTTTAATCAGTTTTGCAAATTATACAAACAGCAACATTGTCTATAAATGTGTATTACATAAGAGCCACTTTGTCTAGTTTTTAATGTCATAATTTAAGATCTGATTTAATCCCAAATCTTGGTGGTTCTCAATGGCAGATGCCAAGACTGCATCGACAGATGATTCGGTAGAAAGCCGATACCGCCAGAGCCGACTGTACCTGGAGCTGAACGAACGACTGCAGCAGGCTAAGAGCGATCTGGCCGTGAAGCGGGAGGAACTGAGGGCCGCGGGGGAGCAGCTGGAGCACTGCGTGGCCGAGATCAGGGGGCAGACTCTATGATGCCGCCTACCCGGATCTCCCCTTTGGGACTTTGTCATAGCAGTCAAAACTGTAACTTTTTTCTAAAGCATTGTGAAATGTATTTATTTTTCTCAAGAACCTTTGATGTGGTAATCTATATGAGTAATACTTAGAGGTAATGTCTGTATTTCGTAACCCTTTTCTTGGGAAACACTGGGATCATCGGTATTACAGAAGTTTAGTAGTAACATATAATAGCTGTTTTCAGTGTTCAGCTTAATAAAAACAATTAAAAAAAACTAACTTTTCCCCCGACCAGTAAGAAGACAAATGCTTGTTTATTAATGTTTGTGTACTGTCAGATTCATAGAGATTTCCTTTGGCGACGTGATAATATTATTTGAAAGACTGGTGGCAGTGAGCAATATTAGTATGTCAGCACATTGCTACTATTATACATTACTGCATTGAATGTAAGCCTGTTGATTATTTTAGGTATTATGCTGCTCTCTAGTGTGTGGAGCACACTGCAGGGTTATGGCAATACCATAGTGGCAAGTGCCCTGAAGAGATGGTACAGCGGTCATGGAAATGGTTTTATTTGTGTCATGTTTTGTAGCATGGACAAAAACAGTAGTGGCTTTGAATTATTTTTGTCATTGTGATACATTAATTGCTCCTGTTTGTACTAATCATGTGTTGATACACTGCTTATACACTGAAGTGTGGCCATCTACATTCTGCAGTGCAACTACACTGAAATGTCACTTTGATGGTTAGGGGTGGTGCTGGAGTTTCCTCCACTGTCAGTATGTCAGGAAGGAGCATTTGAGTGATTTTTATTGGCAGCTATTATTAATTCTGGGATGTCGGCAGAGCTTTGGTAATTTCGTTCTAACTGCCTGGTTTTAGGCCCAGTAGGTAAAATGAAGCTCCTTCCTGTTCTGTGTGATTGATTACTTTTACTTGATATTAAGCTCCATAAAACCTGAATGGAAAGTATGTCTAACTGTATCCCTAAGTGCACATTTCAACTGTAAATCAAATATTTTTTTAAAATGTGTAGTCGGCATCTAGTATAGATGAATAGCCAAATATTGTAAAATAGATTAGAATTAGGTTAATGAAGTTTTTATTCATTTTAATTCAGAAAGGATAAGCTTTTTTTCCTACAGGAAATTCTCTCAAAATGTTTTTGAGAGTTCTTCATTCAACTTAAATCCACTCACTGAGTAGTTTCAATACTAATGTGTCTACATGTGGAGCTGTCTGAGGAATGATAACACCATGCATTTATCTGTTTAATGATGTGAATTACAGAGAAATTGACATGCATATGAAAAAGAGGAAAAACACATAGCTATTATGCATGGGGATTTTTCTTGGCATTAATAACTGGCACTGCCTTTACAAAGGAAATGCGGCCTCCTTGATTATGTAAATAATGCAATTTCATTGTTTAATTAAAACTTTTATTGTGGATACAACTTCCATACAGAATACATCAGCTGCTGTGAACAACCCTTCCACTACTTCTCATCTGGGTGTGAGTATGGTGATACAAGAAGGAAACATGGTTTCAAATCATTTACGACATCTGGCAACAAATTATTTTAGTCCATGCCTCGTTGTTTCCAAGCTGGTATTTTCTGCTTCTCTGTCCGTCGTCCATGTTTAGTTAGAAATTAAATAGACGCTTGACAGTTCAGGAACAGTACATATAGTCATCTCTGCATAGCCTGTTGAGTTTCCTTTGTAAAATACACTTATAAATAGAATGCAGGTTTTATTACAAAACGTCACTCATGGGGGGAAAAAAAGAGTGTTGTGGGGTACCATAACAAAACGTTGGGAGCTTTAGAACACTGGAGGAGATCTCAAATTCACCCATCCTATGCATACATTTTCTGGAAAACGTGTTATCTTTTTGCATTAAAAGCTTTCCCAAATGAATACAAAGCAGTCAGAGCAGATAACAGATTCAAAAGATTCTGCCATTTGCACCCACTGTTCCTCCAGTCTCACGGTAGTCAGGGCCTTCCTTTCACTTTCATTTTCCAATTTGACAACACAATAATAGTGAACATATAACAAGCAGAAGTATTTACAGCTGTCCACTTGGTTTAAATAGAATCCTTACACCTATTTTATATATAGGGTCAAAAAGTGTGTTCTTTGATTTGATGGAACAGAGACAATTCTACTATTTTCTCCATTTTCAAGATTTACAAGAATGAGAAAATTTGTTCTGGGTCAATGAAACTGGGACTAAAAATAGTGGAAGTTTTGCATGCAGTCAAAAAAACTGAAATGTTTCTTAAAGTGAAACAGTTGTACTAGTATTCATAGAGCACTTTGTTGAGGTTAACAGGATTAATACTGATAAAGCCAAAGATCACATCGAAGTCCAATTCTACATCTATCTGGTGATAAAATGTTTAAGGATGTAATTTCTGTGGCTGGTTTAAAAGTGAGTCTTGTCAGGACAGTGTCTTAGTTTGTCTTCTAAAAACCAGAGTTATTTGTCACAAGATCATGAGTACCAATGACATCTGACCCTAATGGTTAATTTGGGCTTTTTCTCATAGTTTAACAGTCTCTGTTTTTCATGCACTCGGTATTAGTAATTTATACTCATACGGTAGACAGATTTTCTTTTGCACTCTGACTCAATGGCTTGCATATTGGTGGCTACTGATTTGTTCAGCTTTTCCTCCCACCAAAGTGATGACATTAAGCTGAACAGAAGCTGAACAGGCAGCAGGCAATTGTTTATATACAAATACAAAAAGTAAAAAAAAAAAAAAAAAAAACCGCCTGCAACTAATTCGAAGCCTATTTCGTTTGATTTCCCAAGTAGTTTGCCCTCGATTTCATAAATCAATGCATAAATACAATGCGAACGAACTAGGTTATTAGTCTGTACTTCTTGTTTCTGGCAAATAAAGGTTTCATACATATGAGTAAAGTATTCCTGATGCAATGGGACTTGGGAAAGATTACATTCCAGAGGTAAGATAATTTAAATTCTTTGCTCATACAAGAACACCTGAGTGCTTAAATCTTAGGAGCACAGAAGGAATCTACAGAGGTCAATTCATAGACTAATTTTTTACTGAGCCTCAAGTTTATCTCCTGGCTTGTCATTGAGCACTAGGGCTTGCCCTGGTGTGTCTTGCAGATTGCTGGTCATTGGGCTGGGTACATAGTTGAAAGGGGTTACCCTTGCAGCCTTGCTTGGGGAACTGTGACGGAAGGGGCCCACACCCCCATTGTGCCCATCAGTCGACTGAGAGGTGGAGGTGGTGTTCTGGCTCTTTCTAATCACAGATGCAGCTCCATGCGAACCCCCATCTTGCAACTGGATATTGGCCTCGGAGGCCTTACTGAACTTCTTCACCGGAACCAACTTTTCGGCTTCCTCCTGGATTACCAGCACCTTCTCTGGGGTTGACGAGGTACTGGTCTTCTTGGTGGGAAAATCCTCCGTCTGAACTATGGCATCACTTGTCTTGCGTGATGGCGAGGAAATTGTGGGCAGTTTTCCCGGCACCATTGACGCCGTTTTCTTATGCCCATCTGGAGAGGGTATCAGAGGAAGTGCGGAGGGTGGCAGAGTGCTCCTCAATATGTGAGGCACATCCTCATCCCGAATCCTCCTCCAGGTGACTCTGCCATTGGCACGTGCTCCTGGCTGGTGATGTTCTATATTTCGTTCACTCTTTGCTCTCCCACTTGAATCAGAAGATGAAGAACGAACAGAGGATTGACTGGTCACCCGGTTAAGAATATTTATGCTTGGTGATGAAGCATGCCTCTTGAAGGTTTCTTGATTTCTATTCCAAGTCCCTGAGGTAGTCCTCTGAGGTACCCTACAGGGGCTCTCTGAGCTGGTTCTTCTGGCAGGACGTTTTCCAGAGAGGTCTCGCTCACTGGAGCTTGCCCTGGAAAGATTAGTCTGCCCATCTCCTTGGATTAATCCGTGTGACCTCCCTTGCATCTGTCTCTGGCTTAGTGAGGAAGGCTTTAGCTCTTGACAACGTGAAGAACATAGGTAAACTGCTGGGGCAGCGGGTCGCGCTCTTCTGGGTGATGCACACTGGGATGTAGGCACAGAGCGTGAAGAAGGAACCTCATGTCTCAACACACTGGGTGATTCTTTGATGAAAGTCAGCTGTCTCAGAAAGCCATTTCGGTCAGATTCCCCACTATTTGAATGGATAGAAGTCATGCGTACTAACTCTAGGCGACTGGCTGGTTGGGTTCTTTTGCCTGGCACTTGGGAATTTTGTCTGATGAAAGCAGAGGACTGGTTAGTGACCAAAGGTGATATTGTTCTTGAAGCCATGGGCTGCCTTGATGGGTTCTGCATGAAGGGAATTCTCACTGGTGACTTCTGAGTTTTTTTCGGAACCGGCGACTTTGTGTTCATTGGCTTCTGATTTGTAGATGTATTAGAGTTCCCTCTTTTGTCTGGCTGCATATTTGCTGGCTTTACATCTTTCTTTAGCACAGGTTTGTTAGTTTGTGTGGGGGATACCTGTTTTTTCTGAGGCTGCCTTGATGGTGTAGAGTTTTGAGATGATCCTGATGATGTACTCTTTGGTATCCTGGCTGGTGGAGTTGAGCTTCTTTTCGGCAGAAGCAGCTCATTTGAGTCACTTGGTCTCCCTAGTCTGTGCAGGCTCCTCGACCTCTGCTGAGCCAGGTTTGGATTTTTCACTTGTGTTTCAGCCTTTGACGACGTTTTCTTTGTAGGTGGTCTTTGAGAGAGGCTTGTCTCCTTCTTGGGCATGTAGATCACTGTCCTGCCTCTAAAGACCACAGGCAAATTTGGAACTGGCTTGCGTGCAGCAAAATCAAGCTGTGTCCTCGTGTTTCTACCCTCAGATATTTTCCGCCCTTTGTTATCGTGGTCTTTAGTGGTCTTCTTTTTTTCATTCTTTTCTGCTTTCGTGTGAAGACTTGATCCCGACGAAACACCAGACATAAACGAAAGCTCAGATTCAGACTCGGATAAAGGCTCCTGGGACTTTGAGGCTGCTTGCAGCCTTGTAACAACAGAGTTGGCTCCTTCTTGTATTGCCCTCCACTCAACACTATTGAGATCTGAGTCTTTATCAGAGGCCCTCTCATCACTATCCAAGTCTTTTTCTGAGTCCCAGCCTTCTCTTGATTTAAGTTTTTGCTTCCTGTCAGATTTCTTTTTCCTTGTAGACTGTTTTCTCCTTTGCTTAGGCATAGCAGAGGTGATGCATTTTTGCAGTAGGTCATCCTCAGAATTCAGACTCCCAGAACTGGATGAGCCCTCCTCCTCATACTGACTACAGTTATTCGCAGACTTTGATGTGTCGCAAGCTAGGTTGGAGGTGATGTGATGCCGGTTTTTGACCCACACCTGCTGCATTTTGCCGTGGTACTCCTGGAGGTCTGCATCACTTAAAGAGCTAAGTGATGAACTGAGAGAATAACATGGCGGTGTCTCATCAGCGATTAAATTGTGCTTAATCCTAACACCTTTGTGCTTTGTTCGATCAGCAACAGATGCACCGTGGGTCAGATTCCTGTTGCACTCTCTCATTTGCTTCCTCCCAATGCTGTTCTTTTCCTTCTCTTTTGTGTTCAAATTATCGTAGAAACTGTAGATGGCTTCCTCTGCAGGGGTGGGATGACTCATTGACTGGCGTGTTGCCAAACCATGGGTGAGATCTTTGTACAGCACGTTCTGGTTCTGGCCACCAGCTATGTTTTGTTTCATTTTGGTCAATTCTAGATGTGTCATATTCCATGACTTATTCTGTTCCTGCTTATGACTTAGGTAGTGCAGAGATGAATCTTTGCTTCTGTGTTGAGACATTTTAGCATCCACCTCTCTATTATTCATCTGTATTTTTTGTGGTGGTATGCTTTGTTTAAAAGCTCTGTTCATCTGATTGCCAGGAACACCTTGTGACTGAGTTACTATTTTAGTGGGCTTCTGGAAGCGTGAAAAAGCTCTGAGTTCTTCAATTCTCTTCGCTTCCGAGTCTAGGACTTCCTGTTTATCCATGGCTCTAGGCCGCCAGTCTTTTGAGCTTTTGTCTTTCACTGGGTACTGGAGTGTTTCATCACTTAAGGACGTAGTGCTTGAGAAGTTTACAGGGGTTCCTTCTGCTGAGTCAGTAAAGGAGGAATCATCATGATATACATCCTTTTGTGGGACTCCCACCTTTGCTGGTGAACACTTTTGATTATTATGATTCGGTAGTAGCATATAAAGAGGGAACTGTACAGACTTTCGAACTTGAGAATTAAGAACTTGCGTCGAAAGAGTAGACATAAGTGAGGTTCTGACTTTAAATTTGGAGGGCATTGCTGAGTTGATGCACTCCTTAAGAATTTCAATGTCATCATCTGAGTTACCTTCACTGTATCTCTCCGCTTGATCCACAAATGATGAATGTTTGTCTCCCACCTCATCTCGTTCTCCATGTGTAACAGTGAACGTGGGATTATTATCCTTCTGCTGGAGTAAAGGCATAAGCTTGAGTTCAACGTCCTTCTGAATGTAATGCTCGTGAAGGGGCAAGGCGCTCAGACTAGAGGCACAAGAAAAATTCTCTGTTGGTTTTTCCACTGTGAAGTATATCATGGTGTCCAAGTCCGGAGGCAGGTTAAACCGCTCCTTGAAGTCAGCTATTTCCACAAGTTTACACAAGTTACTTTCCCACTGTCCACCTCCACCTCCAGCCTGTGTTTCCTGTACATTAGAGTCAATGCAGCAGGGTGTCTTACTACGGCTTGGGGGCATAGTCTGTCCTGGGCTGTCAGGGAGGTCACTTGGACTTATAGTTCCACTTATCATCTCACTGCAGGGGTCACTCTGTATGGAGCTAGCTATGGAGGGTGACTCAAAGCTGCCAAGAGAGCTTACAGAACTACAGCGGCTCATCACAAGTGGAGTCTCATGGATGTAGTTCTCTGAAGAGGTGGATGGGGTCCTGTCTTCATGCATGCCAGGTGAAACTCCTCTGAGGAACAACTTGTCCCGTTTAGCGGAGCTGGGAATCTCAATGGGCTCAGAGGTGGGACTGCTGCTGCTTGCAAATGTTTTTGAATCAGTGACTAAGAGCTGGCTCTCACTGAGGTCCTCCAACATTTCATCCTCATCCTCACCTCTTTCTAGGTTAGATTCCTCTACTTCAATAATTTCAAGTGATGAATCACTGTCCAGTTCGTTTTCGCTCTGACTCTGACCATCTAGAGCACCGTCACCAGAAGACAAAGAGGACAAGGAACTACATCGTGAGAAGCAGATTGGTGTGTTTTCTACTGAGTACCTCTGTAGAGTTTCCATCTGGCCTACAGTTGGACTCCGTGGTGTATTCATGGGAGAAAACTTGGTAATACTGCCACCTGTCATGGCTGCCGGGACCCAGGCCTGCCTTCTCATTGCTTGGGCTGCTTGAACACTGATGCCGGTTTTGGCAACGCCAAACTTGGCGACACTCTGTATTAGTGGAACATGCTGATAGGAGGGAGACAGTTTGATCGTGGAGACGTTGGCTGCAGATGCGAGTTTAGTGGTAGCTGGTGTTGAAGGTGGCGGGGCCTGGACTTTCTCCGTATCTGTGCTACTTAATTCTTGAACCGGCTTTTCTCTGCTGTTTTCTGTATCTCTTTCTGGTACCTCTTTGTGACTTTCTTCATTATTCACGAGGTGACTCTTGTTGTTGAGATAGCTTTGATGGGCAGTCTTAAGATCCAGTTTATTAGGTCGCCTCTGAGCCATTTCTGATCTTGCGGAGGGTCGTATCTGATCCTTGCCACCACAACTGTCGCTGGTGCTGCCGCTGTTAAGGCTGTCCGTAGATAAGCTCGTGTAAGCAGTTTTAAGGCGTATAAGAGCATGGGCTCTGCTTAGACGCTCTCTGTGTGCAAAACTGCTGGTGTCAGACAGGCGACAGGGTGAGCAAGACTTAGCCCGAGCTTCATGAAGCTCATCTGATCCATACTGCCAGTCTACAAAATGGTCTTCTGAACTCAGGCTGAAGCTGTCCTCAGAGGACGTGTGCATGGTAATGTCTTCCACTAGCTTGTCAATCTTCGCCACTGTGCTGGTGATCTTTCTGGCTAAGGTCTCTGCCGCAGCAGACACCTCATTTTCAGGAGATGAGGCCCTCTTGTCATTGTCTGTCTCTGGTACCATGTCATGCTGAGGGTCGCAGTCTTTCTTCCGAGCCTGACCCTGAAGGAAGTTTGAATTGTTTAGAAACATGGGGAGCATGGAATAGTTACCTGTGTCCAAGCTGCTGGAGACATTCGGGGCCTCATCATCATCGAAGCAGCCTGAATCAGAGGCGTAATCCTTTGCCAGACTTTCGATGTGTCTTAGAGGCTTATTAATGCTTGCGTGCTTAGCAGTTTGCTTTTCCATCGAATCGAAGGTCTCTGCCAGGTGTTTAGCATCCAGCTCAGCCTCCAAGGCCTTCTGCTTTCTCATGTAGAGAGAGGGCATGCAGGAGCCCGGAGACACGACGGCAGCGTCCTTGTATTTCAGGGGCCGGTTGGTGAGCAGGTTGCGGAGCGCGGCTGCGCTGCCCATGGCTATCATCTTGTGCTTGGAGTGGATGAGGTTACGCAGCATGCTAACGGCTCCCAGGTCCCAGAGCAGCTCCTGGTCTTTGGGACTGCGAGCCGAAAGGTTCCACAGGGTTCCGCAGGCATTGCTGACGATGGTCAGGCTATGGGAGCGCAAGTGCTGCAATAGCGTCTGTAAGCAGTTGTGGTCCCTGAGGATCTGCCTGCGTAAGACAAATAGGGAGAAAGACCTTTGACCTTAAATGCGAAATGACTGCACTCTGTGCATTGTTAAACAACTTGAAACCCTGCTGGAGTTTACCAATATCGATTCATATTTAAAGTCATTTCAACTAGGTTATATGGATTTTAATTAATTCTATTAGAGATATAGTAACATTATACTGTATTTAATGAGCACTGGAAAGGATCCTTTCTGTACAATAGCACTTCTGCTCCTTATTAATGCAGCCCCATATACAGTATGTTTGATCAGTGTGGGTTCCAGTGGAGGGAAACAATGTAAAATGGGAGGGGCGTTTGAAGAGGGGAGGTGAGGGCTGTCTTCAGGTTCCTTCTAGTAACTGCACAAGATGAAACACCGTGTTTTCTTAAAATTCGCAATAATTATGCTTATGATTTGTGCAAGTTCACACGATTCTGGGAATTACACTATGGCCAAAAGTATATGGACACCAGCTTGTCCAATGCCCCATTACAAGACCAAGTAATATAAATTTGGTCCACCCTTTGTTGCTATAACAGCCTCTACACCTGTGTCGGCAGTGGGTGTGGCTTAATTAGGCGACTCCTCTAATTAATGGGGCCGTCTGCATACTTTTGGCCATATAGCCTCCTAAAATTATAGTTGCATGAGAAACTGAAACCAACCTGTAGTCCTCACGCGTAGCGACCAAACTGGAAACGTTCCGTAAGATGCCACCTCCGCTCTCAATGATGGCCAGCGAGTTCGTCTGGCACCTGTAAGTGAGTGTGCTCACCAGGAAGCCAAGCGCCCCATTCACGGAGCAGATGGCCACTTTGTTCTCAGTGCTGTGTGCTGATAGGTTCCACAAGGCGCTCAGAACACTCTTAAGAGTGGATTCCTAAAACGTAAGCAAAACATTCCCAGAGCATTAGTGGACTGCAATTTATAAGAAATACATTGAGGACTGATTCATTGATACTGGCAACTTGAATTCTGACTGCAATATTTTTAAAGTCAGGGCTATTTCTATGTACAGGTAGTCCCTGACTTACGATGGAGGAGTGTTCCTATGATCCTATCGTAAACTGAAAATATCGTAAGTGAAGACGGGCTTTGAAACACCAAAACAGAGAAAGAAATATGCGCTCTAACACCAAGACAGCTGAACTCTGTCAGTCATGGGTGAGAGTGAGGCATCTCACAAGGCGGGAGATGCGTGTATCCCGGCAGTCTCCCAGCTGCTAACTTTGCCTGCCGCGCAAAACTTAAAATACTTTTACAATTTTGTCGTATCACTATCGTCATCATAAAACCAAAAAATCACCATAAGTCGAACCATCGTAACTCGGGGACCATCTGAATTTTTTTTTTTTTATGCGCGTAAGCTCTTCCTTAATGCATTCATGAGTGAACAGTGTTGAAGCACGGCAGGGGGATCAAGCTAAATCTCTTCCAAGTTTGGCGTTACCTTTGTCGCCTGAAGTGCACATTTTATGAGCGCAGAGACGCTGCCCACGTCCCTAAGCGCCCTCTTGCTGTTGATATCGGCTCTCCAGGAAAGGTTCCTCAGAATACTGGCCACCACCTGGGAGCCAAAGTGGAAACCAGGTTGAACACTTTTATTACGGGCTGTCAGAACTAGAAATATTTCTTGATTTTGCTTCATTCTTTGGTCATATGTAAATATAAATACACCCTTACTAGATTCACAATGCTATTGATACGTGCTGCTACTGTACATGTTATATGTTACATTTAGAAATGCTAAATGTTACATTTGATGTTTTGCATAGCACACAAAGGTATCCTAGCATTTCAGTCCATGACCATGATACCGCTACTGCTGAGCGTAGACTGATGACAGCATTTATACAGTAAATGCATAAAGACACATAAAGGACATGCTGTACCTGATGCAGCTCTTCGCTGTCAGACGCGAGCTGTGCTACAACTGCCTGCAGGCAGCTTTTCTTAGTGCAAAGTGTGGCCTAAAGTCATAATAAAAAAAACAGACTTCAGCTCACAACTGTTGTCAATCATCCATCCATTAATTTTCCAGCTGCTTTCCAGTACTGAGCCTCTGTGAGCCTGGGGCCTGTCCCAGGCAGCACAGGGCACAAGGCAGGGGACTCCCTGGGCTGACTCCAGCCAATCAGAGGGGACACGGTGAAATTATGGGTAATTACTCTTAAATACTAATTAATGTGTTGGTCATATGCAGCCAACATATAAAAAGTTCCTATAAAAAGTCATCCAGGCTAGCTAAAGGCCCCACGGTGAAGTTACCCTTCCCCAGAACATCTATTCATACCTTATTGACCACATCTCCAAAGGTGAGGTTTGTTAGCGCCATGCCAGCGTAGCGCCGAAGCGCCAGGTTCAGCGGGTCATTCTGTGTGCCGTACAGCTCCTGGTCCAGTTGAAGCAGCTCAGCTACAGCCTGCAGTCCCCCTGTCAGACACAAAGCACGCAGTGACACGTTTAGCTGCCTCTTTGCCCTTTCAGACACTCACTGTAGATACGGCTGTTCTGAGATCACCTGAATGTTGAGTTAACACAGCGACAATGGTTCTTAAAGGTGTGTGTTGGGTTGCAAGAACTGATGGCTGTGGGTGTAAGGACAATAGGGTTAGGGTTCGCTTGAACAGCTGGATGTGGGTGTATGGACTGTACAATAAGGGACAGAGAACAGCTGGGTGACTGTAAGGACTATACCATAAGGGAGAGAGAACAGCTGGATGTGGCTGTAAGGACTATACCATAAGGGAGAGAGAACAGCTGGATGTGGCTGTAAGGACTATACCGTAAGGTACAGAGAATAGCTGGATGTGGCTGTAAGGACTATATAATAAGGGACAGAAAACAGTTGGCTGTGGCTGTAAGGACTATACCATAAGGGATACAGAACAGCTGGATGTGGATGTAAGGAGTATACCATAATGTACAGAGGACAGCTGGATGCGGCTATAAGGGCATACAATAAGGTACAGAGAACAGCTGGATCAACGCTCACCGAGTTCATTCATGGCCCGCCGGTACTCCTCCTCAAAGGACAGCTTCATGATGGCGCACATGGCCTGGCAGATCTGGGGTTCCACCACTTCTGGGATTTCTGAGACATAATACAGTATGGAGGACTCTATGATCCGTGTCTGTGTGGTTTTTGGGTCGGTGGGATTCCTGTGTCCATCAAATGCTGGCTCACCTCCAGTTTTGGTGCCCCCAGGGGATGGAGTCGCAACATGGGTCTCAATCCAATCCCAGCCACTCTCGCAGTGTGAGCGGATCTGCTCCAGCACGTGCAGCACCCTCATCTCACGGCGCGCCTGTCCCTCGTCTGGCTGCGAGTACACGATGTTGTGCAGGGCAGCACTGGCACGGGACCGAGCCTCGCGGCTGCACCCCCCGCTCCCCGGCACCTCCCCGGCGCCCCCTAGTCCGTCGTGCAGGATCTGCACCAGCAGGGGGACGCAGCCTGACTTGCGCATGGCGATACAGCTGTCCTGAGAGCTGGACATGGCCAGCAATGTCCGAGACATCTCCTCCCTGTCCCTGGTAGCCAGCATAGACAGCAGCCAGAAGACCATCTCCACCTAGCGGGTGGGAACAAAGAACACCCGTAAGGGGAGGATGGCAGATAATGAGACAGATAAGGAGTTCACATTCTCTAAGCGTGAGCGCCCACAGGGTGGTACTGAAGGCAGTCATGATCTTACTTTGCTTCCTGCGTCTCCAGGGACCTCCAAACAGGAGCTGTTTGATATATTTTCAGATTCACCCGGGACAGCTGGCTTCTCACTGGCAGTGGCCTATGAAAAGGGGGGATATTTCAGTATGTAAGATTTTTCCTCAGTTGTTCCTAATTTGCTTTCATTGTCTTCTGAGGAAATGGTTAAACTTTCCGATTATTTTGTTTGCCAGTAGCTAGTCTTGCTTCGACTAAACGTTACAGGCTTACTGCGGCCGAGGAAAAGTTATTTTCTAAAATAAAAGAGTTCCGTAAATCAAAAAGTTGAAGGTTTTCGGAGCCCTTAGGAGACAGTCCTCAGTGTCAATAAACCACCTGCAATAACGTTTGTGCAGCGAGATCGATGAACGGGCCGTGGAAGAGCATGGACTTATACCATATCGCAAACATTCCCATCTCAAAGATGTGCTGCCACACACTCAGGAAGACACACACCAGTCTGTACCTAAGGGAATCACACACGAGCTTAACTCCCAACCCATCCGTTTCCATGGCAACCCGAGGATCCGTAGCTGAGAGCTTAAGCTTGCCATACACCTCGCCAAACAAAAGCGCAATGTTAAGGCACTCAGCATCTCTACGTTCCAGGCCAAGTGAGATCTGCAGGAAAGATATGGATAAATTGTTTTCCTGGAAACATCTGTAATACAATATTGCTGTAGAAATTCTATTGTGCATTAAACACCTAGCACAAAAGAACTGAGCCCTAACATCTGCAAGATGGCAACTTGCACATACGGAACTGAAAAAGATCAATTAAACATCAACGTTTTCCCTGTGAATTGGTCACACGTTTTTGTTGTCCTGATACTGAGCCCTGGCACACAGGCACTGCTGGTTCCCAGACCCACGGCTGCGCGGCCAATCAGAACCGAGTGGCGCCCAGGCACGGCACGCTCTTCTGCATAGCAACACGCGGCACGACTGGGACGGAGCCTGCCGCGGGTTTTATACCCATCTGCTAGCGAGGAGGCCCCCAGCATTGGGAAACAAAGCACAGTCAGATGACCCAGTTTAACTCCAGAACCCTGTTATTCTTCAAGCCCCATGCCACCTTTCCACTTTATTTCAGCACTGCTGAATGTAATTTCATAATCTATCCTAACTAGAATCCTACATGCCAGAAATGTTTAATTTACCATTGCATTCACCACTGTAATGTCATAAAACAGTGTTTGCAGACCTTACAGTCTTCCCAAAATGTGCCATCCGTATCTTCTACAAATACTAGTACAGATAACATGCAGAAGTATATATTTCAGGTTCTTGTGGTAAGTACACAGTAAATATGCCTTTAGCTTGAGTAAAAAAGAATATATTTTCAAAAATGAAGCAAGACATCAGTGTAAAAACAGCCCTATGCCAGAGGATACATTATTCACCCCCAGAGCATCCCTCGCCTCGATATTCCAGAGCATTCATGAAACATTCAGGGCTGCCAAGAAGCAGGGAAGAGAGAAATGGAGTGAAGGTGTGATTCACAGCCCGAAAAAAGCTGTGGAAACAGACACTGTGGCAGCTGTCAAATTGGAGGCCTGGAGAAAAATGAAAACTAGTTTACAAGTGATGCGGTGCTCGCCACACCAGTCGGTTCCATAAAACTCCACCACATCATCTCTGGGCACCATTATCTTCCCCCCGCACCTAGTCCTCACCTGGTTCTCTGCCTGGGGGCTTTTTTCCTGGGAGCCCTGGACCTCCTTCACCTCCTGCAGCTCCCTTTCCAGCTGTTCCAGGCGTGCCACTCGGATCTGCATTAAGAGCGGACAAACAGCTGAGCACGCTGTTCCTTCAGAACGGGGTCCATGGTTCAGTAACTCCAGCCAATAAAGCAACTGAAGAGTCCATTTGTGGAACATCCATGAAAATCTCAATTCTACGATCCTTGGAACAGACCACCTACAATGGTAGAGGGGCAATCTGCATGTGGCTATTTGTTAACCCTCTGCTTACTTAGGGACCCCCCTTAGTTATGGGTGAAGATGGCCCAGTCTAGGGGGCTGACGGCTTCTCCACACACCTGGGTCCTCTGCACCATTTCATCGCAAGTCCCAAAGCGCTCCTCCATGACGGAGCGCAGCTGCTGTGCCTCGAACTCCAGCTGCTGCCGAATCAGGTCCATTTGCATCGAGAACTGCAGCGGAGGGAAGCCGGCGGGGAGCCTTTCAGTTATTTCAAATACTCCGGCTCTTTCAATCAGAGAGGCATCCCGAATTCATTAGCGATTCCGCAGATAGTCTCAATGTGACGGTTTTGTACACAGAGATCTCATTTAGCCAAGGGCAGCTGTATTTTTGTTCGCTTCGGTCAAAGCCGTTTCCAAGACCTTCCACCCCCGAAGCAGATTTAAGTGGCGGGGTCCGTGGGCACGGGACACGCGGCTGTACTCACAGTGTCAATGCGCGGAAGCTCGGCCAGCCTCTGTGACAGTCCCTGCAGCTGAGAGTAGTACCAGCGTCTCTCGTTTTCCTCCTTCTCGATCTCGTTGAGGAGCATACCCCTGAAAGACCAGCACGTCTCAGGGCAAACCTCCAGTACCAGAGGGATACCTCCATGAATCCGCTTGGCTAAACGGCTGTGAAGCCCCAAACAGTTTCTGTGTCCCTCACCTCTCCTTGCAGAGTTCCTCCAGATGTTGAGCGGTGACCCGACCATCTCCAGGCTGGCCTGCTTTTGACTGAGGTCCCTCGAGGAGGTGCGGTGGTCCAGGGTGGGGGGCGGTTCCTTCGCCCGAGATGACGGGCCCTTGGCGGGTGGCTATGTAAGGGGGGCTACCGGCTCTCAACATGCCGGAAGGGGGGTGGGCCAGTTTGTCTTCCCCCTGGGGGGTTGGTGGAGCCAGGCTATTTGGGAGCACTCGCAGGTTGTGTGGCTGGTACTTCAGCTCATAGTAGTTGGTCAAATCCATGTGCAGCTCTAAGAAATATATCCATTGTAAATATAAAAAAAAAACACAAAAAATATAACCATTGGAATACTGTAATACACTATAAGACTGATAAACTATAATAATTCAGAAGGGTATCAGATATAATTTACATCATTTTATGAAAGAAACACCCAAATACCTCACCACTTATGAGCATCATGAGATTAAAACTTGACAAATGACAATGTGAAAATGATGTGTGCAGGATGACCATGGACAACATACCTTTCAGCTGGTCCAGGACATCGCTTCTCCCTGATGAGGCCAGTGTGCAAGCCTCCTGCTCCAGCTTATTCTGTAGCTGCTTCAATACCTCCTACAAACATGAAAAACAGTCATACATCCACTGTCGATACTCCCCGGTCTCAAAGCAACATCTCCATATCCCTCTTTTATTCTGGTAGAAATAACATCTTTTCCCCGGACATGAGTGCAGTCCATAAAACATCTTAGAGATTTCTGTCAGGAATGTGTATTAGGTTTGTTTTGCTGTGCTGGGTTCGTAAAATTAGAACGACGTCCTCAGAACCAGATCCGAATTGGGCTCCAGCCAAGGCCCCACTTTGTTCAAAAACATGGACTGTCCTCGAAAATAAGAAACCAGAAGTGACCATGTGCAACACAACATTGCACACACAACCAGTGGTGCTTATAGGTAGCGGGCAGAAGGACAGTCGGGGGTGGGGGGGACGGAAGTCCATTTTTCAATTGAAGTAAAGCTACATGCAGCAGAAAAAACATTAATTATTGAAGTCTGATTCTCCCAACCCATACTGGTAAAAAAAAACAAAAAAATCAAAAAACTGTTTGCATTATTCAATAGTCTCTAGGCGACAATAACAGAATCGCCAATCTGCCCATGACACTGAAATGCTAAATACACATTAAAGAAATATTTTCAGCTATGTGCCATGTGCAAATTGGTATAGATAATGGAGAACATGACATATAATTATCAGATTTTACTGCAGGCAGAAACTGAGAATATCATCATATTATTATATATGACGTAAAATCATTGGCATTTCAGGGTTTCTGTGTAGGTGTCTGATTACGAAAACTGAATAATCAATTCCAGTTTCACCTAAATCACATTGTTAAATATACTGCACGTGCCAAAGATGTTAAAGATGTTCCTGACTACTGTAATGAGCAAGATAGCCAGCATTTCTGTACTAACGAACTAATATAGTGTAATTTGTACGTACATTATTTACTAGTACAGTGGGAGCCCCGTATCCACAGTTTCAATAACCGTGGTTTCGGTTGTCGGCAGTTTGTAGGAAAATTCCAGGAAAAAATAGTTCATAAGTTTCAAAATGCACACAAAATGAAGACAGACAGTAATAGAAGTCCACCAGCCCAGTCGGGCCCAGTACCTGACTCTTCTCCCTTTGTCCCCAAACCCACGCTTCCCCACAGAAATCTTATCCAGTCTGTCTCTAACATTTTCACTGGTCATAATCATTGCCGCAATGTTACCGCAGAGTATATGTCATAAAAATGTATTAAAGGCAGGAATTTCATTCCTCCATCATCCCTTGATACATGATATTTTTTATCACTTGAGAATTTGCTTAAAACGTCAGAATCCCTATCATTTGAATGAAGGTTCTATTCTATCGTTTATAGAGCATAATGATGACTTTGTAGATATTTCATTTGCTTTAGGAGTATTTTAATGGCCAATTCAATAAAAACAACTGAAACCTTTTAAACATGCCAAGTGTTCTAATAATTTTGGCCACCACTGTATATTTATAATATTATATTATTATTATATTTATAGTTTTGAGCTGATGGTGTGGGGACAATTTTGTAAATGAGCAGATATTACTCTGGAAATTTTTTAATCATTTTAAACATTCACCAGAATCCTCCAATGTAAAGAAGATTAAAGCTGGCTTTATAATTATTTTAACTTTATATAAGAAATTAACTTGAATTGCTGAATAGCACAAATGCTCTTAAATTGTTTGATAATATTCAAAAGTAGTGTGCTCAGAATTCTGTGATGCAACTTGATGTCTGTGAGAAAAGATTCAACAAAGTACATCATTAAGATGAATTCAGCTCAATCCAACACGAAAAATTATTTTGCTTAAGCAAGGACACATTTGCATGTTTTTAAATCCTTCGTTTGTTTTCATCACTATATCAAAGGTACTTTCATATTGCAACCATCCTGGCTTGCACACCTACAGTTTGACCTCAGTTATTTGTGATGTATATTTATTTCTGATGAAAAGCATACATTAAAAAAATAATGAGCTAATTAAAAATGTAAATAAATTAGCTTCCATGCTCATAACCTTTGCGAACAAAACACCTTTGTAAATCATTTCAAAAGTGAACAGCTTTACACACCTGAGGTTAGCTTGGCTCTCCATTCTGTTGTTTTTTTGTTGTTTTTTTAATTTGTCTGTCATTCTGTTCTGTTATTACTGTTATTTCACGAGGCAGAACTTACTGGCAGAAACTGGAAACTGCTGTTTTTCCCCTGTAAGTCAGGACCTGACTACAGGGAAAGTATTTGATAACATATAGAATTTTGTGCACGCAGCATGCCGTAACGGAAAAAAGATCGATATTAAGGAGATGCCGGCACATTTAATGGACTTTCATCATCTAATGGTTTCCCCTACTTAGTGTCTCCCTCTCCCCACTGGGCTCATTAGCGTTAAAAAGGCACTTTATAGTGCAGCCCAAAGCCACGGTTTGAGAGCAGGCCCTCGTTACCGTGCCGAAGGCAGCAACCGTCGTCACGGGGAATTAGCATCTCGCAGTACTTTTTACTGAAGCTGCGTTGCTGTGCAAAGTCACCTCTTTCTCAGACTCGGAATGCCATATGAAACAAAGGGGCAGTTTATTGGTTGTGGCCGTGCGTCAGCTGGCAGGATATCGAGTCAATAAATATGAACTCACAGCAGCACCACTGCTGTCAAAAATGCCATGCGTATTTTAGTGCTGCCCCAAGCTTAATAATAAAGCACGAGGCTGTGTTTCCTGCAGAAGATAAACCATTTAGAGGTGAAGATAAGGAGCCCAGTGGCAGTGGCGGCCTGGGAGACTAACCTTCATGTCGGAAGTCTCATTCTCAAGCTTGGATAGGTGGTTGGAGTTGTCCTCCAGCTCCCGGCGAAGGTGCGTGTTCTCCTTCCGTAGAGCCTCCACCTGGAGCACCAGCTGGTCATAGGACGCCACCGAGTTGGACATCTTCGCACAGTCTAACTCCTAGGAGATGAGGGTGGAGAGACGGCGGATAATGGCGCGTGAAGCGACGGCATGGTGGCTGCGCCCTGAACTGCAGCTTCACCTGCTCTGCTCATTCTGCTTCGGATGAAGCACGTTCATTAAGCAGATGTCAGAACAAGGTGCTCTACTTTTTACCAATTCCCACAGTGCATAATGCCTGCTCCAGTCCACACACCTTGGGGCTGAGCTCTAGCTCATGTTGGAAACCCAGTCGTCCGACCAATCAGATTCCACTCCACTTTCATCACTGTTCCTCGCTTAAGCAAGCTCTAAATGTAGTGGCCAATACTAGCTAAAGAACCTTAGAAGCAAAAAACCTTAAATGTCCTTCATTGTTACTGTGGCTGATAAATCCTTACCCAGGATCCAGCCATACCCTTCCAAAAAATGTCTGTGCTTTTCCATACCCATTCCACACTCATTTAATTAATTTCCTTTTTACTTTAAATTATTTAAATTATATTCATCAATATACCCCCAATGAACCATTGTTGATTGGTTATTTCAAACAAAGCAGGCGCTGATTGGCTGTCTCAAACAAAGCACGTACCTATTGATTGCTTCACTTACCCCAGAGTAAAATGATAAGCCAAACCCCTAAGGGGGAATGAGATTACTTATAGCAAGTTTCTTTGTGTACCTTTACATTTACATATGATAGCATGACCCTTTAATAACTGAGCGATTCCCTCATCCTATTAATAGACACAATGCGCAATATGTACTTCTACAAGGATGGCTACCAGAAATGTTGGTGCATTATTGTTTGACTATGACAGACAGCAGGATTTAACAGTCCGTCTCGGGAGGGGACGACGGAGGGAACGTCCCGATATTTTCAATTATGCATGCGTGTATGTGCACACGGATACATATAAAGGCATAAATATTGCATATCACATATTCTGGGGCCCTTCAGCCATCAATGGGTCCATGTGAGGAATGGCTCATGCTAATAGGATTCCCACATTGCTGGCCTTTGTTGGGGAAGGTGGCACGAGCGTCTCATCTGAACGACAGCGAGTCCCTGTGTGTGATAATGCTTCATTAAGGCGTGCAGGCAACATGCGGCGAGGCCAGACACCTCTGATGCTGTGATCTTCACGCAGGGCAAAATGCCCCCCAAAATTTCAAAAATTATTTAATTTATGTAAAGAAGGGGCCTCAGGAGAGGGTGGCAGTCAGGCAGAGCCCCACCCCATTTACTGTATGATTTGTGGATCTTTCTAGGTCAACACAGTACTACGACTGGCAATATTTAACCACGTTGATCATAAATGTCAGTTGAGTGCATTTCACAATTATATAGCTATGTAGGTACACAGAGATTATACAATTATATAAAACAATATAATTGCCCATCCGTCTTCTGTAAACACCTATCCAGTTCAGGGTGACAGTATAATCCAGTTGTAGTATTGCCAGTAGTATTATTATACTATAATATTATACTACTGCTTATACTATAAGCAGAAACAGTATCAGCAATAATACTAATGATGATAATACCTGTAATTTATCTTAAAATCTTAAACTCAAAGCTAAAAAAATAAGTAATAAAGGTAATATCCTTTCTAAAATAAGCCCCACAAGTTATAGGGTACAAAGTACTCTTTGGAAAATACAGAATGGCCAATCTAAGACAACTGAAAGCGATTTAATCAACGTCAAGGCAAAACCAATCCCGCAGAAAGGGTCTCCTGATTCGTTTCAGATGTCTACAGAGAGTGAAGGCTCTGTGCACCAGACGCCGGTCACTTCTCTGAGCGCCAGCGAATACAAACAAACGTGTGTTTGGACCCGAGGAGCTCAGCGGGCGAAAACGCAGCGAGCAGAGCTGTAAATGAGAACTGGCGACGGAGGACCATCTCCAGGGATCTGCCACAGCTGTCCTCACCCTGGTTCCTCTTTTATTTTATTGATTTTATTGTCTTTTAAATGAATACAATACTGGGGGCTTTGCAGAGGCCAATGTGACTTCCCCATCCCCCTAATTGGCTGGTAGCGATGTATTAATTACAGTGCCTTAATTATCTGTTTTTACTTGTTTTTGTTTATCCCGTCTTTTTCGTTTTACTCCTCTGGTCTTTTCCTTTAGTTGGCACGCACTGCCAAAGGTGCTGCAGTGCCTTCTGGGTAAGGGGCTCTGAAACCCACAGGAGAAGAAGTCAAAGAGTCCAGGGAGTGTCAGAAGCCTGCCAATGGGATGTGGGGGGGGTTGGGGGTTGCCATGGCAGCAGCCTCTGATCCCATCCAACACCGTTAAAGTGGAAGAACGACACCGCTTCGCCAAAAAATACAAAGATGAATAATTCAGTAACTCAATTAATATTTTTTTAAACGTGGCCGCCTCCACTAAAGGATGGCTGCTCTCAGGTTTTCTCCTGCAGAGATCCTCAAAGTTGCACCCCCACGGGGTGATGTTTATTCAATAGTGCGACGTGCCAAACGAAGTCAGCGACTCAGAAAGGATGGGGTGTCGAAGTGCGCCCGTGACAAGCATCCGCTTTGCACGACAGCCCGCAGTCAGGCATTTTAAAAGACGGACATGTAACAGAGCACAGCAGTTTCCTTTCACCAGTTGTACATGGATATGACACACTCAGGGGGGACATAGACACGCTTAGTCCATGTGCAATTTGTCATGGCGGTGTCGTAATTCAGACTGATTTGGTCAGGAGATTCAGACACTGAGACTGTAATTAGGTGGCAGCTGCTTTAGTCACACATCCTGGTCTCTGCTATGTTGCATTTCAGTGTCTGCCACATTGCATGTTAAAGTCGGGGGTTTGATTTTAAAAGCTCACTATTTCATATCCACCTTGCCTGGGTGGCTAGGATACCCTCACTATTACTGGAATTAGCTGGCGTAAAACAAAAGCGATTTCATTCAAAGTCAGACAGAACATCACTCAGTACAGAAAACTGCACACAGACCAGGTTAAATGTGGCCAGAATTGTCAGCATTAGCATACAGCAATCCAAAGACCCAACCTCCTTAGCTCTTAGTGCCGTGTCCTAATCTAACCGAGCCATTAGGTCTTACACTGGTGCAGGACAACAGCAGCCCAAGGCGCTTGGGCCAGCCCTCCTGTCTCAGCTACTGCTACCGTGCTGAACTGCACCAGGCTTGGCAAAACTGCTATGCATTTTTGAAAACCAACCAGGACCCAGCAACACATCACAGCCATCTCTGTTGTAATGTTTAATTATTTCGGACTCGATAATTCACACACTAATCTGAGAATTCAGTTTGTGCTCCTATGCTCTTTAATTGTGGTGTGTTTTGGCTGCTACAGATCGGTCCGGCAAAGGCTGTGAGCACAGAAAAAACTGCAGTGGCATGATTTCTTTGGTCAAGCTGCAATAGCAGTTTAATAAAGTGTCATACTAAGAAGGATATTTTGGTAAATAAATGTGAATAAACACATTGTGTGTGCTGAAATGGGACCTGCGTTGAATCACTGACTACTGAGCCAGAACAAAGACCGCAGCAGTGCTGGATTTACGCTCTGCTGCTGTATTTCTTACGCACACACACATTCAATCACAGGGAGTCTGGTTGCCATAGAAACACCACGGGCCATGCCTGAATGGCAGGGGGCTGTTGGCAGCCCATTTTCAGCACCAAGATATTTTCCGCCCTCGTCTCCTTCGTAAAACGTGGCGATTATTTTACAAAGGAAAGATCATAGAAGGAACTCATAGCTTTGCTCTCCTGCTAAGAATGGCTGAAATTAATGTACATTCATTGTCTTTGCTGTTTAATTTGATGTGGGATGTGGTCCAAGAAAAGCTAAAATATAGCACCTGACCCTCAATATAAGTATAAGCAGTTACACTAAAAACAGTGACTGATAATTGACAATCTAAGATCAGTGGTTAGTATAAATGCTCTCCTTTATGTTTTTCATGTTAATGTTTTAAATCTTGTTTTGATATAATTTATGCAAAAAGTCAAAGCTTCTGTTCACAATGTATTGTAATAAGACTCGTCTTAGAAAATGAAAGCATGTTGGACCTGATAAATGAACAATTGAGGTTATCATTTTGATAAATATTTCGATAAAATGTATTAGCCCACACTTGCAATATCTCCTATAGTTGTAACATTATCATTGGAGATTTAAACATGCATAATCATTTGTCATTTCTGACCTGTCCCCATCTGTCTCTCGCTTTTGCTCTGTCTTTCAGCTCTGCGGCAGCCTGTGTTGAATTAATAAAAGCAACATCAAACCCATCTGACCCTCACCCATGTGCACAAAGGACGCCGGGCCAGTTACCAAGTTCCCAGTTCAGCAAAATCCAGCTTCCCCTCTCCTGTCAAAAGAAGCAGAGCTTTGGATACTGACCATCATTCATTTGATTAATATCGGCGAATCCTTTGGGATGCTTTTTTTTTCAAACTCCTTGTACAATAAGGACTCATGGCTCTTTCATTGTTTCATCGAGGACCCTTATGTAGCGTCAGGCCCCACAGAACATGTTTAATACGAACCCCAATAAAGTAACATTTTATGTATTTATTTATTCAATTATCAGGCAAACAACATTGTTAAAATTTGTTTAAGAAAGTCAGGTATCGATAAAATGTCTGCGTAACAGATATCTTACAGCCCGCTTATTTGTTTGGAATGTCCTATGCCACACAAATGAACAAAACACATCTTTTTCAAAGCCACGCAAATCACTGCTAAATTAATATGTAGACAGACATTTTTTTCCTAAACAATGTGTGCAATGTTTCTTCAGCTTATTGACTAAAAATACACAACAAATGCAAAGGTTTAGTTAGCTGACGTTGTGATGATGTCTCTATGAGTTTCACTGAATCATTCGGATGCTATAATTTGTTCCCTGATGATGTCAATACTCTTCCTTGAATAAATCTACTGGAAATAGCACCAATATAAAAACTATATTTTAATACATATTTTAGGAGACCTTTCTGTAAATTTAAATGCATTATTTCTATATTTTCAAATCAGATCTTGCTTAAACAACTGGCATTCTGGAGGGCTGGAAAACAGTAGTGTGACACAGATTTGCCCTGCAATTCGATACAAACTCATTAAGATCAGATCAATATGGTGTTATTATCTGAGGCAACTGCAATCTATCGAAAAGGAACCATCAGAGAGCAGCTTTAGCTTAAGGCAGCAGCTCTCAGATAACCCTGTATGACTGCCCCTCTGGAGACAAATCAATCAGAAGATGCCAAAACAACATGACATGCCACGGACTTGAGAACAATGTGCAATACATCGCAATGAACCGGCCTACTGATTGCTGCCCTGATCAAATGACAGTATATAGCTATATAAACATAGCTACGTATTGTCTAACAATCCGCACGATATGGAACATGCATACAACATATATTGTATATGCAGCATCTATTTAATTTCCCCTTGGGAGTTAATAAAGATCGTCTACCTAATAAATCATGTTCTGCAGCCTCATATTACTGCTGACCAAGCGAGACTCTAGGCATCTCCCCTTTATCTATTAATCGTATGTGAGGTGTGACAATTTCCAAAATGTACTGGCCATGTGCAGAATCAGAAGTATAGGGCCCAACTGGAGAAAGGAGTAAATGAAAGCTTTCCGGGGCATTGTGTGTAAAAAAAAAAAACTGAGAATTCCGCTTAATACAGTAACCAGGCTGCAGCCAGCCAATTAACACAGCCCACGAAGATGATAATTTATTTAATTACCTCATCATGTCCAGCAGGGGAATGCTGACCCTACCCCCCCCCCCCCCACCCAAAAAAAACCTCTCCAACATAAAACGTGTCCCCTTGCTTCACCCTCATTATGTAAACGCCGTGGGACTGTGGGACTCACTGTCCCGGGAGCAGCAGTGACTCACGGATGCTCTGTCTGGATATAAGCTGCGCTCTCCCAGTCTCAGGCCCCATGACGTGCAGTGATGCCTCCTCCAGACCACATGACACGTGACCATAGTGCACAGCCTTGCTTTTTGTGTTTTTGTTAAGAATAGACTCTCGCTGTGTGCATGGACCACGCCATTCTTAATAAGGCATGCTTGCTGGAGTTTCGAAATACATGACACTACCATGGCCTGTGGGTCTTTAGGAGGTACCATTTCGTGCAAGTTGTTTTCAGTCTATCTACGTAAGGTTCAAGGTCAGGCCAATCAGCTCAGCCAAGGGAGGTAACCATCAGAACTAAAGGACAGGTCCCAAGTGTCTGGTAGACTGATGAAGCCTGTCACCGCATTACAGCCATCCTTCAGTTAGTTTTACTCCATTTGTTTGTCCGTTTGCTGCATATACGGGGAGCATAACTAATCAGCCCAAACGACATTCATCTAATAGTCACCCCTGCATGCAGATGCACCACAGCACGCTGCGTCGGGGTCAGCCACCTCCCTTAAGTCATTTTAAATGCCGCGCTACAGACGCACATTTCAGCAAAGACAACGACATTCCAGTCGCTTCGAAGCTATATAGTGCGATACAGTAAGTAACTAAAACATGTGCATTCGTCCAGACTCTGCCTAATGAAGTCTGACACTGTCAGCACTGATAGCTCCGTCTATTTTTTTTTTTAAAGCAAGCACAAAGAAAGCTTGTGTGATGATCGTAACATTGCATAAATAAAACAGAAACGATTTTACTACATATATACAGTATATACACACGTATTTACATTATTAAAAAACAATTAACGCATTATTTCCCGATGCATTTCGTCCCCTTTTCGTACGCAGGTGTAACACCCTATGACGTCAGCACAGGCTGTATGTTGTAAGCATGTACAGTACAGACCAACTAACAGCCCGTGTGCGCCCCGCATGTGCTCAAATAACAATGAATTCGTCTCCCGTCCATCATAATCATATCAGTATCACACTCCCATATTAACAGCAGTCAAATGCATCTTGAAAATTCATACAATTTAAATGTATCTAAATATACATAAATTCCACCATTAACAATCTACATGTACAAAATTAACATGTCGTTTATGACAAATATTCCGTAAAATGTAGTAGCTGAAAATGATCTATGCGTTTTCTCTATCGACCTTGCTCATGTGCAATGTCATCCGTGTTATGTTCCGGAGATACTTATGTCTAATGCCGATAATGAATTCAGAAAATTCCCCTCGCTAAAAGAAAATTACGTTTAAAAGACATAAACGTATATTAGCGAATATTTTCATTCTGTCTGTGGAAGCCTGTTTTATATTCACATCACCACCACTGTCGGCGGAGATCCCACCAAGCGCACCACATCACCATTGTTATTTTATGTCGCAACCCAAGACAACGCCGCAAGTATAAACCTGTAATTACTATATTTTTTACATTTGCAACCAGTGACATTGGTTCAGAAATTGTTTCTTACCTCATTTTCGAAGAATGAAAATTGCGTTAGGGCGAGAAAGCCCAATGCCGAACGGACGCTGGAATGACCGCTCTCCACCGCCCGATGATGCTGCCTGATGTCAAATCCAGACCCTCCCTCCTCTCTCCCCCTCTCTCCTTCTCCTTAAAAGTGCTCAGTCTACATGCATGATGATTCCAAATGCATTGTGTATCATTAATCGATAGTTTCCGGCTTTATGAAATGCCAAGTCATACCAGGCGGATAGAATGAACAAATACGCAGTTATGATTCTTCTGCGTTCAAATATTTTCGCAAAATTTCGCCTGTTTTCACCTTATCACCAAAAGGGGCCGCTATCTCAAAGGTAGAAGTCATATACGAATTAATCTTGCCGTCAGAGGAAGTGGAGAGTGTTTTTTAACCATCAAAATTTCTTTTTCCCATCCATTCATCTGCCCATTCATTTATCCTGGTTAAGGTTGCCGGAGTTTCTGCTATGCAGTAAAAGCTTAACAATCTTAACGTGTCCATCATACACAGATGATCACAATTAACAAGGGCGACTAATCTGTATCCTAGTGTTTTCTCAAACTTCTGTGGAGATTCTATTAGTCTGCTTTCAATTCTTACGCGTTTCGAGGTTCATTTTTGCGTAAATAATTTAATTAAAGCGTGTAAAAAGCCAAAAGGCCACTTAACTTTCAAAAACATTGCCAGTGCCTTTCTTCTGAAGGCGTAAGCCTCTGGGTGAAAAGCTGTAAAACACATCGTAATTTAGAAGTGTTTAAGATTACTTTATTTTTGAGAATCGTTCAAAACAACTTTGTTTAAAGTACTGATACATATAAAATTGCAAATGGTACATATGAACAATATTGTTAAAAAACAACATACGAGGCCTAGTATTCTCTTAATTTTTAATAAAAAAAGGTCAATTGTAAAATAAAATTGCCATTTGAAATCCAACAAAAAACATTATTTTTCTATTTTATTATTGCATTGAGACTGATGCATTGTTTTTCTTAAATAGGGTACTTGTTGATAAGGAAAGATTATACTTGTGTTCCCAGGTGGAAATTCTAAAGTAAGTTTCTGATATGTCCAGTATAGGAAGCATTTTAGGAATGATACAAAACACATTGGAATCAGGTCGTTCTGCAAAGGTGTGGCTCATACCTTAATAAACCAATTAACATCCCATCCTGCTTGGGTGATATAAAAACACTGGAAAGACGCTCTTTGTGTACATGGTGGAAGGATGTTCCTGGTGTGGCTTACAGACAACAAGAGGATTTATTAACAAACTGAGAATGAAATAAACCGCAACCAAAAGGAATCACAAGGGGTCGCACATAGGTAGATCGACAAGTGCAGCCAGGACACAGGTAAGGATCGTACTCTGGTGACACGCAGAGCTCATACAGGGGAACTCAACATACAAGAGCCAAATGAACAATAAAAGCATAATGACTGACAAAGGAACAGGGCAAGGGCAGGCACATAAATACGCACATAAAAAGGCTAGATGAGGGACCAATTACTGATTAAACACAGGTGAATGTAGTCACAATCAGTCACTAGGGACTAGGGCTACATTGTGGACACTGCGGGAGAAAAAGGCCAAACAAACTGTTACAAAACTAGACACAAACGGAAGTAACTGACAAAAGTACAAAATTGGGATCCATACAGAAACACAAGAAAACATAATTAACAAGATAATACTAAACAAAACCTAGTGGCAAAAAAACACAAGATGTCCAACAAGCTCCAGCCTACGACGGGAGAAACCGTTTGACGGCTCAGCCACATGGTGGCCCAAGGAGCAAAGAGAACGTACTAGGATACAGAACAATGCCAACCTAGGAAACGATCGGGAAACGGGATAGTCAGCGACACCCGCTGGTCAAACGGGGAAATGATGGACTGAACGGGACAAGACCAAGACTAATCCTGGCACTTTGGTGCAAAAAGGGTGTGATGATTTTTATGCCTGTCGAGTCCGACTGTATTTAATCTAAACAGATAATTGCTTGTTCTACAGTTTCCCCCACTAAAGTAGGTGAAATTAGGTGAAATAGGACACTTTTGCCATTTTGATTTATAGTGGTCATTGAAACATTAACCTAAAGCAGGGGTGGGCAATTTTATCCTTAACAGGCCGGTGTGTATGCGGGTTTTTACTGCAACTCCATAATTAGATTACTAATTAGAGGACTTACTGGCCGAAATCACACCTGGGTTTGAACAGCTGACCTAAAGGCTATTCTAAAAACCTGCATACAAACCGGCCCCTTGCGGATAAGACTGCCCACCTCTGACCTAAAGTAATTAACCCATATGTGATACCTTTCTGCAATCCTTAATACCTCTCCTTATCACATCAAATGGAAAAAAGGAAAAAAAAAATCTTGTTTATAGGGGCCATGACACAGGTCTATACACTCCATTCACCCACAAGGAAATGTGGTTTTGGTAATGTGGGTCAAGCTTTTTTGAATATATCAAAACTGAATAATTTAGCAAATGATTTTGATGATGGGGGCGGCACAGTGGGTAGCACTGTCGCCTCACACCTCTGGGACTGGGGTTCGAATCCATTGAGTTTAATACACAAAACAACTCAAGGAGCAGGGGAAAACTCACAATCCATTACATTCAATTTCATTTTGGATTTTGTTTTGTAGAAAATACTTAAAACTGTTAGATGCAAACCTTAGACTAACAGTAAAAATGGCACAAAAAAGAGATTTCATTGTAAAATATCCTGGTGCGCTTACCGTCTGTTGAATTTTTGGAATATAACAGTAACAATTACAGCTTCAGGCATCCTCATTCTGAAGCGAGGATTTCTTTTCATTGAACACTCAAACCAGTAATGTCCACCCACCCCTTTTCCTTTGCAGAACCCCTGGGTACGGTCTTCTGTTGCATTTTGAAAATCCAACATCAGTATGGCTGGCTCTCACTGGAAACCCCCTTTCTGGCAAAGTTTTATTTAAGTCTGCCAGCTTCTCTTCTCCCTCCTTTGTGAATACAGGATTTCTGCCTCCTGAATGTTCATGGCCATGAACCTTTCCCGGCAGATTTCGGCCCTGACTTTGCTGTCTGCCTTCGCTTCTCCAGCAGCTTGTACTCACTTACTGCTCCCGCCGTCCTGTCCTCACCCAGTGTACTGGGTTCTCTGTCCCTTCACCTTTATAACTTTCTTTGCTGCCTCGCTCTGCCTTGGTGCCATTATACACTAAAAAAAACTGATCAAGTTCATGAAGTTGGCAATTTTTTCCCATTTCATAAATAAACAAACAAACAAACAAATATTTAAACATTATAAATACTCATTGAATATATTTAGGAGTTCGGACTCCATCCTGTGAAATGTGTTCTCTCTCTTTTTGAGAGAGCCCATATAATTGTCCCACCTTACCTGCAACACACTGTCCCACTTTCCCTAGCTAGTTTGGTAAAGTGGGACAGATGGAAAAATAACTATATATATATATTTTATATAATAATATAAAATGTATTTAAATATAATATAAAATGTATTTATTTAATTTTTGTATTAATTTTGTATTTATCAATTTAAAGTGTTTATTGTACAGCACTAGTATATCAAACATAATTACAAAAATATTAGGTGCAATTTGTTTTTTATAACAGATTTATAACCATAATATCAATACAATAAAAAGCATTCGTCATTCATATGTCATTCAGGGAAGTCTCCGTGAAATGCGTGTCACGGCCCGGACTGTGACCTTGGACTAATAAAATCGTTTTTTTTATCATCTGCTTTCTACAGCAGCACTCAATAACAACTATTCTAATTGGATCTACTTTAGCCAGGAAATAAACTTGTCAAAGCTTAACTGGGCCACGTTGATCGGGCATGGGTATCTCTGCCACCAGACAGACCACATACGCGGGATGCCAGATAGCTGCTTGAATGTGCAGTTGCCACCGCAATTAACAAGATATGAGCTGATAAAATTTGTTTTGGAAGAATGGTGCAGATCAGAATCCTGTAGGATCCATTCCGAGGCCTAGTCAAGCTGTTCTAGCAATTTGCCCACAGACTAAAACCCCATGTAAGAAGTGTAATTTGTGTTATAACAGCACAGTTATGTTAAAGCTTTTTGTATACTGCATCACTATAACTTGTAGTGTTGAAAGTCATCAGTTGTCAATAACCTTAATGTGATACAAATTCAACACCTATTAATTGACCCTAACAACAACGACATCGCATTTTTGAGTTTAAGATATCTGTACTTTACTTTATTTCTGTGACTTATTGGTAATACAACCATAAGCTTTATCATATAATTTTATTGGCATTTGAATAAATCAGAGCTTAGCCAGTTTAAACCAATCCGCGGCCACTGGCCTGTTGACAATCGCTCATGCTGTTCATCACTTGGCCGCTGGAGGAAGGCAAAGGCTTATTCATAGTCATAGAAATTGAACCCCGCCGTGCCATCAGCGCGAAAATACGGAAACAAATTCAACACAATATTTTTTTTTATCAAACCATGTTTTATGTCCACATAACAAATTATACAGTAGCCTGAATGCAATTTACATCACTATATCTTACAATGAACCGTACGGCTTACTGGGCCCACGGGATATCATCGCAGTGCGCGTTGACTCTCGTTTTTTTCTGTAAAGATAACATTCATATAAAACGTTTTGTTCCAAACCAGTCACATAGCGTCGTACAAATTACACTATCGTTTGTTGTAATAGGCCCATTGTCGTTTAGTATTGTACGCGACGGTAATGAAATGAGTGAATTAAACATTCAGTTTGCACAAGAACATTTGATACTGCAGATGTAGCTTTGGATATGGGAGTCTCGTCGAATTATACTCCCTAGCAGGCGTGTCAGAACTAGATGGTTTTAACTCAAAAGGCGAAGCAAGTCACTCCTGACGTACGTCTTCGACGGAACAGATGTCCTGCTCACACCTCAATCCACTGGCGTTGCATATAATTATATACATTCATTGTGAACTCCGTTATGACGCTTAAATGGATAATAATAAATAATTACTCATTGGGATCCAGCAGCTACGATGTTTGGACCCCTAATAACAATAATTATAATAACACGTCATCATATTGTGATTAAATCTGAATTAGAGAATATAATATATATCTGGTGAAAAATGCCTTTCTGTTTGCAAGAACGGGATTCATGGAGGTAAATGTAAGTGAGATGATAAGCGTGGCAGTGGGGTAGTCATGGAGAAAGGAAATGTGTGCCAGTAAGGACCAAGATGTACCCTGATTTCGGGAGCGGTGGGTCGGCGACGACTTCCAGATGATGGGAGTTCGGAACCGGTGCTTTTCATGAGCGTCAAAGCCGCCGGGCTTTTATGGTGCCTGCGTCACTTCTCAGTGTGCAAGGAGCTAGTTGAGAGAGAAAAAGACGAACACCTCCTATCTTTAGTATCAAGGGATTTAAATCAGAAAAACAGAGTGAGGGAGGGAGGGAGGGAGGGTGTGTGAGAGAGAACGGGGAGTGTGAGAGAGCGAGACTGCAGTGAAGGGAGCAGTACTCCATCAGCGCTATCATACTGTACAATGCAATAGGCGGCGCGGCTTTTCATTTACTTTTCTTAATATAACCGGAGGGCACGGGAAAGCAACGCTTCCGCTCAGGTAGGCAATACTTATTTCTCTTGACAAACGGGCAGTTCGCTTCTGCTTGCTTCGCCCGTTCATACTCCCACGAAATATTATTCCCATAGAGTGAAGTCGTGGATTTTCTAAAAAAAAATATATATATATTAAAAAAAAATAAATTGACCGAAAAAAGAGGCATTCTTAAATTTCACAGGACACCGTCTGCCGTTGTGTGTAAGATCAGTGTGAGGAGGGTAGCGGCTTGCTGGAAAGCGGCGGCGTAAGGAGACAGGTGAGGAAAACCTTTTCCCGACCACTATTTATGAATGAAAAACAAACGGGGTCCGCCTGGGAATGTGTGTAGACGAACAGGCTACAACTCCGTGCCAAAATATGAGTCTAACCTAGCCTGCAAGTATTTATGAACATATGTGTGCATTGCGTGCGACGCGAAGCAACTAAGTGATGAGTGCATATTCTGTTTTATTCATTATTCACAAAACGACGGAGATATTATAGCATGTACTTAGGAGAGTGCATATATAGACATATATGTCGCTCCGCTGTGCTTCAGCGAGTATGCAATCACAGTCAGGGTAGCTGCGAGTGTTACAACGTGTATGAACACATATATAATAAACATTAATTGCTTCTGTTTGTGGAAAAAATACATACAAGACCGCTAGAGAATCTGACAGCTGGCTTTGGCGGTTGGGGGGTTTGTGGAGGGAGGCGGCTTAACTGGTAGTGTGTTGCTCACTATATCCGAATTTCGCCGGGCGTGAGAAAGAGCGGTTCTGTGCTGCTGTGCCGTCCGCCGGCCAGCTGCCGAGCATTAAAACGGCGAGAAAACTGCGAGTTAAGTGGAGCGATGGTCTGGGCATTATTCACGTGTGCCGTGGGAGTAAACGTCCAAGTCACGATTTGCCTAGGTAGAAATATCACGTCATGCTCTTTTCCAGCCTCCACACCCACGTTGGATCTGGATGTTTAACTCAGTGGATGTTTAACGCTCAGTTGCGTTTGCGTTTTGACGCACGCAAAAGGACTGATTACCACTCATTGGAAGTGGGAGTATGTGGTGTGTGTGTGTGTGTTTTAAGAAGGCATTGATATTGTTTAAAGGGAAATCAACAGTCTGGGGGTTAAGCGAAGGGGCGACATGTTGAATAAACTTGGGTGGGAATCAGTAGCATGGCACAACTTCATACGATTTTAGATGCCCCTGGTTGTTTTCAGTCATCACCATGTCACCATGTGTTTTAGTGTGGTATTTACAGTAGGGACACCCTCTCTGTCATTCAGCAATCTGAACCATTCCATAGAGCTAGCATAGTACAGTTTACAGTACTTTGTATGGACATGACTATCTAATATGGACATGACGATTTTGGTGGGGTCTATAGTGTATGTGGGAGTTCCTCTACTTCTGAGGAACTATCTCCCGCAGAGACAGAGTAAAAAAAAAATATGAGGTTCGAAGAAGGATTTTCAGGACACTTTTTGAGCTTCTGAAGTTACATTTTTGTGATATAGATTTTTAAGCTAGTCACAACTTTCCCATGGCTCGAATAATAGTGGATTTTATATGGTAACTAGGTAGTGGTACCAAAAGTTGCCAAAGTTAATTATAAGAGTTAATTACAAATTCATAGTCTGGGAGGCTGCACCTGGCTTGATAATATAAACATGAATATAATAATATGTTTACTCACAACACAGAAACAAGTGGAACCCCGGGAAGAGGAGTGTGTTTGAAAATACACAGTCTCTGTAATTTTACAAGTAAATCATTATTATTGTTATAAAAGATATATTAGTCATCCTACAAAGTACCATTTTATTTCATAATTTAATTCCATGTTATATACAATAAAATTATATCAGTAACTGAATTCTTTTCTAAAACTGAAGAAAAACAAATTTTTCTTCTGACAAATCAGCTTCTCATGCCGGAAGATTCCACCTACCTGTGTTGATGATAGTGGGAAATCATTCATTGGGGATTTTGTTGTCTGAAGTTAGCTGATGAACCTTTGAAGGCTTGGCTCTGTGCTCTCTCAGCCTTTGCATTCCCATTGTCAGAATCTCCCTATATTATGCATTCTGGCGTATTTACTGATAACTTATTTAAATTATTCTCATTGTTTGGTATATTAGCCTTCAATGCATTAAGGCTTTAACTTGCATGAAAAGTTGAGTTGATTTCACTCAGCTTACTTATATTAATATAATATTTTCTACTTGCTTTGAAAATATTATTAAATCAGAGAGCTGTAGAATGACTAGAAAGACACAAAGGCCATAAAACATACCTGTGACTCCAGGGAGGGAAAATACCTGTGATTTAAGTCTACAGAAGCATGTGTTATTCTAAACAGTGGTCTTATCTGTCTGTTTAGGCAGTGGCCATGATCTTGGTGAGGTGAATACACTCAGCTTCACAGCATCAGATTTGAAGGTGCTATGAATACTGTTGGCTGGTACCTCTAGGGCTGTGGGTTTGAATGCCCCTTCTGCTCTGTGTGGAGTTTGCATGATCACCCCTGCTCTGTGGCTTTCCTCCGACTGTCCAAAAGACATGCATATATGTTAACTGGTATCTCTGAATTGCCTGTGGTGTGTGACTTTTTGCGTGTGCTCCACACTGCTTGGGATATGCTCTAGCTTCTCTGTGGCCAAAACCAGGCTAAGTGTTTGGAAGATGGATGGCAGAATGCATCCCCAGAAATTGATCTGATTTCTAAGGCTGAAATGGAACAGACTGTAAACATGTTAGAACTGGAAGCTACAAATAGCTTAGCTGTTATTAATATCCTGTGAATTGCACCATAGTGTACATTCATGCTGTGGTTGACACCCGAAGGCAAACACCTCAAGCGCAGATATCTCACACGTATCTCGTATGCGCATAGGACTAGCGATGATATTCGTGAAGTCATCCTTCTATGACACAATAACCTTCTAGGGTGCCATCTTTAGTAGGTTTAAGATACGCGTAGGTGCATGCAAAACATTGTTTTGTGAAAATGTCCCAAAATAACCCAATAAATCATAGAAAATCTGAAATATGTATTTCTAATACGGGCTCAGCACATCATTTGTTAGTCAGGTTTTGTTTCAATTCTGCATATTCCTGTCATTTCCCTGTACTCAATATGAATGTGTTTTTTTGGAAGAAGGTGGATTTACACTTGTTCTGTCCAGACTGATAACTGAATTCTGGTCGGGGGGGGGGGGGGGGGTAGATGCCATTTTGCTGAAATGGATTATTCCAGGCAGCAACAGTCAGACCTAATCACACATGATGGCATGAACATTAGGAGATGGAACACATGAGACAATACTAGGAACTGAAGTATCCGTACCCTTATTGGAAGTAACTGCACTACTGTCTTTGACATGTAAATAGCTATTAAATATATATTTTCGTAGATCAGCACCCCAAAGGTAGTGGCATTAAAGGTTGATTCTTGAAGAAATGGACTCAATTTAACGTATTTAGCACATCAAAGCACTGAAAGTACTGTAGCTTGTTAGTGGGACAGCAACAACAGACCCCAGTTTATGCTACCATGTGCCTGTCAATGGGTTCATTAAAACTAACATGTTAAAATGGAAACCACCACAAATGGGTCATTATGGCAGGCTACTTGAACCGACCTGAGGAGTCCTCCATTGAATCTCCGTGGTAATTGAGATAGGGGGTGTTTTGCATATTGTCTGCCAAATGAGTATTTTCTGGCTGAAACCTCAGATCTGTGTAAAGTTCTAATTTCTCAAAGATCATTTTTCATTTTTCAATGTTATTCGAAAATACAATTTGCTCTATGGAGGGGGGGGGCAATATAGTGGCTCAGTGGCAGTGGTGGCTGCTAGTCTTTCAAACAGGGGAAGCTCATTTTAGACCTACATCATACAATTATATGAATATTATATTATATGAATGAACAAACTTTACAAAGCTGAAACAAGGAGCAAACTCGAGAGCGCTATAATTATGTTTTTTTTTTAAGAATGATTTATATATATGTTTATATTACCAGCAAATAACACACTATCTGCAGCAGATTGTCTCACGACTTCACTTGGAAATCCGCATGGGACTGAGTTCGAAATCGCTTCAATAGCGTTTCCACGGAAATGTATGATGAGACAATCGCGTCAGATAATCTACGATAATAGTTGATTCTGAACGAGCGCGTCATTAAGTTGAACGCGTTTTAGCGCACTTTTACTAAAAGCAATACCAATACGATAGTGCGTATCTGAACATTTATTTTCTGACATATTTGAGGAGGCGGAGCTTCCCTTGTAGCCTTAGAGCAATCGCCACTGCTCAGTGGGTAGCCCTGTGCCGGGTGCACTGTTGAGTTTGAATCCCACCCTGGATGAGTAAGTGTGGAGTCTGGTGAGTGCTGAGTCTGCATGTGCTCCCATGTTGGTGGGATTCTTCCCACAGTCCAAAGACATGCAGTCTGGTTAATTGGTTTCCCAGAATTACCTGCGGTGTATGATTGTATGAGGCCTGCGATGGACTGGCATCATACCCGGGTTGCCCTTCAGCCTTGCACCCTGTGCTGCCTGGCATAGGTTCCAGACCCCTGCAATTCTCACCACTATGCAGGTGGTGAAAGTTCCTCTTAATTCCACAACCGCCATCTCTTACACCTACAAGACCCTCTCCTTTCAATCATAACTGTGGTAGTCGTAAATAGTGGCAAATCTAATTCTTGTATACTATACTATTTATAATATATAACTGTAACTGTGAGCTGATTAAACAAATGTACTTACTTTACTGGCTTAATTGTGCGTCCAGTCTCATGTGTTCAAGTCATATTCAGGTTTTGCTGTATGATTTGTTTTGTTTTGTTTTTGTTTGGTGTCATCCATTGGGAATTGCAGTAATGACATTATGTAAGGTATGCATGCATTTGTAGGCAGGTTCCATAAGAAACACCCTTGTCACTGTGATTCCAGTAGTCGTAATTCCCAAATCTCCTTTTCTCTTTGACGTGCTGTTTAAATTAAATTAAATTACAATATTGTCAGTTTTCATAACACAATGGTTTTCAAGCAACCGTCTTGGTACGGGGGAAGTGGCCACACTGATGGATTGTTGGAAGGAGGTGGGGCTGCATCTAAATAAACATCAAATTAATATTTAATTATAAAATTGTCGAATGCTGCCTTGGTCTTATTTGCTATAGCCAGAGCATCCCATTCTAATTTTATCTGGTTTTGGAACCAGCCATGCAGCTAGGCACTTATTAATTTTCTAATTCGATAAAAAAATTAGCTTAAACGTGTGATAATTAGATTTTGAAATGCTGGACATGCTATGCCCACCCGGCACTGCATTTGGACTCTTCAAACTCTGACACTTAGGCGGTATATGATCAACCTCCCAGAGCCATAGGTATCCATCGAGCCATTCTGTACATACATATTAAAGGGCCAGAGTAGACAGCTAACAGATACTTGATACTGGAGTCTGTATGTGTGTTGTAAGACCTGAAGCTTACCAGCTGGTCGGCTGACCCACATTCAGTGTCTTATTTATAGTGCCGAGTCTCTTTGCTTATAAGCAGGGTTAGTCCAGGGGGGATTTTCCTGTTTGTGGAGTTGCAGGGACCTCCCTTGAGGTTTAAATGTTCAGCCAAATTTTATGCTCGTTTTTTAGTAGCAAATTGATAGCAGGCAATTTTAAAGTCAATAAAATGTGTTTAGAAAATATACATAACTATGCATATATATTTAACGGAATAACTATTCTTACTTTCTATTCATGCCAGTGACCAATAAAGAATTAATACTGACATAAGATTATAATTATTGGTTATACTGTATGTATCTCATTGTTCCATTATCTGGAATAACAAGCTCATTCGCAGTTTAGACATTTTATATATAAATAAATTAAACCACTCTGGAAAGACTTACCTTGTATTGCTGTTGAGAGTTACTTTATCTGCATTTGTAGCGATCCTGACCAGAACAGGCAGTGGGAAGATGGTGGGTGTATCTGTAGTTATAGGTACTTTGATCTAATTATATGGCAAATATTACACTATCTTTGTGTTTAGTAGCAGCTCGGTAAGGACTTGGTAACCTTTAAAATCTGTTATTGGTCCATTGTAATACAGACGTTAATGTAGGTTCTTATTTTTGTTCCATTTTGTAAATTGAGACTTTATTTTTTGGATTTATTTGATAATTTTATCACTGTATTTCTGGCAATTAATTAAATAAAACCATTGAAGGAAAGGTTTATGGGACAGTGAGATGAAGGGCAGTTGGGTGTGTATTTTATGAGCCTGTCTAAAGAGGCTGATTAGAAGCTTGGTGCGGTATCTCATACTCCATGGCCTTTAATTACGAATGCTAGGTGATGCTCGCCTCACTCTGGATGGGATGCCCGTCCATTGCTGAGTGTATACACTTACACGTTCTGGGCAAATTTTAGATGCATGTTAGCCTAACTGAACATCTTTGGACTGTGAGAGGAGGACCGACGGGAAAGCTGATGATTTACAGTACATAAATAAACATGGCAAGGTTGGTTCTGGGAATAATTTTTTCTTATTAAGGAAGTTTTTTTTAAAGCTATTTCTTGCAGTTAAGTAGCGTTAATTAAGCAGCCGCTGTTGCTTAATGCCTTTGACTCCCACACTGAGGATCCGTGATTCCTTCCAGGCTTTAACCGTAACCCTCAGACACACTGGGGACTCTTACACGCTGTAGGGGCTGTTGGATGTCTGATGGCTGCTGTCCTCTTTTCCGTCCGTCTGTTCCTTCCTCCACTTGGCCGGCCAGGGGGGTGGTCTTGGTCAACCTGCCCAACACGCAGTTGTACCATATGATCACGCATGCTTTTGGGCCACGGGGAGTTTCGCTAGTGCACTTCAGGGTAACTATGGGGGAGGGGCGCCGTATATAAATAGAGTTTAAAATGAATCATTATGCCTGTGCATCTCCTCCGCCCGTGTGCGTTTATGCTGATCCAGCGAAGAGATAACAATGGACCACTTACCGCTAATGACTGGGCTCCACGGTCATTCGGAACAACAGGACGTGGCGCAATAAGAGTGAAGGTAAATGGGCATCAAGGATTCCCGAGTGCCTGATGTCTTTAAACCCAGAAACACAGCTACAGCAGTAGGGCTACATATAGCTACACACACAAAGTGAAATGCTGTATAGTTACGGCTTACTGAAATGCATCCTAATTTTGCAATTATAGCTGGGGTTTTAAAATGAGTCTTCTTCCTTTTAAGCCCTTTCAACAGGCTTTTTTGTACAGTAACTGACCAGTGGCGATTTCTTGCTAAAAGGTGCCAAGCAGAGGTTCCTGCCTTTACCCTCTTTCCTTAATCGCAGTCCTTTCAGTTTCAGTTTTCCGGGCAGCTCCCAGAAAACACGCAAGACGGCCCTTCGAGTAGTAAACACCGGAAAGTCAGAGAAGTGATATCAGAGCGGCATGCGAGCCCCCATGCGGTGCCCAACCCCCCCGTCCTGGCATCAGCGTCAGCCGTTAGCGGGGAGTCCAGCATATGTGCACGTTAACCAAAGCTGAAATTAGATTAACCGCCGGTTGTCAGATCAGCTCAATCCATGCTGCAGAGTGGCTGGGGTGCAGACTTCTGTTGCGGGTATGAAGTGCTCTTTGGCTGGTTTGCATTTTGTACAGGGCATTAATTAAATGTATAAGTATTTACAGCATGGTTGCAGGACAAGCTTAAACATTTTATAAACTGGTATAGGTGACCTTAAAGCCACAGCAGGCTTTCTGTTCACCAGCCTCCTTGAGGTCACTGGGTGCTCGTCGCAGTGACATCCTCACTAGCGATCAAAAGGTTGCTGGTTCGATTCCCCGACCAGCAAGGTACCACTGAATTACCCTGAGCGAGGTACCGACCCCAAGCACTGCTCTCTGGCCGCCGAATTAGCTGCCCACTGCTGTGCTACATATGGGTTAAATGCAGAGGACACATTTCATTGTTGTGCACTGTGTGTCAACAATGACCATTAATCACTTCACTTCAGTAACTAACTGCCAGTCAATGCGTCAGGGAGAATGTCTGCCAGACATATGGGGAGCGGCACCTCTCACTTCAGCTGTCACTGTGGGTTACAGCCACAGCAAGACGGATGGCTGAGGAGGCCCCTTTTGAGCGGAAAGCAGGCATTACTTGGATGGCTGTTACAGATTAGCAACCGTAGCTGCCTTGTGCCAGTTACTTCCCAGGACGGGTGACTCTGGGTTGACTGCGTTTGGCTGTTATTAAAGGCCAGACACAGCTGGCAGGTCTTTATCAGTCTGAGAGGTACGGTCCGCGCCACGCGCCAGTGTGCGGCCCTCTCCGCGTTTGCAGTCCCCGCAAACGAACGCGAGCGTGACGGCATCGGCCGGTCTCCATGGAAACAGCAGAGGACGTCCGAGGGGGGACGTGCCAGAGTTAATGTTGGCTTTGGCAGGGCAGGTTGGCTAAAATCACTAATATACTAAATTGCTTCAGCTGTAAGCTCCAGACAAATAGAAATTAATAAGATGCCTCCCACCCCCCCCCACCCCCTGAGAAAGGATGTCAGTTACCATTGCTGGCAATGGGCTGCAGATCCCGCTGTTTCTGTCACAGAGCTGAAAGGCATCGATCAAAGGCTGCTTGCCATTTACTTATTGATTTAACCACATGGGGTGACCTCATGTGCGCCTCATTCGGAGAACCTGCCTGGGGTATTCTGAGGCGCTTTTTTGGGGAGGTGCTGGGGATGTGCTGATGCCCACCTGCGGAAGTTACACTGGGGTCTCCGTCCATAGTGTCTATTGTGTAACTGTCATAATGCTTTGCTCTATTATCCAGTAATAATACATTGGAATGGCGTTTGTCTTTAGTTTGACATGATTCATAGTGACTTTTATATATTTACAGTTCCAAATGCCTGTCAGAAGTTATACAGTAAAAACTGCTTTTCTTGTCTGTCCAAGGAGTTGGGTTAACAAGGCCCCTGTGGTGCTGAGCACAGTGTAGGAAAGGTTAGAATGATGGAGAAGACGGTCTGTCCTCCTCACCTTCTGAGAGACGCATAGGTGCGATTCATCTGTCATCCCCCTTCTCCCAGCCCCCTTTGCCTCAAAGACTGATGGCTTCATGTTCAGTATCAGCAAGACAAATGAGTCGTCAATGATGCCCGGCCCTCGTGCCGATGGAGGCAGAGGCCGTGGTCTGAAGCATGGGGAAAAACGAACAGAGGTCCACAAAAACGTGCGCGGACAGGGACGCACGGGGGAACAAGCGGCACGAGCGTGGCGAAAACAGGAAAACGGATCAGCACCGGAGGCTGTGGGCCAGCACTAGGCGATGCCTTCAGCAAGCTGGAGCAATGCTGTTGCCCTCAAAAGAGGCAACGGCGCTTATTTACCCAATTATCTGGGAGACTAAAATCAGCACTGGGGACTGGGGCAGCCAGTTGGAAGGGAGAAAATAATGCCGTCTGACAGCTGCCTCTCGTTTTTATAATGTGTAATGTGTGATGGTATGAAGTAGGACATAAAACTGGCACGGTTTTGGGGAAATTTTGGGCACTTAAATTGGTTATTAGCAGCTATTGGATGTTTCTGGTTCATAAACCTAGGGGTTGGGTCCAGAAATATAGTCCGTCTTGATTACCGGTTATTGAAATATAGAAAATGAGTGTTCTCCTCACTGACCTTTCTGGTGTGTACTCAGATGGGTGTAGGTGTGCAAAAGAGAAACACCCAAATATTCTCATCTAGAATGATGTACAACAAACGTTGAAATACCCTGGTACACGTACGTGCAGAGATGCATGCATGTGTACAGAAGAGGAGCACCCGGATGCATAATGTAATGGGATTCATGTGGGGACGCTAACTCAGCTGCCCGGAATAGTATATAAATAAGGAAGCACAGAGGGATGCATTCAGTGATGTGCATTTCCGGCATCGCCCACATTTAGTCTCCTATTTTCTTCCACCTTTCTGTTTCACGCACACGCATATATGCAGTTACATACATGCAGTACGGGATATTAAATTAAATGAGGCGCATATGGTAATCAGCCTGATGCTGAAACAGTTTGATCATATTACTGTGACGAGACCTGCCTTCCGTTTCCCTGCCTGATCAGATTAAGAGCAAAATCGGATCCTGCCGTTAAAAGCGCGGACACTGTTTTCTGAACGCGCAAACACGGCGCCGTTTTCCCGGGGTGTTGTGACGGTCATATTTCAGAGATGCTGCAGCCGCGACGTGTTTTGATATCGCGGCCCGAGGGGCGGTCATAGTGCTGAAAGAGCCTATCGATCGCCCAGTGCTCCACTGAGGTGCTCCAGGCTTAGGCGGACAATAATGTATGAGAAAGTACCTCTTTAAAAAGGACCAGTACACCGTGTTACTTAAACGGCTGCACACAGGGTCAAGGAGCATTTAGCCTGGAATACTGAAGTCTTAAATGGAGCTTAAACAAACATGCACATCTGTTTATAGGTATTAAATTATGAAAAACTACCCTGTTTAGAATTGCCATAAAATCTATGATTGATTTCCATTAATATTGATGCGAAAGATTAAAAAAAAAAAAATTCAAAAGCCAAAATAAAGTTAAAGAAATGAACTCGAAGATCTATCTTAAAGCGGATGTATGAGATCCCTGTGATGTTTTTAGAGAGGTTGGTTTTCACAGATCTCCAGCACTGATGTGGTTGAGGTATTTTACACTTCATGCATCTATCCTTGAGGATAGGGGGGCATCAGAATTTGGAGAGGCAGTATTAGTGATATTTCTCGGCATGTAAGCCCTATAAATTCATGTTTTTCTCTTTTCTTGTCAGGCTTAGGAAAACGCAAAGTGCAGAAGCTTCGAGCCCAAGATGCCAGAGCAGAGCAATGACTACAGGGTGGTGGTGTTTGGGGCCGGGGGGGTGGGAAAGAGCTCTCTGGTGCTGCGCTTTGTAAAGGGAACCTTCCGGGACACTTACATCCCCACCGTGGAGGACACCTACAGACAGGTGATCAGCTGTGACAAGAGTGTCTGCACCCTGCAGATCACCGACACCACCGGCAGCCACCAGTTCCCCGCCATGCAGCGTCTCTCCATCTCCAAAGGTCATGCCTTCATCCTGGTCTACTCCATCACCAGCCGGCAGTCGCTGGAGGAGCTTAAGCCCATCTACCAGCAGGTGCTGACCATCAAGGGGAGTGTGGAGAACATTCCCGTCATGCTGGTGGGGAACAAGTGCGATGAGAGCCAGCGGGAGGTGGAGACCAGGGAGGGCGAGGCCCAGGCGGCCACCTGGAAGTGCGCCTTCATGGAGACCTCGGCCAAAATGAACTACAACGTCAAAGAGCTCTTCCAGGAGCTGCTCAATCTGGAGAAGAAGCGGAACATGAGCCTCAACATCGACGGCAAGCGCTCCAACAAGCAGAAGCGTGCTGACAAGCTCAAGGGCAAGTGTAGCGTCATGTAGGCCTGGGGGAGCAGGGGAGATGGAATGAGGCGGAGAAGGGGTCAGGTAGACACGTGTTGGAGGGGAAAGCTGGGGGAAGAGGAGGCGCGTTCAAAATGACGAGAGAAGAGTCATGTGACCTAGCGGAATTTTATGTAACCCCTTAACACCCCCAACTTTGCTTTCTCATATGAAAACATGAACCATTCACAGCATACTCAATCCATCAAGCGTCACCCTTTTTAATCGGAAATGTGTCGTCCGTGAGGAGGAGCTTCCATCGAGGAAGGAGAAACTGACGCAGAAGAAGTGTTGAGCAGTGAAAAAGGACAATGCTGTGCTTTCAGTGATCCCACACAGTGACGGTAGTAGAGGGAGTGGGCCGTCTAGAGCCGAGGTGGTGTGTTGAGGGAGACTGCTGGTGGACTGGTGGGCATGGCGTTTGTCCTGCACGTTGGGTCCTCTTGGCGCTGCCTCTTCCTCCTCCTCGTCTGTTTTTCCTTCAGCCACGTGAGTTATAGGTTTTAATCCTGAGGCCAACGTGTCGGGGTGGAGGCCGGCGACAGCCCGCCGCTGCTGCGTCAGCGAGACGGCCTCAAAATCCGCCGGTCAGATGCTCTCGGGCAAAAAATTCACTCTGTTATTTCCCAAGTCGGCACAGCAGAGAGGTCTCCATGATCATTAGCCCCGACATTTTCTGCCGGCTGAAATCTCACCTCTGCTGGAGTTCTGCCCCAGAAAGAACACAGGACAGAAGTCAAATTCTTGAGTCATGTTTGAAATGCCACATGCAGATTTTTTATTTTTTTTTGCCAAATCTGGTAATGCATAAATGTCTTCTTTCTATTCTGATAATACGATGTCACTCAGCCCCTTGCTCACAAGACAAATGGCCTCTTTTGGTGTCTCTCTTTAGTTTTCGGTACTGATAGTCTTTAAGGTTCACTTGCCGGTTCCTCTCAACTCCGTCTGCATGCTCCTCACGTGTCCAGCTGTGCTGCGCAGAGACCAGCAAACTACCCATCCGTGCCAAGCTTTGGGGGCTGTTGGGAACATCCCACTGATGAAGAGTGGCCTTTTTTAGAGTAAAAAAGTAATAGCATGTCTCCAGTGCTAAAATCTACTGCTTTGAAAAGTCATCTGTGAAACAGAGTTACCTTTGAGTTCTTGGTTTGTTTTTTGATTTATTTGTTTATAACTCTCCCCATTCACAGAGAGAGTACTCGATCGCTCTCTCAAATTCTAGGCACAATGTCACTTCTTATCAGCCTGTTTTCGATGCTGGTGTCTTCCAAAACCAACGACCTGAGATGGTCACTGATGAGGAGGAGGTGGAAGGGGAGGGCATCTCCTCAGGCGCCACCAGTGACCAGCGGGCAGGGAGTCGGGCCAAAAGTAGGTGCCTCCACACCTTGAGACATCCTTCCCCCAGTGGCATTACCTGTCTCAAATCAGATATCACTGGAATGTGGGCTGGCTTGAGATTGAGATGTTCGAACGGCTGCAGCCTGAAGCATGAACTTCATATGAGATATCCAACGCACAGTCCCACAGTTCTCAATTAAACATGCGATAGATGGTACCTTTCATTCTCTTTTGTTATCTAATAAGGTGCAGTCACTAGCCTCGATGTGCCATGTGTCTTTCAGGGTCACGACACTTATGGACGACTTACACATGATACGGGTGCTGATTTGGTCGGGTATTTTTAGAGTGAAATTTGCATCTGATCCAGACATAGCTAGATACCAAGGCAGGAAAGAGATTCATCATTATAGGCAGAATATCTATCAATCACTCTCTAGTATTGTAGTAAGTATTGAGCAGTTTTGGCCATTAGAGAAAACCATTCAAATAGGACAAATCCTTTTACTCTGTTAGTAGAGCATCATAGTTTCATCCAAATGTTTGGTTAAAATAATATTTATTTAGTATATTATTCCTCTTGCCTATTGTCACGATTGAACTGATTAGGCCCCGGGACTTCCAGTTAGATGCAGGAAGGGGCTGTAATAAAGCTATAGCTATCTTGTCTAGTGTTTTGTTTGGGACAGGAAGTAGTGGAGTGGTTGCACTGTAGAAACCAGCAAGTAGGTGTGATCCAAAGGGGGTGGGTGGGGGGTGGTCAGACAGAGCAATAATGGTTGATGTACTGAGCTGGCTCATTTAGGGCTTTTTGGAGTCTCTCAGGTTGCAAGAACTCCCAATGTACCACTTTCATATGTCACTGGTCTCCATTTACAGCCACAACTACAGCCAGATTAAAAGACTTAGTTTCCCGCTTGTTTTGATCTAATAAAAAGGGAACCAACCTAACCTGAGCCAAAGAGAGGTGATTTGTGGTCGGATTCAGGCGATATGCTTTGTTCATCTAACACAAGACAAGCATGCCTCATGGTACCATGGCCAATTAAACTAATTAGAATTGCAAATTTCACTGCCGTTCATTTTATTATAGTTTGCAGCAGACATGTATCTACATCAATGGATATGGCAAAAGAGAACCTATGTAAAAAATTTGGAGACATAAAGTGACATACTGGATGTAATCGTTTAGAATTGTTTTATAGTTTATTTATAGCTACTACACATAATTTGCTAGTTATATCTTTTATATTTTTGAAAAATATTTTATTCTGTGGCACAATACAATTTTAGGTACGAGTAGCATAGTACCGAAATATTCAATGGCTTATATATATATATATATATATATATATATATATATATATATACACACACACTCAC